>CM058046.1:62204520-62804520 GCA_030169165.1 Centaurea solstitialis | reverse complement strand
TCGTGGTAGTCAACACCAGGTCGTTGGTGAAACCCCTTAGCAACTAAACGAGCTTTGTACCTGTCAATAGAACCATCAGGTAAGCGTTTTATTCTAAAGATCCATTTGCTTCCAACTAAATTTGGGACCCCGGTGGGAGGAACAAGCTCGAAAGTGCCATTTCGAACTAAGGCATCATACTCGTCTGACATTGCTTGCCGCCATCGACTATCTTTGATGGCCTGGGTTACACTGGTTGGTTCAACATCTGAGGCTAGTTGAGCCGATAGACTCATTTTGGTAAGTGGTTTGTGAATATTGTTGCGGGAGCGGGTGATTATTGGTGATGTGCGAGAAGTCATAGAAGGGAGAGGTGTTGGATCTGTTGAAGTGGCTTGGGTTTGGTTATTTAAAGGCAATATTTCTGGTGTTGGTGGCGCACTTCTGGTAGGGGTTGGATCGGGTGTTGTAGATGAAGGGGGTGATAAATTGTTTGAAGGTGCAGATGAGTGATTAGGTTGGGTGGGGTTTTGTATTATCGGATTATTGTCCGTGTGCAAGTCTACTGGTGCAGTGTTACTGGTGCATTCTGCAGATGGTGCGTATGAGGCCGAAAGAAGAACATGGTCAGGGAACCAAGTGCTACTTGTGGTTTCATCGGGTCTGGCAACATGTGGGTCAACCTTAGACATGGGAAACTCCGATTCAACAAACCGAACATGACGCGAGACAAACATCTTATGAGTGTAGGGATCATAACAAAGATAAGCACTTTGAGTCAAGGCATATCCTAGAAAAACACATGGAGTTGAACGCGGAGCTAGTTTGTGGGCGGAGTATGGACGAAGCCAAGGGTAGCAAAGACAACCAAAGGTACGGAGTTTAGAGTAGTTGGGTGGTGACGTGAAAAGTTGCATATATGGTGAATTCATTTGTAGTGTGGGTGTAGGAAGACGGTTTATTAGATATGTGGCCGTAAGAAACGCATAAGACCAAAAGGTGAGAGGTAGAGAGGCTTTAGACATAAGAGAGAGACCAGTTTCTACTATGTGACGGTGTCGTCGTTCGGAGAAACCATTGTGTTCTGGGGTGTGTGGCGCTGAGGTGAGATGTGAGATTCCGCTCGTGGATAAGTAAGTGGCAAGACCAGTGTACTCCCCCCCATTATCCGAGTAGAGCGTAACTATTTTCTTGTTGAAGAAATTTTCAACAAGGGCTTTGAATCGAGGAAACACGGTTGCTACTTCAGATTTACGTTTGAGTGGGTATAACCATATATAGTGTGTAAAGTGGTCCACAAAAATTATATAGTATTTAAATCCATCGATAGAGTGAATCGGGGATGTCCACACATCAGAATAAATTATTTGAAGAGCATTATGGGACTCCATTGTTGAAGTTGAGAAAGGTAGCTTATGGCTTTTATTGCACAAACAGTCATTACAAAGAGATTCCCTAGTATGACTCGATTCTGAAGCTAACTTGAATTTAGATAAAATATAGCGTTGGGTGGACTCAGATGGGTGACCAAGACGATGATGCCAGTCGCCGAAAGACACCTTGACACTTGTTAGAGCTAAAGGATGAGATGTGGGATGTGAAACTGGCCATTCATACACACCATCTTTAGTTTGTCCTTCCAGCAACGGTGCCCCTGTCAGTAGATCCTTCACACGAAAAGATTCAGGTAAGAATTCAATTGACGTTTGGTTAGTTTTGCAAAATTTAGATATGGAAATGAGGTTTCTTTTCATTTTAGGTACAAATAAAACGTCATTCAGTTTAAAGATATGAGTTGGTGTGCTTAGAGATGTAGAACCAGTTTTTGAAATGTATAACCCAGTACCATCTCCGATAACGATGTCGTCAGGCCCGTCATATGGAGAGTGGAGCGAAAGATTTCCAAGATCAGCCGTCACGTGATGGGAAGCGCCGCTATCCATAAGCCAACTCGCGGTGCCACTTTCCGTTGCGGTGGCAATATGAGCTTTTGGTTTCCATTTGGATCTGTTCATGGCTGGAGATGGACGAGCCGTGTCTTGTGAAGGACTAGGCACGAGTTGATAAAGAGGGCATTGGGCCACAGTATGCCCCTGTTGACGGCATCCTTGGCACTTGCCGAGATAGGGTTTGGTTTGACGTGTAGCGGCGTGCTGCTGGTATTGATGAGTAGGCGTTGGCAATAGTCCCGATTGAGTTCTCGGAAAGGAGCGGTGTGAGGCATTGTTCTTGGTCAGAGAGACATTTGCAGTGGCAGGATGCATGATTGGATGGGATTGAGTTTGCTTCAAGCTTAGTTCACGATTGATGAGTTTCTCATGAAGTTCATCAAACGAGATGGGGGTTTCCCTTCCTTCAACTAAATCAGCAATGTGACGGTAGTCATCGTCAAGACCCTCCAATATTATCTCAATGAGATCTTCATGATCTAAAGGTTTTCCGAGGGTTGCTAGTTCATCAGATCTGGACTTAATGAACTGCATGTATTCAGAGATTGATTGAGATCCTTTCGTAGCTCGCTTGATCTGGTCTTTGATTTGTTTAATGTGGCCACGGGTCGGGCGAGCGTAAGTATTGGCAAGAATCTGCCAGGCTTCACGGGATGTGGTTGATTGTTGGATAAGAGGTATGAGAGGAGCAGAAATGGAACCAACAAGGGCACCAAACAACAATTTATCTTGACGAATCCAGGGTAGATAGGATGGGTTTGGGGATTCTACTGCGTTTGCGGTGACAGTGCTGGATGGACAAGGATGAGATCCATCAATATATTTGTAGAGATCATATCCAACAAGAATAGCTTCAATTTGAAGTTTCCAAGCAAGATAGTTCGTGGGAGTGAGTTTGAGAATGTTTTGGTGAGAGATGTTTATGAGTTGAAGAGGGGTTGTTTTGTTGCTTTCTGGGTTGGTGATGGTGATGATTTGAGGCTCTGAATCGGACATCCTTCCTCACTTGAATAAGTTGGACAGGTGAAGCTCTAATGGCTTTAGACAGAAAATGAGAAAGGGGTTTGGATCAGAGCTCTGATACCATATGTGAGAAAATAAGATACTGGGAAAGAAAAGCATATTCTTCCATTGAGAAGGAAAACAAATTTATAATACAAAGGTAGCAGTAATAAAGGAAACTAATAAAAGAAAAGATCATCTATTCTAGGAGGGAATTGAGAGGGGATATACAGGTGATATACAGAGATTTGTACAATCAATTACGATATTCTCTAATATTACAGGAAACACTAAACAGAATAACAAAGAATGGAGAGAATGAATTCTGTAATTTTCGTTGATCATAATCCGTTTAAATAGAGAGGAGTTTATAAAGAAAATAAAACCATTATTATAGTAATTTGTAATACATTGAATGTACTTTCAGTCACTTCCTATTGATAATGCCACATTTATCCTACATTTACTCTTATGGCAAGGAAGCACATATATACCTTTAAAGATGTTCCTTTCCCTTGGTTAGATGATTCTAGATTAATAAGAAGTGTCTATACATTTACAAACTATGCTACTCATTTCTATGTCTAACATTTACAAATCTGTGCTACTTATTTCTCTATGTCTAACATTTACAAATTTGAAAACAAAATCAAATGTTATCAACCATCTCTCTTTTTAACAATGTAGATTTGGAAGCCATAATATACAACTGCTCTTGTAAGATTACAAGTTTACAACTTTTTCGACCCCTGTCCCTTAAAGACGCGATGCTTTGTCTAGGCTCGTCTAATCTTTGTGCTGGACAATCATCAACTAGTTGTTTGGCAAACTTCATGGTGTCGATATCAATAACTTCCCATAGATATCCAACAATCATTGGTGAATTGGCGTCCAAGTAATCTATTGGGAACCTGTAGGTCGATACATTCCATCTACCGCTAATAGGGCGCTACAACATCCAAATAACATTGCAGCCCTACACGACCGAATCAACCTGATCTCCTCCGCAAGAATATATATCAGCCTTAAATTACCGTACATAACAAAATCGTATCAGAACTACATAAACATAACGTTAGTTACGTACACATTCACAATTTAAAGGATGCATACCATTTATATGGCCGAAATATCAGAAAAGATCATGTGTCTTCAAGGCCTACTTCAACTCCTCCACTGTAGGTATGACCCCAGCCTTCCCCTGCATACAAGTTGAATATGAGTCCTGTATGTTAAAATAGTCATACTAGAAAATGATATAAGTTGATTCCTGGTCGTATTCTCAGTGGACAAAAGAAAGAAACACGATACTTGCCTTAAATCCTCTCTCTATAAGCCATGGAACCATTCTTTTTTTCCAAACCCATACGGTTCTTGGTTGGATTAACTAGATAGAATTGGATCAATCTTGGATGGGAATGCAAAATCCATCCTAAACTTTTTGTTGGCATTTGATATACATTGAAGAAATACCCACAAGAGAAGGCATGCGGTAGATTTCTTCTTTTCATAAGCTCGAAAGGCCTTCCCATGGCAGCATCTGCAACAAAAAGACATGTTCATATTAACAAAAAGATGGATGTAGCTGAAAACAAGATCATAAGAAGAAATTTGAAAAAAAAAACTAAAATAGACCTCTAAAGATCATATATATATGTATATATATATCAGAGTCAAATTGTGCCGACATACTCAATATCTAAGCTACTAGAAGGTGACCTAGCTAGGCTATGTCTTAGGCGTTTGGTTATTAGAACGAAGCAACATAGGTCATACATGTTAATCAAATGGGTGTCACCCCGTAGAAACTACAAGCATTTCAGCAAGTTCATTTAACCACCCGAATGTCCAAGTCCAACACAAATATAACATGCTATGCTCATACAGATTGTCTTCACTTTCCTTGACCGCATCTAGTATGAGACCCGAGACTCTTAAATTTGTAGAACTTTTTACATGAGCACTATCACATCCCATTCCACTTATATGACATCCTTTATTCATAACTAGATAGGACAAACATTTAGTTTCTTGAGAGGCATGCTTAGCAACTACGATTGCTAATTTAAGAATGCTCTCAAGCATAACTACAAAAGGATCCAGGTGGTTGTAGTATCCCAGAAACAAGAGTATCCAGAGGCCAAACCGTCTGTTTTCCATGTCATTGAAGAAATGGAAAACTTATATTGTCATATCCAACCAACTACAATATCCAAGCAAAAAAAGCTGTAGATACTTAAGGTGTATATGTGTGACATAATCTCCTCTTTATCATAGCATCTCCAACAACTTCTCTAAAATAAAGAAAACCCACCTTTTGTTCTCTAAAATGCTCCAACAGCATCCCTATCCCATTCTTTAAAATAGAGAATCAAGTGAAAAACTCCACATGTAGAGAATTCTCTATATCTTTGCTAGGAAGAGAGAGAAGTGACTTTTTTATTCATTCCACCAATGAGATTTAAATGAATATCATTTTACATAAATTAAAAAAAAAGTTTATTGGGATCATAAAATTAATGAATAATTAAATAATATAATTGATGATTAAATCTCTAAAATAGAGAATCTGTTGGAGTTGAATATAATTTATTTTAGAGATTTTCACTTTTGGTTCTCTATTTTAGAGAAATTTTAGATTATCTGTTGAAGATGCTCTCAGTCTATTGCATGTATAAAGAAAGAAGGCACACAACCCTCACCTCAAAAGCTTAGAGAGGCGTTTATCCAGCTCTTTCTTAGCCGACCACCACAATTGGCATTGTCTAAGCGTCGCATGGTTGTATGATTTGACCATTGAATGCTTTGGAATTCTGGTGCCACTTCATCAATAACAGAGCGGTCCCAATAACAAGTCCATGGACCTTCCTCCTCTTTTGTTTTTGCTAAAGTATTAAGAAAACATTTGCTTAGTGCAAATCCATGATATGATACAGTTGCAAACATGGTTTCTTATGTATACACACACATATAGAGAGAGAGAGCCCCCTATTGTACAACCCATAGTTAACGTGAAACCTATGCAACCCTGTGAAATCCTATAAAATTTTATAAAACATCAATCCTAATAACAAAAATATGACAAACAAAATCATATGCATAGTCCAAATTAACAAGAAAGTAGTTGGCCATTTGTAAATGAAATCAAGGATGATCACTATATTAAACTCATGACTTGTGAAATCAAATATCAAATCATGTGAATCACACTTCAATTCGTGTAAAAATGTATAGATCATGTATAAATTTAAAAACATAAAATGCAGGCAATTAGTTTCTAAACAATAGACTCTTTAAGACATTCATCAAGAGAAGGAAGTGTAAAGTAAGAGAACCATGGAAAAACTTCTATAATATGTTGTTTTGACTGTTGGAACCTGGGCCGGATCCCTTAAGGGGCCATCGGGGGCCATGCCCCTCCGTTTTTTCGGTCAAATATCGTATTTTATATCTTGGTATAGATATGATAAATATCGAATTTTACAATTTGATATGCATATGGTAGAGCAGCTCAACTGGATATCACCTTATACCTTCATCATGATAAAGGTCATGGGTTCAAGACCCCTTCCATGCACTTCCCTTACTATTATTATTTTCAACTACAAATTAACATCATTTAGTTTTTCATCATCATTTTACCTTCCAATTAGCATTTTTATTCTCATCAACTATATTGTATGTAAAAAATACCTTTTAAATAATATTAGAAAAATAATTTACCCATTTTTATCATTTTTCTTTTTAATCCACTACATACTTATCATTAATATTAATTATATGAAAAAACTAGTTTTTAAATAATATAAACAAATAATGTTTAAGTTAGTATATAGTGTTACATTACTAATATAAAGAGTTCCTTTTATCGATTAATAATACTCTAAAAACATAACAAATATTTGATACTATTTTCAGGTAGTAATTTAAATGCCCTCATTGTCATCCTTACGCTAAAATTTACAGTTATATCATATTAAAAGAAACTACTTACATTAAAAAATATATTTCGGCCCCTGAGTTTAATTATGATTGTCGTGTTCCGCCCATGGTTGGAACTTTGTTACAGAAAAGGGATTTGTCCCACGTAAGAACCAAGTCCAAAAAGAACTCACTCAATAGTGCAGTGAGTTACATGAACTAGGGCCGGCTTTGCAAATGATATTTACATATTAAAGGCAGGGGATTAGGGGTCTTGGGGTCTTAGCTTTATTGAGTGGTGCAGGCCTCAATCAACTTCTCCATTAAAGCAAGAATCTACCCTATCAAGTAACAATTTCTAGTGTTATTCTATTATTTGTATGTTGTTTCTGTGTTAACACTTCAGTTTCTATACTAGTAACTTCAGTTTCCTGCATTTCATTTACTTTTGTATACATATAACTCATTATAACTCATTGCTTTGTTGTGAGGCTCGTTGAATTATTCACGTTAAATGAATCGGTCGATTTAGTATAAGTGTGTGCATCCTTCTTTTGTTACGAATAGATAACCAATAGCTACAATTTCTTTAATTAATTTTCAGTTACAAAACTTGTAACAAAGATGGGGTTCTAAAAGATGTGCCTTTAAAGTCATGACTTTTGATTTTAAATCTTTGGACTCTTGTCTCTAAATATATATTCATATGAACTAAGAAACCCTAAAGTAGCAATGATATGTTATAAATCCTACAAATGACAGCCTAATAATATGGGTAAAACAAAGAAATAATTCCATGTTGCCGTATAAACACTAAAACCGTGAATATGAACGAATCTGAAAATATATAGTAAAGGAATTAGATTTACCTTATTTTAATAATTTCGAGACCACCAATTCCAACAATCAAGATATATAAGATAAGCATTATGAGTTAGTATCTTTTTTCTAGGTTTGTGAAAAGAAAACAATTTTATAGAAACAGAGAGAGCTCCACCCTCTTCCATGGCAGAAACTCACAAGCTGATCGAAGTAGCAACCAGATATAAAGATCGGAAAATAAGTTGCAGAATTTTTTACTTTTTTATTTTTGGGTGGAAGTGAAAGGTGAAAAGGAAAGGAGAGATGGTAAAAAGAAGAGTGTCGGCGGCGTTTTGTTAGGGTAAACCACATCTATGCATCTTCATTATAATTTTACCTTTTTTTTTTACTTTTTCATTTACTAACACTTGGGTTTAGAACTAGAAAGACCCACTTCTTTAGTATTTAAAATTTCAGGATTTTAAGACACCATCTTTAATGGGGTCATCAAATCTTATACTAAGCATTAAATTTGGTGTAAATGTTACTATTCATATTTCAATAGGATCACTATTCTTCACCCTAAATTTAATATGATAAATAGTATCACATTATATTTGGTGTAACACTATACTTTTTAATATAATTTTTTTTGTGTAAAAACCCATTCAAGAAGATTTACTAATAACACTAAATTTACATTATCTTTTACACCATTTTTAACATTTGGTGTAAAAAATAGTGTTAATCATTGGAGATGCTCTTAAATTTATATGATTCATGTTTATAGTTAAATCTGATAAAAAGTTATATAATTTTTTAAAATAAGTTTTTAAGTTTTCTATTTTAGTTTAATTTTAAAGACAACTTTTTTGTTATAATTTTTATTATAAGATGGAGAAAGTTTATCCCTCTCTTATCAAGGGTAAAACCGAAATAGTGGCACATTCTTGAATGTGTATGTTTTTTTATTGTGAACGTTAATTTTGGGACAAATGAAGTATATGAGGCAATCGAATGAGGGTGATATTACTACCTTGTCGATTAAAGGTTTTCATACGAGATATTCGACTAATGCTAGTTATTATAAGTATCATCGTATATCGTGAGAAAAGTGAAGTTGTTAAGTAAAGGATTGAGAAGACGAATGATCGAATAAAGTAAAAAAATTTGTGAATACTGTAATTTATGTTCGTAAAGTGTGAGATAAAAATCTAAATTCTTAAAGAAAAAAACTCCAAGAAAACTTAACAAACTTTTCCATTTTAAATGATTAGTTATTTGATCTTTTTTGGAAGAATAAATTATTGAACTTTTTTTATTTTGAATGATTATCCGTAAATAATTTTTATGTATGCCGAAGCTCTTTGCCTTGGTTCCTTTTCTTGCTTTTCAAAAATAAAATAAAATTGGTGACCGGCTAGAACCCCCACATCCAATGTTATCGATCCCCCTTGCTACCCCATCGTGGTCCGCTTGTAATCGGCCCATCACTGTCGTTGCTCCTTTTGATTAACTCTTTATGTTTTGCGATTATTGTATTGATTGTTGTAGGCCTTGTTATCGATCCCCCTCTTTTTTATTGATTGTTTGTTTTTCAAATTACTCCCATTTTTATTCTTCTTCTTTTACAATAATTTAATAGAAAACACATATAAAAAATAGGGATAATAAAAAAACAATCCAAAAGGAAGATTAATGACAACAGTTAAACAACCTTTTAGACAATTATAAAGAACAAACAACAATAGGGTCATTATTATAAGATTTTTACAAATACGGATAACAATATAAAGTTGTTATAATAATATAAACCATAAAAGTCTTAAAAATCAACAACAAGAATCATGACCCATGAAATTTAAAATCTATATACAATATAAGAGTAACTAGCATGACACGTATCGTTTTCTAATGAGTTGGTTTGTGCATTTTTCCGCCAAAACATGAACCCGGACGCAATTTACATTATCAGTTCAATCTTCTACTTTTTAGCTATTTATTTTGCTTTTAATCTTCAAATTTTCACTTAACACCCTTATAATTACTTTTTCATTTTTTTTTTATTTTATAATCTTATCATATAACACAAATAATCATATATTATGAATTATATTGTTAAAATTACGTTTCTTTTTTACGATTTATACCATTATAATCGTCTTGTCGATATATTCGAAATGAGTCCATTACTGAATATTTTTTTTATTTAATCTTATTATTAAATATTAAGAATATATAAGAAGTAATATGTTTCACATTTTTTTACGTTTTCATTTTACACTCTTATCATATTAAAAATACAGAATCATGGATTAACTAAAATACATTTTTTATAAATTGTATCAGTATAATTCTATTGTCAATACTTTTAAAATAAATTAATTACTGGATATAATACTATTAAACATAAATTAATATAGTAATTATTTAAATTAAGCAAATCATATTTGTAATATTAGTTTTTCTGGTATGAGTTAATTTGTTTTTAATCATCCCATGTATCACACGAGTTCAAATCTAGTTGTTAATAAAAGGATTCATATTGGTTGTTAGAAGATACGGAAAAAATGGTTGCTGAGGTAGGATTACAAGATGCCACCACTCCATAACAAACATTAAACTTAAAAAATTGAGGAATATGTCGTTCAAAAAAATTGAGGAATCCAAGTTTGTTTTTATATACGTATATTAATATTAGTATTAGTTGTATATATACTTGTACAATGTGAGAAAATGCAAACGTTTAATCCAGTTTCTTATTTACATTACGGTATGATAATAAACGTCGATTTTTAATCCTTATGGTAGCGTTTGGTATACGCAGACAGGATTGGACAGGACAGGAATTTACAGTACAGGACAGGACAAGAGAGTAGGACAGGACTGGACGGGACAGGACAGGACAGAACAAGTGTTTGTTTTGTGTTTGATACGCCTAGGACTGGACTGGACAAAACAAGACAACTTCCCCAAAAACACTATTTGATGATTTTATGTCACATAATAGTTATAATTAAGTAATTAACATAAAAAAACAAACTATATAATTTATAAAAAAAGTTACACCACAATCTTCATAAAGATAAACACACACACACACACACACACACACACGTATAACTAATATTGATGGTTATGGTAAAGGTGGAGGTAGTGGCCAATGGTAATACTAATAGCGACGATGGTGGTGGTGGTCGTTGATTGTGGAGAAAGTGAAGATGGTGAATAGTGGTAGTGGTGGTGGTGGAGGTGAACAACGGTCGTGGTGGTGGTTGCGGTGGCGATGGACAATTGTAGAGGTGGTAGGCGGCGGTGGTAGATAAGCGGTAGTAATTGTAGAGGTGGTGGGGCAACGTTGTAGTGGAAGATGAGGTGGAGGTGGCCGACAGTGGCTATCGGTGACGGTTGCGGCCACGACTAGTAGTGGTAAACACTAAAACATATATCATATTGAAGTTATACATCAAATGAATGTTAATTAGTAATATATTAGTTTCTGCCGAAATTCTGTCCCATGTTGTTCCACCTATTTTGGTGGAACAAAAAAAAGCCCTTTTTATCCCATGCTGTCCCACACTGTCCCAGTTCCTGTCCCAGTTCCTGTCCCTGTCCCATGTCGCCAGGGGCGAAGGATAAGAAGGGCTATGGGGGGCCATGGCCCTCCTGTTTCTCTTCTTCCTCAATACAGGTTTGCTTAAAGGTGAATGATATTTTACTAAGTTTTACAATTTGGCCCCTACAGTTTCTACTTAGTTTGACTCACTAATACAATTCAACCCTCAGACAATTAATTGTTCACACTCTAGGAGGTTTTCTTCATAACTTAAAATAATAATATACTTCTATTCTATCTTAAATTTAACAAATAAAGAACACTAATAAAAAACCATTTCATGTATTTAAGGAACAAGAAACCTTCTGCCCACGACTCTTAATATATACTATATTAGATCACTTTTAATAACTTCTCTTAAATAAAAAAAATCTATTTTTTGTTTTGTAAATTGCTCCACAACATTTCTATCTCATTCTCTAAAATAGAACATTCCTATCTCATTCTCTAAAATATAGAATTAAAGAAAAACCTCACAATATAGAGAATTCTTTATATCTTTGTTATGAAAAAAGAGAAATAAATTTTTTATTTATTTCTATCTCATTCTCTAAAATAGAACATTCTTATCTCATTCTCTAAAATAGAGAATTAAAGAAAAACCTCACAATATAGAGAATTCTTTATATCTTTGTTATGAAAAAAGAGAAATAAGTTTTTTATTTATTTCACTTATGAGAATTAAATTAATATCATTTTACACAAAAAAAAAAATTAAAAATTTATTGGAATCACAAAATTATTGAATATTTATATAATATAAGTGACGATATGGTTTAGGGACAAAACTAATTGTTGATTTAAGATAAAAATACAACAATCGTATATAGATAATTAGTTTTGTAACAAAGCCTTCCTACAATTAGTTAACATAATGAAAATAAAATATAAATACAAATCAAAATCGTAAAATAATATCTTTATTATCGTTTATGCATAATTATATAGAGTAACAAATAATTTTCGGCCCCCTAGGTTATAAGGCTCGTGTTCCGCCACTGCATGTCGCACCAAACGTGGGACAGGAAATTTCTGTTATGTCCCATGCTGCACCAAACGTGGGACAGTGAGTTTTGTCCCGTCCTATCATGTCTTGTCCCACGTATCAAACGCAGCCTATATGCATTTATGTAAATACAACACATAAATTCAAGATATGGGAATGCCATGCCATGTATACATCGGATGTGCGCCCAAATTTGATATCAAATTTGCAGGTTCTTCTGGTTTCTTGTTAAAGTTCATCAAGATTGGCATGTCCATATTACTTTGACCATTTTGTTAGTGTCTTATGTTACTTGATAAGCCCATGGGTGTTTCATCACCTAATCTTGCAACAACAAATAACAGATTTAACGAGTTAGATTATATGTTTCTTGATAAAGTGTCTTGAATATAGACAAAGGATGCTTATGGTAGTTCATTAACAGAGCAATTAAGAAGTGAGTTAACAAACAAAGCAAACCATTAAGAAGGTGATTGATATATGATGCAAGAAAACAACATTCAAAATTGAGATGTGGTAAGGACCCGAGAATCATTTTCGATTGGGCACAACACAATGATTTTTTGAATCTGGGTTTAAGTTACTACATCTAAGCAAAGTGAAAATACAAATCAAAAACAAAAGCTCACCTCAATTTAAGAGCATGTTCTTGAGGTTACAAGGTTTTGGAGAGTGCATTCCAACATGTAATTAAGATTTTTCTTTGAAATCCATGTTTTAAGACACAATAGCTTAGGCTTTACCACTTAGCACTTTAAGACATTCCACTTAAGAGGTAGGTTCATACAAGAACAACCCCATTTGCAAGAACAAAGAAATCCATTTTGAGCCATACATGTGGGCCCATGTGGGTCCTGCATAATAAAAATCATATATGATTTAGTGGCGGGACCCATCTGAAAAACTAATATTACAAATGCTTATATATGTTCTTGTTTCAACCTACTTCTTCCACTTAAATGCTTATATATGTACCATAGATTGAGGCTTAATCAATTGATGGGGCAGCCTACCGGTTAAGGCTTGGTGTTGGGGAAAAACCCATCCAGG
Source organism: Centaurea solstitialis (assembly GCA_030169165.1). Taxonomy (NCBI): domain Eukaryota; kingdom Viridiplantae; phylum Streptophyta; class Magnoliopsida; order Asterales; family Asteraceae; genus Centaurea; species Centaurea solstitialis. Next base: position 62,791,196 of record CM058046.1, on the reverse strand, counting down.
TTCGAATCCGGGGGTGAGCAACCAGGGGCCACTGAGTATTAATCCCAAAGGAGCATGCTTTAGCTCTCGGTAAAAATTGCCAAGGATGAAGTCTGGCCAAAGTCCACGTGAACCTTCCCCAAAAAAAAAAAAAAAAAAAAAAAAAAAAAAAAAAAAAACTCCAAAATATGTAATATTATGAGATAATCATTGTACAACCCGTGGTTAATATGAAAACAATGCAACCCTATCAAATTCTATAAAATTCTATGAAATGTTTTTCATAATCATTGATTTTCCATATATTTCATATTTCTATAATACTTTTCATATAATTTATATTAAATACAGAAATGTTTCATAGGGTTACATCGGTTTCACGTTAAAAATGAGTTGTAAATGATTATCACTCATTATTCATATTTATTAAGTATAAATTAATTAATTTTTAGGATCTTTTTTGTGTTTATCTCTCTATCTCTCTCTCTCTTTTTAATATCCATATCAGTATTCACAACACAAGGTTCACATTGCGTTTACAAGTCGCATGTTTGAATTTAGTTTCTATTCACGATAATTTCACAAAGGATAATAAATCTCATAGATTTTGTTACGCCCATATCTTAAAACATTTACTTTAACTGAAAAGTAACCAAGTTCTTACAAATAGCGGAAGCTCGTCCAAAAACCAACAATTATAACTACCAACAGATTTAAACTTTAACCCATAAGTTCTTACTAGCAAAAACAGAAGTATTTAAGTCTAAGTAAAACCCAACAAATTGTTTACATTTCCAAAACACAAAGGAGTTTTTAAACCAAAAACCATTTCCTCCGATACTTCATGACTAAACTGCTGTCCGGGAGCCTCACTCGGTGGCTTTCTGATGCGGGCCGATCATAGACTCCAAGGAGACCCCCACCAGTTCATAGACTCGATGAGGCCTATGAGCAAGAACTGGAGGATCGTTTCGTGAGAAGGATGGAAGCACGGCTTGATCAAGTAGTGGATCAATTGACTGGTCGGATGGCAGATCTGATCAATAGGAGGCACAACGATGAAGATTTTGTAAACGAGTTTGGCAGTGAAGATGAGCCGTCTACCGTTTCTGCTGGGCATCTGGATAGGCGGCCCCGAGAAAGCGATAGGCGTTGGGAGAACGGGATGAGAATCGATGTTCCAGAATTTGATGGCGAGAGTTTGAATCCGGAGGGTTTTATAGATTGGTTGGCTACGGTGGAGGAAGTGTTTGAGTTCAAAGGGGTTCCCGAGGACAAGCGAGTAGCGTTGATTGCTACTAGGCTTCGGGGAAGAGCCTCCGCCTGGTGGCAGCAATTGAAGCAAACCCGAAGCAGGCTGGGAAAATCAAAGATTGTGACATGGGAAAAGATGAAAAAGAATTTGCGGGCCAACTTTTTACCCCATAATTTCCAACGCGTGATGTACCAGCGTTTGCAGAATTTGAAGCAGGGGGCAAGATCTGTGGATGATTATACAACCGAGTTTTACAAGTTGATAGCTCGTAATGATATTCAGGAGTCGGAGGCGCATCTTGTGTCTCGGTACATTGGAGGGTTGCGGGGTCAGATCATGGACTCCGTGAACCTGTTTGATCCGATGACTATCTCAGAGGCTCATCAAAGGGCTTTGGCTTTCGAGAAGCAGAGCCGTCGCGGGGGTTCTTATGCGCCTGCCAATATTGGGGGTAGTTCTGGTCAAAATAGCCTCATGCCGCGTGGTGGTCCAAACCCTAACCAGAAGAATGTTGCGGGTGGTAATGCGGGGCCGATTCCAAAAGGGCCTAGTAGCAGTGGGTTGAGGTGTTTCAGTTGCGGAGAATCGGGACATCGACAGTCGGAATGCAAACGGGCTGGAAAGAGGGTTATGTTTGGCGAGGTTGAAGATTGGCAGGATGATGACGGCGAAGAGGAGTACCACGAGGGCCCTTTGTATGACATCGAACCCCAATACGAAGAAGAGCTTGTCGATGGAGATGTAGGGGTAAGCCTGGTAGTGAGACGTTCTTGTCTTACGCCAAAGGTCACTGACGATGATTGGCTCAAACATAATATTTTCCAGTCGACTTGTACCGTTTCGGGAAAGGTGTGTAGCTTTGTCATTGATTCGGGCAGTTGCGACAATCTGATTTCTGAAGATGCCGTTCGGAAGTTAGCTTTGAAGACAGAGAGTCATCCTAAGCCCTACAAACTCCAGTGGTTTAAGAAAGGTGGAGAGGTAACGGTCTCTAAACGTGCTCTCGTTCATTTTTCTATTGGTACTAGATATAAGGATGACGTTTGGTGCGATGTAGTCTCCATGGATGCTTGTCATTTATTGTTGGGTAGGCCGTGGGAGTATGATCGCAATGTAGTGCATGACGGGCGAGCTAATACTTACAGTTTTGTATTTGATGGTGTTAAGATCACACTTGTTCCTAGTAAGCCAAAAGAGTTAGTTGTCAAACCTTCGGGTACTCTTTTGACCCTTGCTCAGTTTGATGAGGAGCTTGGAAGTGCAGAGAGTGTTTTTGTGTTGATAGGTAAGGAAGTGGCTGAGGAGGTCAAGGTCCCGGATTCCATGGTTCCTTTACTTAGGGAATTTGATGATGTGTTCCCGGAAGAGCTACCGGCTGGTTTACCACCCTTACGCGATATTCAGCACCATGTTGATTTGGAGCCTGGAGCCCAGCTTCCCAATAGACCACACTACAGGATGAGTCCAGCAGAACATGAGGAGTTGCGTCGTCAGGTAGAGGACTTGGTTTCTAAGGGGCATGTCCGGGAGAGCATGAGCCCTTGTGCTGTTCCTGCTTTGTTGACTCCAAAGAAGGATGGGACGTGGCGTATGTGTGTTGATAGCCGTGCGATCAACAAAATTACTGTAAGGTACAGATTTCCCATTCCTCGGTTAGATGATTTGCTTGATCAGATTAGTGGTGCCACCATTTTTACGAAATTGGATTTAAAAAGTGGGTACTATCAGATTCGGCTTAGGCCTGGTGATGAATGGAAGACTGCGTTTAAAACTCGTGAAGGGTTATACGAGTGGTTGGTAATGCCTTTCGGATTATCAAACGCACCCAGTACCTTTATGCGTGTGATGAATCAGTTATTTAGGCCTTTTATTGGTAAGTTTGTAGTTGTCTACTTTGATGACATACTCATTTACAGTGCTACTTTTGGTGAGCATGTGGACCATGTCCGTCAAGTGTTGACTTTACTTCGTAGAGACAAGTTTTATGCAGCCATTAAGAAGTGTGTGTTTATGGTTCCCAAAGTTCTGTTTTTGGGATATGTTATTTCTGGAGAGGGGATACAAGTGGATGAGTCTAAGGTGACGGCTGTCAAACACATGGCCCACGCCTAAGACTATAACTGATGTTCGTAGCTTTCATGGCCTCGCTTCATTCTATCGGCGATTTATTCCCCATTTCAGCTCCATCATGGCACCAGTGACTGACTGTATGAAAGGTAAGACCTTTGTCTGGACCGATGCGGCTGAGTCGGCTTTTCAGTCAATCAAAGAAAAGCTCACAACGGCGCCTATTCTGGTACTACCTGATTTCTCTCAAGCTTTTGAATTACATACTGATGCTTCCAAGGTTGGGATTGGGGGAGTGTTGAGCCAAGGAGGACGACCCATTGCTTATTTCAGCGAGAAACTGACGGGTCCGAAGCTACGGTATAGTACTTATGATGTGGAGTTTTATGCGGTGGTTCAGGCTGTAAAGCACTGGCGACATTACCTTTTTCATAAGGAGTTTGTTCTATTTACTGATCATGATTCCTTGAGGCATTTGCATAGCCAAGACAAGGTCTCACATAAGCATGGGAGGTGGATTGCTTTCCTGGAGAAATTCACTTTTGTTGTGAAGCACAAGTCTGGGGCTTCTAATCGGGTGGCGGATGCGTTAAGCAGGCGGAGTAACATGTTGGTTTCTATGAGAGTTACCGTGCCAGGCTTCGATACTCTTATGGAGCAACTCACTGTCGATCCCTACTTTTCTGTTGTTTTGCAGGATGTTCAATCTGGGCAGAATTCGGATTTTCTTATACATGATGGTTTTCTTTTTAAGGGGAATCAGTTGTGTATTCCAGATTCTAGCCTTCGCCTTCAGATCATCAAGGAGTTACATGGCGAGGGACATGTTGGTCGTGACCGCACCTTACAGTTGGTGCAATCTTCCTACTTTTGGCCTACTATGCGAAAGGAGGTGGATCGGTTCGTAAAGAGGTGCAAGATTTGTCAAGTCTCTAAAGGAACGGCCACCAATGCGGGGCTATATCTGCCTTTGCCTGTTCCGTTACAGCCGTGGGTGGATATTAGCATGGATTTTGTATTGGGATTACCGCGTACTCAACGAGGTAATGACTCTGTTTTTGTGGTCGTGGACCGTTTTTCTAAAATGGTGCATTTTATTCCCTGTAAGAAGACGACAGATGCGGTTAAGGTGGCTCAATTGTTCTTTCGCGAAATTTATCGCTTGCATGGGTTACCATCTTCTATCGTGTCTGATAGGGACACTCGTTTTCTGAGTCATTTTTGGCGTAGTCTTTGGAACATGGTGAACACTAAGCTTAATTTCAGCAGTGCGTACCATCCTCAGACGGATGGGCAGACTGAGGTTGTTAACAGGTCACTTGGTAACCTTTTGCGCTGTTTGGTTGGTGATCATGTTAAGGCATGGGATCAAAAGTTGTGTCAAGCTGAGTTCGCCCATAATCATGCTGTCAACAGGAGTACTGGTTTTAGTCCTTTTCAGGTGGTTTATTCTGTTCAGCCTCGTGGACCACTTGATTTGATGTCTCTTCCGGTTGCTGGTTCTGTTCCAAAGAAAGTGGAGGATTTCGTGGATGGGTTACATGAGGTTCACAAAGCTGTGTATGACAACTTGGTTCGTGCTAATGCCAAGTATAAGCAATTCGCAGATCAGACTCGCAGGCAAGTTGATTTTGAGGTTGGTGACTTTGTTTGGGCGGTGTTGACTAAGGATCGGTTCTCGGTCGGGGAGTACAACAAGTTGTCAGCCAAGAAGATTGGACCGGTAGAGATTGTCGAAAAAATTAACCCTAATGCTTATCGTCTAAAGCTACCAAGTCATATACGTTGTGCGGATGTTTTCAATGTGAAACATTTGCTCCCTTATCATGGGGATTCGTCGGATGATGAAGTCGCCGGGAATTCGAGGTCGAATTTTGTCCACCCAGGGGGGAATGATGCGGGCCGAGCTGTGGACGAGATGGCGTTGACGTTTCTTGAGGCCCATGATCGGTCCAACTTCAAAAGGGAGTAGCTTTCGCTCTGGTTGTCCGTTTCGGGACTAAGACACGCTGTCTTAGTGTCGTTTTGGACTTTTTCGTGATTTTTGCTCTGGTCGTCTGTTTCGGGACTAAGACTCGCTGTCTTAGTGTCGTTTTGGACCTTTTCGTGGTTTTTTTTTATGTTTTGGGCTTTTTTGTTCGGTCTGTTACTTTTGGGGCAGGCCCGGTTCGTTTGGTTGCTTATTTAGGGTTAATTTCGTGTTTTGCAAGACAATTAATCAATTACAGAACTTTTGTTTTCTTCCAATTCTTGAATTCCCAATTAGGGTTCAGGTTTTGAAGCCTAGGGTTTGGTATTCTTTGAATCAACAAACTTTAGAAGAGGTTGAACACGGTATTCGTAGAATCAACGTGTTTGATCTTTGTTTATCCCCACACACGCTACATCACTTTCTCTTTCCCTTTTTGGACCGTACCTGACACTAAAAAGACAAACAACAACGGGGTAAGCATAAAGCTTAGTAAGCACACACTTAACTACTTACCATCATGCATACACAATTACAAGCACATAGCAACTACACACATGTAAACTCCAACCTTCCTTACGGCTCTACCATCAAGGAAGGATTTATGACACTTGTACCAGACCTCTCCAATTTTCCCCAGGAGTATTACTATCACCATAGGTACTCTCCGTTGTCCCCGAAGGAACGCATACACATAATCACACATGCAATCGTAACCATACATACATAACGGCGAGAGTTAAGTAGAGTACTCACCTGGCAAGATGATTAACAAAGCTCTCCTAACAAGCACAACAGTCACCTCGTAACACCTATCCATAACACATACACATGCACATCAAACAATGCCCAAAAGTGGGTTCTTAACCACAACCCAACCCTCTAACGGGAAATGACCAAGCTTCCCTCGACCAATTTCCATGAAACTTCATATAACATCTAGTTACACAAACCCAAACGAATTCATTTCAGAAAACTCAAAATCTGGAACAGCAGAAAGGGCGGGTCAATCAGCGGGTCACCCCCGGGTCACGACCCGCCGATACCTGCAGATTGAAATCCCAAGTCGCAGATCGCGACTGCATTACGGGTTCTTCACCAAAACCCCAATTTCGACCAAAATCAGCCAAAATCATGTTTCTACACTAATTAGGGTCGATATCTAACAATTATAAACACATAATTCCGTCGATTACATGCCAATTGATGATCATTCGATCATCTACTCCAACCAACCCTAACCCACAATTCTACTTCCAAAATTGACATCAATTGAATACTTTAACGAGCAAGGATTCATACCTTAAGTGCAATTAACGTAATTGCTAACACAATCGATCCGCCACAAGCCTCAATTGCGCCTTTGTTTTTCCTCCTACAATCGCCCTCCCTCTCTCTCTCGTACGCTCTCTGGAAACTGAAAAGAGAGTTGAGGGTTTTCCCCATTCTTATTTTAAGCCACACCATCCCTTCCACTTTCACAATTAACACTCCGGCCCCTACACTCCTAAAACATGCCAACCGGGTTAATTATCTAACCGAACATCGTTAAAAGCAAAAAAATGAGAATGGTTACAAATTTGGAGTATGTTTATAATGTGTTCACAAAACTGTAGCAAGATTTTTAATAAAGTGTTTACATTATGGTCACCTAAAGTTTATATTCAATTATATTCATACATCTTTGTTAACTAGAAAGAGGGTGAGAAAATAGAAAATATTCATCCGATGTCTTTGCTCAATGTTATAAAATTTAAATGAACTATAAAAGTATAACGACCCAGGCGGGTTCGCCAGAATTCTTTTTTTCATTACCCAAGTCCGTCCATGTTTTCGACAATGATTGTTTAAGCCCGCTTTTCTAACAGGGCGAGAGTACTGAGCCTAGTGGGCCGTACCGCCCATGAACAGCTCTACTATTGTATAATAGTTGGCTAAAAAGAGCAAGTACTCCAATGTGTGAATATTTTTATTTATAGCTAAGCATTACATATTCTCTTATAAATTAATACAAAGAGAGGTTAAATTTTTTATGTCCATGGAAGCTTATTAAGAGAAAGTACCCGGCAGACCTCCACCACTCAAAATCCACTCGAGAAGTTAGGCTAGGACACCCATTTCCCGACTCACTCGGGAAGTTTGGGTCGGTAACCCTCTTTTCACTCGGTAACTTTTTACTCACTCCGCCCCTGACTGCTTGACCTTACAACCCCAACATCAAACTCCTGTCCGTAGCTCTTTAATTAACTGTCAGGATCGATTTCGTAACAAGAAACAAACACTCAAAAAACAAACTAAAGTATTGCGGAATAAAAACCTTAATTGGAAATCAAACAGTGAACTTTAAAGATCAACTTTATTCAATCTTTTCTATCACAAGTTTACACACAAAGCCTCAATCTACAAGAACAGATCTCTCATTGACGAGCAATACTTCTCTATTGCTAGGAGAATTCTTGAGGCTCTGATTTTTTTCTCCAAAACTAAAAGATATCTTGTAATCTATTCTAACCAACTATTTATACAAAATACAAGATAAACATAAGGAAACAAATCTTCTAAGCAAACTCCAAGATATTCAGAATCTTCTCCTTATCGTACACAACAGATTGTAATCCTTATCGAATTCTGAGAAGCAGCAGTAATCATGAGAAGCATTAACTGAAACTGTCAAACTAACTAGCAGCAATAACAAGTAGCAGTAATAACTTCTAAGCAGTAATAACCATTACTACTTCAAAGTCTTCATCAGCAACAATAACTTGATGTAGCAGCAGTATCCATCTTCAAGTCTTCTAGAACCTCTATTACTTCTGCAGCAGTAATAACGATCAGTCAGCAGCAGTAACTGGACTTTAGCAGTAATAACCAGACTTGTCAATTTTCTTCAACCCGATACTTCTGCTTTACCACCAAACACCAAAATAATCCCAACAAACTCCCCCTACTTAACTGTACATACCTGAACATTTAAGTTCTCCAACTGTTGAATAAACTTCAAAATAAGCTCAGTACCCATTTGGGAGTTTTGATGACCAGAAAGCTTCACTCTGTCCATCCCCTGTAGCCTTTGAGCATCATGGACTTGATTACCATCAACAAAGTAGTACTCCTTATCCATTCCATTGATTGTTAATGAAAAAACACCACACTTTGCAAACAGTCTCCATTCATTCACAGTCTCACAAGGCTGATTCATCAGATTTGCAACTCTTGAAGGCTCAAACAACCAACACAAACATTCCAAAGCACTCTTGATCTTCAGAATGATTGGTTCTTCACTATCATGCTCCAAGATATTCCCATACAGCTGCATCCGCATCACATACATTTCTTAAAGGTTCTCCCTTGTACACACTATCAGAATATCAGCTAGTATTCCTCCCCAGCTAGCTTTCCCATCTTCCCATATGACTTTATAGTATAGTTTCCCACTCAACTCCTTTACAAACCATTCCTTCACCTTTTTCTCAACACCATCATCTACTCCTACTTCTGCTGGATCAAAATCATCTACAAACTGCATCATTCTCTGATTGATTCCTTCAATGAACTCCTTATCCAGATCAGACAATAGATTTCTTCTTCATGAGACTCAGAATGCTTGTACACAACATTTCATCAAAATCATACCTTTTATCCACCAAAAAGTAACACTGCCTACCTTGAAAAGAAATAGACACCACTCTATTCTTCTTGAAAGTGCACCATGCAGTGGCTCCATGTAACACCCCGCTAAAGCGGAAACGCGAGGCATGACAGCTAAGATTTCATTGCGATAGGAGATAAATAACATCAAACATTTCATTTAAAAGTTTACGGTTTACAGTACCATATATTACATAACCAACGATAGTTAAAACATTCAAACATTTCAAAATAACATTACAAAAGAAAGTCTAAGTTTGATGTCACTTGCAGCACAGACATTTTCTACTACCTTCTATTTTCCTGAAAAGCATGTTAAAAACAAGTGTCAACTACAAGAGTTGGTGAGTTCACAGGTTTTATATGCACAAAACATTTTCAAATGCAGAATTATTGTCGTAAAACTTTTGAACCACTTTAAACGTTCAAAACCACATATATGCACAAGATATGTAAGATTGAGCTACTACAAACCATTTCACCCTAACGTTATACCCCAGAGGAGGTCGTGAACCACGTAGGATATAACGCTCCTATGAACTACACTGTGGTGGAATTCCCTCCAACTGTATAGAACATTCCTCAACGTCTACCTCAGCGGCCAGTCGAAGTCTGAAATAGTGCACCCTCTACTCGTCAGTCAGTAGGGTGGGTCTCAATACCAAAGAGCGCTATCCACTAGATCATAGGCTCCTATCGAGTTAATAGTAGTGTATATTATAAGGGGAATTTTACTCAATACATATCATCATTTGCATAATCACTTGCTCGAAAGCATAATTCATATCATAATTTTCATAATCACTTGCTCGAAAGCATAATTCATATCACTTCTCATCAAACAACATGCTTTTCACCCCAATATATATATAAAACAGTAAAATAGGGGCCGTGAATACTCACCTTTGTCGACATGGTGGTTAGCACGAAGATCCGAACTTTAGTCCCGAGCCTACAAGTGCCCTAAACAATTCATAAGTGACGTAAGTCCTATATCATCGATCCAAAATCCTAATTTAGTCCTTACCACTATCTATATATAATGCCCTTACTCAACTTTAGTTAGCCAAATTTAGTATAAACGAGTTTGTGAGTCCGTGAATCTCTAAGGATGCGATAAAAGGACCACCGCAAGCTATTACAACTGATAATAAAGCTCAAACAGTGATAATCAAGCCAATATGCATGAAAGATAAAGAATACGATAATACGACAAAGCATATATAGAAAGTTGTCAGTTACTTGATTATTAGAAAACGTTAACTAGCGACCCATATTTATAGATCCGAAGTTACACAAACCACCCCTAGAGTCTATGACTCTTTTAAGAGGTGCACAAAAGTAATTGTTTCAAACTAACTATTACAAACTTGTCAAAAGACGCCCCTGACTTCTTTACAAACTAAAAGTCATGGTATAACAATCTCCCCCATTGGGAAGAAGTTAGAAGGGCGGCGGATACTTCAGCGCAGGTTCCCACTGAGACAGTTGCATGTACTCGTCCCATTCGCGGATTGTTCTCGTACGCAGCTCCATTGCGGTCTCAACTCTTCTCAACATCAGCCTCTCCTTCAGCTTGTTCTCGATCAGATCCAAGGCCTCGATCAGCTTACTCTTCCATTGAGAACCCTTGTGCATTGGCATGTTGTTCTCTAACAGACGACGCTTCATCCCGTTGTACACATAAAGAAGGGTGCCGTCACAGAAGCTGGATAGCTCACTGAACCGCATAAACCTTCGCTGATTCTTCCTGAAGGTGAGATACACGACACCATGCTCTGGAACTCTCGTCGGAAAGTAGGGCAGGTATTGGTCAAGTAGATTGGCCTCCAGGTTGGGACGAAGCAGATTCACCTTCTGCTGTTTGCTTTCAATCGCCATCTGATAGTCAGTAAGATACGCGAGGTTGATCGAGTGACGCATATACCTCTTGAGGACTTCCAGGCCGTCTCTGAAGTAGTCTGGTTTCAGAATCGGGCCCTCAAGATGTCTGATGAGAGTGAGGAGATCTTCGAGATCGATGCTGTCAAGATCAGCTTCCGTGAACATGAAGTCTCGAAGGTTGCCGTCGGGTTTGCCAGGGTTGTACATGCGCACGTGGAACTCAAGGAAAAACTGGTGTCCGAATTTGTAGGGTCGGACATTAGTGACCTTGGTGAACCGAAGCTTCCTTCTGATCTGCCCGTGTTCGTTCCAACTGAGCTTCCTCTGGTAGATGTACGCAGTTCGACGTCGGCGCTTCTTGATGTGAGACAGCCCGAAGAAGACCTTCTTGGACCACGTGTGAAGACTTTCCTGTTGGAAGATCCGTGAGAAGGATTCCTCCAGGAAGGGTTTAAAGATGACCGTGTGGTTCAAACCAAGTCTAATCGGCTGTTGAGCTATAAATGCCTCAGGCGTCTGTACGGTAGGGAGAAAGGTATCGTATTCCGCGCTAGTTACGATGTTGTCTGATCGTTTCCAAAACCGAAGGCTCTGAGCAATCTGGTTCAGAATCTTCCTTGCCTCGTCAGAGATGCGAAGCTCGGAAGGATCTGTCGGAGCGGTATTTGGATCGATCAAGTCTATAGCGGGAGTTACCTTCTCGTGAGGGAACTGGACGACCACATCCGTTGGGATAGCCTCATACTTCCAGTTCGCTGCATCTGCCGGAATGTCGTCGTCAGAATCAGAGTCCCAGACATCCGTGGGACGACCTTCCTGATCTGCAGGCTGATCTGCAGGAGGAGCTGTGTCGGCCGGTGTATCATCGGCGGCGGTTCCGGAGCCGGAGGGAATGTCTAGGCGAAGCCTCTTTGACGGTACCTCCCCCTCATGAGGATCTGCGGCTGAATCATCCGGATCATCATGGCATCTCTTGGAGGGCTGAGCCTGAGACCTGCAAGTCTCCTTAAGCTCACGAATCCTCCGGAGCGCAATCTCCAGCTGCATATCCCTAGTGGCAATCGTCGCCTCTCTTTGTCGTAACTTCTCCTGGATCGTGTCAATCTGAGTAGTAAGAGAGGCGATGACCAACTAATGTTCTGCTTCTGTTACGAAACCAGGGATCTGCTCGACGACCGGTGGTGGTTGTAGACGGAGGACGGGAGTAGGAGAGCGGCTAGAGTCGCCAAAAGACGGGCGCTCCCCTTCCGTGAATTTGCCTTTGATAAAGCGTCTTGCTTCATCCAGTTCTCTCTGTCTTTCCTCGTCTGCTTTCTGAAGCTCCTCGATCTCGGCTCGACGGGCTCTGTCTTCCTGTTCTTTGACGGCTAAGGCCTTCTCAATTGCCTCAATCCTCTGGTTCTTAGCCTCGTCAGCCTTCTCGATAGCTTCCAACCTGCGTTGGACAGCTTTAAGGATGTTGTCCGAATCCCTGGGCTCCATTCCTGAAGGGGTCAAGAACGGTTCATTTACGAAACCGGTTGACAGGGAAAGCCCCGCAAAGGTGCTTCCCTGGCCCGCGCTGACTAGTGGTGTAGTGTCAAGTGCAGCGGGGCTTCGAGTGGAGGTCTCCAGATGTGTACCTAGGGGCTCTATGACTCTGTGTGTCATGAAAGAAAGCGAGTGCTGGGGATGAACATCTCTTGTTTCAACACCGATCGACTCCGAACGAGTGAAAGGTGGAATTGGTGGTAAACCCCCGTGATCTGATGAAACGACCACCTGTTGTGAGGTGGTCGAGTGGATGGCTTGGGTGTGCAGTTGCGTTGGTTGGCTGCCAACGACTTGACTACTCGGCATTGGCCGAGTAGAATCTGTATGGGATGCCTCTGTGGAGGATAGACTCTTGGCTGGATGGGTTCCGGTTTCTGGTTGCTTAGGTTGGGCCACTTCTACTTCGGCCTGTTTTGGGGCTTCTAACGCCTCTTCATCCTGGCGGGCCTCTTCTGCTTCGGCCTCTTGAATGACCAGACCCTGACTTTCTCCCTCAAACCCTTCACTACCAGCTCCGAGTTGCATCCAAGATTCGCTAGCCTCAGGTTCAACAACCTCGGTGTTTATAGTTCGGTCTTCCATTCCGGAGTAGTCAACGAGCTGTACAAAATCGCTTTCGTTGAAGGAGGAAGTGGAGACGTCATCATCAAACTCCTTTCCTTTCCCCTTCCCTTTGCCTTTTCCTTTCCCCTTGCCCTTGCCCTTTCCTTCTCCCGGGCCCTCCTACGGATCAGAATCTGGTGGCGTCGTGTCAGACGAGCTGCTATCAGGATCACCAGATGGATCCGTCGGGAGTCTCGAGGCGGTGGCCTGAGGAGGAGGCGATGAAGTACGGGCTGGTTCTTCTGGCGAGGCAGCCGTGACATCTCTAGCAGAGCCAGAAGGTGTAGATCCAGAAGCGTCAGTCGGAGTGGATGGTTCCGGAACCTCCTCGATCGTCGGAAAACGAGGAGTGGTTCGTCAGCGAGGAATGTACTCCTTGACCCTCGGAGTGGGCATCTGTGGATCATCGATCATACGTTGGCGAAGACGGCCCAATCTCTCTTCTCGAGTCCTCGGAAGGTCGGTAGACGTTGATGCGGTGTGAGCGGTGGCGGATCTTCGTACGATACTACCCACGTTTTCCCTCACGTCCACACTCATCACTCCACCCGAGCCAGAGGCCCCCCCCAGTGGGACCCCGGCGCCTCGGACATAAGGCCCGAGGACTAGAAGGGACGGGTTGTGCACCTTGGGCAGGACCTTCCGGTTCTGGACGGTCCATAGGTGCGGCTCCTAGACCTAGTCGAATCCTATACCTTACAACGCTCGGTGCCCGCTGGTCCAACGCGTTGAGGACGTGTGGAGGAATCGGCATCTCGTACTGGCCCTCGATGTATTCACACTTGGCCAATCAGCTGACCTTCTTCGGCTGGACGACTGGATGACTGGAACGGCGTCTAATGTCCTGATTGCGTTCCATATGGTCACGAATGATAAGACCATAGAAACGCAACCAAGGGATAGAATGATGTCTGGTGCGTTCCCTGGTCGTTAGGTCCTTAGTCATGTCTAGCCACAACTGAGAAGCGATGTCGATATGCCGTCCGTATGCGACCGAGTGATAGACATGCCAGAATGACGTTGTCGCTATGTCAATGCCTTTGGTCTTCGATGAAAGGCACCTGTTCATCAAATTGAACAACTGTGCCCAGATTGGTGGCAGATGGCTCGTAGTGATCTGAGAAATACCGTTCGCCTCTTCGGTTACCCCAAGAGCGAGGATTTCGCTGAATAGTATGGGGCCCGAGACCAGCTGGTCAAACTCCTGGTGGCCGCCATCAGTAGCGGCAGGGAGGCGAAGGATGCGGCGGACGTCCTCCATAGTGATAACCAGTTCGGTTTGATCCACTCGACCAATGATCGAGAAGACTCCGAACCGGTGGTCTAGAATGGCGGTTTTCCAAAACTGCTGCAGGTAGATCGCGGGTACCTCGGCAGTGGCCGTCATGGCGTATGAAAGAGGATGAGCTCGTAAGATCTCCCTCACAATAGTGTGCTGCACCCGGACCGAAGAGAGGTTCACATACTCGTTGTTTTGGAGTATGTGAACGATGTCCGTGGGAGCAATTAGAGCTCGGTCAGCCTCTGGATCGATCGGAGAAGAAGGGCGTTCTCTCTGGTTTGCCATTTCTAACAGAAACAGGTAATATTTAAACAGTTAGACCCTTCTTAACCATAACAAGTGTTCTGACGAAAATCCGGCAGAGTTTCGGCTAGGCGCGAGTCAGTATTTCGAAGATTCCTGAGGGAATCTTTAAAACTGAGTCGAACTAGATTGTAAAATGGTTAACCCGCGAAACTCAAGTCGAGATAATAACGACCCGAAACTGGATTCGAAACCACGGATCCAGGACTGGCTTGAACCGCGAATCGGTCTATGGACAAATCCCGTTAGGTGATTTGTTAAGAACGATTCTCGAGAAAAGCCAAGTCCCGAATCGGGGGTACAAAGTCCCGAATCGGGGATTGTCACAAACACACATTTATAATACTGATTTCCCGAATCGGGACATAGAACAAGTTCATACAAGTCCCGAATCGGGAATTTAAACAATTCAAAGTAGGCATATATTAACCTAAGTCCCGAATCGGGGATTATAAACCCTAAAGTCAAAGTCCCGAATCGGGACATTTCAAACTCCCGAATCGGGAGATTTAAATTCCCGAATCAAGAACTCAAAAAGTCCCGATTCAAGAACCTGATATTCCCGAATCATGAGTTCTTCGTGGCTGTTCGTTTTCCGGACCTCAAATCGACCCAAAAACGTGTCTAAACAATCCTAAAACTAGTCTAGAGTGATACATTAGTGATTTAAACAAGTTTAGGAAGAAGAATGGATCGATCTAACGTCCCGAAACCCTAATCCAAGGATTTTTGGGTTTGGGGTTTATCCGAAAACTTTAGGCTTAAATCCTATCAAGAATTGTTGTTGTTTAGACGAATCTGAATACATAAGGTTGTTAGAAATCTTACCAGGATCGTAAAGAAGTAGTCGGATCGTCGATTGGAGCGATAACGAACGCTCGGGGAAGCCGGGAAGCGATGGATCGTTCGGGTCGTTCTTCGTGTTCTTGATCGTTGAGAGAGAAAGTGATAAGTGCTTTTGAATTTTGAAAGTGATAACTGAATTCAGTTATCAACTCCCGCTTTTATATTTTCCGATAACTTATCAGGTATTTTGAAAATTTTATCTGATAACCACTCTCTCAGATCACGACTATCAAGAAATTACGGAATGAACCCTGAACTTAAAGTTTGAAAGAATTTCAAAACTTCCCCTGAACTTGTGGTTTTGAAAAGTTTGCAAAAACGGTCCCTGAACTTGAAGTTTTGGAAATTGGCAGAATAGGTCCCTGAACTAGTCAGAATTGGAACCAGTCACTTTCATCCCCCTAACTTAGCAAGTTCATAGATGTTACAAGTTCAGCCCCTTAACGTTTATTGAAACGACTAACCTGGAAATTTCCGAGATCGGATTTATCACCGGTTCTAACACTAACGGTCAGAAGTTTTATACTTGAACAACGGGTCCTGAACTGAAGTATTCAGAAGCCGTACGTCGGTTCTACAACCTGCAAGAAAAATAAGAATGGTATCCATTGCAGATTGGATCCGACAGAGTTAGAGATAAGCAACATTTATACAAAAGCTCCCCTAGATATATGCGACATAGGAGCCCCCCCTACACACATGCATATATTTAAACGACTGGCTCCCCCTAGAAATCTGCCGGGGGATCTAGCATGCCCAATTTACTAAGTAAATAGTAATGGCGCTTCTCGTCAAAAGCTTTAGTGAACAAGTCAGCTATCTGACGTTCACTTTCAACAAAGAACAGTTCAACATTACCTTTCTCGACGTGATCTTTGATAAAGTGATATCGAATATCAATGTGTTTCGTCCGAGAGTGTTGAACTGGGTTTGCCGCAATCTGAATGGCACTGCTAGAGTCACAGTAAATCGGAATCCGATGCATGGTATAGCCATAGTCCGCCAGTTGAATTTTCATCCAAAGAACCTGTGAACAACAACACGCTGCAGCGACATATTCTGCCTCAGCTGTTGAAAGAGAAACACAGTTCTGTTTTCTCGAGGACCAACTTACTAACTTGTCCCCTAGAAACTGGCAGGCTCTTTACGTGCTCTTCCTGTTTAACTTACAGCCTGCATGATCTGAATCTGTAAAAGCTGTTAGTTCAAAACCAGAATCCTTAGGGTACCAAAGGCCAAAATTAGGTGTGCCCTTCAGGTACTTAAGGATTCTCTTGACAGCCCCGAGATGTGATTCTCGAGGGTCACACTGAAAACGAGCACATACACATGTGGCAAACATAATGTCGGGTCTACTGGCCGTGAGATAAAGCAGAGATCCAATGATCGCACGATACACCTTTTGGTCAACCGGATTACCAGATAAATCCGCATCCAGTTGAAATGACGTGGACATTGGTGTTGAAGCAGACTTAGGTCCAGTGAAGTCAAAGCGTTTTAAAATGTCATGAGTATACTTGGACTGATTTATAAAAATCCCTTGCGGGGTTTGACGGACTTGAAGTCCCAAGAAAAATGTAAGTTCGCCCATCATACTCATCTGAAATCTAGACTTCATTGTCTGCTCAAACTCTATGCAAGACTTAGGGTTTGTAGATGCCAAGATGATATCATCCACGTATATCTGCACTACAGTCAAATGATTACCTGACCTTCGAAGAAACAGGGTAGGATCGACAGTACCCTTTTTATATCCGGACCCAAGCAAGTAAATGGTAAGAGTTTCATACCAGGCGCGAGGTGCTTGCTTCAAGCCGTAAAGTGCTTTGTCAAGCACGTAAACGTGTTCCGGGTACTTGGGATCAACAAATCCCTCGGGTTGCTCAACATATACTACTTCTTGAAGTTCGCCATTCAGGAACGCGCACTTGACGTCCATCTGGAAGACCTTCATGTTTTAGTGAGCTACATACGTGAGAAAAATCCTAATGGCCTCGATTCTAGCCACAGGAGCGAATGTCTCGTCGTAGTCGATACCTTCCTGTTGACGATATCCCTTGGCGACCAAACGAGCCTTATTACGGATAATAAGATCGTTTTCATCTTTCTTGTTGCGGAAGATCCACCTCAAGTCAATGATTCTTATTTTTCTTGGTCTTTCAACAAGGCGCCAAACTCTGTTTCGCTCGAATTCGGCAAGTTCATCCTGCATGGCCCTTACCCAATCAGGATATGAAAGAGCGTCTTGGGTCTTGGTTGGTTCAAATTGACTCAGGAAGCCGCCGAAAAGAATTAGGTTTTCATCTTTCTTTGAAGAGCGAGTTGTCACTGGAGCAGATGGACTACCGATGATGTTGGTAGTGGAATGGCTTCTGGTCCACTTTCCAGAATGGGGAATAGGATCGTATTCCATGTTGTTTCTTGAGTCGTTCTCATCCCGAATGGCGGAGGAGAGAAGACTAGCATCCGGATCAATATTCAACACGGTCTCCGGACAAGGTTCCCGTACCACTTCAGCATAAGTTCTGGATGGAGAAGGTGGCGGAACAACTTCAGGAATTGGTGCAAGAACAGGGGACACTGTCTGTTCTCGGACCGCTTCTACTGCAGTTTCAGGAGAGGGTTGTGTTGTAGAGAGCTGTGAGGGGGAGAGAACAGTTTCCTCATTCACAGTGTTAGAAGAGGATTCTGTTTCTATGATGGGGTTAAGTACAGACACCGGTTCTACAGTACCAGAAGAGGTTTCTCCTACAGCGGTAGAACATGATGTGCTCTCAGTCACGAATGCGTCTGCGGATATGGATGTTGATGAAGGAATGGAATGATCAGATGGAGCAGGAACAATGATTGGACCAACAAGGGTAGTTACATCAAATTCTGCTAAATCAAAAAAATCAGATTCAAACGAGTCAGTAGGAATAGTTGTGCTCGGTGGTGAAACAGTGGTTAGTTCATGGAAGACCGGACTAGCTGTACTAGTGCTGGCATCGGAATACATCTCAGTCTCAGAGAAATCAACGTACCGACTTTCAAAGATAGATCGGTTCCGTTTGTTGTATACACGATAAGTCGCTGAGTTAAGTGAGTATCCAATGAAGATAGACTCATCCGACTTAGCGTCAAACTTTCCCAGATCATCTCTGTTGTTCAGTAGATAGCATACACAACCGAAAACTCTAAAGAATTTAATATTCGGCTTACGCTTGTTGACCATTTCGTACGCGTTTTACCAGCCCGCTTGACGATTAGGGTCCTGTTTTGAGTGTAACAGGCAGTAGATACTGCTTCAGCCCACAGGGATGGTGGTACACCAGAATGCGCTATCATGGATCTTGCAGCTTCGACCAACGTACGGTTCTTCCTTTCTACGACTCCGTTTTGCTGGGGAGTACGTACAACAGAGAAGTTGTGAGAGATGCCCACTTCTTCAAGGAAAGACTGGAGTTTCACATTTCGAAACTCTGTACCGTTGTCGCTTCTCAGCTTCTTCACCTGATGACCCAAGAGGATTTGGATTCGTTTGATGAAAGCGATGATTAGATCTGCAGCGTCAGATTTGGCTCTTAGAAATTCGAGCCATGTGTACCGAGAGTATTCATCGACAAGTACAAGCATATATTTCTTGCGTGCAAGACTTTCGACTCTCATCGGTCCATAGAGATCCATATGCAGCATGTCAAGGGGATGGTGACAGTTTGTCTCCATCTTTGGCGGATGCGAACTCTTCTTCATTTTCCCTTTCACGCAAGCAGAGCATAGGGTGTCTTTAGATAGTCGCGTCTCCGGAAGACCGTTGACAAGGTGTTTAGATACGAGCTTGTTCATATCCGTGAAGTTCTGATGAGACAAACGCTGATGCCACAGCCAGCTTTCTTCCTTCGATGCTTTTGCGAGAAATACCACAGTTTCCATTTGTTGAGGAACAACATAAAACATTGTGGTATATAAGTGACCGTTCCTTCGAGCGCGAAGAATCACGTTTCCATCTTCGTCTTCAACATTGCTCCCAAGAATGAATGTCTTCACAAGATATCCTCCATCACAGAATTGGCTTGAACTGAGTAGGTTGAATGGCAATCCCTCAACGTACCGTACATTCTTCATGACGTGTTCTCCATTTGTCATGCTTCCATATCCCAGAATTGGTAGACGTCTTTTGTCTACAAGTTTGACAAAGCCTTCAGCTCTAACGACGTAGTCGAAGAGGATGTTGCGCTGCCCAGTCACATGTCTGAAGGCTCCTGAATCAAAGTACCACATGTGACTGCCCTGCAAAACGCAAAATCAAGTTTGTTTAGGAACCCATTGCCACATGGGTGTCCTACCGTTAGAAACAGATAAAGCAGTCGGTGAAGTGTCCTTTTCAGATTTCTCCTTAGGCTTAGGAGACTTCACAGGAGGTAAAGCACTTTGCTTTGTCAATTTCTTATTTCTTTCCCGGTGAGGACTACCTGACTTACGATAAGCATTTGCATTACCAGGCATATCAACACGCATGTAATTATCAAACAACGAACAAATATGGTTTTTAAAAGCTGTAAGATTATCAGAATTCGCTGAGCGATTAGAGTTTACAGACTTTGAGTTCACGTTTGAATTACAACTAGGTGGGTTGTAGCCAAGACCAGTATGATCATGACCACCCCATTTAGGGAAAGCATTAAAAGAGTTCTTCTTCTTCTTCCGATATCTCCTCCTTCATGGCTTCACATTCGCAGTTCCATCACCTGTCCTCGCATCTGCATGAAAAGCCAGTTGTGAGTTGGGTGACGGTTTAACCAGAATGGATTGACCACCTTTGAAATTAGTGGCATTTTGACAAACGGATTTTGACATTTTCAAAGGTTGTTTGGGTTTGGAGTTCTCACCCACATCAAATGAACTAGAATGAAAGTCTAGTCCCTTAATGGGTTTCACCAAGGTACTTGTATCTGTAGATTTTGAATGCTGTGTCTGTGTTACTGTAGGTGTGTGCGGCTTAACTGACTTCCCTTTGTCAGTACCAGCACATGTTCCACCTTCAGTGTTTATCACAGACACTGATGCAAGTGGCTTAGGAGAACTGATTTGCTTTACAGCAGGTGCCTTTGGGAAAACTGGTTTTCTTGGAATATAACCTGAAGGAGGATCATCAGCATCTAAAAATACCTTCACATCATACTCAATATTCGGATCCAATACAAGTTTAGGCACGGTTGTCCTATGATCTGGTATGAGTGGTGAACTACTGGTACTTGAATCCCAAGAGTCAGATTCTTCTGAGAAAGACACACGTCTTTTCAACTGATTGATTTGACAGCTTTGATTTGCGAAAGTTTGACCAAACAACAGCTCTTTTTCATAAAAGAAGTCTTTTTCCATTGTGTTATTAACAAGTTGGATAACTAGTTGTTTTTGGAGATCCGCAAATTTGGTTTTAAAACATGAGCAAGAAAACTTTGCGTTCTCACATTGGTTTGACATATTTATCCTTTCGGCATTTGCCTCATGATAACTATGCTCCAATGACTTGATCTGGTTGTCTTTTTCAGAGAGAATCGACTCAAAGTTCTTTATCTCATGGTGACAGGCATCAAGTTCTACGGCTTTGGACCTAAGATGGAACATTTCTTTTTCTATACACACTGGGGCAGGAGGCTGAGTTGCGGAAACATCAAAAGGTTGGATAACATCAGCATCCTCGGATGTATCTATATCCCTAGTGTCATAGCTAAAGTTCAGATCATCGTAGTTAATAGGTGGTATTGCTACTTTAGGTGTCCTAGCTTTGATGCCTTCCCAGCTAGTGAAAGTGTTCTCTGGATTTCTAGCAGGGGTAAAGATGGGACCATTTGCAACAGGACTAGAAGGGGGACTACTGGTTGAACTATTGGCAGGACTGGTGGTGAAAGACACGACTTTTCCATCAATTATCTCAGTAAAAGTCACAGTCTGCATCACATAGTTGTCATTGTCTTGTCCTTTGACGGACCTAGGTTCAGGTTTGGAAGCATTCATATTGTCGAAATTGTATAGATGTGCAGGTGCTTTTTCAAGAATGCTTTTCTCTGAATGTCCCAACCCAGGTTTGGCTTGATAAAAGGGATGTTGAGTGGTTTGCTTGGTAAGCAGATTCAAGGTATGTTCAGATTGTCCTCTTTTTAGATTATTTTTCTCAAGCTCTTCTATTTTTACAAATAATTTTGTTCTTTCCTCAGAAAGAATGTGAAATTTAAGCTTGAGTTCTTCACGACTGCTTTCAATTTCGTCGTGAGAGCTTTGAAGATCAAGGAGCTTGTTTTCGAGGATAGATTCTCTAATCCCAGACTCAAGCTCCATTCTATTAAAGTTCTCGGTGAGGTCCTCTAAACTACTTTTATACACAGCACTCTCTATTCTGAATCTTGCGACGAGAGCTCTTTCCATTTGGAGTTGGCTCTCAAGTCTTAGAGTTTCAGACTTAGACAGTTCATCAGGTTTTGACAATAATGAACAAGAATTTACCTCAGCTTCTTCATCAGTTGAGTCATTTGGGGAACCGGATATGCAGGGTTCCTCAAAGTCAGCCATGAGGCAGAGTTCTTGCACGGCAGAGGGGCCTTCATCATTTGAGTCTTCTGGCTCCATGATCCAGTCTTCCTCATCAGCCAACAGCACCTTTCCTTGCTCTTTCTTCTTCATCATGGCAGCCTTCTTCTCAAAGTAAGCAGAGTCTTTGAGCTTCTTCTTGCAATCAGATGCATAGTGACCCGGGTCGCCACAGTTGTAGCAGGTGGGAACCTGAGCAGGATTTTTGTTTTGATTGGCTGCGGGTGGAGCTTCTAGAGCTGGTAGCTTGTTCTGTTGTGGAGGTTCAGTTCCACCGGTGTTGTTGTAACTACCTCCCTGATAACCTCTATTTCCGTGGTAGTTGTTGGAGTTGTAATCCTGATCCCTTTGCTGTTGCTGGTTGTTGTTGTAGCCTTGTCTTCGATCTTGATAAGATCCTTGATTGTTGTACCCAGAACTATCACGATGTTGATACTTGTTTGTTCTCCCTTGATCATTTCTTTGAAAGCTTTCTCTGGACTGGTACCTGCCTTGGCTGGACTGACCTCCTACAAACTGAGGTCCTTGTCTGAATCTGTTGAAGCGTTGGGGATTTCCCCGAAATTTAGCCATCAAGGCGAAGGAATTCTCCAGCTGAAACATCTCCTCTTCGATAAGTCCATCATCAAGAACTACAGGTTCTTCAACGGTGTAGTTTTCATGAGAGGACGATCCTCTGTTTGACATCAAGGCCAGAGTAGGAGGATCGATTTTCTTTTCAGTTTTACCGAATAAGGTTTCTTCATGAGGCAGCAGCATGCTGTATAGATCATGAAGTCCAAGTTGGCCAAGATTCTGGCTCACTTGAATGCTTATAGTGACAGACTGCCAGAGTTTGTTCAATCTTTTGAGGAATTTCACATTCACCTCGTATTTGTTCTTTTCCAGTCCGAGTCTCCGTAAATCGTTCACACAGATGTTTAAACGATTATGGGTCTCTGTCAGTGTCTCTCCTTCACGAGCACAAAAGCTTTCATACGCGTTCATAGCGTTCTCCTTTTGTCCTTCAAGTGCCTTGTCACCACCCTGCATTTGCTGTTCAATGCCCAGCCACATTACTCTAGCATCTTTACAACTGTCAACTCTCGCGAACATGTCATTAGGCAGTGCCATGGTGAGTAATGTGAGAGCACGTTTATCAATGGCTGCCCGGGCACGTTGTTCATGAGAGAACATGTCGTATGGGTTTTCAACCTCATATGCAGGTAGATAGGGAGTGAAATCAGTTCTGGCTACTTCAGCTACAGTAACCGTCGGTCTGATTGGTCCCATAGTGATAGAGACCATCAGTTTGTCATCCAGTAGATCAAGGAAGTTAATCTTTCGGCGTTTCCATTGCTGGTATTCGCCGACGACTAATACTGGAGGTCGGGTTTCAGAACCGATACTGATTATTTCTTTTGACATCGCGTCCTAAGAAATAGGATCTGTTTTGAGTAGATGGTGTTTTCTGATTGGACAGAGCTTCCGCGCTTAAAGCACTTTCCTTTATAGAAATTCGAAAATTTCAAAAAGAAAGGCCAAGGCGGGAAAAGCTGTGAGTCCCGATTCAGGAATTTGTGAGTCCTGATACGGGAGTCAAACCCAAGTCCCGATTCGGGAAATAGGAGCCCCGATGCGGGAGTTCAAATTTCCAAATCGGGAGAGGCTAAAGATCCAAATCGGGAGACGAATGATCCAAATCGGGAAATGTATGAGTTCCAATTCGGGAACTGATGAGATCCGAATCAGGAGTTCAAGTGTTCCGAATCGTGACACGAGTGTCCAATTCGGGAAATGATTATCCGATTCGGGAATTGATGAAACAACAAAAACAGCTTCTATTTTCTGTCCAAAACTACCAAAACAATAGCTCTGATACCAATTGTGAGTCCGTGAATCTCTAAGGATGCGATAAAAGGACCACTGCAAGCTATTACAACTGATAATAAAGCTCAAACAGTGATAATCAAGCCAATATGCATGAAAGATAAAGAATACGATAATACGACAAAGCATATATAGAAAGTTGTCAGTTACTTGATTATTAGAAAACATTAACTAGCGACCCATATTTATAGAGCCGAAGTTACACAAACCACCCCTAGAGTCTATGACTCTTTTAAGAGGTGCACAAAAGTAATTGTTTCAAACTAACTATTACAAACTTGTCAAAAGACGCCCCTGACTTCTTTACAAACTAAAAGTCATGGTCTAACAGAGTTTTAATAACCTTATATAACACATAATTGGAAGAAAAAGTCTTCACATTTCAAAAATCACATTTCTGAAAATTTCGGATGCGGACAGATTCTATCTCTTTGTAAAGATACCAATTCCAATCCTTAATCTTAAAGGGGAAAATTCCCAAAATTTTATCCACAGTAGATGATTGTGTTAACAAAATACACACCAAATTTCATTAATTTTTGAATAGTTTAACATGCATAAACAATTTTCACAAAAAGGATGCACACTGGACCAAATCAGATTTACATGCTTGTAGAGTTTAATTCATAGGAGTTTCATTACATCTCCAAATCACAAATTTCCGGAGGGGTTTTGTAGTTAACATCAAACTCTAACTAAAGAATCAAGAATCACTTGAAATGATGCTATTTTGAGTGAGATATGCTCTTTTCAACTCACATGAGTGAATATGTCCTTTTTGGACAGATTACACCATGATTTTGTTCTTATTCATAGCATGCTCAAATGTCCACCAATCTTAGTGATTCCGGATTCTATGGAAAGCTAACACATTGAACTTGAATTTAGAATCAAAAATCATGCATTTTTGACATTTTATCTAGGAGATATGCATGCATCAAGTTGACATAAAAGTCTGACCCGTAGCTGTTTGCACAACAAAAAGTTTTGAAATGGTTAAGGGGTCTAAACTTTGTATTTTTGAGTGATTCCAGTGGGGTTTGAACCCCAACTCACAAAATATTAACCCATTAAAAATGTAGATGAAAATAAATCCATTTGAACCCTTTTTGGGTCGTCCCAAGTTGAGACACATAATCTGTCAGCTTCTGTTTTCATTTCAAAACTCAAGATTTTCACTTCCAAAACATATAAACCTTTAAAAATGGGGATTTCTTTGATACTAAACTACAATCCCACATCATATAACATGTAATAAGGAAGAAAATAATCAAATATCATAAAGATACATGCATGCAAATACCCAACATTTTTCAGATTCACATGTGAATATTATCATAAAATCATAAGGTTTTTCACCTTTGTTCTTATGTTTATGATGAAGGGTCATAGGATTTAGCTTTTTAATGGATGTTTTAATCATCCATTGTGTTCATCCTCTCCTCTAAAACATTAAGAACATTATGTTCATCAAGAACATCCATAAACTCTTAAAATTTGAAAGAAATAGCACTAAAAAGTGCATAAAATGGAGAAGAGAGGTATGAATCTTTTACCTTTTAATGTATACAACTTATAAGCACTTTAAACTTGTGTTCTTGATCTTTAAAAATGGAGATATGAAGCTGAATTTTCTGGAGTTGGAGATGGTTTGAAGGTGTGTGGAGGAAGAGAAAGGAGTTGGATAGTTTTTCTCCAAAATTTTAAAGTGAAAATGAGGTGTAAAGAGGAAGATATGGGTTTTTATATGGTGGTAAGTGGGGGTGGGATGGCTGGCCATATGGCCCATCTCAAACCCATATTTTCATTTTTTTTTATTTAAAACAAGCCCAATTCATCTTTACGGTTCACGTTTTCTCGGTTCGAAAGGTGTTTCCGATAGAAGTGATTTTGTTCAATTTAAGACCTTTTTTGAAATGTTTTTATCCAAATAACTTAAAATATAATAATTTACATAATATAAACTTTAATTGAGTCGGTTCGGCATTATATAAGATTTTCGGGCGATTACGGACTAAAACGGGACTTTTCTGGACGATTTTCGGGATTTCTAAGCTATCTCCAAAAATTTTCGCATAATCAAACCTAAATCTTCCTAAAGAGTTATAAGACTAAAAGTTCACTAATATTATACTAATGAGTGCTTTACGAGTCGTTAACCTGAAAGCCGAAATTGGTCGGTTGTCACACTCCAACTCCTCCAAAGGCTTCATGACCCAATTCAGTTACCTTCTTTCTGTAATCATCCCTGGCTTTCTCAAACGCAAACTTGACCTTCAAGTCTTGAATCAGCTGTTTCACTTCTATCTTTCCTTTAGGATCCTTAACACATCCAATTTCATACATCTTCTTCAAGTCTGCTATGTTCATCCTTGAAAACATGTGATAAACAGACCTGTAAGTATCCAGCTTTCCTCCCTTGCTTTCACAAACCACACAACCTGCTTATCCTGCTCTTGAGAATCCCAATCAATAATTTCAGATCCTGAAGAGTCATACACCAATTTAGCTTTCTTGACTGATTTCTTGTGGGCAATTGATTTCTTTCTTTTAGCATCATTATCCTTTTGTTGCTCTAAAGGTTGAGAATCACCATCTTTCAAAGTAAAATTCTCCATGGTTTCCTCAGCTATCTTTTTCTCTGAAGGTTGCTCTTTCTCTTTCTCCTTTTCTGTTTTCTTTTCGTTCTCAGATTCAACAACCACAGCCACATCATGCTTTCTTTTGCTCCTTCTTTGGATTACAGGCATCCCTTCTTCTTCCTCTTCTACCACCTTTTCTTCTTCTTTCTTCTGCTGCAAAGCATCTCTATCCTGATTGTACCTTTCCTCTATCTTCTTATCAGTCCACCCAGCATACATGCTTTCAGTTCCACCAACAGCATTCACCGGAAATCTAACTCTGCTTTTCCTTTCTTCAGCCTTTGACACCTGCTTTGTTTTCTTTGTGACTTTACTTGGTGCAACCCTTTTCTTCTGTGGCTTTAACTTTGGCTTAAGCTTATCTACACTTGACTTTTCAGCAGCTTGGTCTTCTTCCTGTTGTAACTTCTTAGCTACTTCCAATGATGCTTCTTGTTCAGCAGCTATTTTCTTTGCTTTCTCTAGCTCATCAGGAGTCATCATTGAGAAAATTGTCCTCAATGACATTATTTCTTCAATCTCCTTGGGAATCTGTTTTGCCTTTTTCTTCTTTGGCTCTTCAATCAAGATAGCCTTTCCCTTATCCTTTGGATCAATATTCTTCTTTTCAGCTTTCTTCAATTCAACCTTCTCTTTGATCACTATTCCCTTGGTCTGTGGAATGACCTTAGGAGTAGCTTGTGGTAATACTACCAAAGTCTCAGCAGCAACCCTTTCTTCAACATTCTCTACCTCTGTAGCATCAGTCTCAGTGGTTGTCTCTTTAACCTCATCAACACTAGGCTTTTCTACCTTCTTTTAAGATACTGCTGCTTTCACAAACTCTGATTTTGTCTTCAACTCCCCCTTAACCTTTGGCTTCTCCCCCTTTTTGAAAGCAGCCAGTGTAGCATACCTTCTTTGTAAAGCTTTAAGTTGCATACTCTGAACTGCAATTTTTGCACCCTGATACTGACATGTCCTTCTAACATCAGAAATCAGTTGATTCTGAGTCGTGACCATCTTTTCCAGGATCTCCATCCTTATAGCTGTTTCATCATGCTTTGAAGCATGAACCTGGAACTGAGCATCATGAGTCTTCAAGTCCTTGGCTATGGCAGCCAATGAAGCCATCAATTCCTTTTGTGTCAGACTACCCTCACCAGATTTAGAAGTGGAACCCTTCTGTGCTGGATCTTTGGGAATGTTAGTAGCCGTTTTCAGCCTAGCTGAAACACTGTCTACTCCCATGGTTTCTTGGCACCTGGGTCCTCTTAATGATTTCTCATTTAGAGTTGCCGTGGAGGGGGTCTTACTTATGTTCACACTGGCCTGATGCACACCTTGTGCAACACCAGTAGTGTGAGCCACACCATCCATATGCCCTAGCATCTCCTTAGAGGGCACCTCCTTATCATTGAAGTTGGGGGACACTCCATGGGTTTCCCTTTGGTTAAACTCAAGTGGAGAGTGCTCCACAAGAGGGCTTTTAGGCTGAGGGAGTGTAGATCCAAAAGAGGAAGGAGCTCTTTTGATCTTTCTTTCATAAACTTTCAGTGCAGGGGTGGGGGTAACATGAACAGGGGTCAGAGGAGTGTTTGAAGTGGTAGGTGTGGGTAGGTCATCAGGGGGTGTGCTTGAATGTGTAGGCTGCAAACCTGATGCCTCACCTGAAGGGGGAATCACACTAATCATTGTAGGGAATAATGGTGTGATTGTAGATGTGCCACCTCTTTTCATGTTTGAGAACATCTTAAAAGAGGGGTCATTCCTATTGTAGGTCTGACCAGTGACAGGTACATCCGTCAATTCCAAGTTAATGACTTCTTGGACAAATCTTGGATACATATAAAAAGATTTTGAAGTAGATTTGGGATCCAGATTTGCCACAAGATTCTCAAAAATCAAATTTGAAAAGTTGAACTTTCTGGATGTAGCTAAGCAAACTAATGCAGATGCAATAGTGCTTCCAAACTCATTCCATCCAGAGGTCTTTCTTGAAAAACAGTGGATTAGGATATGAACAAGAAACTTCCATTGATGGCCAAACTTGTTTTTCTGAATTTTTAAAGATTTAAGGGAGCCTTCATATCCCATTTGGGCCAAAGCATTAAAGATCTCAGTAGTAGCAATAGAAGACTCACCTCCTTCATCATCAAGTTGTAAGCATCGCCAAATGGTGCTTTCAGAGACTGTCAAAGATCTGTTACTTACAGTGGTTTGAATAACCTTGACATTGTTTAGGGTTTCCACATGCACATTCATCCAAAAATCTCTTTGATGATCAATGTAGATCTTTGGTGATAGAAGAATGGCATGAGCTAACGTGGATGCTTGAAGAAAATCAACAATCTCGTTGAACCCCTCTGATTTCTTCCCTTTGGACAGAAATCCAACTTTGTTGTGTTCCTCGTAAAAACGTAGATCATCCATGATGTGAAAGTGAGATTAGAACACCAGAATATGATTCAAGAAAGCACAGAAACGATTGAAACAAGCAAAATCGTACAAAATCGCAGAAAATTGCCTTAGAATGCCAAGGGTTTTGGAGTTAGGGTTTTGAAAATAGCCGTTGTGAAAAGGGCGGTGTTACAGGGGCTATTTATACATTCTCAAGTTAGTTAAAAGCAGCAATAATGAATTAGCAGCAATAACCATTCGAGAAGTAGTAATCACAAACCCTAGATAAAAGCAGCAATAATCAAGCAGTGATAAAAGCAGCAATAATGAAAGTAGCAGCAATAAACAACTAGCAACCATTAACACCACTAGCAGTAATAACTCCCATGTGCTTGATTAGCAGCAATAACTCCAGTGTGCCCGATTAGCAGCAATAACTCCATTCAGCAGTACTAATGTCTGATTGACACATAGAGCAACAATAATGTCCGAATGACACTTCGAGCAGCAATAATATCCGATTGGCACTTCAAGCAGCACTAACATGCGATCATTACATTTTGCAGCAATAAAGTCTGATAATCAGATATAACCACATGCAGCAGCAATAAAGTCCGATAAGCAGCTATAACCACATGCATCAGCATTAATGACGTATATTGCAACTGTGACAACTGAAATCACTAAAGAAACACATCAAACGTAACTTGTGGCATACAAATACATAGAGTACAAGAGTTTACACACATCATATGGAGAATCATCACTCAGAATTGATCATGCCTACACTAGTGATCAAAAACTTGAACCTTCCCACATCAAAAGCTTTTGTGAAAAGATCAGCATATTGATAATCAGTGTGCACTTTCAATACTTGAATGAGTTTCTTTTCATTTGAGTCCCTAATGAAGTGATACTTAATCTCTATATGCTTGGTTTTAGAATGCTTGACAGGATTGTTAACAATGCTTATGACACTGTTATTATCAATGTAAACAGGAGTGTTAAGAAAGGTAATACCATAATCCAGCATCTGATTTTGTATCCAAAGAACCTGTGAACAACATTGTGCAGCAGCTACATACTCTGCTTCTGCTGTGGATGTGGATACTGTGGTCTGCTTCTTACACTGCCATGACACAAGTCTTGCACCCAAAAACTGACATCCACCTGAAGTGGATTTCCTGTCCAAGCTTGCACGTCCATAATCACTGTCAGTGTAGGCCAAAAGCTCAAATGGAGACTCATAAGGATACCAAAGACCCAATCTGGGTTGTCCCTTTAGATATCTGAAGATTCTCTTGACTGCTTGAAGATGAGAATCTTTTGGCCTAACTTGAAATCTTGCACATACACAAACTGCAAACATGATGTCAGGTCTGGAAGCTGTGAGATACATGAGAGATCCTATCATAGACCTATATTGATGAACATCCACTTCCTCCCCCTCAACATCAGCTGTCAATTATTTGTGAGTTTCCATAGGCGTTGAGGCTGATTTTTGCATCCAGAAAACCAAACTTTGTGAGCATATCCTTGACATACTTGGATTGGTAGATGAGTATGCCATCCTCCTTCTGCTTAACTTGTAACCCTAGAAAGAATGTCAGTTCCCCATGGAGCTCATCTTGAATCTTTTGTGCATTAGATCTTCAAACTCTTTGCACATCTCCTCCTTTGTGGAACCAAAAATAATATCATCCACATAGATCTGCACCAATAACAGATCTGATTCCTTCTTTTTGATAAACAAGGTCTTATCTATCACTCCTCTTTCAAACTGATTTTCCAAGAGATAGGTAGACAGTGTGTCATACCATGCTTTTGGTGCTTGATGTAGACCATACAATGCTTTCCTTAGCTTGTAGACTTTGTCAGGAAACCTTGGATCTTCAAAACCTGGAGGCTTACACACATAGACCTCCTCTTCAATCTTTCCATACAAAAATGCACTCTTTACATCCATCTGATACACCTTAAATCTTTTGTAAGAGGCAAAAGCTAGGAACAACCTTATAGCTTCTATTCTTGCAACAGGTGCAAACA
Organism: Centaurea solstitialis; assembly: GCA_030169165.1. NCBI lineage: Eukaryota > Viridiplantae > Streptophyta > Magnoliopsida > Asterales > Asteraceae > Centaurea > Centaurea solstitialis. The sequence goes on along the minus strand of CM058046.1, from coordinate 62,760,324 downwards.
CATCATCATAATCAATCCTTCCTCCTGTGTGTATCCCTGTGCAACTAGTCTTGCTTTGTTCTTGATCACAATACCTCTCTCATCCTTCTTGTTCCTAAAGATCCATTTGTGCCAATTGCCCTATGCCCCCTAGGCAAATCAGTCAGATCCCATACATGCTATAGCACAAACTGAAGCAATTCTTCCTGCATAGCTTCTATCCAACTGGGATCTTTCATGGCATCAAACACTTTCTTTGGTTCAGTCTGAGAGAGAAAACATGAAAACATTGCTGAATGTGGATTTTGAAAACCCAAGTCTTTACTTTGTTTTCTTGTGATCATTGGAGATTGTATATTTCCAATCACCAAACTTGATGGGTGATTCTTCTGAGTCCTGGTGAGATGTAGAGGTTCTTCAGGAAGATTTACTCCTAAATTGGATTCATAGCCCTCTCCATCCTCATTCAGGTTTGTGACAATTAACTCTGAGGGATGAGAATCATTGATAACACCAAAATTATACATGTTTTGGTTGAGCTTAATTGTATGACTTTACCCCATTTCTCACCCGTTTATGATCATTTCACTCACTAAATGAGCTTATTATTGTTTATGAAGGATTTGGAGGCCGTGGAACGGAAAAGTACGAAAAAAGGCGAGAAAACGTGAAAAGTGCACAAAGTCAATACAGTAGCAATCTGGCGTTCGCGAGTTTCCAGATCTGGCGCCGCCAGATTCGACAAAGATGAGACCTAAGTGTTTGGCGTCGCCAAACCAGCAGTCTGGCGATCGCCAGATGGCCCCTGGACGTTTTCTTTTAAATACCAGCCTCTTCCCTCAGTTCAGAGCAGGCAATTCAAGGTGTTTTACATGAGATACGATACGGGGAAGATACGAAGCAGTAGAGTGAAAGTCAGAGTGGTGCCGATACGCTGTGGGGTTCGATCTTTGATCATCTATTGTTGTATTGTCGGCATCATGTCTACTATCATGTTTTCTGTTTTCGTTATGTTTCGTGAGTAGTTTTTTAATAGTGGTACTTGTCATGGTCGATGAACCATTGTGGATGATGATTTGATACTTAATGTTTATTGGTTTGTTTTTGATTGATTGAATGTGTGTTATGGTTCCATTTTGATTCTTGTTGTTTGGTTATTTGAACTCCTTTGGTTGGGTGTATCTGTTTGACTAAAGTAGATAGACTCCGATAGGATAATCAACCTACCTTAACCTACCCTTGACCAAGAGAGTTGTGTTAAGTGGTTACTTGGACCGAGAGTGACCTGGAGGTAGAAAACCATGCAATAGAGTTAGGATTGGATTTCCGGTACTAGGTTGCCTGACAAACGACCTAAGTATTGGACTAGGAGGACCAAGACCTAGTTAAAGACCATAATTACTACATGTTAGGGTGTCCCAGACTTAAACTCCTACAATAATCAAAACAACCAAACCTTTGGCCTATTTAAATCATCCACTTGGGGATTCACTATACCATGATAAGTGCTACTGTTTCTCTTCATATAGTTTTAATTCAATCTCTTTAATCGTTTTCTTAGTTAATAATTAAATTAGTTGTCTTTTTAGTATTAAAACCTTTTTCATGAACCCCCCCCCCCAAAAGCTTTAGGTTAATTAAACTAATCTAGACTTTAGTCTACAATAACTTGACCGTTCCCAGTGGTAGATACGATACCTGGACTTTCCTACACTATATTACTCACGATCAGGTACGCTTGCCTGTATATGTGGTAAGACAGTGGCTAGGCATTAGAGGTTAAAACTTGTTACGCTTTTTATGTATGATAATTACCGCATCAGTCATCAACATAATCCTCTTGATGAGTGATTTGAGGATCTATGATACTCATATCTGAAGACTGTGATCCATCTGCATCTTCTTCTTGAAGAGTCACTGGAAGATTCAGAGTTGTTTCCTTCTCTAAATCTTTTTTTTTCTCACTTTGATTTTCTCTGGGCTCCTTCGGACCTGTATCAACATCATCTTCCTTCTCAGGTTCAGGCTATTCCTCTTCATGACAAAATTCAATAGGATCCACTGTAGGCATTGGAAACATCACAAAAGGTGTCCTTATTATTTCCTTTGATTTATCTGTGCTGGAACCTGTTTCAACTGCATAGCGCATATTCAAAGAGTTAGTGAGTGAATCAATGTCAAATAGCCAATTGGGACCAGTTCCAGGTACATTTGGAGTGTTCTCATTGCATTCAACATTGTCACTCTCTTCAATAATTCTAGATGAGCTATTAAAAACCCTGAGAGCCTTACTCTGTGATGAGTAACCAACAAGAAACCCATCTTCTGATTTGCTATCAAACATTCCTAATTGAGATTTGGTATTGAGAATAGTGCAAGGGCATCCAAAAGGTTTTAACAATTCTATAAAAGGTTTCTTTTTCTCAAAAAGTTCATATGGTGTCTTGCCCTTGGACTTGACTATAAGAACCCTGTTTTGAACATAGCAGGCAGTGTTTACTGCTTCTGCCCAAAAAGTGATAGGAAGTTTTGAATCAACTAACATGGTTCTTGCAGCCTCAATAAGTGTTCTGTTCCTCCTTTCAGCAACTCCATTCTTCTGAGGAGTTCTAGGAGCACTATATTGTCTCTCAATCCCTTTAGCTTCACAAAAAGACTTCAAATCAGCATTTTTGAACTCTGTACCATTGTCTGATGTGATGACTTTTACTTTCAGATTTGTCTTTTTTTCTACTCTGATTACAAAGGGTTTGATCAGTCCACTTGTCTCATCCTTTGTTCTCAGAAAGAATACCCAAGTGAATCTTGAGTAATCATCAACAATAACCAGACAATATGATTTCTTACCAATACTCATCACATTTGTAGGTCCAAACAAATCCATATGTAAAAGCTGTACAGGAGCAGAGATTGTGTTTACTTCTTTGGACTTGTGAGTGGATTTGTGTTGCTTGCCTTTAAGACATGAAACACAGTGATCATCACATGAAAACTCTTTTGCAGGTAAACCTCTAACCAAATTACCTTTTACCAGTTTATTCATGTTTTTGAAATTCATGTGACACATCCTTCTATGCCAGAGGGATGATTCACTCAAAGAAGCTTTTGACAATAAACAGTTTAAGGATGATTTAGAAGAAACATCCTCCAAGTCCAAACAGTAAACATTATCCTTTCTTGGAGCTCTTAATAGTATCATGTTCTCATCAACTATTTTGAACTCAGGTGAAAGTATCATGCACTCTTCATCATTGAACAATATACTATGTTTTTTGTCACAAACCTGTGATATACTTAATAGGTTGTATTTCAGTTGCTCAATATAGTACACATCTTCAAAGGTCATCATACCTTTGGAGATCTTACCTTTCCCACTTACCTTGCCTCCCTTTGGATTGTCACCAAAGGCAACATGTCCACCATCAAACTTTTTAAAGTTTTCAAGTAATGACATGATGCCTGTCATGTGCCTTGAGCAACCACTGTCAACATGCCACACATTCTTTCCCTTACCTTGGTAGCCCTGCACATGAGAATAAAACAATTAGTGTCTTGAGGGAACCCAAGCCAATATGGTCTTGGGTTCACATACTTAAACTCAGCCAGTCTGTTGAGTTTTAGCATATAATCCTTACTTGGTATTTCATGGCTTGAGTACTTTGTGACAATATAGGGCTTTCTCTTTTCAGTGCTTGCAGCAGTAGTAACTGGATTAGTATTAATACTGTTGCTAGCAACAGTATTTTTCTTGTTACTTTCACAGTTACTTCTGCTTTTCTCAGTAGCAGCAGTATTAATTACTGCAGCTTTTGGCACCCATTTAGTAACCATTTTAACAGATTTAGTTTCAAGCTTTTTCACTTGAACTTTTTCTTTTGGTTGAGACTTTCTGTTTTGGTTTGGAACAACTTTCTTGTTGTTACATTCAACCTTCTTTGCCTGAACTGGTTGCTTTTTCCTTGCAATCAGAGGAGAAGTTAATTTTTGAAAAGACTTCCTCTGATTGATTGGGTTAAAGTAACAGTCTTTGGCTAAGTGATTGAGCTTACAACAAATGAAACATGGTTTTGGTCTGCCGATTTTGCTAAGATCAATACCATGACTCTTGGCACATTGATTGTTCCAATTTCTTTGATTTCCTCTTTTGAATTGAAACTGTTTAGAGGAACTTGGATCACTTTCAGAAGATTGTGTATCTATCTTACCTTTACCTTTCTCCTTCTCTACCTTATTACTCTTTACAAAAGGTCTACCACCATTCTCATTTGTAAGAATGTGGTTTTCTTCAGGGACAGACTTTCCTTTTTCCTTCTTCCTAGATTCTTCTCCTTCTCCTAACTCCTCAACTACACCTTCCATAGGGTCAACTTCAGTCAACCCAGGTTTAAGGTCCTAAGAGTCAAGTCTATCAGCAAGATTAGACTTTGGAGAAATGTAGTTGTTGTTATAGGGTGGTGGGGTGTTATGGTGTTGGTCCCAAGGGGTGACCTTCAAGTAAGGATAGTGTATGGGATTATAGAAGGAGGGGGGGTTGAATATAATCACACAAATTTCACTTTTAAATTCTTTGTTGTATTAATAATATGAATTTACAGATTGTTGCGGAAATAGAAAAGACTACAAGTCTAAACTAAACAATCTAAGTTTCTTTCACTATGCACTAGAGTGAGAAGATTAGAAAAGAAAAGAGAATATAAGGATAAAGAGAGAAAGGATCTGGATGATAAGTAGGGTGAAGAAGAAGTATGGAGAACTTCCCTTCAAGTTCTATTTATACCCCATGCATTAAATGCATCCAGACACACTTTTGTGTACGTGTCACATTCTAAGTGGTCCTATGTACTATTTACTATAAACAAATACCCTTTGCATGTTGTGCAAAAGAGGGTTCGTGTAAACAGTTGCCTTGAGGTCTGATAAGTACGGAGGGAACAGAAAAGAGACCGTCCTTATGTACTTTTGTGTCAGTAAAGGAGGATAATCCTTTTGTGCATTAGATTAAGACATTACACTAATCCTTCAGGATCAGGATACTGATCAGTGAGGAATGTCCTGATACTGATGTAGATCAAGGGTCACTGTATCCTGATAGGTCTTCAGGATGTCATACGAAATTGAGCAGCTTGCTATCACTGAGTTCCGTCTTCAGATCACGAGCATGCTGGTCCTGTCATCAGCTAATTCTTTGACTTCGCTGTTGGTTCTTTGAGTATGATCTTAATGTTTTCAGGAGGTCTTCACTTCGGTGGTCAGGATCAGTAGACTGCAGAACAGACTCGTTCATCTCCTGATCCTGATCCTGATGATTTAAAACTACAAGTTACAACATAATTAACAAGGAATAACACTGAACAAACTCAGTGATAATTCCTCAAGCTATAACTGAAAGTAAAGACCTATTCACTAAGTGAAGTTACAGGATCATTATCATTTCATCAGGTCTTAGGAGAGCTGGATCAACAATCTCCCCCTAAATGATAATGATAAGACAACAGAGAAATTGTCTAAGTCTAGAAGGGTTAGAAATAATTCTAAGTCTAGATGAAACAGTAGGAAATAGAACTCATAAAGGTACATGTCCCATTTACTGTTTTAAGGGATCTTTTTCAGTACTATGATGGAATAAAGTACGATGCACTGAAATGAATTTCCATTAATCTCATATAAGATTTTACAAGAGTAAAGAAAATACACAAGTACATGAATGGAGTACTGAAAGAAAAATACAAAAGTCCTAGCTATCAGAGTCTTCACTAATTTCTTCAGTCTTAACTTGTATAGTGAATGAAGTTTCACCATTGGCTATTCTGTGATCAAGGATAGCTCTGATAGCACGAACAAATTCTTTATTGTCTTGATTTTTCTTTTCTTTCTTTGCAATGAAGAGGACTGACACCAAGTGTTCAGTGGATGCTTTGTGTAGTTCGCTGAAGCGTTGAAAGCGAAGGATGTTGAGGTTGTCACCTAAACAAATACCATGAACAGGTTCTCTTATGACTTGACCTTCAGAGAGAGATACTCCTAAAGGAAAAAAGAGGTCAAGCATCGAGAGATCCAATGGCTTGTATGCAGTCCTGGGCATGCAAGGAGTGGGTCTCCTTGTTGAAGTGCCTGCTGATCGTCGAACAGGAGGCTTTGGCAGAGCAGAGGGAGGTTGGAGCAGGACATCAGGTATTTCGGTTGTTCTTGTAATTCGAGCGATAAGTCTATCAATGACTTCTTCTACTTCAGCCTTGTAATTTTTGTTGGCTTTTGGAAGTAGGCTTCTAATTTCGTTCCACCCTGACAAGTTGTATCGGTCTAACTTGTCAAGAGTGTGCTCTACGTCCTTTACTCCTGAGCGTTTGACGGTGAGCCAGGTTTTGCCAGGAACTCCTTTCTTTCCCCTGTTTCGGCGAAGATGGATTCCTACGATTCTGGCACCGTGCTTTCTGAGATGAAGTCGGTCTCTGCACCAGTCAAGCTCTTTGTCTGCTTCCTCTATCTCTTCCTCAGTCCTCTTGTTGAAGACTTTCAAAGCAGCCTTCTGTGCTAGAATAGGATCAGCACTTTTTTCGCAGCTTGAGCAGAGAGGAAGGATTCCTTCTGCTTTTTATTGTGCTCCTCCTGAGCTCTTATTGCCAGCTCGTACTTCTCCTGTGATAGATTAGGCGAACTCAGAGTCCCAAGAGGTATGAAGAGGAATTTTCACTCTTGTACTCTCGAGTCGCTCTATCACAGCGTCTAAACGCCCATCCCTGTTCACAGCAGTAGAAGTGTCAGGGTAGTTTTCTCCTTCAGAACAAGGAGAATTAGAAGGAGGAGATCTAGGAGAAGAGGCAGGGGTAGAAAAATCATCAGAGATGAATTCATCATCTGACGATAGGATTACGGTTTCAGGAGGGGCTTGGTGTTCTTGGGTTCTAGAAGATGAGGCTTCAGCATGAAAGCGGGTGATAGGATGTGATGGTAAAGATTCATGGTTTAGAGGGGTTACTCTGAACGTCATTCGGTTAAGTTCAGCTCTTGTTTGTTCTGATGGACTATTCTCATAAGGCGAATAATGTCACCAGTAACAGAACCGAAGTTAACCTCATGAGTTTCGAGTTCAGGGGTTGGTTGAGGTGTAGGTTCAGGGTTAGATCGGTTGGTTGGTTGGTAAACAACTATTCGAAGGTTGTTTATGGGTGACTCTTCAGGAGAGCTATCGGTTAGGGTTATGGTTTCAGGGGTAGGTTTGGTTTTGAAGAGTGAGGAGATGGGTAGATTATCAGAAGTGGAGGGAGAGGACGGTTGAAATGACGTACCAGGAGCACCAGGGTTCTCCCCCTGAGATTGTGCAGGCCCTGGAGTGGGCGTTGGTGCAGCATCAGCAACCTTTTCCACGACGAAGTCATCTTCATCATCATCATCGTCATCGTCGTCGTCGTCTTCGTTTGTTCCCTCCTCCTCATTGATGTTCCAGTTGGTGAAGGGGGAATAAACGGAATGATCTCCGTGTGGTGGTTGAGGTGCTGTTGGTCTCTCCCCCTCAATAGGTGCCCTGCCTATGGCAGCTGTTGTCAGGCACCTCTGAAGGAGAGAGGCAAGATCTCCCTGCAGCTAGCGGCTGGAAGATGTGGCACTGACCAGGGACTGAAGCGCATCCCGGTCAGTGGTGGTGAACGACTGACGGCTGAAGATAGTTCAACCACCTTCTCCTGAAGGGCTCGTAGCCCTGCTTCCTGAGCGTCCAATCTCTTAACCACCTCAGATTGGAAGGTAGTGAGAGAGTTAGAGCTGGATGTGACGGCGGTGTTGATGGCGGGAAGTGCAGATGCCTTCAAGTCCTGAAGGGACTCATGAAGGGTGGTGGATGATGTGGTCAGCTGTGATACCTTGTCCTGAATGGTGTCTAGGCAAGGTATGCTGAGGTGGACTGTTGAGGGAGGAGGCGTGGCAGCAGCAGCGGCAGCAGCCTGAGCTTCAGTAGAAGCAGCGGCAGCCTTAGCAGAGGCAAGCTCCAGTTCTAAGGCCTGGAGGCGAGCATTGTGAGCTTCCTCCTGCAGTTGCAGTGCCGCCCTGGCGTCTTGGAGTTGTCTCTTCGCGGACTGGCGCCTGAGCTCAGCCGCGCTCAGAGTCCGTGAAGACGAACTCGTCGAACGGATCATCCAGTTGAAGTTGAGGATGTCCTGTAGATGCTGCTCCAAAAGAACCTGTAACATTAGTAGCAAAGTTAGCACTAGAAAACTCAAAAGTTTTCATAGAAGAAGAGATGGTTGAGCTTAATTGTATGACTTTACCCCATTTCTCACCCGTTTATGATCATTTCACTCACCAAATGAGCTTATTATTGCTTATGTAGGATTTGGAGGCCGTGGAACGGAAAAGTACGAAAAAAGGCGAGAAAACGTGAAAAATGTGCAACATCAATCCAGTAGCCATCTGGCATTCGCGAAGTTCAAGATCTGGCGCCGCCAAGTTCGACAAAGATGAAGACCAGGGTTTGACCTAAGTGCTTGGCGCCGCGAAACTAGCAGTCCGGCGATCGCCAAATGGGCCCTGGACGTCTTCTTTTAAATACCAGCCTCCTACTTCAATTCAGAATATATGGAGACACGAAGTAGAGACGAGAGGAACAATAGAGTGGAAAGTGAAAGTTGAGTGGTGCCGATACGCTGCGGGGTTCGATCTTCGATCATCCGTCGTTGTATTGTCGGTATCATGTCTACTATCATGTTTTCTGTTTTCAGTATGATTAGTGAGTAGTCTTTTAATAGTGGTACTTATTGTGGTCGAGGAACCATTGTGGATGATGATTTTATACTTAATGTTTATAGGTTTGTTTTTGGTTAATTGAATGTGTGTTATGGTTCCGTTCTGATTCTTGTTGTTTGGTTATTTGAACTCATTGGTTGGGTGTATCTGTTTTGACCAAAGTAGATAGACTCCGATAGGATAATCAACCTACCTTAACCTACCCTTTGACCAAGAGAGTTGTGTTAAGTGGTTACTTGGACCGAGAGTGACCTGGAGGTAGAAAACCATACAATAAGAGTAGGATCGGATTACCGGTACTAGATTGACTAACAAACGACCTAAGTATTGGAACTAGGAGGACCAAGACCTAGTTAAAAGACCATAATCACTACATGTTAGGGTGTCCTAGACTTAAATTCCTACAATAACCAAAACAACCAAACCTTTGGCCTATTTAGATCATCCACTTGGGGATTCACTCTACCATGATAAGTACTACTACTTTTCTTATATAGTTCTTAATTAATCTCTTTAATTGTTTTCTTAGTTCGTATTTAATTTAGTTATCTTTTTAGTATTAAAACCTTTTTCATAAAAACCCCACAAAAGCTTTAGGTTAATTAAACTGATTTAGATTAATAATCTACGATAACTTGACCGTTCCCAGTGGTAGATACGATACCTGGACTTTCCTACACTATATTACTCACGATCAGGTACGCTTGCCTGTATATGTGGTAAGACAGTGGCTAGGCATTAGAGGTTAAAACTTGTTACGCTTTTTATATATGATATTTACCGCATCAAGTTTTTGGCGCCGTTGCCGGGGAACGGTAGTTTTTAGATTTTAGTCTTTATTAGTTTTGTTAATCGATCCTTGTGAGAGATTCTTTCCCTTGCAAGTTTTTTCGCTTTCTAGTTTAATTAGTTATTTTTATTTTTTATCTTATCTCTTTGTTTCCCGCAAGTTGCCCGTAACCGTTTGTTGTGGTTTCAGTCATGGCAGACTTGTTAGAGCCATTTGAGGATCCGGAGAGAGAATTCAAAAAAAGAAATAAAAAGAAGTCAAAAGCCAACAAAGTTCGCTCGAGAGCTTTGATTTTTGAGATGGGAGACGAGGCACCGATGTGGACCAACAGGAGAGCCGCTCCAACTGTACCCACCAATCCGATCACGAAGCCGGGCCTAAACAAGGAAATCCCGGGGAAGCTCCTTCACATGATCAAGGACCTTACCTTCGACGGGAAAAACGATAGCAATCCTATCGTACATATGGAGAACTTCGTGGATATATGCGATCTGTTCAAAACAGAGGAGGGCCGAGATGATGCGATTCGTCTCCGAGTCTTTCCTCTCACACTTACCGGAGAAGCTAGAGCTTGGTAGCGCTCATTAGAGCCAAGTTCGATCACTACTTGGGAAGGACTTCGTTCAAAGTTCCTTTCCCGATTCTTTCCACCGTCTAAGATCGACAAGTTAAGAGCCGAGATCCGATCCTTCCAACAAGATAACGGGGAGACCATATCCGAAGCATGGGAACGTTTCAAGCACCTTCTAAATTCGTGCCTGAGTCACGGATTGCATAAGAGTGAACAAGTCCAAACTTTCTAAAGTGGACTTGCTTATTCTTCACGAGCTACATTGGATTCATCTACCGGAGGTGTCTTTATGTACAAAACGCCCACGGAAGGGTACAAACTTCTCGAAGATATGCTCATACATAACATAGATTGGAGGACGGACAAGCGCTTGCAAATTCCGAGGATGGCCGGAAAAATCTCAACCGACTTCGATCCATCCGATGAACTATATGAAAAACCAACAGGTAAAGTTTGAACGCAAAATCGAAGAACTAATTAAATCTGTTCATGCTTTGCAGGTTAGATGCGAGGAGTGCAATGGACCACACTTGACTAAGGATTGCCCGAATCGACCAACGATGACACCCGAGGAGGTGAACTATATCAACCGAGGCGATTACCAAGGGAGGTGGAACAACAATCGTAACTTCATTCCGAGACCTCCCGGTTTCTTTGCACCAAGCCAACAAAACCAAAGACCGGATGGAGAGCCACGTGTTTCTATCGAGGACCGAATACTCCAATTCATGGATACTCAAAAGAAGCTAAACGAGAGGTAGGTTCGTACTTACGTAACCACCAAAGTACTATCCAGAATCTGGAATTGCAGGTTGGACGTGTTTCGCAAATGCTAAGGAAAAGGACTCAAGGGGACCAACGCAAACACAAGTCAACCCGAAGGTAGAAAACGTGAAGCCAATGCTCATGATGACCGGAGAACCATCAAAGAAGAAGTTGACGGACATCTACACGAAGAAGTATGTGGAGAGCGATAGTGGTAGTGATCCCGATTATGCCATGGATTACGACTCGGAGGGGTTCACCATTTCGTTCGAACATCTAGGACTCAAAGGACCCGTTGCTTCAAGTGATGATGAGGAGGAAGATGGAAAGCAAGGCGGATACGCGGAGTTCGTGATTCCGAAGAAAGAGGATAAAGGCAAGGAGAAAGAGAAGGAAAAGGCACCGGAGGATGACCTCATCTACATTGCACCTATCAAGCATGATCCGGGGAGTTACAACTTACCTATTTCTTGTCATAAATTTAATGGTCTTGCTTTGGTAGATTCAGGTGCCGCACTTAACATGATGCCTGTTGGTTATTGCAGGAAAATGGGAGTTAAAAAGATCATTCCAACAGACTATCAATACCGAGGAGTGAACGGATACATGACAAAGCCGTTAGGAATAGCGGAAGGAGTCCCAATTCGCTTTGGCAACTTTCTTTACTTTACGGACTTCGTTATAGCTAATCTTCCACAGAACACGGAGATCCCGATAATTCTCAGGAGATCTTTCTTGCACACCGCTCAAGTGAATACCGATATGCGAAATCAAGTCACGAGCTTGGGATATGGAGAAAATCGGATTTACTTTGATCCTAACGGAGAGCCGGTCACACATCTCGATGAATCGTATGAAGATCCTTCTCTGGCCTACAAGAAGAGCATGAACCGCCCATTACTCCCTCATGAACGTGGAAAGAAGACGGAAGATTATCCGAACCCAATACGTCCAAAGGAGCAAACAACCAATGGGTCGGGACCCTCAAAGAAGGAATACCGGAAGAACAGGGGCTCGTCATCCCGACGTGCCAAGAAATGAGCCGAAAAAGGGGTCGAGCTCTAGACCCATTAAAAAACGAAGCGCTTCTCGGGAGGCAACCCGAGCTTTTTCTTTCTTTTTGCATTTTTTATGTTTCCGTGTGTGTTTTCGTTAATCTTTTTGTTTGATATTGCTTAGGTAACCATATGGAGGGAATAAGAACCAAAATTGAGCAAATCCGACGTGCGATGTAACTTTTGAAAAGTTGGAAACAGAAGGCATTTCGCGATCGCCAGTTTTCAAATTTGTTCGACGCGAGGGGGCCGTTTCGCGACGCGAAGCTTTAAAAATTAAGGTAAACATTTCAGAAACTGCCTGTTTCGCGACGCGAAACCCTGGGTTTGGCGACGCGAAGTCGGGGCAGACGGGTTTTTAACCCTCTTTTCTCACTTTTTCAAAAGCATACAACCCTGGGTTTGGCGACGCGAAGTCGGGGCAGACGGGTTTTTAACCCTCTTTTCTCACTTTTTCAAAAGCATACAACCCTAATTTCTCTTAGGCGCCGCGAACTCCTCCTACGTCTTTGCAAAATCCGACCTTCTTGAGCTTCAATTTCATCATTCACCATGTGACGGGTGTCGAATCCGGCAAAATTAATGATTGTGTTTTAACATGTATACAAAGTCTTTTTACCTCTAAACACAAATAAATTGTGATAGTGATAAGTAAGATCGTCTCCTCAGGGACTTAGTAGTTCGATTGAGAATTCAATATATAATTGCGTGCACATTCCATATATATGTGTATATATATATATATATATATAAAGGGGGGGTTTTGATTGGTGAGTACAACTAATTTGAACACGTAAGAGTAAAAACGTTTAAACAAGAAGATAACAATTCTAGTGAAGAGTGTTCGATAGTTTCAATGTTTGGATAATATATCATTAACTCGATCAATATCATTTATAGAATTCAAAATGGAAAGAGACATGAAACGCTTCGATATCTCACTTGTTTCCGAAAGTTTTGATTATCGCGAGAACGCTCGACGAAAAATCCCTAATCAATATATTGATTTTAGTTAAGAACATAAAATCAATAATTAATCGCATTAAAAACCAAACCCATATCTAACCAGCAATTGGACGCCAACTGTTTAGATTAGACCATGTAATCCTATATTACGTTCAAAGCACCTATCCTGTAAATTGAAGTAATATTTGCTACTAAGATTAAGCTAAGAACGATTACGTATTCAAAGTCTAATCTAGCAATTCAAACTTAAGTTAAAGAAAAAGACTGATCAGATCAAGATTTTAACAAAAGATGAAAAACACAGTTTATAAAGATTGCCATGGTTGAATATAAGTAAACGATACTAACATTGAGTTTCAATATATCCAAACCGAAATTACTTAATTACTCATCACTAGAAATATAGAAATTAGCCACTCATTATATAAACTGAAAGCATTAACATACTTACGATGATGAAACTTAAGCAATTCAGACTCGCCGGAAAACGACTTGCCGGAAAATTATTTATATCACTAACTAACTTATAACTTTTAACTAGAAAGCATATATATTATTGTAGTAGAAAGCCTATATAATTGATTGTAGTAGTAAAACAGTGTTGGAAGAAGAAACCAAAGGCTTCTATTTATAGCCTCTAATAAGAACATGTCTGCACTCTTTGTCTCCTCCACTTGGTTTTCGTCTGAGTAGAACCACTTGGCCTTATCCCCTGTGAACAGATCCACTTGATTTCATCGACTGAGCAAAGATCTGGAGGATTTTTCATCCCCGCGACCTATACCCGCGGGGACAAGTCGCGCGTGTCCAAAAAGGAAGGGCCGCGGCCTAAGCTCGCGGGCTTAGATCGCGCGTGTCCTTTATTCAGCACGTTTTTTGGCTTTTTGATTAAGCTGCTCTCTTTGTCTTAATGGTTTCTGAACCCACTTTATTCTTGATGGTTTTAGATCACTTACGCGCGTAGTTCCCGATCATTTATGACGTCTGAACAGATTCTGAATTACTGAGATGAAATTGTTAAATCACGCTTTTATTTACTTGGAAAGAGGCAAAAAATACGAGGAATGTGGCCATAGAAAAACGTCAAAAAGTGACGTTATCACCATGACTAAGGTATGTTTCCCAACTTTAATTTCATGAGGATAGCTTGATTTGGTAAGTGTAGATCTTGTTTTGGGCATCAATGGTGTTTTTATGCTTTTATGGATTTGACATTGTTTTTTATACACCATTGATTGTTTAATGCTTATGAGTTGATGCATGCCCTATATTGTGATTGAAATTTTACTCTAGCATGCTTTTTGATTGTTTAATCTAGTGATTGTGCTTTGATGATAAGTGTGGGGATTTTGATGACATAAAAATCCCCCTTTCTTGTTTTAGAGAGCTAGATTAGTTATAATTGAAGTTGGACTAAAAGTTCAAGTGTGGGGATGTTCCACATCCCCTTTGTTTTTGGTTTTTCATATATGCATTTGATACTTGAACTTGTTAGTCGTGGAAGTTTTGTCTCGTTGAGTTTTTGATGTGAATGAACCTTGTCTTGTGTTTATGGATTAAATCTTCTAAGACAATGGTATTTGGATTTTGTAGAGACAAAGAACCCGCTCGTCAACTTCCACCGTAACCAACTTCCGTGCACCGGATGGGGGGCACGTTTTCACCTATTTCATGAATGATCCAACTTTGAACGGTTCGAAACGGGAGGAGTACCGGGATACTGTGAACCGGCTTCTCACCCGTCAAGTGCTAGTGCCGAGGAGAGTCGATTGGAACCTTCTTCGATCAATGAGTGTCGAAAACAACATCAAGGCGATACTCGAGAAGCACGCCTACGATGAAGATGGCACCGAATATTACATTTGCCTTGCATGGGAACGAGTCTTCGACATTTCCGAGACCCTCTACCGCGAGCTTATCGTTGAGTTCGTTGCCACGTTCCGTTTCGACGCAATCAAGGCCCTTGAGGAGTTCTATCAGTCGTGCATGACGTTCCGACTCGATGGAGTTTGGAGATCGCTATCTTTGGTCGAGTTTGTCGTTGCCTTGGGGATATATACCCAAGATGAGGTTGATGCTCCCGGATTCGTGGAGTACATGTGGGCGACTTTGAAAAGACCGGATGGTTTTGATCCTCAGTTGGCTTGGGCGGTTCTAGGTGAAGGTGACTATGGTGGTAATCTCAAGGTGAAAGGTTTTCTTGCTTCTTCGGATCGACTTCTGCACCGTATGCTTATTCAAGCAGTGAATGCTCGTTCCTCGAGTGAGGAGAAAGTTTCGGTTTATGATCTATGGCTTCTGGAGCAACTCACCACGGATGACAAATATCCGAATGCTCCGTATCTCATCGCCATTCAACTCGCTAAGGCGAGTGGTTATCGAGAGGGTAGTCGAATGGTTGGTGGCCAGTACGTGACACTCTTGGCCAAGCACTTCGGTATCTTAACCGAGGGTGCCATTGCCTCGATGACGAACCTTGGGGAGATGGGATTGATCGACATGGACCAACTCCGTGGCATGGGTGTAGCAAGGGTTGAGCATATGACCGGAAGGGATTATAATTCATGGATCCACAATCCTCAAGCTTATGGGACGAGGAGTCAACCAAGGAGTCAAGCAAGGAGCACACATGAGACCGGTGGAACAAGTGGGACGAATGCGGGAGAGCAACCGGCGGAATGGACGGCATATTCGGGTTACCAAGACTTGAGTAACCGACTCTCGGAGATGTCATTGTCTTATGGCCGCCATCATCAGCATATGGAGTACAACACCGTGGAGGCTCTTCACCAAGCCAACTGGCAAAGTGGAGTGATGAACCAAATGGCCTCTCATTTCGGTATTCAACCGAATACTGCGTATGCTCCATCACCTTTTTGGCCATACTCCGAGGATGCACCGCCCGGTTACCCGACTTACGAGGATTGGCAAAACCAACCTCGTGGCCCTTATTGATCTCTCTCTTTTAATCTCTCATTCGATATGGTTGTTTAAGACAATTTTATTTTGCTTTGTTTGTGTTTGGTTTGGTTGGACAATTTTTTATTTTTTTTTGTTGGTTTGTTTAGGATTTTAAGTACTCTTTAATTGCTTTAGTTGGTTTATTTTGTTTTATTCATTTTTACGTTTTTACTTTTTCTTTTTGGTAGTAGATACAGCAACCTATGATCTATGATCGAGCACGATACTTGGAGCACTCTCTCAGATCAGAACAGATTTCGTCACATAACCCGGGAAGTTTCTCTTTTTCCCAATTACTCCTTAATTGTTTTGATTGTTGCATTGAGGACACTGCAAATTTTATGTGTGGGGAGGGGGTTATGTAGACTTATCTGTTTAAATGGGTTCACTTTTTACTTTTGGTGTGTCATTTTTCAAATTTTTGAAAGCTTTGAGATTTGACCCCATTTTTTTCGAAATCTGAGATTGTTTTTGAGACTGAGTTGCTTGCAAGGAGAACACTGAATAGGATTAGTTGAGTAAAAGGATGCCTTGGAATACTGATTACCATGAGTGCCTCACCCAATTCCATTGAGAGTTTGAACCTTAATTGTTATTTATTTCGTGAGCAATATCGACTTTGACCCAAGGTAGAACTTGTCATTTGAATGCTTGTCGAGACCACATAAGAGAAGTATTTATCACCATTGCACTGATAGAGGCCTTCGTTTCTAACCCTTTTAGCCTTCGTCAGATAACCTCATCATAAGGTTATTTGATTTGCCTAGTCTTTGATTGAAAAAGTACTCATCATTAGTACTTCATCCCTTGTAACCATTTTGAACCTTAGCCTTTTCATTTCTTTACCCACTATACACTTTATCCTTTAGCCTATTCATTTTTATCTATCTTTTGGCCGTAGCTCAAAGTTGAGAGCTTTTCATGTTTTTGATCCGTTTTATGAATCTGACAAATAGAGAAAGGGATTATGAAAAAGAAAAAGAGCAAAAGAGTAAAAAGCAACATAGTTGCTACTCAAAAGAAAAAAAATAGAGAGCTTGAAAAGAAAAGAAAAAGAAAAGAAAAATAGAAAACGACTCATTCAAAAAGAAAATCAAAGAGTCGATATGCTAAAAGAAAAGAAAATATCGAAGCCACAAATAAGCAATATGCTTAGCCGATATAAAAGTGATAGAGATAGAAATCCGAGCTCTAAAAATCTCAAAAGTCAGATGATTAATTTGGGTCTTGAACTGATTGGTTTTCAGGTTTTTGCTGCACCCCTTAGTCACTTATATATCCTTTATCCTACCCTTAACCCTTAGCCTAACGTTACAACCCTAAAGTCCTCTTGACGGTTGACAACTTCTCAGTGGTGGAGATTAGATTTGGTGACAAGCTTATGCATGCGGGAATTAGTCGAGTATTGGTGTGATCACTTACATATACACTTTTACCCCCGAGAGATACACTTTATATGATTATTCATACTACGTGAGGGTAAAAGGTTGATCTTGGTTTCCGATTGCTTAATGAATCTTGTTTGTGTGTTCGATTGTGTGAGTATACTTTGTTCTCTTGGATGATCTTGGGTGGAGATAATTTTGGAGTTATCTTTCTTATCTTTCAGTCTTTTGATTGAGGACAATCAAAGCTTAAGTGTGGGGATTTTGATAACACCAAAATTATACATGTTTTGGTTGAGCTTAATTGTATGACTTTACCCCATTTCTCACCCGTTTATGATCATTTCACTCACCAAATGAGCTTATTATTGCTTATGTAGGATTTGGAGGCCGTGGAACGGAAAAGTACGAAAAAAGGCGAGAAAACGTGAAAAATGTGCAACATCAATCCAGTAGCCATCTGGCGTTCACGAAGTTTAAGATCTGGCGCCGCCAAGTTAGACAAAGATGAAGACCAGGGTTTGACCTAAGTGCTTGGCGCCGCGAAACTAGCAGTCTGGCGATCGCCAAATGAGCCCTGGACGTTTTCTTTTAAATACCAGCCTCCTTCTTCAATTCAGAATATACGGAGACACGAAGCAGAGACGAGAGGAATGATAGAGTGGAAAGTGAAAGTCTGAGTCGTACCGATACGCTGCGGGGTTCGATCTTCGATCATCCGTCATTGTATTGTCGGTATCATGTCTACTATCATGTTTTCTGTTTTCAGTATGATTAGTGAGTTGTCTTTTAATAGTGGTACTTATTGTGGTCGAGGAACCATTGTGGATGATGATTTTATACTTAATATTTATTGGTTTGTTTTTGGTTAATTGAATGTGTGTTATGGTTCCGTTCTGATTCTTGTTGTTTGGTTATTTGAACTCATTGGTTGGGTGTATATGTTTTGACCAAAGTAGATAGACTCCGATAGGATAATCAACCTACCTTAACCTACCCTTTGACCAAGAGAGTTGTGTTAAGTGGTTACTTGGACCGAGAGTGACCTGGAGGTAGAAAACCATACAATAAGAGTAGGATCGGATTACCGGTACTAGATTGACTGACAAAAGACCTAAGTATTGGAACTAGGAGGACCAAAACCTAGTTAAAAGACCATAATCACTACATGTTAGGGCGTCCTAGACTTAAATTCCTACAATAACCAAAACAACCAAACCTTTGGCCTATTTAGATCATCCACTTGGGGATTCACTCTACCATGATAAGTACTACTACTTTTCTTATATAGTTCTTAATTAATCTCTTTAATTGCTTTCTTAGTTCGTAATTAATTTAGTTATCTTTTTAGTATTAAAACCATATTCATAAAACCCCCCCAAAAGCTTTAGGTTAATTAAACTGATTTAGATTAATAATCTACGATAACTTGACCGTTCCCAGTGGTAGATACGATACCTGGACTTTCCTACACTATATTACTCACGATCAGGTACGCTTGCCTGTATATGTGGTAAGACAGTGGCTAGACATTAGAGGTTAAAACTTGTTACGCTTTTTATATATGATAATTACCGCATCAATCCCTGATAAAGTGATATCTCACTTCAATGTGCTTTGTCTTGGAGTGTAAGACAGGATTGTTAGCGATGGCGATCGCTGAAGTGTTGTCACAGTATATAGGAATTTTAGAAAGTTGTATGTCATAGTCCTGTAGTTGATTTCTCAGCCACAGGACTTGAGCACAAAAGATTCCTGCTGCAACATATTCAGCTTCAGCAGTTGATGTGGACACAGAATTCTGTTTCTTGCTAGTCCAACTCACCAACTTTCCACCTAGTAGGTGACACCTACCAATGGTGCTTTTCCTGTCGATCTTACATCCTGCAAAGTCACTATCAGAATAAGCTGTTAGATCGAACCCTGAGTCCTTGGAGTACCAAAGACCCAGATTAGGAGTTCCCTTCAGATATCTGAAAATCCGCTTTACAGTAGTCAAATGGGATTCTTTGGGTTCAGCCTGATAACGAGCACATAAACATGTAGAATACATGATATCAGGACGACTCGCTGTAAGATACAGCAGTGAGCCAATCATTCCTCTATAGAGAGTGTTAGGATTATGTGCGAGACAGTAACGGGGTTATCGTGTCCAATGTTATAAGACACTAGTAGGTCACACTGCTGCACACCAAAATGAGAATGTTTGGATTATGGGAAATAATTAATTGGTTAATTAATTATTTAGAGAGAAAAAGAATTAAATAATTAGTTTAATTATTTATAATTAATTAATCAGTTAGATTAATTAAAAGGATAATTATGGAAGTTATTTCAGAGATAATTACCAAGAATTATATATGGAATCATACACTGCTTGTTTTGTCCATATAAATAAGGGGTTAAGGGTGTCAGTTGATTCATTCCTTTTTAGTTCCAAAAACCCAGAAAAAACCTCTCTCTCTCTCTCCCCTAAAAACCGGTGCCAAATCCAGTAGGAGGAGGGTTCGCATTCGTTTTTCGGGTGATCCTCGGTGGTGGTCTAGCAACCCTCTCAACCGGTGTCAGTAGCAGTGTACCCCCTGCTTGCGTTTCGGAGTTATTATTCGCAAAGGTAATCCATCGAAACACCCTTTATTGTGTCTGTATGATTTGGGATTGGATCCTCGATTGGGAATCAGGTTTTATTCCGCTGTGCATGTTCTTGTATCCCTCGATTCCCAACAGTGGTATCAGAGCCACTTCCCAAACTTGCAGATCAGGTTGTTAATCTCGTTAGGTTAAAAAGTTTTGATTTTTATCGAATTCGAATTTTTTAAATTAAACCTTTTTGGAAAAACCTAAAACAGATCGGAAATCACCGCCGGCGAAACCACAGGTTGTGGTGGCCGGCGGCTGTCCATCGAAGCCAACCACCTCGCCGCACCACAGCTAGTGGCTGCGACGGTGACCGACAGGAATCACCGCACCACCGTTTGTGGTGGCGGTGGTGATCGGTCCCAAATGGTAATCGCAACCGAAATCGAAGAAAAACGACGGTGGCGGTGGTGGTTTTGAGCCACTGCCGTTGCCGGATCGGAACAACCGCCACACCACCGTTTGTGGTGGTGGCGGCGATGATTGCTGCTGCTGTTGATCGGAATCGATGGCGGTGGTGACCGTTTGTTGCCATCGCCGATCGATTTTGATGACGGCGATGGCCGTTTCTCGAGTGCAACCGCGGGAGGCGGCGGTGGTGGTGGCAACGTCCGCCGCTGCCGTCGTCGTCTGAGTACAACCGCCGCACCACCGAACCATGGTGGTGGCGGGACTTGATTGCGATTCCGGCCTGTCGAGATACGGCAGACCGGTGGATGGTGGAGATAACGGTGTTGAGGCGGTGGTGGTGGTTTTTCAAACCGCTGCTGCCGCCGGTGTTCGATGGTGGTACGGGCGGCGGCAGTGGCGGTCGTGTCATCGTCGTCGCCGATTGAGAAAACCCCGATCATCGACCACGTCTTGGCGGATCGGTGGTAATTTCGAGGTCGTAGATCGTTTTGATTGTTTATCGTTAACGAGTCTCAGTTGGGATTTGTTTCCAGATAAACTTCGAGAAAAGAATCGTTTTAATCAGATTAGGTTAAAACGATTCAGGATTAAATTGATTTATTTGTTTTAAATTAATTTATGTTTCTATAATTATCCGGTTAAAATTCAGTTATATTTTAATTTGTTTAATTATGATAAGTCATAGCTGAACCCTTTTTAGACCCGTGGTTGTGTTTATTTTATTTATCCGTTTTAGAATAATTGGGAGGCCTGCGAGCCATTTACAACCCTTTTGTAATTTTAATGTTTTATTAGACTAGTTGGGAGGCCTGCGTGCCATTTAAACCCATTTGTAATAATTATTTTAATTACATCGAGACGGAGACAAGGACGACGACCATGGATCTCGGAGCCAGTGGGAGTGCCAGAAGTTGAAGACTTTTGTCACTTAGGGATTGAGACCGTTGTTTTGTGTTGGCTCACAAAACAACATTAGTTTAAGGGTTTAAGCTATGACTGTGCTGTTTATATTTAAATTGCGTGGTTGTTTAATTTACGTAATTGTTATTAAATGTAAATTGCCCTTTTTGAACGGATTGTTTAAAAATTAAAAGGATACAAATACAGTTAGTGTTTGGATCCAGTTTTTCAAAGTTTTTGGAAAAGGAAACTGGCAGTTTGGACCCTTGTTAAAATCATAGATTAGTAAGTGCAACCCACTTTAGGGGCACTTCCGGTGTAAGGTACATAGGGCGTTGTAAGTGCACACACTATGAACGCCCGTGTTCAAACCGAAACTGGAAGGTGATAAAACTCTGCGAATTATCTCCGGGTGGTACCGGCCAGAGTTTGTCCAGGTCCCGGGTGGTGCAATCTATTTTGGTAATTATTTATTCACTGGGTGGTACCAGGCCAAAATGCACTAGAGGGACTAAATATGCACGGATTATTAATATCCGATGTCCCGACGATCTAGAAGTCGTATTTTCAGATAGGAATACGATTGGTATAATGTTACCTACCATAGATCGCATGAGTCGGTTTGACATGATCACATGCTTCCCGACACATGTAAAATATGGATTCTAGTCTAATAAATTTATTTTAAGGGTAATAATTTATTAGAATTATATAATTATAAACTAAATTGGAATTTATATTCTTCTATAGATGTCTCCAATTAGCATTCCGTTTTATTCACCTGAGGAATCACTTCGCCTTATTACGGGCAAGTGGAAGCTTACGGGCCAGAACTTTCCAGTTTGGAAGTTGCACTTACAGAACGTTTTGAGTGCCCAGGGTAAGCTTTATGTGATCAATAAGCCCATGTCACGACCCAAAAGCAATGCCCCAGAAGAGGAATTTGCTGAATATTTCAGATTCATGGCAGACGAGTCGGATGTAATGTCCATTCTAGTTTTCTCTATGTCACCCGAGTTCACGGGAGACTTAAGAGTGAAATTCTGTCACGAGGTCGTAAGGAATGTAGAAAACCAATTAGGTTTCTACAAGCACACGGGCAAGCTTTTGATCATGCAAGAGATTCTCTCCCTGAAGCTACAGAAGGGTCAGTCAGTTAAAAACCATCTTGTTGATATGAGAAGGCTTTTTAAGTGTTTATCACGTCTGGGGTACAAGATGACTCAGGAGGAGTTAGTGTATCTCATGTGGTTCTCCCTCACAAAGGAAGTTCAGGACACAGCTAGTGCCTACATAAAGGAACCAAAGAACGACGTGGATAAAGTTCATGAAGATATCCTGCCCAGTCTAGAGCCAGTACCCGAACCTGCGAATCTCATGGACACTGATATAATTGATGAGCTGGGAGATCTGAGTTGCCCAGAATGCGGCAGCGAGGATATTTGCGAGCACTCGATGAACATCGACCAGATGGATATCGGTTTACCCGATACTCCAGGTATCTTTATGATAGATTGCTTAATCACTTCTTATGAATCATGGGTAATTGATACAGGCAGTGGTAACCACATTTGTAATCATTTACAGGGATTCACTAGAAGAAAGACTCTGAGGAAGGACCGTTCGAACCTACGAGTTGGCGAAGGCACTCCGTTGATTGCTGAAGCCGTGGGATCTTATAGTCTTAGTTTACCCTCGGGTCTAGTTTTGGAACTGGATAATTGTTATTATATTCCAAATATGATTAAGAATGTATTGTCTTTTGATTTGTTGGTAGACCAAGGCTTTTATTATAAATATTCTTATAAAATGATTTCAGTCTTTAAAGATAATATTTTCTATTTTAAAGCTACACCTGTAGATGGTCTATACACTGTAAATCTTAAAGACAACAATAGTGAAATCTATCATATAAGTAAGCGATCCAAAGATATTGAGGATCAGACTTACCTCTGGCATTGTCGTTTAGGCCATATAAACAAGAAACGTGTTGAACTACTCCTAAAAGGAGGTTTTCTTGGCAATTTCGACTACAAACCTTTTGATAATTGCGAATCTTGTTTATCTGGTAAAATGACAAAGCAACCTTTCAACAGTGAGAATGAAAGGGCTACTGACTTGCTTGAAATAATCCACACAGATGTATGTGGACCTTTCAGTCATGTAGCAAGAGGAGGATACCGGTACTTCATTACCTTTACTGACGACTTCAGTAGGTATGGTTATGTCTACTTGATGAGACATAAATCTGAGACCTTTGAGAAATTCAAGGAATATCAGAATGAAGTACAGAATCTACTTGACAAGAGGATCAAGTTCTTACGGTCAGATCGTGGTGGCGAATATCTCAGTGATGAGTTTGACAATCATCTGATGGAGTGTGGGATTGTATCCCAACTTACACCTCCGTATACACCTCAGATGAACGGTGTATCAGAAAGGAGAAATCGTACTTTGCTTGACATGGTACGAACGATGATGTGTCATTCTACACTGCCAGTATCATTCTGGGGACATGCGCTCGAAACAGCAGCACACATACTGAACAGAGCGCCAACAAAGTCGGTAGAAAAGACTCCATACGAACTATGGAAGGGTAAGAAACCCAACATATCTTTTCTGAAAATTTGGGGTTGTGAGGTTTACGTCAAACGACCTACCTCAGAAAAACTCAAACCCAAATCCGACAAGTGTTTCTTCGTTGGATATCCCAAGACCACCGTGGGATATTATTTCTACAACCCTGAAGAGAACAAAGTGTTTGTTGCTCGAAATGGAAAATTTCTGGAAGAAATGTTTCTCAGTTTAGAGAACACCAGAAAGGATGTAGATCTACAGATAGTAGACGAAGAAAGCACTACACCAGTTGTTGAGCCAGAAATTCAACATAACAATGTTGAACCTCAATCAGAGCCGGTTGAGGAAGTGCAAACACAGGACCTTCGCAGATCCAGCAGGGTAAGACAAGAACCAGATAGGTATCTTGGGTTCCTAGTCTCTCAAGATAGCGGAGACTTAAATGAACCAACATCCTATGGAGAAGCTGTGTCAGGCAGTGAGTCTGAACAATGGCAGGAAGCCATGAAGGCCGAGATGCAATCCATGTACGACAACCAAGTCTGGGAGTTGACTGATTTGCCACAACACTGTAAGGCTGTTGGACGCAAATGGGTTTTCAAGAAGAAAACCGACATGGATGGGAACGTACACACCTTCAAAGCCAGACTGGTTGCAAAAGGATTCACGCAAACTCATGGAATTGACTATGATGAAACCTTTTCACCAGTGGCAATGTTGAAGTCAATTAGGATTCTTATGGCCATCTCAGCGTACTTTAATTACGAGATTTGGCAAATGGACGTCAAGACAGCCTTTCTAAATGGAAAGTTAACAGAAGACGTCTATATGGAACAACCAGAGGGGTTTAAAGATCCTAAAAATCCTAATAAGGTGTGTAAGCTTCTAAAATCTATTTATGGATTGAAGCAAGCATCTCGAAGCTGGAACTTACACTTTGATGAGCGAATCAAAGAGTTTGGCTTCGCTAAAAGTGAGTTCGAGCCATGTGTTTACACTAAGTTCAGTGGGAGCATAGTAACCTTCCTGGTCTTGTATGTAGATGACATACTACTCATAGGAAACGATGTACCAACTTTACAGAGTGTTAAGGAATGGTTAAGTAAATGTTTCCAGATGAAAGACCTTGGAGAAGCCGCTTATATACTAGGTATAAAGATCTACAGAAACAGATCTAAGCGGCTTATCGGACTTAGTCAGAGTACATACATTGACAAAGTTCTGAAGAGATTCAGGATGGATGAATCCAAGAAAGGATTCATTCCAATGCAACATGGCATAGTGTTAAGTAAAACACAGTGTCCTGTTTCCAGTGAAGATCAGGACAAGATGAAATCGGTCCCATATGCTTCTGCAATTGGATCGATTATGTATGCCATGCTATGTACTAGGCCCGATGTTGCCTACTCAGTAAGTGTTACGAGCAGATACCAACAGAATCCGGGTGAGCCCCATTGGGTAGCTGTCAAGAACATTCTTAAATATCTAAGAAGAACGAAAGAAATGTTCTTGGTCTTTGGAGGTTCTGAGGATGAAATTAGTGTCACAGGATACTCTGACGCTAGTTTCCAGACCGACAGAGATGACTTCAGGTCACAGTCGGGGTATGTCTTTACCCTAAACGGAGGTGCGATCTCATGGAAGAGCTCGAAGCAGGACACGATTGCAGACTCAACTACAGAAGCAGAGTACATTGCAGCATGTGATGCGGCAAAGGAAGCTGTCTGGCTAAGGAATTTTCTATCGGATCTCAGAGTGGTTGCCAGTATCTCGAGACCGATAGATATATTCTGTGATAACTCAGGAGTCGTGGCGCAAGCAAAGGAACCTAGAGAGCATCACAAGTCAAGACACGTGCTCAGAAAGTATCACCTCATCCGAGAGATCATTGGAAGAGGAGATGTGAGAATATGCAAGATTCCAACAGAAGACAATGTCGCAGATCCGCTGACAAAGCCACTAGCAAGGGCAAAGCATGAGGCACATGCGAATTCCATTGGGATGCAGTACCTGGAAGCCAGTAGCTAGTACTTAGTTTTTAATTATTACTATAGTCTAATTTAGAAACGATGTAATCATGTAAAGTTTTTATTTCACAGTGTGTTGGAAATAAATGGAGGTTTTATTTTCATGATTGTTCTAAATTAACTATTTTTTGCATATTTAACATATCCATGATTTTACAAAGTTTTGTATGAAATCTAAATTTCCGTAGCCACTTATTGAAATGGGAATTTCAATAGGGAGTTTAACGCTATTATAAATACTTGATGATTTATTCAAAGTAGAGAATAAAAGCACAAGTGATGTGACCAAGTATTTATAGATACTCATCGGAGTTTTTGGGTATTGGAAGTGACCAGTAATCAAGTCTGCTTCATGGAGCCTCAGTCATAAGCACTGACTTGATAGGTTGTCCTTAGACCTGAGATACTTGGTTTGGGAACACGAGGACCACTGTACTCTTAGCGCGTACTAACGCTGCACCGTAACTGGGTGGCCATACGGGACGTGACTAGATGCAGCGGAAGCCGTGGATCCAAATGCAAGTAGTCAAGAAGGGATTTGCACCTCTTTCAAAAGAGAGATATTTCCGGGCCCCTTGACGATTAAGATTGGCAGAAAACGCATGGCCACGCTCGGATAGAATAACAGGGGTTATTTAGTAATATCCGTTACTGCAGGCAATCGAAATCAGAGTCAAGAAATACTTGATTTTAAGAAATGAATCCTCCACTCCATGTCTTAAATCACTTTAGAAATATCGTGTGCAAAAGGAATGAACCTGTGTACAAATTCAAGCGTGAATTGTATCTCTGGATATAAGAGATCTTATAACCTGGTTAACCTAAGCGTCTGGCTAGGGACCTCCTTAGGCGAATGATAACAGTTCAGTTACATGTCTAGCACAAGTGGGAGTCTGTTAGGATTATGTGCGAGACAGTAACGGGGTTATCGTGTCCAATGTTATAAGACACTAGTAGGTCACACTGCTGCACACCAAAATAAGAATGTTTGGATTATGGGAAATAATTAATTGGTTAATTAATTATTTAGAGAGAAAAAGAATTAAATAATTAGTTTAATTATTTATAATTAATTAATCAGTTAGATTAATTAAAAGGATAATTATGGAAGTTATTTCAGAGATAATTACCAAGAATTATATATGGAATCAAACACTGCTTGTTTTGTCCATATAAATAAGGGGTTAAGGGTGTCAGTTGATTCATTCCTTTTTAGTTCCAAAAACCCAGAAAAAACCTCTCTCTCTCTCTCTCCCCTAAAAACCGGTGCCAAATCCAGTAGGAGGAGGGTTCGCATTCGTTTTTCGGGTGATCCTCGGTGGTGGTCTAGCAACCCTCTCAACCGGTGTCAGTAGCAGTGTACCCCCTGCTTGCGTTTCGGAGTTATTATTCGCAAAGGTAATCCACCGAAACACCCTTTATTGTGTCTGTATGATTTGGGATTGGATCCTCGATTGGGAATCAGGTTTTATTCCGCTGTGCATGTTCTTGTATCCCTCGATTCCCAACAGAGAGTCACATCAACAGGTTTCCCTTTGGAATCCTTGTCAAGTGATAGAGGAGGTGCCATTGGAGTCTTCATCGGTGTACATGATGTGAGATCAAATTTCTTCAGCATATCAAGTACATATTTACCTTGGTTGATAAAGATTCCCTTTTCAGATTGCTTGATCTGAAGTCCTAAAAAGTATGTTAGTTCGCCCATCATAGACATTTTATATTCAGTTTTCATGAGCAACTCAAACTTTTCGCAGAGTTTGGGATTGGTTGATCCAAAGATAATGTCATCGACATATATCTGGACAAGAAAGATATGCTTAGGATATTTCTTAAGAAATAAAGTGCTATCGATCTTACCACGTTCAAAGAGAGCCTTGTTTAACTTATAGACGTGATCAGGGAACTTAGGATCTACAAAGCCAGGAGGCTGAGCCACATAGACTTCTTCATTGAGTTTTCCATTTAGAAAGGCATTTTTGATGTCCATCTGAAAAACTTTGAAGTTCATATGTGCTGCAAAGGCCAGGAATAGTTGAATTGCTTCGAGCCTAGCCACAGGAGCAAAAGTTTCATCGTAATCAATGCCCTCTTCCTGCCTGTATACCTGAGCCACAAGGCGGCCTTGTTTCGAATAATCGTACCAATCTCATCAAGCTTATTCCTGAAGATCCACTTGGATCCTATGATTGTACGTTTTCGAGGCCTAGGGACGAGAAGCCAGACATTGTTTCTGATGAACTCTTCTAGCTCTTCCTGCATGGCTGAGACCCAGGCAGGATCACGCAAGGCGTCATCTATTTCTTTAGGTTCATTTTCATAGATGAAATTAACATAAAGACAGACGTTACCAGATTGGCGTCGAGTTTTAACACCAAAGGAAGGATTACCGAGGACCTGATCAATTGGATGATCCTTGGTCCATCGTAGAGCAGGTGGTTGATACACCTGTTCTGAAGTAGAGGCTTTATTCACTGATGGATCAGGGAGAAGATTAGTAGGAGCAGGTTCACTAACAGTGGTTTGAGAAAAATCTTCATTGTTAGTAGGTTGATCAGGTTCAGGTGTGACTTGGGTGATAGGGGTGGCATTTATTAGAGGTGGTATGGGTATATGAGTGGGTGTAGTAGGATTTTCTTCAAAACCATCAGGAAGGTCTTGAGGAGATGGATCAGTAATGGGAGTATGAGGGACTTGAAAGAAAGAGTCAGCCCATTGATTTATTTCAGAATTATCATGAGGGTGAGGAAAGGTAAGACCCGATTCATCAAATTTAACATGAATCGTTTCCTCTATGGTTTGTCTTCGTTTTTTGAACACATGGTAAGTTTTGGAGATAGAGGAGTATCCAAGGAAAATTCCATCATCAAACTTGGAATCGAACTTTCCAAGGTTATCTTTGTTGTTCAGGATGTAGCAAACACAACCAAAGATATGGAGATGTTCGATTGAAGGTTTCCTGTTACGAAAGAGTTCGTAAGGGGTTCTTCTGAAGCGCTTTACTATCAGGGATCTGTTCTGGGTATAACAAGCAGTGTTAACGGCTTCAGCCCAGAATTGAGTGGCAAGGTTGGCTTCACTCAACATAGATCGTGCAACTTCAATCAGGGTTCTGTTTCGTCTTTCAGCAACACCGTTTTGCTGAGGAGTTCTTACAGAGGAGAAGTTATGGGAGATACCTTTTTGATCGAAGAAAGTTTCAATGGTGCTGTTTTTGAACTCAGTCCCGTGGTCACTTCTGATTGATCGAACAGTAAGGTTGTTGAGCTTTTCCATCTTCCTGACGAACAGAATGATTTCTTCAAGAGCATCACTCTTGGATCGAAGAAAGAACACCCAAGTATATCTGGAATATTCATCAACGATTACCAGAGTATATTTCTTTCCAGCAATGGATTGGACATTAACATGTCCAAAGAGATCCATGTGGAGAAGTTGTAGAGGAGAGCTGATGGAGGAAATCTGCTTGGACTTAAAGCTAGCCCTGGTCTGTTTTCCTTTCTCACATGCTGAACAAAGAGATACCTTTGTATAGCGAAAGTCAGGAAGACCAACAACAAGATTGTTGATGCAGAGTTGATTCAGCGTCTTAAAGTTGAGATGAGAGAGACGCTTGTGCCAGAGCCAATTTGTATCAGTAGAAGCACGTGATACGAAACAGAAGTTATCAGTGGAAGTATTCATGTTGATGATGTAGATATCAGCTTGTCTAACACCAGTGAGAATAACTTCCTTGCGTCTGTTCTTGACTTTGCACTTTTTCTTCGAGAAGGAGACTTTGTGATTCTTATCACACAGTTGACTGATGCTCAGAAGATTATGCATCAGGCCTTCAACATAAGCAACTCTTTTGAACGTAGTTACTCCGTTGGTCAGGGTGCCATACCCTCGGGTTTGGCCCTTACCGTTTCCACCAAGAGTCACAGCAGGACCTCTTTCTTCACCGTAATTAGAGAGGACAGATTTAGAACCAGTCATATGTCGAGAGCATCCAATGTCCAGGTACCAGATGCCCTTATCCTGTAAGATTTAGAGTTTAAGTTTTTCTTGGTACCCATAGAACTATGGATCCAGAATTATCAATAGGACTGGTGGAGTCAGTGACAGCCTTAACTGAGTTATCAGTTCTTGAGGCTGGAGTCTTGACTGAAGAAACAGTCTTGACAACCTTCTTTCCTTTGACTGAGTTATCAGTCTTAGGATTTTTCTTTACCTTAGCTGATTTTTCAGCTTTGGTAGCATCAGGACACTCACTCGCAATATGGTCGTTAAATCCACAGTGATAACATTTGCGATAAAGAAAGTGTTTTGTGGGGTCCAAGAAGTCTTTGAACTTCAGATGAGCAGGACCAGTACCAAGTATGCCTTTAGCATTGGACTGAGGAGGAATGGGTTTCTTTTCCACAGCCTTTTGCTTTAGATCAATCTTCAGTCTAGGAGTTGGATTTTGAGAAAAGGTTTTTGTTCCTGAGACTGAAGGTCCACCACCTAGAACTTTGTTCTTAGGTTTAGGGTTCTTGGTCTTTGAAGGTGTTACAGTCTTGGATTTTTCCTTGACTGTTTTCTTTTTGCTCTTAGGAGCACCTTTAGTGTGGGTGTTGGATGAAGAAGGGATGTTTTCAGGGGCATTAGGATCAGGGATAGAAGAAACAAACATTCCAAATTTGAGCATAGAACGATCAGGCCTAGGACATCCACTAGTGAATCCAAGACCCTTTTTGTTTTTAACATTTCTCCCTGAGGCTAATATTTCATCAACCTTTTCAGAGGCGTCACTCCATCCTTTGATGGTGACTTTTTCAGCATTAAGTTCGGCCAAGGCTCTTTCTTTAGCAGCAAGAGCATTTTCTCTTTCAATACAGAGAGTTTGATTAACAGTGACCTGATCCTTATAACTTTCTTCCAGAATGGTAAGTTGTTTTATCTTTTCCTGACACTCTCTGAGTTGATCACGAAGATCGATGTTCATTTTCTCAGCAGAGGTTTTACCATTCAAGGCTTTATAGAGATCAAGGGTTACAAGGTCTAGTTGAGTTAAGCTTTCAAGAGGGACAACAGGAATAGGTACCTGACTGGTAGATTCAGTCGCAGAGGTTGAAGCTTCAGGAGCTTGAGTAGGAACCTCTTCAGGGACCTCTTCTATCTTAGCCATGAGAGCTAAAGTAGGTTCCTCAATAATGGCCATCAGTGCCACTTGAGTATCTTTCTCGTCAGCTGAGTCATCAGAGGAGACATCATCCCAATCGCAGTCTTCTGCGATAAGACCTTTGCCTTTACGTTGAGATTTCATCTTTTTGTACTTCTCTTTCAGGCGCTGGTATTTGGGGTTTTTCGAGGAAGATTTGGTAGAAGAAGGAGCAAACTGATTTTTCTTGTACCTGCAATCATTAGCAAAGTGTCCTTTGCCCTGACAGTTGTAGCAGGTAGCTGTAGCCTTATCAACAGACTCTGTTTTAGGCTTGTCAGTAAGAGAGAGAGTTTTCCTTCTTTGGAAGTTTCCCTTTTTGGCAAACTTTTTGAAGGATCGGGTTAGTAAGGCAAGAGATTCATTAAAATCAGGATCTTCTGAAGACTCAGAATCAGAAGATTCTATTTCAGTGATTGTCACTGAGGAAGGAGTAGCGACAGGAGGAACTGAATCAGAGACCAAGGCAAGAGAAGTGCTCTTGGAGTCTTTTGTATCTCTTATGAGATTCGTTTTCAGTTTCTTTTGTTGCTCACGGTTCAGAAGAATACCGTACAACTCACTTAATGTGAGTGTCTTTATGTCTCTAGACATAGTTAAGCAGGAGGTGTAGGTTTCCCAATGTTCAGGAAGAGCTTCCATGAACTTGGTAACCACCTCAGAGTTAGGATAGATAGTACCAATAGTCTTCAGGTCGATCAGGAGACAATTGAATCTCTGATGTATCTGGGAGAGAATTTCATCCTTCTGATGAATAAAGCTTTCATACTGGCGAACCAAGAAAATATTTCTTGATTCCATGAGAACAACAGTACCTTCGTATTGGACACAGAGGGTGTCCCAAATCTCTTTAGCAGAGCGAAGGTGACAGACAGAGTGGAAGACGTCATCAGGGAGAGACATGGCAATGAAAGACCTAGCCTTAGTGTCAATATTGACAAGGCGTCTATCCTCATCATTCTAGTCAGTTACTGGCTTCACCAGTTCCCTTGCAGGGATAGGTGGTTGGTCGCCAGCAGCAGGGATAGCATGGACAGTTTGTGTAGGCACATGTGGTCTATTTTCCAAAAAGTATGGAATCTGGGGATCAGAACAAGATAGGAAAAGTTCCATCCTGGTTTTCCAAAGAGAGAAGTTGTCTTTGTTAAACCTTGGAGGTTTTCCAGCAGAACCGGTATCAAAGTAGTTATCCTTAGCTTGAAGAGCCATGGATTAGAGAAGAGAGGATCACAAGATTTTTCTAAGAGAAGAAAATGAGAGCTTGTATCTGCTCTGATACCACTTGTTGGTCCCAAGGGGTGACCTTCAAGTAAGGATAGTGTATGGGATTATAGAAGGGGGGGTTGAATATAATCACACAAATTTCACTTTTAAATTCTTTGTTGTATTAACAATATGAATTTATAGATTGTTGCGGAAATAGAAAAGACTACAAGTCTAAACTAAACAATCTAAGTTTCTTTCACTATGCACTAGAGTGAGAAGATTAGAAAAGAAAAGAGAATAGAAGGATAAAGAGAGAAAGGATCTGGATGATAAGTAGGGTGAAGAAGAAGTATGGAGAACTTCCCTTCAAGTCCTATTTATACCCCATGCATTAAATGCATCCAGACACACTTTTGTGTACGTATCCCATTCTAAGTGGTCCTATGTACTATTTACTATAAACAAATACCCTTTGCATGTTGTGCAAAAGAGGGTTCGTGTAAACAGTTGCCTTGAGGTCTGATAAGTACGGAGGGAACAGAAAAGAGACTGTCCTTATGTACTTTTGTGTCAGTAAAGGCGGATAATCCTTTTGTGCATTAGATTAAGACATTACACTAATCCTTCAGGATCAGGATACTGATCAGTGAGGAATGTCCTGATACTGATGTAGATCAGGGGTCACTGTATCCTGATAGGTCTTCAGGATGTCATACGAAATTGAGTAGCCTGCTATCACTGGGTTCCGTCTTTAGATCACGAGCATGCTGGTCCTGTCATCAGCTAATTCTTCGACTTCACTGATGGTTCTTTGAGTATGATCTTAATGTCTTCAGGAGGTCTTCACTTCGGTGGTCAGGATCAGTAGACTGCAGAACAGACTCGTTCATCTCCTGATCCTGATCCTGATGATTTAAAACTACAAGTTACAACATAATTAACAAGGAATAACACTGAACAAACTCAGTGATAATTCCTCAAGCTATAACTGAAAGTAAAGACCTGTTCACTAAGTGAAGTTACAGGATCATTATCATTTCATCAGGTCTTAGGAGAGCTGGATCAACATATGGTAACCTAATCCTCTCTTAAGGTCAACATTAATCTGAGCTTTTAGAATTTCATCCATTGCCTTTGAAGCTTTGGAGAATTTCTCAAGATCAGCTTTGGACAGCTCTAGCTCAGTTCTGACCTTTTCTAACTCAGCTCTACACTTAGATAACTTAATCTCATATTCTTTCCTCTCCTATTTCCAATAGTTTTGGTCATATTCAAATTGGAGTTCATTGGCTTGATATGCCTTGATTTGATCCTCCAAACTGCCTATGACGTCATTTGATTCTCTCCTGAACTGCTCAAGCTTCTTGATACTGTCACACATACTTTGATTGTGATCCTTGTACTTCTTAACAATATCAATACAAGATTTGGAACAAAGTTTAGAAATTACCTCAGATGGTATCTCTGATGATGATGATGATTCAGTGATCTCTGCCATAAGTACTTGATTTTGAACAGCTTCTTCAGCTTGATCACTCCAATCAAACCAAAATCCTTCCTGTGAAACCAAAGCTTGTGATAAGTTTCCACTGGTATTCTTGTTAAACTTGGTTTGATGGTTAGGCTGTGGACCATTTCCTTTGCATTCTCTTGCAAAGTGACCAAGGTCGTTGCACTTGTAGCATCTCACTTTGGACTTATCAAAACCTGCTCCATCTTCTCTTTTCATGCCAAAATTATTCCTCCCTGTTCTCTTGATGAATCTCTTTATCCTCATAGTAAGCATGGGCATTTTGTAGGTTCCAAATCAACACACACAAGGATTGAACACACAATGTAATTCTCTCAAATAGTTGATTAAGTAAGTGGATGATGAATCAATCAACTACAAATGAAGTCAAGACAACTATTTATACTATTCCTAAAAGGCCTAAGAGGCTTTAAATGAATGGGCCCTAAACAATGGGCTTCATCCACAAATTACATAAATGGAAAGTAACTATAAGGAAATTACAAATTGACACAACTAACAAATATTTCTAACAATTTCCCCCTTTGTGTCAATTTCTACGCTTCCGACGATGATGGCTCGATGACTTTCTCCTTGAGTCTTAAGTCTCCTTGAGCTTCTTAGATAGTCCCTCATCTCTCCGAGGCGGTGGTGGTGGCGGTCTCTCTTCACGTCTTTCGGCAGGTCGTCCTTCAATCATCTTCAACCCATAGTAAGGTCATCATAGAACGTTGCTCAGATAGACATTACGCAAGTCAAGTACTTGTACAACGGACAACGATCAATGTTGGGGAGAAGTTTGTGACTAGAAACAGTGTTCGAGTCAACACGCTTGGAATTCCTTCTTGAAGCATTTGTCTCCTTGAGCTTCTTAGATAGTCCCTCATCTCTCCGAGGCGGTGGAGGTGGCGGTCTCTCTTCACGTCTCTCGGTCGGTTGTCCTTCAAACATCTTCAACCCATAGTAAAGACATAAGACGTCATAGAACGCCTTTGTCTACAACAGATAGCAGTCAATGTTGGGGAGATGTTCGTGACTGGAAACAGTGGTCGAGTCAACACGCTTGGAGATTCCCAAGGTGTAGGAGACGGCATACGCAAGGGAGGTGATATGTGAGATGAAGGTATGTCGAACAGTGGTGGAGGAGACTAGAAACTGCAAGTACTCATCATTATCATTTGAGGAGATATCATCAAGATTAATAATCTCCTTGAGCTCATCATCAGTAGCGGGGATGTATGTGATAGTAATCGAAGAAATCACAATAAATCACAATAAATCACAATCTCTCGACTCATCCCATCAACGTTAGACGTCGAGTTCCAACCAGGCTATGAGTGGTGATCATCGACGCCGATATGAGTGTCGGGCGCGGCGCCGGAAGATGTGCATGTTGGAACTATGGAGTCGTGCTGAGCTTTCTTTCGGATTTCCCCTCACGGCGATTGGAGTAATCTCGGTCGTCGTGTCGTCTCTTCGATGGCTCGGCCGCTGCTTGGCTGGAGGTTGCAAGGACTCTACGAATGTCTGAACGAGAGTCCTTGACCTCAGCAAACTCTTATCTCACCTCCACCTTCAAGTCATCAAACTTCCCTTCGAGCCACTGGATGGAAGGGCCTACCGCATGAGAGGGTGCGATAGCCGGCTCGGGACGGTGCTCGGGAATGTCCGGATATGATGACCGCTGAAAGTACCCAATTATGTTGACTTCATCCTCATGGAGATTCCCTTTTGGAGAGAAACTTTGCTTACAAATGATCCCTCAACTCATCAGTCGAGTAAGCGGGTGAAGTCAGTGCTGGAGGTGGTGAAGTACAAGAACCTCATGGACAGCCTTTAGGGCGCCGTCCATCATTTCCCTGACAACGGATGTCGGGTAAGTAACTCCGGGCTCACATAGAGTACCCGTTCGCATAACCGCTGAATCAACGGTGTGGCCTACGTTCATGGCTGGCGTGATGGTGACCATGGTAGGACTTCCCGTCGGTCATCGTGAAACGCCCTTCATGGATGCCACTCTCGAGGTTCCGATCACGTCACTCAGAATCGTGATGGGTGGAGTAGAGACTGCGTCACAAAGACTAGCAGTATATGTACCTAAAAGTGTATAAGGCTCTAGACTTTGGTGCACATGAAGGAAGTGTGGGGATCGGGGCAGGGATCCTCCTGTTTCAATATCACGACCCTCCAAGTGAGGGCGTGATAGCCGATGTGCTATATCCCCGTGGAATGAAACATCCACCTTTTGAGAGATGAATGAGTGGCTAGGTGGGGCGTGCAGTTGCACCTCTGGGTGGGAGGTGTCTTCTTCAATACCCGTACTCAACACATGTATACGGGTAGCGGATGTGGCTACCCGGCGTCTACCTAAGGAGAAGGAAGGACCGGTTAAAACCTTTGGTCCTATCTCACACTCATCATATCTTTTACTTCCCTCGCTTTGCTCACTTTCTTCGACTGTTAGGTCTCCCTCAAACCTTATGTCGTCCTCACCCTCAGATGGGTGGTCATCACCGGAGTCATCAGAGTCATAGTACACCAAAGGAAAAACAATGAAGGGCTTTGGTGACTGTCATAAGCATGTAGAGTACTAGCTCCGGAGCGATCATCATCACCGCCTAATCTACCCCCGTCATATCCCCCCGACTCCTCATCCTCACACCCTTGGTCACCACCCCCAGGTGAATGACCTCACTCGATACCCTCACTCACTCTCCTAGAGGATACCTCTGGGGTGCCAGTCTCCGGTTCTGGAGATGCTGGTAGAGGTGATACACCTAAGTATGCTCTCACAACCGGTGAATGATGATCGGCAGGGTCAAGTGATGCAAGTGGCATCGTCATCGGTATATCATGAATCTTTGGGGTTGCCATAAGGTGTTTGGGGTATGGCATACATCATACATGTAGGATGGATAGATTTGTCATTCATGTAGTTGTTCCCCTCGAAAGATGCATAGCAATGCATTGTTCCCCCTCGAAATATGCATAGGAGGTGATGATGTTGGTGTTGGTGTTGGTTTTTTTTTTTTTTTTTTTGGAAGTTGGTGCTGGTGTTGGTGTAGATGTAGGAGGAGATGTGGGTGTAGGTGTAGTTGTAGTGTAGATGGAGGGGTGTGGGTGTAGGTGTAGGGGTTGGTGTAGATGGAGGAGTGTGGAGATGTGGGTGTAGGTGTGGTGTAGATGGAGGGGTGTGGAGATGTGGGTGTAGGTGTGGTGTAGATGGAGGAGTGGAGATGTAGGTGTAGGGGTTGGTGTAGATGGAGGAGTGTGGAGGTGGAGGTGTAGGTGTAGGTGTGTAGGTGATGGTGATGGTGATGGTGATGGTGATGGTGATGGTGATGGTGATGGTGATGGTGATGGTTTTTTATTTTATTTTTTCTTTTCTTTTTCTTTTTTTTTCTCTTTTTTTTTCTTTTTTTTTATTCTTTTTTTCTTTTTCTTTTTTTTTTTTTGCTTTTTTTCCGTTTTTTTTTTCGTTTGGGAATCTCCGTTTCGCCATGGTACCTAAAAATGATACACGGTTAGTGCATAGATGGTGTAGGCAAAAGTTATTTTGAAGACCCTCACAGCATTGACCTGCACTCCTTCGTACCAAGACCAGGGTGTTGGTATAAGGGAATGCAAGTCATTGGGTGAGTGACTTGAATCCGATATAAGAGTACCATGAAGTCTTACCAACCCAGAGATGTCATCCATGAAGTATGTTGATATGAATAGCTGTGGTGTATAGTGATTGTGTTGGTGTAGGTGATGAAGTGGGTGAAGGTGTTGGTGAAGGTGTAGGTATTGGTGAAGGTGAATAACACATGCAGACACACATAATGCAAGGAGCAACACTCACCCGAACTCAAGGGAGAGAAAACATCTCAAGCTCAAGGGTGAGGTGACACACACCAAGTAATCACACAAATGCATCAAGCATGCGAACAATCAACCATACACACAAGACAAAAAGGGTACGCAGATACTTCATACGGAACACAAAACAGAACATGGTGAGCTGCCGAGCATCAAACAGCCAAAGCTGATGTGCAAGTGCTGGAAAAGTCAAAACGGGGTGTGGTGTAGGGGGGCTTCGCGGCGCGAGCTTAGGAGTTCGCGGCGTGAAGTGGAGTGCGGCGCGCAAAGGGGTGCGGCACGCGGTGCAGGGCGCAGCGCACGGAAGGCTCGCGGCGCGAAGGGGTGTGGCGCGGCACAAGGTGAAGTGCGGCGCGAAGCGGTGCGGCGCGCGGAGGAGTGTGGCGCACAAAGCCCTTCGCGGCGTGAGGATAGGTACTCGCGGCGCGAAGCGGAGGGCGGCGCGCGGTGGAGTGCAGCGCGCGGCAGGGGCGCGGCGCAAGGAGAGTGCGGCGCGCAAGGACCTTCGCGGCGCGAACGAATGGCCTCGCGGCGCGAGAGTGATCAGAATAGGGTCGAAGCAAGTACCTGAAAGAGTAAACTTTGAAAGGCCATAACTTTGGCTACGGGTCTCCGTTTCAGACGATCCACCTGTCAAATCGAAGCTTTTGGACCCGAAAACGGTGTTTTAGTGACTTTTTGAGACTTTTCGTGATTTTTCTATGTTTTTGGGGTTTTGATTTTGACTTTTGAGAACGGTCCAAAGCTTTTGACTGGCCCAGATTGTTTCGGAACTCTTATTTATGTTTCGATTTGACACGCCCGCCCGAAGTTTTTTTTTTTAATGAAGGAAGACTTACCTTGGCGATGGTATGATGACATCTTACCCGGTGTTCCCCCTCGGAGCATGTAGTGGGAGACATCGTTCCCCCTAGATACACGCACCGACGGGTGATGTCCCCTCTTGATACATGCACCACAGGGTGACATGCACCACTGGGTGGCATGCACCACTGGGTGATGTTCCCCCTTGAGACATGCATGGGTAGGTGACGTTCTCCCTTGATTTATTACCACTCATAAAACAACTTCTCACCAAGTACAACTCTTGAAGGGAGTGATAAGGTCCCCTTGCCCGGTCATGTGTTTGGGACAACCTCAACCATAACTTACACATGACCGGCCTGCAAAATCAAGTGCAAACATTTTTAGGTACCCATTTGGGAATGGGTCCTTTCGGGTTAGTATCAGCAGGTTTAGAGTAATGTTTCTTAGCATGATGAGTGTGATGATGATAAGCATTATTGTAGAATCCATAAAAGTTAGGAGCACAATATCGATCATTCACAAAGGCATTCGCACAAAAGCCAAACTGAAAACAGTTTCGACATCGATAATCACTCTGATATCCATAAGTAACATGTTCACAGTCATGAAAATTAAAAAGAGTATGAGGTACATGACTGTGAGTTATATGAAGGTTATCGTTGGAAAATCTGTTTTTCGCAAATCTGGGCTTATGTGCACGTGACTTTGGATGACTGCCTTTTGTAGTTCCATTCTCCTTTGAGTTACGCCTACCCTGTCTCACATTTTGATTTGTCTCATTTGAAGAAGTGTGATTGGCATGAGAGTGATTATTTGAAGATTTGTTTTTCGGGTGGAAGTTGTGTGACTGTTCTTTAGGTTTGGACGACTTCTTGTTTTTACGAGAGCGTCGACGTTTCTTAGGAGCAGTCACATTAGGACGAGATGTACTCGCAACTTCAGACTCAGGGGTAACTACAGTAGCCTTCCCTTTGTGGTACTGTAGCCTTCCCTTTGACAGGAGTACTAGTTCCAGGTTTAGAGGTACTGTTTGATCTACCACCCTCACCAGCCATGTTGGAACAATCATCTGATTGAATCTCAGAGATTCGTACCGTTGATTTTGGTGCTATGTTAGTTAGAGTGTCCATGTATGAGATAGTTGTGCAAATTGGAGACCTTAGTACAATTGATTTTGAGTTTTGTAAATTTGTACTTGAAGGTCTGAAATCGGGTGCATCAACATTCCACGCATGGTGATGATGAGGTGTATTACCATAAGTTCCATATGAGGATTGATTGTCTCTTGGTGGACTCTTGGATTGGAGGGCAGTTTCAAGTTCATTGATTTTACTCAAGAACAAGTCCTTCTCCCTAAGGCTCATGCGCCTCTCATCCTCGAGTTCC
The DNA here is from genome assembly GCA_030169165.1 of Centaurea solstitialis. Taxonomy (NCBI): domain Eukaryota; kingdom Viridiplantae; phylum Streptophyta; class Magnoliopsida; order Asterales; family Asteraceae; genus Centaurea; species Centaurea solstitialis. The sequence continues at coordinate 62,720,612 of CM058046.1, read as the reverse complement.
TCCTCAAGCTTGGCAATCCTTTTCTCATAAAACGTTTTGTTATCTTTGTAAATCTTTTCAAGAATTGGAACTTCCTGGTTCATCTCATACTCAGTGTAGCTAGGCGTGTAATCCTTTGATAGAGGGATCTCACGCGTTGCATAACTGTTGTTGAGAGGAGTATAGTTAAAGGGAATTGAGTGTTTGTTTTTTCTATCTTTTTCTTTCTTCTCAATTTCCTTCAATTGCTCAGGATCATCAGACTCTTTCATAAAAACAATCTTATATCCACGACCCATGTACCTCATGTCATACATGGTAGGGGTCTTGGATATGGCACACTTAAGATAGCAAGGACTTTTATATCCTATGCCTTCTTTGGGGTTGTAATAATTGAATTCCTTTGGTTGGTTCATGTGGATGGTTTGATCGGTTTGACCTCTTTTCAGAAACTTATCCTCCATGTCTTTGATTTTCGCAAACAAGTTAGTTCTTTTAGCAAAAATGAATTCATACTTCTTTACATTCTCACTGCTCACTCTTTCAGCCTCATATAGTCTCTTTTTGTAAATCAATGATGTTGGCATTTAAGCTTGTGACTTTCTCTTCAAGAGTTTTGCTAGCAAGGGTGAGCATGTTAACTTTGTCTTTTGAGTAGGCTAATTCAATGTTGAATTTCACGACTAAGGCATGTTCACTAGCTAATTTGGATTCAGCAATTGTGGTTAAGTTGTTTGCTTGTTTAATTTTCTTGTCATACTCGTAAACTTTAAAAGCTAGACCTTTTACTTGATTTTCATGTTCAGTGTACGGGTCAGGAAGTATCTCAGAAGAAGATGACCTAGAATGGTTTGAGTCAAGGTCGTTGTAATCACGATCTCCGTCTTCTGAGTACATTTCCTCCTCACCATGATTTGCCATCAGGCACAGTTGATCTTCTCTTCCTTCATCACTTGTTAGATCCTCAGTAAGCATACGCATGGTATCTCCCTCCTCATCATCACTTGACATTCTGAGCCAAGCTTCATCATCAACAAGAGGTGTTGTTCCCTCATCTTGCATCTTGAAGCATGTTTTCTTTGGTTCTTTGCTCTTGTCATAAGGCTTGGTGTTATCCTCGGGCATTTGGTAGTCAGCTCTACCACCCTGTTCAACACTTTTCAGCTCAGGTTGTCTTTCATGCTTCCTTCCACTTGAGTACCGATGGTTGTTAGAAGACATGAGCTTTCTTGTATTTCTCTTGGGCATAGACTTGGTGATCAACTCTAGGGCCTTCTTTATGGCATTCATCTCTTCATCAGATTCCTCTTCATGTACATGGAGAACCGATGGTCGGGTATCGGACCCTTTGGCAAGCGCGTCATGTGTGTTCATCATGTTGTTGATTGTGGATCTTAAACCACAAGTATGATCCAAGTGTGATGACACCGCAGGTGTAGCGTTATGACAGATGACACCACAGGTGAGGTGTTGAGGCAGATGACACCACAGGCGAGGTGTTCTATCAAATGACACCACAGGTGTGGTGTAGTATCAAATGACACCACAGGTGTGGTGTAGTGTCAAATGTAAAGAAAATGCGGGTATGGTGTCAATGCATGTATGGTGACCACACAATGGATCATGAGGAGTGGTAGGCTCTGATACCAATTGTAGGTTCCAAATCAACACACACAAGGATTGAACACACAATGTAATTCTCTCAAATAGTTGATTAAGTAAGTGGATGATGAATCAATCAACTACAAATGAAGTCAAGACAACTATTTATACTATTCCTAAAAGGCCTAAGAGGCTTTAAATGAATGGGCCCTAAACAATGGGCTTCATCCACAAATTACATAAACGGAAAGTAACTATAAGGAAATTACAAATTGACACAATTAACAAATATTTCTAACACATTTGCCACTTGATATCCATTTCTTCCAAGTCATCTGGACTGATTTGTTCAAGATCTTCATTAATTAATGAGGTCTTGACATGGCTAGCAAGAAAAGCTTCCAGTGTTTGATCAACACCAGAACTAGGTTTAGCAGCATTAAAAGAGTCACTAGCAGCAGTATAGGAACCTGGATCATTTGAGTGACAAGATTCATTAGACAACAAAGCAGTGTTGTGTGAATAACCAATTGGCTTTCTCTTTGCTTCTACTTCTGCCTCAAAGACTCTGAGATCATTATAAAGATCATCAAGCTCTTTGTTCTCCAAGTTTTCACTCTGCCTTAGAGACACAGTGTACATGGTCCACTCTTCTCCCAAAGATCTGAGAAACTTCCTGTTGATATCATCATTATCAATCTGTACCCCTACAGTTGCCAATTCTCCAATGAGTTTGTTATATCTATCAAAGGTTTGAGTCATTGTCTCATTCTTTGATGACATAAAATTCTCATATTGTTGCCTGAGAATTGCCTTTTGATTCCTTTTGGTACTCTTGGATCCTGCAAACCTTTTCTCCAGAGCTTGCCACAGAACTTTGGCATTTTCACAGTTCATGAATTGATGTTGATACTCATTTGGAATAGCAAAGAGCAAAGTACTCAGAGCCTTCATCTCAGTCTGTCTTACTTTCCTCTCTGCATCAGTTCTTGGTGGAGGAACAACACCATCTTCACCAGCTTTTCTCTCAGCAGGTCCATTCTCAATAACATCCCACATAGAATAATCAATAAGCAACATGTGTTGCCTGATTCGAATTTTCCACATGTCAAACTCATTTGGTTTGAGCATGGGAACCTTGTTCGCGAAAACACCTTCTTGAGATTCCATTGTTTGAATTCAGATTCTGAGTTTATGGCTCTGATACCACTTGTCAGGATCGATTTCGTAACAAGAAACAAACACTCAGAAAACAAACTAAAGTATTGCGGAATAAAAACCTTAAATGGAAATCAAACAGTGAACTTTAAAGATCAACTTTATTCAATCTTTTCAATCACAAGTTTACACACAAAGCCTCAATCTACAAGAACAGATCTCTCATAGACGAGCAATACTTCTCTATTGCTAGGAGAATTCTTGAGGCTCTGATTTTTTCTCCAAAACTAAAAGATATCTTGTAATCTATTCTAACCAACTATTTATACAAAATACAAGATAAACATAAGGAAACAAATCTTCTAAACAAACTCCAAGATATTCAGAATCTTCTCCTTATCGTACACAACAGATTGTAATCCTTATCGAATTCTGAGAAGCAGCAGTAATCATGAGGAGCATTAACTGAAACTGTCAAACTAACTAGCAGCAATAACAAGTAGCAGTAATAACTTCAAAGCAGTAATAACCATTACTACTTGTAAGTCTTCATCAGCAACAATAACTTGATGTAGCAGCAGTATCCATCTTCAAGTCTTCTAGAACCTCTATTACTTCTGCAGCAGTAATAACGATCAGTCAGCAGCAGTAACTGGACTTTAGCAGTAATAACCAGACTTGTCAATTTTCTTCAACCCACACCAAAATAATCCCAACATTAAATAGTCGTACAAGATACAGAAATAATACAAATCATGGTTTTATTCACGGGACCTAAAACAATAGTACAAATTTAGCATACATCTTACCTCCCAAACCTACTTTCATGAGATACCGGGCTTATTTGGTTAAGTTTTTTTATACACTCATGTTGTCTTTTAACGACTCTATCGTGCTTTGCATTTCTCGAACATGTTCTTGGATTAATTCGTTGGATGCATTCGCGTTCTTGAGGTTAGATTCGGATTCTTCGACCTTTTTTTCTAAAGCTTTGACCTTTTCCCGCAAAGTTGAGACTTCAAGATTATCCGCAACAAGCTGCGCGATCCTGCTGTTGAGTTTTTCCATGGAAGATTCTTTCGTGTTCAACAGTTTGATGCAGTTGTCGAGTTTTGATCTTAACAAATATTCTCGATGATTAAATCCATCGAGGTTGAGTTGATGTTCAGCTATCAGATCTCTTGAAACTCCCATTAGTATAGCAGCAGCATTTTCTGCCTCCAAAAACCGACCCCAGACCACCTCCGCTGCTTGTTCTATTAACCGTAACTTTACCTTCAGATCTTCTTCGTCTTGCTTTGATCCCGTCAGTTTCTTCTCCAGATCAAGCTCACTTGATAAACTTTTCTCAAGCATCCTAAGAATATGTACATGATTATCCATCATTTGCAGCCCCGGCTTCACTTTGATATCTGAAACTTGATCTTCCGGGAAACCTTTATATTTCCATAAAAACAAATTACCCATCACAAACCAAATCAAGTTCACCCAAAGCCACCATAATATATCTTTATTTTACACATGTACAAAAGAACCCTATTCTCAAGTCTTCAACAAAAATGGTACTAGGATTTGTTAGAATTTAATGACAAAAACAAGTAATTAGTGTCAGAATTTGTAATTAGAATAAATTATATACTATAGTGTAATTAGGGAAAACTTGAAAAGGTGTGATGGTTCACGAACCAACACCACCATAATCACCACCGTTCTAACCATCGCAATGGTTCGACACCACCATTCGAAGAGTCATGATGGTTCAAAGGCACCTTTTCGTTGTATATATATAAATGTGTGTGTGTGTATCGATATGTATTCAGTGTGATTTTATCAACAAAAAAAAAAACTTTGGTTTGATCAAGATCCTGCGACAAAGAAAACCTGTGTTACATTTATCTCTACAACAAGATCTGTGTGCTGTTTACTATGTCTTGAAAGAGAAACCTCTTTTGTCTCCTAATTTGAGGTTAGCGTGAGAAATGTTGATATTTGTTGCCCTCCCATGAATCGTGCTTGATACGGGGATTGATCCAGGACATCTCATCCTATGTGCATCCATTTCTCATCAAGTGGTTGATAACCACTTCTATCATTAACCTCAACCTCTCACAATTCGGGGTCTTTCAGAAACAATTTCTCTGTCTCTTTTGAGACATAGGTAAGTTGTGTGTACATATTACCACAAACCTTAGTTCAGTTGGAAAATATTATGGACATGGGAGATGAGCAAAAAGACAATAAAGTTAAGACTTCTGAGGTCAAACCAAGCTAACTTTTAACTTGAATTATAATAATATAAAATCTTTAAATATTCAAGAAAAAACTGATGCTATGATACAGCATTATAGCTTTGTGATGAATGCTACAAAACATAAATAGATGGGTGTTAGTTTTATCATTTAAAGACAGCAATTTTAAGAAGCATGATTTGACCACAAAAATTCAAACTATGTGAAAAGATTTGAGATTGACTTACAATATTCATCATAATGACTGAAGGCTAATGATGTCCTTTGCAGTTTGGCCAACTTCATCTTCATCTCAAGGACTTGTTCTTGTGATATCTTCAAAGACTCCTCACAATCATCCAATTTCCCTTCAAGAACTGAGAACAACTCTCCAAGATGTTTACCTGAAGAGAGTCTTTGATGGGCATCCACAAGCTCAACTTGAATGGAATCAATGAAACAGTCAAGCTCTTTAACCTCAGAATCCATGAAACTACATAAGAAATCCATGGTCAGCGATTTCTCTACAAATTCCAAAGAGACATCACCAGCCGACACTGCTTCGAAATCTGTTTCCCATGATTCTAAATCCATTAAAAGACATTCCAAATTTAGTAAAAGAAGTTCCAAATTTAGTAACTTCTCTGATGAGCATTCCAAATCTAGGTATATTTTAGTCAAAACTGTGTCCATGGAGATTCCCATTTCTCCCATGTCCTTGGAATTACAAGTTGTACGCTCGTTGAAGCCACCGTTAATATGGACACCGTTGGAGATAGGCATTTTCAGTTCCACTGTCTGTTGCAGCCCTTCAGCAATGCGCTGACATTCAAGAGCCAACTCAACTTCTTTCACAACACTAGCCATTGACGGCCGTTTTTCATGAGGTATCTGCAAACACTGATATGCAATGTCTGATAACTTTTTCAAAGAAGTTGGATCCATTTGTGGTTTCAGATCTCGAAAGAGAATCTCATCTAACTTCTTGAGTTCGTAGCTTTTTCTCCACATAGGCACTAAAGGCTCGAACTGAGTACTAATCGAGGTTAATCTAACATGTTCATAGCATAACTTCCCACACATTACTTCGACTAAGACCACACCAAAAGAGTATACGTCCGACTCTTTTGTTAGCACATACGTATCAATATACAGAGGGTCACAGTACCCAGGCGTACCCACAACATTAGTGAGGACTGCTGTGTGTTGCTGATTAGCAGGGGCTAGTTTCGATAGACCCATGTCAGAAAGTTTAGCATTCCAATTCCCATCTAGTAAGATGTTGGAACTCTTTATATCACGGTGGATAACTCTTTGTTTTGTTCCTTTGGGGTCATGAAGGTAGCTTAGACCCCTTGCGGCTGCAAGACATATCTTCAGACGTTGCCTCCATGTGAGAGTAACATTGCTTAAATAGCGATCAAGACTTCCATGAGATGCAAGCTCGTACACAAGGATCTTCTCACCACCCTCGTCACAGTATCCCAAGAGAGAGATGAGATTTTCGTGTGAGTGACGGGAAAGCATCATGATCTCTTTCCAGAACTGCGGATCTCCTTGCCCGAATCGACGATCGAGACGCTTAAAAGCAACCATGGTGCGCCCCTTAGAGTGAGAGATTTCTCCTTCGTACACGCTCCCAAATCCACCATTTCCGATGATCTTGTTGGCATGGAAATTGTTGGTGGCCAATTTTATTTCTTCCAGTTGGATTCTAAGATGAAGAAACTCATCCAAGAAGTCCATTATTTGTTGATCAAATAAAATATAACTAACGAGAAATTAACTTTAAATCTCAAGTGTTCCAAGCAATTGCAATTGTAGATCTTGAATGGAGATGGTAATGTACTGCACCTGATGAATTAAAGGTGATCAGGTAGGATTACATGCCCACCCTCTGTATGTGTAATTGTGTGTGTGTGTGCTTGATCACATAATTGCATAAAAAATGTTTAATAGTAGCTGGCAATAAACAATTTGTGTGTAGCTGTCACATATTTGCATGAATAATGATCTATTTCCAACTATTATATATATATATATATATATACCCGTAGAGAAAAGTTCAAATGTGAACCACTCTTTGGTTGTGAACGTGAGGACAGCCCATAGCGCGCCACGTATCAATCTGAAATTTTTTCAACTTAGTGTTATTCATACTGAATAACGCTATCATTCAGACTGAATAAAGTGTTATTCAGTATGTATAAGGCTTAGTCGCACTCTGATGCGGGCGGGTTACCCGCGGGTCAAGGCTTATTCAGTCTGAATAACGCTTTATTCAGTCTGAATAACGCTTTATTCAGTATGAATAACACTAACCCGCGGATTTATTCAGACTGAATAAGCCTTGACCCGCGGATGTCAGATTGCCACGTGTCGTGCTCTGGGCTGTCATCACGTGCACAACCAAAAAAGTGGTTCACATTTGAACCCACCCCTACACCCCTATATATATATATATATAGGAAAGTTCAAATGTGAACTCAATTTTGGTTGTGAACATGAGCACGAATCTCAGCCACTCATCCGTCAATAAAGGCGGCTTTGACCGCCCCCTACCCCTCCCCCCCCCCTTAATAATCTCTACCCTCCCATGAATCGCGTCAATCCTCCGTATATAGGGTGGTGAACTCAAATGTGAACTCAATTTTGGTGGTGAACGTGAGGACGAATTTTAGACAGACATCTTCGGTTATGGTGGACGCGATCACAGAGGATTGACGCGATTCATCGGAGGGTAGAGATTGTTAGGGGGGACTGGTCAAAGCCGTCTTTGTTAACCAGATGAGTAGCTGAGCTTCGTCCTCATGGTTCACAAAAGAAGGAATCTCTCTCTCTCTCTCTCTCTCTCTCTCTCTATATATATATATATATATATATATATATATATAAACTTGCGACTTTTTGTCATGTCTCTTTTGTTACCAATTCAATTAAATAATAAATAATAAATAATAATAATTACTATACTTTTTTTAACAACAAATCTACTCTACTCCTAAACTACAGTACCTTTGTCCACAGCGCGATTCGAACCCCAGACCAAAGGTGAGGGGAACACCTTACAAAGACCTTGATACCGCTGGGCTACAAGCCCTTATGCAATAATAATTATACCTACCTGTTGACGATCGAGGATAAAAGGTTTATAAACAAAAAATCAAGGGGTCACCAACGTCCGTCCTCATATTCAGGGGCGGAACACGACCATCATAGACTTAGGGGCCGAAATTTATTTTTTATTAAAAGTAGTTTTTTTAAATATGATGTAACATTAAATTTCAAAAGAAACAAATGGTTAACGTAAGATTGAAAATGAAAACATTTAATTTACTACTTGAAAAATAATACCAAATATTTGTTATGTTTTTGGAGTATTATTAATTGATAAAAGGAACTCTTTATATTAGTAATGTAACACTATATACTAACTTAAACATTATTTTTTTATATTATTTAAAAACAAGTTTTTTTCATATAATTAGTATTAATGATAGAGCATGTAGTGAATTAAAAAGAAAAATAATAAAAATGGGTAAAAGATTTTTGTAAAATTATTTAAAATGTACTTTTTATATATAATATAGTTGATGAGAATAAAAATGTAATATAGTTGATGAGAATAAAAATGTTAATTGGAAGGTAAAATGATGATGAAAAACTAAATAATATTAATTGGTAGTTGAAGGAAAAAAATTAAATAAGGAAAGCGTAAGGGAGGGGTCTTGAATCCATAACCTTTATTATAAAGGAACAAGGTGATAACCAGTTGAGCTGCTTTATCATTTATGTATCAAATTGTAAAATAAGATATTTACCATATACATACCAAGATATATAATACGATATTCGACCGAAAAAACGGAGGGGCCATGGTCCCCGATAGCCGGATCCGCCCCTGCTCATATTGTGGCCGGAGCTAAATTGTGAGTTATTTAAGTTTGCTTTCTTTGTTTCTTTATTATGTATGTATTCCCGTTGTCATTTTATCTTTCTATATTCGGTCCAAGTTTGTTATGCATGTAACATGAACCCATATATTAATCTAGCATATGCATATTTTCAAGTAGATTTTTTTCCACTTATTTTAATAATTCACATATAAACCTTCATTTATCCATTTTATTACCTTGTCACAATATTTATAAACTTTTATTCTAGCGTCATAAGTTTTTTTAACTGACGAGTGACGATCCTTTTCAGTTAACCGTCAGTCTCTAATTCAGAACCACTGTTGAAGATAAACCTAATGTTAGGCCATCCACAGTGGTACCACTCATACCACCTGCATAGACTGCCACCTCAGCGCCACATCAGCTTTACCACTACCTTACCATTACCATACCATTCACCCACACCCGTACCACTCATACCACCTGTATGATTTTTTAAATAAAATACTATAAATTTAAATACTATAAATTTAAATAATATAAATTTAAATACTATAAATTAAAAATAAAATTACATTAATATTAAAATTTCATTCAAATTAAAAAAAAACTAATTAAAAATAAAAAATACAATAAAACTAATTATGATGCAAAGAATCCCACAAATGTTGAGATAAATCGGCGCGAAGGTTGGCGTGCCTCTCTCGGTTTTTTACGAAGTTGACGTTGTTTGCTCGTTCTTCTTCCGAGATCGTTGTCTCGACTTCGCTCGGTAAAACCTCCGTAGGATCAAAAGGATAATGTGAAAACCCTTCGTCTTCACGAATCATGTTGTGTAAAATTATACACGTGTACATGATTTCTTGTAATTTCCTTCGTGACCATACCCGTGCCGGTCTAGCAACGACGTGCCATTTACTTTTAAGCGTGGCGAATGTCCGTTCGATGTCTTTTCTTGCCGATTCTTGACGTGTCGTGAACTGCACCCGTGGCACTTCCACTGGGTACCTAAATGCTTTCACGAAAGTTGTCCACTCGGGATATATCCCGTCGGCAAGATAATACCCGTGATGGTAGTGTACGTTATTCGCTACAAACGAACTATCGGGTGCTTTATTTTCGAATAAATCGTTGAAAATCGGTGATTGATTCACAACGATTATGTCGTTCGTGGCACCCGGAACCCCGAAAAATGCGTGCCAAATCCATTCATCGTATGATGCGACGGCTTCAAGAATTACCGTCGGTCCATCGTGATCACCTCTATGGAATTGACCCCTCCATGCGACGGGACAATTTTTCCATCCCCAATGCATACAATCTATCGAACCAAGCATGCCGGGTAAGCCGTGTCGTTGTTCGTGCAACGCGTAGATAGCCTGAATATCGCTAGCAGTTGGCTTTCGTAAATATTGTCGCATATAGAGTTTAATAACACCTTGACAAAAAAATTTTAGGCATTCCCTTGAGGTCGTTTCGCCCATCCTTAGGTACTCGTCCATAGAATCTGAAGAAGTCCCGTACGCCAATTGTCGGATAGCGGACGTACACTTTTGAAGCGGAGAAAACCCCTTCACGCCTCTTGCATCCCACTGTTGCTTGAAACAATCAAACTCTCTTTCAAGATCGGAAACTATCCGTACGAATAGTCGTCGACTCATACGAAACCGCCGTTTAAAGTCTTCGTCGTTGTACACCGGGTTATCCGAAAAGTAGTCGGCGACAAGTTTATCGTGTCCATCTTCCCGACCTCTATCTTTATTCGGCCCTCTCGGTCTAGGGTTTGACGGTTCCGCCTCTCCGTTTTGGATACGTTGAATAATCAATTGCGTCGCTTGAATGGTGTTCGTAACAATTTGATCCACGATGAGATCAAATTCTTCGTCGTCGTCGAAAGGATTCATTATTTGAAAGAAGATGAGAGGTTTAAGAGAAGTTTAAGAGAATTAGAGGTGAATAGGAGAAGTTTAGAGGTGAAAGAATGAGAAAAATTTGTTGGGGTTTGGAGGTATATATATAGATAGAAAGGAAAAAAAAAGAAAAAAAAATATATATATAAATATAACCGTTGTATAACGGTCAAAAAAGAAAAAAAAACAAAAAAAAAAAAACTTTGCGTCTTAAAACCATCGGCATGCCCTCACCGTTGCCTCACCAAACCGCTCCCTCACCGGCATACCGCGGCGGTGTTACCGCCGGTATGCCGGCTGCACCGTTGTGCAAACCGTCCCAATGCGGATGGCCTTATAGGATAGGATCAATAAAAGGAATTGCATTGATTGCCAGCATTTAATGTATAAATTTAGTTAACTAAAGAGATATGACCCATAATCAATCAGACACTTAATTGTTTATTCTATTGACAGCTGCAATTGAACATATTTTTATGCAATTATTTTGATAGCAGGCACATACACAATTACACATAGAGAGGGTTGACTTTGAGTATTTCCTCCCAACTTCATCATCTCCTTTCCGCTGCGTTTGGTACGTAGTACAAGACACGATGGAACAAAACTTACTGTCCCACGTTTAGCGTAGCATGGGACAGAACATGAATTCATTATCTCACGTTTCTTGGGGTATGATAGGAACTGGGGAAAGGTAGACAACATGTGACAAAAATTAAGAGTTTTTTTGTTCCACCAAAATAGGTGGAACAACATGGGACAAAAATGGGGCATAAACTAATACATTACTAATTAACACTCGTTTGATATATAATTAACTTTAATGTGATACTTAAACACTTGGCCACCTCTACCTCATCCACCACCTCTACAACTACCATCGATTACCTTCCACCAATGTCTATCACCTCTACAACTGTCCATCACCACCTCCACCACTATCCACCAGCATCGACCACCACAACCATCGTCACTATTAGTATTACCGTCAGCCACCATCTCCACCTTTAGCATAACCACCAACATCAGTTACATGAAAATCTTATATACATGATGTGCATGTGTGTGTTTATGTTTATGAAATTGTGTGATTTTTTTATAAATTATATAGTTACTTTATTTGTGTTAATTATAACTATTTTGTGGTATATAAAATCATCAAATAATTTTTTCGAGGAACTTGTCTAGTTCTATCCGGTCCAGTCCTAGACGTACCAAACACAAAACAGACACTTGTCCAGTACCATCCTGTCCTGTCCAATTATGTCTACGTAGCAAACGCTACTCAAGTTGCAGTCCGGTTGAAACACTTAATTTGATCTACAAATAATGGCCTTCTCTCTGATGAGTATGCGAACTTTGGGTCTGTCTTGATCAAATAAATTATAATTCAAATCTCAAGTGTTTCCAATATTTAAGCAATTGCAATTATGCGGATCTTGAATGGAGATGATAATTTACTCCGGCTGATGAATTGAAGCCAAGGTGGGATATATTAGATGCCCAACGTCAACGTGTATATAGTTGTGTGTGCCCCACTCATTATTAGTTTAATTTCTTTTTTTACTACTAAACTACATCTTTTGCTCACAACCGAGCTCGAACCATAATCAAAGACCAAAAGGAACACCTTACAAACACGTTGATATCGCTAGGCTAGAAGCCCTTTGGCATAAAAACATGTTTAATAGCAGCTGTCAATAAACAATTTGTGTGTGGCTGTCACATAATGAATTGCATTGAATAATTAATGTTTTACTTCCAACTACTATATATGACTTAAGAAACTTGTGACTGTTTATCATGTCTCTTTTGTTACCAATTCAAATTAAATAATTGAAAATACTTAGACTTATCGGTTCATGATCGAGGATAAAAGGTTCATAAAACAAGAAATCGTCGACGTCCATCATATTGTGAGTTATTTAAGTTTGCTTTCTTTGTTTCCTTTTATTACATATATATATTCCCATTGTCATCGTTTTTCTTGGTGTATTCGATTCAAGTTTTTCTTTTTTTTATACTTGGTTTCAATAATTCACATATAAACCTTCATCTAACGATATCCTTATTACTTTCTCACAACATTTATAAACTTATGACGTCAGAAAAAAAAGTTTCATCAAGTAAATTGCAATGGATATATACCTGTTCAAGATAATTAAATCTAATATTATGTTACAGGCTAGCATCAATAAAAGGAGTTGCATTATTGATTCCCAGCATTTAATGTCTAAAATTTACCCAACCCATAATCAGGCACTAATTGTTTATTCTGTATATCGACAGCTGCTATTAACCATTTTTTATTGCTACTTTTCTTATCATAGAAACTGATCAGCAGGCACACACAAACACACACAATCCCAACTTAATCAGCTACGTTATCATCTCCCTTTCAAGTTCTGCACTTGCAGTTGCTTGAAAACCACTTGATTTGATCTACAAATAATGGCCTTTTTTGATGAGTTTCAACATCTTAAAATCCAACTAGATGAAATAAAACGGGCCACCAGCAACTTTGCCAACAAGAATCTTATCGGGGTTGGTGGATTCGGGAAGGTCTACAAATGATCATTCTATCGCTCCAAATGTGTGGCTGCTTTTAAGCGTCTCGATAGCGCACATGGGCAAGGAGACCTCGAGTTCTGGAAAGAGATCATTATGATTTCCCGTTACACACATGAAAATCTAATAACTCTCTTGGGATATAGTGACGAGGATGGTGAGAGGATCCTTGCTTACAAACATGCATCTTGTGGAAGCCTTGATCGTCATTTAAGCTCCACTACTCTATCTTGGACACAACGTCTCAAGATATGCCTTGAAGCTGCAAGGGGACTAAGCTACCTTCATGATCCCAAAGAGACGCAAGAAAGGGTTCTCCACCGTGACATAAAAAGTTCCAACATCTTACTAGATGAGAATTGGAATGCTAAACTTTCTGACTTGGGGTTGTCAAAAATAGGCCCAGCTAACCAGCAACACTCAGTTATTGTTACTAATGCTGTAGGTACGCTTGGGTACATTGATCCCCTATATTTGGAGGGATACTTCCTAACGAAAGAGTCAGACGTATACTCTTTTGGTGTGGTGTTGTTTGAAGTACTGTGTGGGAGAGTATGCAATAGTAATAATGTATTTGGCAATGGTGGTCAAAGGAAGCCTTTAGTGTCTACGTGGATAAAAAGCTATGAAATGAAGAATTTACATGAGATTATCTTTGAAGATCTGAAAGAACAAATGGATCCGAGTTCTTTGGAAGCATTTTCACACATTGCATATCAATGTTTGAAGAGAGCTCGTGAGAAGGCACTTGAATTTCAGGAGAGTTATGATGATATAAGACAATCAAAGGACTATAGAGCAATGATTAAGACTGTTGTACCCCCTCTCATCTACAGATCAGAAGCGGAACTTTACAAGCTTCTCTCCAAAGGGATCGTTTCTAACTTTGGGAAAACGGTAATATGATATTTCTATAAGCTACTGTTGTAGATTTTCTATAGTTTTATGACCTTTGCCTCTATAAACTTGTATTCTATATGATATATATTCATGCTACACATGATTAGTTCAACTAATTTGTACTTATTTAATGGACAGTGGTTTTCGGTAAATAAGAATGGAGAACATATTGAAATGATATCTGCAGTAGAATGTTCGACTCCAAATTTAACTTCATCAGACTATGATCGATATTCGAAAGAAACTTCAAGGTGAGTTTTCTTCCTCCTCCATCAGTTTGTTAGGGGTAGGTTCTATATATCATTAACCTAAAAATGACTACCTAGGAACATGGGAACCGTCCACAATACGACATATGTCGTAATCATGAGCAACATATGGATGTCTTATAATGTTGTAACATATTCTTCATGAGCTTGTGATCCATTTTGTATAACACTTGCATAATAATCATTAATATTTTATTTACAATGAATATTCATCCTCAAGAGGTACATGTGTGATGCTGATGCATTGTTGGCAGTTCTCGGATTCCTAGTCAACTTTGGGTTCTTATGAGAACTTTCAGCTCTTAGAATTTTCCGTAAGTAAAAATGTATACAAGGACTGGTTTTAAATAAAAAGGGTAAATGTTGTAAGAAGCTAGGGAATTTTCAATGATTCACATATGAACTTTCACTTATCCTTTTGCCTTTGCACATTATTTATTTTTTCTAATCATGGAAGAATTTGTTAGTCTGTGATAATTGTGACATCCAACTTATCCATATATTTTATTATTCTATGATTAGAAAAAAAAAGAAAAAAATTATTAACATAAATGTCCAAAAAACTGCCAATGGGTTATAGGCATATTTAAAAAAAATACTATTAATATAAATCCCCAAAAAACAGCTTTTGGGTTATAGGCATGTTAAATAAATATAAACAATTAATTTAGTAAAATGATTGGTTCATATCAGATCTCAGATCACAAACTATAGAATTCTCATTTGATTAGACCCCAATATATATATATATATATATATAGATAGAGAGAGAGAGAGAGGAAAGTTCAAATGTAAACCACTTTTTGGTTGTGAACGTGAGGACAGCCGAGATCGCGACACGTGGCGGCTTTGAGTGTGGTCCTTCCTTTAATTCAATGCCCTCCCATGAATCGTGCCTAGTCATCCGCCGTGGACATGACGTGGCGCCTAGTCATCCGCCACGTGTCGCGCTCTCGGTTGTCCTCACGTTCACAACCAAAAAGCGGTTCACATTTCAACCTGCCCCTATATATATATATATATAGAGGAAGGTTCATGCGAGAAATTAACATATCAATTTAAGAAAACGTGAGGAGCAATCTTAGCCACTCATCTTAGATTACGGTGGACGTGATCATGAAGGATTGACGCGATTCATGGGAGGTTAGAGATTATTAAGGGGGGGGGGGTACCGGTCAAAGCTGCCTTTGTTAACCGGATGAGTGGCTGAGATTGCTTCTCACGTTCTCTAAAAAAGTTATGTTTCTCATTTGAACCTTTCTCTCTCTCTCTCTCTCTCTCTCTCTCTCTCTCTCTATATATATATATATATATATATAGAGGAAAGTTCAAATGTGAACCACTTTTTAGTTGTGAACGTGAGGACAACCGAGAGCGCAACACGTGGCGGCTTTGAGTGTGGTCCCCTCTTTAATTCAATGACCTCCCATGAATCGTGCCTAGTCATCCGCCGTGGAGTTGACGTGGCGCCTAGTCATCCGCCACGTGTCGCGCTCTCGGTTGTCCTCACGTTCACACCAAAAAGTGGTTCACATTTGAACCCACCCCTATATATATATATATATGTAAATCTAAATGTTTTATGTATCGTATTTTGCTGCTTCTTCATGTCAGATTTGCAGAGGGGAGTTATCTAGCTAGCATATGCTGGGAAATTCAAAGCACATATTAGAACTCGATTCTTATCGCCGCAAATCTCATACACAGTAAATCTTGTGTTCAAATTCTTACATACAAGAAAGCATTCAAGCGAACGGACATATTTACCCCTTAGATACAAATTGGTAGGAGAAATTTCGTCTTTAAATTCATACCTTGCTCTTGAGAGAGAAGATGGATGGATGATGGTTGAACTGTATCAGTTTACCGGCCACAAGAGAAATTTTGACCTTGCAATTCAGTTCCACGGCAAAGTGTCTGATGATGATCTTATAGTAGACGGTATTGAGTTTCGGCCCATGGAGAAAGTAAGCTAACAAATATTGGTATAGAGGGATATTCAAATGAAAATATATTCAAAATAAGAGAATATGAGAATGCGCAAATCACATGTGATTTTACGTTTAAATCACATGCAATTATAAGGGACACAGTCAAAGGTAAAATTAAAGAACACAAGAATGGGCAAGGATATGCGGGCTACTTACACACAATCGTATGTGGATCTCAATGTAAAACTACATTGTGATTTAGGTGTTCCTATATTCTCATATTTTGACTATGTTTTTGTTTGATGCAAAATTTATATATTTATTTATTTCGTCATTTTATTTAAGTTGTTTTCTAAGAAAACAAGTCAAGCACATTCTCGTGTAAGAGAACTCATATGGCTCACCTTCTTTTTGAGGGAAAAGTTTCATGGAATAAAATAGAACACAATTAGAGAATCAAATATTTTAATTTCTTGTGTAATAAATCAAAGTCTTATATATATATATATATCATATATGGGTACGTTTTACAGGTGGAAAATGAAGCGGAAGAGGACGATGAGCATCTGCAACCAACATCAGGGTCCGATAAAGACTGGGAACAAAAATTACCGAAAGATTATGAACAAATAAGCGAGTGGTCAAAAGACTCTATTAAATGGAGAACGAAAAAGGAACTCTATATTCATTTTTGCAAAGGGTTCCTAGTTAATGATGGTGAAGAGGTAAATTCTACGAATTAGAATGATTCATTCCTATCATCTTCGGAACCATAATTGTTCACTTCTTTCTCATGTGTAGTAGTGGAGCCTATAGCACTCTAAAATTGTCATAAGAGTACTTACATACTTTTTGATTGACAGTGGTTTTCTCTACACAAAAACAGAAAGAAATGCTATATGCTACCAGCAAGAGCAATTTTGAAAGAATCCGATTGGAGATGGGAGCCTCAACGTGGATCAAGGTTTCTTTCTGTCTCTCAACCTGTTTTTCTTCTAGACGTGTATGTTTTGCATGTACATCCATAGGAGGTGGTTAGATAAGAATGTTAATATCGTGAGAAGGTAAAAGGGAAGTTTAAGAAAAAAAATTCATATATAAATATTGAAAAAAATCCGAAAAGAATATATTTGAAAAGACATATACATATTTAACCGGCATTACCATTACCTGGGAAAAAAATTGATTACCGACAAACTCAAGCAGACTATATAGAATACACCTAAATGACACCGATGCGAAGGGATATTCATATGGGTTTGAAAGAATTTTATATGAACCTCTCTTCTTACTTTCTCACAATATTTAACTTTCGTATATGACCCTTCCATTATGTATGTAATGCGCTAATGTTTTTGGGTAACAAACATTTGTTCGAGCTTGTTAACAAGACCACTAATTTATCAAACATAGGGCAGTTGCAAAAATCACCCATAATTAACGATCCTATTACACACATTATGTTTTGTGGTCGCAGATTTGAGGAAGTCGCTTGTGATCCTATCATGAGTTTTGGTATCGTTTGCACAATCAAATCCAAATTATTGTCGCCTGAAACAAGATATGCATGTTACCTTGTCTTCAAAATAACAAAAGATCATTATGCATTTGAGGCTCCAACAAAAGTGATAGATAAAGATTTCAATTTAAATGCTCGACACGCAGTTGATTTTTGGTTTATCTATTTACATAGTCCTCCACCCCCAGTTATTAGATCGAAGTTTGAACGACACACCCACAACCAGATTAATAGGCACAAAATGAAAGGTCTTCCACAACGGAGGAACGATGATTGGATGGAAGTTCAAGTATGGGAATTTCTAACCGGTGCTAGCACCGAAATGATTTCAATGCGCTTTGACTTTATGAGTTCCTCTTCTAGGTATCTAATAGGGCTTACCATTCAAGGGATTGAGTTTAAACAAATGTAATTCTCTTCTTTAAGAAATGCGCTTTGGGTGCATTTTTGAACTTGCTTCTTTAAACAAAATTTTTTTTCTCGTTTTACTTTTTATGATGATTGTATTTTGTACTTGTGTCTTTAAACAATTCTATTAGTACATTTTTGAAGGATTACTTATGTAGTTTGGTTAAAGTTATTTTTATATACATCACAACGTCAATCATGCTAACATACTCAAAATCTAAGCTACTAGAGTCTTAGGCGTTTGGTTATAAGAACGAAGCAATATAGGTCATACATGTTAATCAAATGAGTGTTACCCCGTAGCATTTCAGTAACAAGTTCATTTAACCACTTGAATGTCCAAGTCCAACACAAATATAACGGGCTATGCTCGTACAATCTCTCCCTCCTTGGTCTTCACTTTCCTTGACTGCATCTAGTAGTATGAGATCGGAGACTCTTAAATTTGTAGGACTTTGTTCTTGATCACTATCACATCCCTTTCCACTTATATGACATCCTTTATTCATAACTAGATTGGATGAACATTTAGTTTCTTGAGAGGCAGCTTAGCAACTACGATTACTAATTTAAGAATGCTCGTATGCACATCAAACGAAAACTAGGATTCCAGAAGAATAGAGGATTCTCAGTTTCATTACTACACAAAAGATCCACGTGGTTGTAGTCTCCAGAAGCTAGAGTATCCATCTGTCAAACCATTTGTCTTCCATGTCACTGAAGAAATGGAAAACTTATATTGTCATATGCAACCAACTAAAATATCGAAGCAAGAAAAGCTGTAGATACTGAAAGTGTACATGTGTGATATAATCTCCTCTCTATTGCATGTATAAAGAAAGAAGGCACACAACCCTCACCTCAGAGAGAGGCATAGAGAGGCAGATATAGGGTAATAACTCTCTCACCAAGCTCGCAAAGCCATCTCCAGGCATGCTAATACATACAATTGTCACTCACATAGGCAAGACCTTCAAAAAACTTCAGTATAAATTCTTCAAGATCCTGAATTGATTCAGGTGCCAGCCTATGGGAATGGATAGATGGGGATTAGAAAACTAGGTGTGCTTTACAATGTCTGTAGAGAGTCGCAACACATACCTAGGCAAAGCCAACACTGTTGAGCTGAACGGCAACAACCCTGATAACACAAATATGACAAATAAAATCATATGCATAGTCCAAATCAACAAAAAAGTGGTTGGCCATTTGCAAATGAAATCGAGGATGATCCCTACATTAAACTCATGCTCGTGAAATCAAATATCGAATCATGTGAATCACACTTCAATTCGTGTAAAAATGTATATAGCAAGATGTAAGCAGATAGTTTCTAAACAATAGACTTTTAAGATATGCATCAAGAGAAAGAAGTAGAAAATAAGAGAAACAGAGAAAAACTTATATAATTTGTTGTTTTGAGTGTTGGAACTTTGTTACAAAAAAGGGACTTGTCCCAAGTAAAATCAAATCCAAAAAGAACTCACTCAAATGACATTTACATATTAAATGTCAAAGGCAGGGCATTAGGGCTCTTGGGGTCTTAACGCTTTGAAGGAGTGGTGCAGGCATCAATCAATTTCTCCATTAAAGCAAGAATCTACCCTATATCAAGTAAGAATTTCTGGTGTTATTCTATTAATTGTATGCTGTCTCTATGTTAACACTTGAGATTTTATTCTAGTAACTTCAATTTCCTGCATTTCCTTTACTTTTCTATACATATAACTCGATCACATGGTTGCTTATTGAATTATTTAAGAAAAAATATTTACAACTCTCAATGCAGACGAAAAATGCCCAAACTTGAATTCTAATTCATTTAAGATGTGCCTTTGTCGTTAGTCGTTACAATAAAGGCATGACTTTCGATTTTAAAATTTTGGACTCTTGTCGTTAAATATATATACATATGAACTAAAAAAGACCCCTATATGTTATAAATCCTACAAATGACAGTTTAATAATTTGGGTAAAACAAACAAATAATTCAAAGTTGCCGTATAAACACATTGTTTTGGTAAAAAATTACACAATTTAATATCGTAAGATGTTGTGAGACGAATCCGTCGAGAGAAAGAAATTTGGTTCGATAAAACGTGCGATAAAGTAAATGACAAGACAATTGATGACGCAGGAAAAACCTCGAGGTCGAGGAAAAAACCTGCGGCCGACTAAAAGTGGATAGTCGACGTTGCACTAAGTATCACCAATAAGGGGTGATATCCTCGAGAGTTACAGTATAGATCGTGCGATTACAATGAGACAAAATATCAATTACAAAGAGCAATATCAATATCGTAGAGAGTGCTTGCTAGCTTCAATGTAATCAGATGTCTTCAAACGATGTTCTCGAACTCCTTTTATAGCTGATCAGAGTGTAACAGTCGTCCTTAATTGTGCATTTAATGTAACGGCTATAACGGTAGCTAGATTCTCGTTCGTAACGGCTGGAGCTTTATGAGGAGCGTATCTTGGTCGTTAACGGTCATTTGTTCTTCAATGTTTGTTGTTTACCTGTTACAAATGATTAATCTCAAGATATAATTAACTGTTAGTATCATATCGTGCGATATTGTATGTTTTGTCGTACGATATAGTATAGAGATCGTTCGACGATTGATTATTATCGTTCGAGGGTATATTTGTCTTATTTCAGGACCTTATCTTAATACAGGATTATCATCCTGAAAGATATCTTAAGATTTTAAGTCGGTCGTCGTGCGTCGTGCGATTTTTCACCTAAACAGTTTGCCCCCGAGATTTAGAAAAATTTCGTTCTGAAAATTTCTGAATCTCTTATCTACGAAAGCTGATCGTTAGTTATACTTGAAGAATAATCAATCGTAAGTAAATGAATTTAATTTAAATCAAATCGAATATGAAGCGATTTTAGTGACGTCGTCGTGATGACGCGTTTACGACAGCTGTCGTCTCAACGGTTGTAACTGAATGCGTGTCGTTGTGCGATTGGACCTGCAATACTTGGGGAGAAATTTAGTTTCCATATAATAGATAATTTCAATTCAAATTAGATACATATCTCTTAATTCGTTAAAGCAATCGTTTCCCAAAATCAGTCCTTTATTTTCGGCAAGGATTTGAGCGACGATTATTTATAAGGTACCCTCTTCCTCTTGCTTTTTCATGCGTTTAAAATCTATAGCCGAAAAGAACCCTAAGAATTTCGACTTGCTTCGTTTCAATCGTCTTAGGAATAGTTTGAATAGGTTAAAGGTTATTGAGTCGATGGAAGTTAAGAGTAGTATCAAAGATTCTTTAGAGGTTGCGGCCCTTAGGAGTTTAGCAGGATTGCCTGATAGTGCGATTCTGAAGGTAGCAGATGAGATTAGACCAGCGGATGCACCAGCGGGGTTTTTCGCTTTGTTTGAATACCCGTTCAAGATAGGTTTTAGATGGCCTTACAGTCCTCTTTCGCGTGCCTTCATGAGTCGCTTCGATCTTTCTCCTGGTCAACTAATGCCCCAATTCTGGAGGGTTATTAATGTCATTGAACGTGTGACGAAGGATTGGGGTCGTCCTGCATTCTCTGTCGATGACTTTCTCACAGCGTATACCGTGAAATCAACGGATTATGATCGGTATGGCTTGTTTCCAAAGGGTAGAGGGGATTCTATGTTAGTACACGGCACTCAGGTACACGATCGTGGGTGGAAGTCCCGATATGTTTTTGTACGATCATCCTCAGTCTTGGAGGAGGGTGGATGGGTCGCGCCGGAGTGGAATTCGTTAGGTATAGGTGTTTCTTTGGATGATGCCTTTTTTACAAATTGTTTTAATTTGCTTATCTAATTGTTGGATTACCTTTTGCAGAGATCGATTTCACGTTCGAGCCTACTGAAGAGTCAAAAGCCGCAGTCGAACGATTCTTATCGTACAGTATTAGTGAACGCTTTTACTCTACCCAGAAGGCTAAAGAGGTCGTGGTAGAGTGTGAAGAAGAAGCTACTCAGGTTGATCCCGAAGTTCAAGTGATTTCGGAAGAAGAGATGGAAGGTAAATCGTACGTTTGATTTATGTCGTACGATAATATTTTATTATTTGTTTTTCATATATCTTGTTTTTATAGGATCATCGAAGAAACCGTCGAGGAGGGCTGAGCAGTTGGAAGCTGCTAGGAGGGCAGCTTTAAAGAAGAAGGAGATGGCTGGAGGTGAACCTCCAGCGAAACGTACGAGGTCTACGTCTGAGACCATTAATGCATCGCATGAAGCTAAGCAAAAGGCGGATGATGCGATTAATGTTTCTCCTATTAGATCTGCTCCTCCTGAGGATCAGTCGAAGGGAATCAAAGCAACCAAGACTCCAGCGAAGGCGCCAAAGAAGACGTCGTTCGATGCTGGTTCATCCTCGATGAACATAACTCTGCCCAAGGGTTTTCTGGAAGGAGATGTCGTGAGGAAAGAAGACATCTTCCCAGCCATCGAGCAGTTTCTCCTTCCCTCGCAAAAGGAGCAATTTTCTAAATTGAGGTTCGAAGAAATTGACGCTGCTGCTGTGGGCCTCTCTTTCTTGGTAAGTCTTTCTTCTATCGCATAATCT
The DNA here is from genome assembly GCA_030169165.1 of Centaurea solstitialis. Lineage (NCBI taxonomy): Eukaryota > Viridiplantae > Streptophyta > Magnoliopsida > Asterales > Asteraceae > Centaurea > Centaurea solstitialis. The sequence continues at coordinate 62,697,681 of CM058046.1, read as the reverse complement.
TTTGGATATCGTACGATATTAATTTACTTCGTTTTCCAGGGCTTTCAAGCCAGCCTCGGTCTTCATTCTCGGATGGAGACCATAAAGAACGATATGAAAGCCAAGATGGCCAGCGAGAGGGCTGCTGTAAAGGAAGCTGACAAAGCTAAGGAGAAGGTTTTTAAGCTTGCGTCCGACCTGGAGGCAAAACAGGTTAAGATCGATGATCTGGAGTTGAAGCTCGAAGAGTCTGAACGCATGAGGGAAGAGCAAAGATCCCGGATGAAGATCGTTCTTGATCGTGCGTCCAAGCTGGAGGAAGAGCTGAAGGCTATTCAACTCGAGAAGGCAACGCGGGAGGAGGCCTTATCGTCTGAAATCCAGGATCTGAAGGACGAGGCGGCGTTAATAAGGGTTGTAGCTCGTGCGGCCCTTATGCGTCGTGTGATAGCCGGAACCCTCACCGTCGGGATTGCCAAGGAAGAGGTGGAGGCATTCCGCGAGCTTATGGGATCTGAAGATCTTTTGGATGCTGACGATCTTAAAGACTTGGACGAGGAGGTTGGAGAGAAGCCTGTCGAGGTTGCTGCCGTTGGGGAGGAGACTCGAGATGAAATGGTCTCTGGATCCACTCCAACAATCTTGACTACTGAAGAGGCTCCTCCTAAGATCGTAGGATCTTCAGATGTCGTTGAAGGATCGGGCGATGATGTCGGAGTTGTGGGATCTGATGCCCCTGTTAGTACTTAGTTTCTTTTTGTAATCGCACGATCTTTCTTTTTGTTAAGTACTTTTGATTTTGTTTAAGTACTTTTTTGAAATGAATGATTTTAGTTTATCGTACATGTTTAACTTGTGTTTTAAGAATCGTTTCTTTATTTTGTATCGTGCGACTGGCGTTTTATCTTGCGCGCGTGCGTATTGTGATCGTGCGTTATAAGCTTTATTCATGCGATACTTGCGACATTCGTGCGATACATGCGATTATCGTGCGATACCTGCGATAAGAAAAGAATGGCTAAGGGGTGCCGTTGGTTTGACCAACGGCGCTCCGACGCCCAAGTCAGTAATCGTTCGTAATAAAATAGTAATAGAAATGAAAAGGTTTAGAAGTAATACCTCTTAAGATGTGTTGCATTCCAACTTCGTGGAATTTCTTTTCCTTCGATGTTTGTAAGCTTGTATGCACCATTTCCGATAATCTTAGAGATTATATAAGGTCCTTCCCATTTGATGGAAAGTTTTCCTGCATTTAGCTCTTGAGTATTCTGAAATACCTGTCGTAGGACATAATCACCTACTTGGAAAATTTTTGCTTTAACTTTCTTGTTGAAGTGTCGTTCGACCATAGCTTTTTGTAATGCCATTTTTTGAAATGCCTTTTCTCTGAGTTCTTCCAATGCGTCTAAATCATAATATAGATTTATTACGTTTTGGTCCATCGTACGATGCCTTGCTATCGGAAGTTGAGATTCGATCGGTAGTACTGCTTCACATCCATAAACAAGGGAGAAGGGCGTTTGTCCTGTTGAGGTTCTTGGAGTCGTACGATTTGCCCATAAGACTGAAGGTAATTCTTCGACCCATCTTCCCTTTGCTTCCTTTAGCCTTTTTCGAATCGAATTAATGATGACTTTGTTACTTGATTCTGCTAGACCATTGGATTGAGGGTATCTAGGTGTTGAAGTAATTAACTTAATTCCACGTTCATCGCAGAACTTACGAGTTCTTTCGCTTATGAACTGTGAACCATTATCGCACATGATCTCCGATGGTATTCCAAACCTGTATATAATGTTAGTTTGGATAAAAGAAATAACTTCCTTATCTCTTACCTGCGAAAAAGCAGCAGCTTCGATCCATTTGGAAAAATAGTCGGTGAGAACAAGCAAATAAACTTTTTGTCCTGGAGCAGGAGGTAACTTTCCTACGATGTCCATCCCCCATCGCATGAATGGCCATGGGATTAAGACAGAATGTAAGGGTTCAGAAGGTAAGTGGGTCATACCTGAATGTTTTTGGCAGGCATCGCATTTTTGTACGTACCTCATAGCATCTTCTCGAAGAGTAGGCCAATAATAGCCTTGTCTTGAGATTCTATTTGCAAGACTTCGTCCTCCAGAATGGTTTCCACATTCTCCATCGTGCATTTCTTGTAGGATTTGATTCATATGCTTCTGACTCGTTATGCATCGTAGGATTAATCCAGATGTGGATTTACGATATAGTCTTCCTTCGAAGATTGTATATCGCGAGGCCTTTACTTTGGTCTTTCTGGCTTCCATCTTGTCGTCAGGAAGTTTATCATACTTTAGGTAATTCCATATATCGAGCGACCAGTTGTAGACTTCTTCGATCATTTGTACTTTTTCTTTTGCTTCGATGGAAGACGTCGTAAGATGAATTATTGGAATGTTCTCCAAAGTTGGCTCATTGAATGCGGATCCCAGATTAGCCAAAGCGTCAGCTTGAACGTTCAAATCTCTTGGGATTTGTTCTATCGAGAATTTTTCAAATCGTGCGATGCTTTCTTTAGCGATCTCGAGATATACCATCATTTTCGAATCTTTTGCTTGAAAATCGCCATTAATTTGATTCACCACTAGTAACGAGTCACTTCGTACGTGCAGACGTCGTGCCCCCGAGTTATAAGCTATTTCCAATCCAGCAATTAAGGCTTCATATTCTGCTTCGTTGTTGGTAGCCTTGAATTCACATCTTATTGAGTACACTATGTTCCCCCCGTGTGATGATTTCAGGACAATTCCTAATCCCGATCCTCTGATGTTGGAGGATCCATCGACGTACAGAGTCCAAAGCTGATTGTCTTGAATCATCACATTGTTGATTTCATCGTGCGATGGTTGCTCTACTTCTGGACTGAATTCTGCCACGAAATCTGCCAACGCTTGAGACTTTATCGCCGTTCTGGGTTTGTACGTGAGATCAAATCCGCTTAGGTAGATACTCCATTTGGCTAATCGACCTGTAAGTTCAGGCTTACGCAGTACGGTCTTGAGAGGGTAATTGGTTACGACTATTATATGGTGGGATTCGAAATAATGTCGTAACTTTTTAGCTGCTGTCACGAGACCTAAGAGCAATTTTTCCATTGATGTATATCTGGTCTCGGCATTTAGAAAGGATTTACTTATGTAGTAAATCGGATGTTGCTGCTGATCATCTTCTCGTACGAGGACTGCACTTACCGCATTATTGCTGACGGCTAAGTATAATTGCAAGCTTTCGCCTTCAATTGGTTTTGTCAACAATGGAGGGGAGGCCATATACTGCTTCAGATCTTGCAATGCTTTTTCATGAGCCTCTGTCCAGTTGAAACCTTGGTTTTTACGTAATACGTTGTAAAATAAGTGGCATTTGTCAGATGATCGTGAGATGAATCTGTTTAATGCCGCCACTCGTCCAGTAAGCTTTTGTACTTCCTTCACGTTTCTTGATGATTGTATCTCTTTGATGGCCTTGATCTGCTCTGGACTTGCTTCTATCCCTCGTTGAGTGACCATGTATCCAAGGAATTTTCCAGCACGTACTCCGAAGGAACATTTCGTAGGATTGAGTTTCATTTTGTATCGTCGTAAAATATCGAACGATTGTTTCAAATGATCAATGTGATCATGTGATCGTTCGGATTTTACCAGCATATCGTCGATATATACTTCCATCGTTCGACCAAGATGTTCTTTGAACATCATGTTTACGAGTCGTTGGTACGTTGATCCTGCGTTCTTGAGACCGAAGGGCATCACCTTGTAGCAGTATATCCCTTTGTCCGTCATGAAGGCTGTCTTTTCTTGATCGTCCGCGTGCATCAGGATTTGATTGTATCCAGAATAAGCGTCCATGAATGTAAGTAATTCATGACCTGCCGTTGCATCGACCATCGCATCGATGTGAGGTAATGGAAACGGGTCTTTTGGACATGCTTTATTTAAATCTGTAAAGTCGATACAGACTCGCCACTTTCCATTCTTTTTTTGCACGACTACCACGTTTGCCAGCCAATCTGGATACTTAACTTCTCTAATCTTTCCTGTCTTCAGTAAGTTATCGACCTCGTCGTTAATAACTTTGTTGCGTTCTGGCGCGAACTTACGTCGTTTCTGTTTAATTGGTTTAAAGGATGGATCCACGTTTAGCTTGTGCGATATGATGTCAGGATCAATCCCAACCATGTCTTCGTGCGACCATGCGAAGCAATCTGAGTGTTCCTGTAAAAAAGATATTATTCTGTTTTTTATCTCAGGGGTTAGTGTTGCTCCCACGAAGACTTTTCGATCAGGATGTTTTGGATCTAGTACGACTTCCTCAAGTTGAAGGTCATCGTACGATCGTACTCCATCCTGGCTCTGTAATTGCTAGATATCCTGGGGTTTGGTCTTCATCGTGATCTTGTAGCACTCACGAGCGATTTTCTTTTCACTGACGATCTCTTGTACGCCCCAGGGAGATGGAAATTTAATCTTCTGATGATAGGTTGATGGTACGGCCTTCATATCATGGATCCAGGGTCTTCCGAGTATTGCATTGTATGCTGACGGACAATCTATGACGTTGAATTTAGTTTGCTTGTTGAGTCCTTTGGCGAAGACTGGCAATACTATTTCTCCGAGGGTACTCGTTGCGTCTCCATTGAAGCCTACTAGAGTTGTAGTCCGTCGTACGATGTTGGATCTGTCGATGCCCATGATTTTTAGGGTATCTGAGAATATAACGTTAGCTGAGCTACCTCCATCCACCAATACTCTTCTGGTCAAACAGTTTCCAATGTTTAACTGTATGACTAGAGCATCATGGTGTTTTTGATTAACGCCCGATAGATCATCTTGGTCGAACGTTAGTTTAGCTGCATCGAGTTCTCTTTCAGCTGCAGTCTTCGAACCTTCAGGAACAGGATATCCTTCAGGTCCTTCTCGTGCGTGTCGCTTGGCCGCAGAGTATGTCAACCCACATACTTCGGACCCACCAGTAATGCAATTGACCACTTTGGTATGGATCGGAGATGCTGGCCTTTTTGCTTCATCGCCGATAATACCTTTTAGGTGCCCATTCGTTTTGAGGTAAGCAATCTCCTTTTTGAGGCTAATGCATTCGTCCGTCGTATGTCCATGATCAGCATGAAACTCGCACCATTTAGTCTGGTCTTTGTCTTTGCTAGGATGCTCCGGCTTCTTGGGCCATCGTACGTTTGCATCGATCTTTCGCAAGGAATCCACTAGTTCTTTGGATGTACCTGCAAAATCGTAAGTAGATAAATCGGGATATCTAATTCTTCCTGTACCTTTGCTGGTGCGAGTTTTGGATTCTTGTCGAGAATTTCCAATCTTGTTTACTCTCTTAGGTTTGAAATCATGTTTCTGTGCGCTCAGATTTTTCTTTTCGTTCGAATGCTTCCGTCTGAAGATGGCGTCGTCTTCAATTCTCATGTGGGCTAACGTTCGAGCTCGTACATCGTCAAAGTTCTCTGGTGGATACTTTGTGAGATCCGTATATAATTCCGAAGAATTATCGAGCCCACGTTTGTATGCTTCAATTGCGGTTTTTATATCGCAATTCTTGACTTCGATCATTTCTGCATTAAACCTGTTAAAATAATCACGTATTGTTTCTCCAGTTTTCTGTACGACATAGTACAAGTCACTGGTTTGCTTTTCCATCTTGCGACTGCTCGCGAATTGTCGAGTGAATTGGTTCACTAATTCAGCGAATGATTCGATACTCTTTGGCTTTAAATTTATAAGCCATTGTAGCGCAGCTCCTGTTAGAGTAGATCCAAAGCTTTTACACATGCATGCCTCCTGATATTGAGATGGGATCGAAGCAGTCCACATAAGCTGTTTGTATTGCGCGACATGTTCCACTGGATCTGTTATTCCCGAGTACTTGGTTGTAAAGGCAGGAATGTTGTACTTCTTGGGTATTTCCATAAGAGCAATTTCATCAACGTAGGGTGAAGCTTGAAATCCTGTCTTTGGTTCGACTTCAACTGGTACGGCTGCTCCAGGAAGTTTTGCGAGCAATGCGAGCATTGCTTTGTTTTGTTCCTCTAGCATTTTTAATCGTACGTCCATAAGGTTTTCAGCAGGTGTTACTCCAATATTTCCTTGATAGTTGGGTTGGATTGGAATATGGGTTACGGTGGTATTTATTGTTGGTATGTGTGGTATTGGCTCTGGAATTGAATAGAAAGGTCGAGGAGCACTTTGGGGTTGAACGTAGGTAAATACAGGAGGTGGTCCTGATGGAAGAGGAGGAAAAATGGTTTGAAATTGGTTATTCTGAGGTGGACGTACGTTATTTTGAGATACTTGTGTCATCACTGGTATTTGAGAGGCTTGAGGCATTGAAGGTGTTTGTGGTGTCCTGAACTGATTTTGCTGAACGGGAGGTGGTCTAGGGAGCGGTGCTGTTATCGCAGGATTAGTTTGAGAAACTTGAGGGTTTAGACCTCGTAATCGTACGATTTCGTTATTGGCTTCCATGTTTTGATTAGCCAACTGCTGGATTTGTTGCTGAGCAGCTGCTAGTTGTTGCTGTAGAGTTGGTTGGAAGTTATTCTCCATAATCCTGCAATGAATACTCAAGACAACTCGAAGATTAGTAGACTAACGTTTTATCAAACGAAATTTTCTCAGAACGGGGCCCCACGGTGGGCGCCAAATTGTTTTGGTAAAAAATTACACAATTTAATATCGTAAGATGTTGTGAGACGAATCCGTCGAGAGAAAGAAATTTGGTTCGATAAAACGTGCGATAAAGTAAATGACAAGACAATTGATGACGCAGGAAAAACCTCGAGGTCGAGGAAAAAACCTGCGGCCGACTAAAAGTGGATAGTCGACGTTGCACTAAGTATCACCAATAAGGGGTGATATCCTCGAGAGTTACAGTATAGATCGTGCGATTACAATGAGACAAAATATCAATTACAAAGAGCAATATCAATATCGTAGAGAGTGCTTGCTAGCTTCAATGTAATCAGATGTCTTCAAACGATGTTCTCGAACTCCTTTTATAGCTGATCAGAGTGTAACAGTCGTCCTTAATTGTGCATTTAATGTAACGGCTATAACGGTAGCTAGATTCTCGTTCGTAACGGCTGGAGCTTTATGAGGAGCGTATCTTGGTCGTTAACGGTCATTTGTTCTTCAATGTTTGTTGTTTACCTGTTACAAATGATTAATCTCAAGATATAATTAACTGTTAGTATCATATCGTGCGATATTGTATGTTTTGTCGTACGATATAGTATAGAGATCGTTCGACGATTGATTATTATCGTTCGAGGGTATATTTGTCTTATTTCAGGACCTTATCTTAATACAGGATTATCATCCTGAAAGATATCTTAAGATTTTAAGTCGGTCGTCGTGCGTCGTGCGATTTTTCACCTAAACACACATATGAACTAATCTGAAAATATATATTAAAGGAATTAGATTTACCTTATTTTAATAATTTCGAGACCACCGATTCCAACAAATCAACACAATGAATTGGCATCTTTTTTTTTTAGGTTTGTGAAATGAAAACAATTTTGTAGAAACAGAGAGAGCTCCACCATCTTCCATGGCAGAAATTTGCAACTTGATGGAAATACTCAAAGGCAACCGGATATTAAAGATTGGAAAAATAACAGTTTGCAGTAAGAAAATTTGGTGAAATTGAAGGGTGAAAAAGGAAGAGAAGGAGAGACTGTAAAAAGAAGGGTGTTGGCGGCGTTTTTAGGGTAAACCACATTCATATATGTAAGCTTCTCAAATTTTACTTTTTTGTTTTTGCTTTTTATTTTAGTGACATTAAGGTTTAGAAACAGGCACTTCTTTTAATTGGTTTTTGTAATTTCTTTGCAAACTTCTCAAATTTATATGATTCATGTCTATAATTAAATTTAATTAAAAAAATTTATATATTCGTTTAAAATAAGGTGGCATTTGTTTTTTAAGAGGTGCTGAAATCAGACTGAACTCTGATTTCACTTCTGATTTTTAAGTGGTGGTGTTGAAATCTGAAATCTGAATCTTATAGACTGTTTGCTTTTTTATAATCTGTCAAACATCTGAATTTGAATTTTAAGGTACTATTTTACTTCTCAAACTATTATACTTTTAAATTCATATATACACCATGAACTAAACAAAGAATCAACAATCTTTTCAATTCAAATGAGCTTCAACTCCTAAAATCCCATCAAACCAATTTCATTTTTTCTTGGTTCTCCAAGGTTCTTCAATGACTTCTGCAGGCAAAAACACTTTCCCTTAAAGATTCATCATCACTAACCTCAATTCTTCACTTAAAAACAATTATTTTCAAATTTTGAAAACCCACGTACAGGAAAAAGATTCATCATCACCAATCTCCATTCTTGACACAAAACAATTATTTTCAATGAAAACCCACCTACAGGAAAAAAAATCATGTGCAAATTCTTAAAATCAATCCCAAATGAAGCCTCCAAAGACATGACATTAGGAATTGGCAAGCAGAATTGATCGACAATTTTAGCCTGCAAAGACATCGGCTGCAACTTTGGAATCGACAAATTGAGGAACAAAAACCAAATTACAAGGAGGAAGGACGAACCAGAAATCCAGGGAAGAAGGAAAAGGAAACCGATTTGGGTCTGAAATCGATTTAGGCAGATCGACATACCTTGAATCGACGAGCTTGGCATTAATTTCGTTCAAGAAGACTTGGATATCAGATAGAGGGAAACTAATTTTAGGTCTAAGAAAGAGGCTTGAAGGATGAGATGATGGTCGATTGATGGAAGAGGGAAAACGAGGGAAGATACCTGACGATTGAAGAAAGAAGAAGATGGAGTCGGTGAGAGTTGGAGCCGGTCTGATTCTTTAGGCGACAAAGAGATGAGGTAACGTCTATACGATCCAGAGGTGAGGGTCTCACTTTTTCATCCAGATGCTTTCAAGACTTCAGAGCCACTGAAAAAAGAAAAATAACAAACACATTGAATTTGGAAACCACTGACCAAACCAGACAAAATTGGCAATTCAGTTCTGAAAAGTAAAAAACAAACAGGGCCTAAATGTTTATATTTTCATTTTAGTTTATTTTAAAATAAGGGAGAATTGCACCTATATTACAAAACAATATGTATATCCTTGTAAACTTTAAAACTACACTTATATTCTTATAAAAGTTAACTAATTACACCTATATTCTTATACCCAATTTATTTATTTTTAAACAATTTTAAAATCATTATTAAATATCTTTAATATAATTTTAATGTTAAATCCCTAATTTACCCTTACCCCTTTTACCCTATTCTAATTAAAATCAAAATCAAAATCCAAGATGTCCCCTTTTACCCCTTTTCTAGGATATAAGTGTAGTTTTAAAGTTTATAAGGATATACATGTAATTTTGTAAGTTTAGAAGGGTATAGGTGCAATTCTCCCTTAAAATAAATGTTCAATTTTTTTGTTTAATCTTAATTATAAGATGGATGGAGAAAGTTTACCTCTTTATTATTAAGGATAAAACCCGGCACATTCTTAAAACTATATTTTTTCCATTGTGTACATTAATATTGGGACGAATGTTACGAGTGAATCAAATGAGATGATATTACCTTGTTGACTATTAGTTTTCATACGAGGTATTCGCCTAATGCGAGTTATTATAAGTATCATCATACATAGAGAGAAAAGTGAAGTTGTTAATTGAAGGATTGGTAAGACGAAGGATTGAATAAAATAACAATAATTTGTGAATACTGTAATTTACGTTCGTAAAGTGTTTGAGAGAAAAACTTAAATTCTTAACAGAAAAAACTCCAAGAAAACTTAACAAACTTTTCCATTTTGAATGGTCACCACATGATTTACTAGCTCTCAAATGATTGTAAAGGAAGTGGAAAGTACAAATGAAGAATTAAACTCCTATTTATACTAAACAAAAAGGGCCAAAAAGGCTTTAGAAAGCATGGGCCTAAACACTTGGGGCAAAATAACAAAATTACAATTAAGAAACATAGTTTGAATTAATTACAAATTGACACAACTAACAAATAAATCTAACAATTTCCCCCTTTGTGTCAATTTCTTCGTCGCCGTTGATGGTTGCTCAAAGTCTTTCTCCTCGCATAAGTGGTTTTCCTTGATGATCCCTCATCTCTCCGTGGTGGTGGTGGTCTCTCCTCGAGCTTTTTGGCCGGACCCTCTATCTTTCGTAGCCCGTAGAAAGACTCAAGACGTCGTAGAATATTGCGGTGTTCTAGATGATGCGCGATGATCCTAAGGGCTTTCTTAATTAACATGGTGGGATCCATCCAGTGACCGGTCTTCTGCACTTCAAGTTCACGTCTTTTCTTTTCCGTAGCCAACCCCTTGTTGATAAAGTGAAGAGTACCATCACAGTATTTGTGCACCTCATCGCACCGCATGAATTTCTTCTCACCCTTTTCATTCGGATAGACTACCCCAAGGGATGGTTTCTCAATAACATCAAAGAGAGGATAGCGATCGATGTTGGGAAGATCCTGATTCGGCGGAGTAAATTTGATGGTGTTTTGATGACTCTCCAACCCAATCTGAAAGTCTGATATTTCCGAGTTCCTCCGATTTCTCACAATGAAGCGCTTTACGGCTTCAAGCCCTTCGTAGAAATCCTGAGGTCGACTAGTAAGCGTCTTCAGATCGGTGAACAAAGTCTCAATGTCGTCAATGTGTACGTTTTCGAAGTCGGCTTCGGAGAACGTATACTCTTTGGGGTCTAGCTTAGCTCTTCATCCAGTGGACGTGTTTGACTTGATCGGACTTTGGCATTTTAGTGATCCCAAGGTACTTCTCTATGGGCAAGTCGAATACCTCGTCGGTGAATATAGATCTGTGAGAGTCCTCAAGGTATCGACCGCGTCTCCTTTCTCTATCCCATCGAATAAACGTGAATTCGTAATCCTATCACTCTCCCCACCTAAGGTTCTACCCAAGGTACACGTCATATTTACTAACTTGCTAAGTTTAAGTCTAGGCATACTACAGTGATTACCTAGTTCGCTTAAACTAAAGCTCTGATACCAACTTGTAACACCCCAAAATTTGGGGTAAACAAAAAACTTTCATTTACGAAAGATGTTAGTACAAATATACGCCAAAGCGTGAGCTCCTCCCAAAAACAGGGGTATAAGTAGTATATAATTACAATGTTTGTAATTTGAATAAAGAATGCGACAACCATCTAGTCTAAATCCTATCTAGGAAAAGACTACAAAATGGGTTGTCAAATCGGTCAACGCCTGCGCGGTCTAAAGGACCGGTCTCTTCACACATCCCCCAAAGCTCACTCTCAATCCCGGCACCTACTTGGGAACAGCGTCCCTAGTACCTAAGAGACACATCGACACCAAGCAAGTGTTAGGCTAAAGGAGCCTAGTGAGTTGTATCAACATAATATCATACATATAAAAGTATGTTAAGACATGTAAGATATACAAGAGTGTATGAACAACAAAATGTAGCATATTAAACCGGTTTATCTTTTATCTTTGAAAACCATGGGAGCGACCCACTTTCGCCAAGCAAGTTACACATCAGAGTCGAGACACCCCGTTGTCGTCCTCCTACGAAGACTCAAATAGACAACCTCAGAGGCCAGGCATATTCGCGGCCACACGAATGGCGAGGGACATAGGTGCGCACCTTTTGACTAGTGCCACCCAAGACTGAGTCGAACTCGTGTAAACTTGAAAGTGCACACATTTTGACTAGTGCCACTTTAAATCAATTTCATTTCAAAACGGCACAGTGTACACCTTTTGACTAGTGCCACATTGTCCAATTTGCGTTTACGAACAAGAACATGGGTACTCACCTTTTGACTAGTGACATCCCGGTCCACTTTTTGACTAGTGACCAATAGCATCACACCTTTTGAGTGGCGGTGCTCATAACATTTATGTTATATAATTTAAGCATTATTGAAAATCTCAATACTTTCATTCATTTCATATAAGCCAACATGCTCGGGATTCAATCCTTTTGCATCATGCCGTGGCATACATAATAACACGCATTTCTCATGCATACATTCATCATATAATCATAGGAATATAACTCATACAAGGTAGCATACGATAAATTATTCCATGTATACAATTCCCAAGCAAAATATATAAATCAATCAAGATGATGCGCTCTCAGTTTTAACAAAACGGTTTTAGCAACTCACCTTAGGGTTTACACCCAAAACCCCCAAATCTTCCGATTTAGGTCAAATATGTGAACAAACCTAGAATCAAGTAAATCGAACCTTAAGTTAGTTTCATAACTCCTATCACATAGATTAACAACCTCAAATGGTTTAGATAAGGCTTACCTAGCCAAATCTTGAGTAGAAACCCTAGAACTTGAAAAACACAAGTCTAGCAACAATGGAGGTGGAAGATGAGGTGAAGAAGATGAAGATGATGAAGATCAAGCTTCCCAATCTAGCTAGCTATGCATCAATCCACCAATGTAGACTTGAAGAGCTTGGAAGAAGAAGAAAGTAGAGAGAAAAATCGGCTTAAATGGATAAAAAAATGAGAAAGTTATGCTAGAAAGAAGTGAGAAGGGTTTTTAACCCGAATTCCCTTGTTGCAGCACACCTAGCGATCGCTAGGTGTGAGGGCTAGCGATCGCTAGCTCTGTGAGACAAGGCCTAGCGATCAAGATGTGGTAGCAAGCTCAAACAGAAACATTGAAATTCTTGCCTAGCGATCGCTAGGGTGATAGCTAGCGATCGCTAGCATCTGTGTGATTTTGGTGAGATTTTGTTTCGGGCATAACTTCTTCGTTATAGCTCCGATTTCGATTCCGAAAGGACCGTTGGACTAGTAATTGAATTCTCTAACATACTAAACCATAAAATGCAAGATTTGATCCAAAATTCTGTTTTCCAAATTTTATTAGAGAGTCGTTATTACAACCGAAATTTACGGGTGTTACATTCTAGAAACTTTAACTACAAAATAATGATCAAGAAAACTTACTTGATAACGATTGTTGAAGAACACGATAGAAAAATCAAACCTTTGATATTGCCTGTTGGATGTCAAGGACCAATAGTATGAATCCCTCTAGTGGCTCACACCTAAGATCACCAAATACTAACAACAAAAAACGCTCAAACCTTTTGGTGATTTGGAGAGGGAAAGAGAAGAAGGATGCCACAAAGAAAAAAGAGAATGATAGAACTGATCAATTGGGTTTGATCCCAAGGCACCTATTTATAATCTCCTGAATTAGGCTTCCTAATCTTACACAAACTGATAAACCAATTAAAAACTATTTTAATTATTATCAATTCATTATCTCTAAGATATCCTAATCCTTTTATAACTTGATAACTTAATCAAAACTATTTAATTATCATCAAGCTTTTATCCTTTATCTATAATTAATCTAATTAATTATATTTTGGATATTATCTAATTAAATATATTTATCCACAACTGATAAATAGTTTAATCACTTTTACCCCCTCTAATTTCTTGATTGTTTATTTGGGTCTTAAGGGCAACCCAAAAGGACTCTGCCATTATTAAAATACTACCAACAGTTAATAATTTGGACACCGTTTCCAACAATACATTTATGTATTTATGTTTATGCTATTTCATACATGAGACTCAAAATTTATAGATGATATTACCTGGTCGATTAAAGGTGTTCAAAAGTCAAGAGAAAATTTAAGTTGAATTACATGAGGGATTCAGAACTGAGAAAATGGATAAAATAACAAAAAAAAGTTGTAAATACTGTGATTATGACTTCTTTGGGAACAAAAGTTATTAACCTTAATCATGGATTTGGAACATGTGATATGTAGAAAATTATGATCAATATCCTAAACTTAAAGAATTATGGATATGATCTTTATAGTTATCATTTTCGGTATAACTAATAAAATCATAATGGTTGTTAAAAAAAATCATTGATCCAATAACTCAACGTTCACTTTAGGGAGAAAAAGATCTATTTGATAGTGTGGTCTCGAAACCCGTAACACTTGTATCGAGATTTATATCTTTTAGGTAAATAAAGATGTAAAATATAAAAGTTCAAAAAAAAATCTCGAACCATCATTACTGAAAAATATCTAATATGTATTTATAATATTTTATAATGTTATCAAATTAACAAATATTTATTGATGAAGTTATTTTGAAAATATTCATGAGAAAACTATAATGATATATTTCGTAAAATTTTGAAAACATTTGATAAATTCTAGATAAAATTTTAATTAATTTACCTTTTTTAATTAAAAATGTTAAAAAATAAAAATAATTTATAATTTTATAAGTGTTTAATTTAAAAAAAAAAGTCAAATCAGATCACGTTTTGGTCAAGTCAAGGTTAGACCCGTGAACGGCCCTTAGGAAGCTAAAGGCGTCCCCCCCCCCCCCCTCAATAGGCGGCGGAAGAATTTCCGATAGCGAATTACTGGTGACATTAACATCATTTACCATTTTAGTCGAATCTTAACTCAACTCGGGGGAGGAAATTCTTGCTCCCAGTGAACCATTTGTATCTATATGCAACAGGATCCCGATTCATGGATCTCTCTCAAGCATTCACTAAGGAGCTGTTGGGAATTGTTTATTTTTATTTTTTATTTGTGCAAGGAGCTGTCGATAATTGTTTTTATATTTTTATTTCTAAATCTGCCATGTGTTGCTACGGGATTGGTTCGGTTCGTGGGACCCACGTTTGCTCTGGCGGCAGAAGAAATGTGTGGCGAAAAGGATGGTATTTGAGAAAAAGGGTAAAATACATGGTATAATTGTGGTAAAATAAAAAATTCCCCATATCATCATACAATTATTGACCACAAATTTAATACAAATTTTATAAGCAATTTCAATATGTTTGAATTGAAATTTCATGAGATCGATAAATTATACATTGCATTTAAAACATAAAGGACGGTGGAATAAGGTTTATAGTTTAAAAGAATAGAAGAAAATCATGGTTTTACCAAATCACATATTTGTTCATATGATAAAGCATAATATGATGATGTATTGAAGCTAAAACATATAAAAGTTACCTCAATATTGAATTTTAGCTTGATTACACAGTCACCTAGTTCTAGGGAGCATACGTAATGATTTGATATTAGTCTAGACTAATATGTTTGATGTTCTTTGTAGAACATATGCGCTAATAACTGTTAAAGGAAACACTAAACAGAATAACAAAGAATGGAGAGAATGAATTCTGTAATTTTCATTGATCATAATCCGTTTAAATAGAGAGGAGTTTATAAAGAAAATAAAACCATTATTATAGTAATTTGTAATACATTGAATGTACTTTCAGTCACTTCCTATTGATAATGCCACATTTATCCTACATTTACTCTTATGGCAAGGAAGCACATATATACCTTTAAAGATGTTCCTTTCCCTTAGTTAAATGATTCTAGATTAATAAGTGTCTATACATTTACAAACTATGCTACTCATTTCTATGTCTAACATTTACACATCTGTGCTACTTAATTATTTCTCTATGTCTAACATTTACAAATTTGAAAACAAAATCAAATGTTATCAACCATCTCTCTTTTTAACAATGTAGATTTGGAAGCCATAATATACAACTGCTCTTGTAAGATTATAAGTTTACAACTTTTTCGACCCCTGTCCCTTAAAGACGCGATGCTTTGTCTAGGCTCGTCTAATCTTTGTGCTGGACAATCATCAACTAGTTGTTTGGCAAACTTCATGGTGTCGATATCAATAACTTCCCATAGATATCCAACATGAATTGGCGTCCAAGTAATCTATTGGGAACCTGTAGGTCGATACATTCCATCTACCGCTAATAGGGCGCTACAACATCCAAATAACATTGCAGCCCTACACGACCGAATCAACCTGATCTCCTCCGCAAGAATATATATCAGCCTTAAATTACCGTACATAACAAAATCGTATCAGAACTACATAAACATAACGTTAGTTACGTACACATTCACAATTTAAAGGATGCATACCATTTATATGGCCGAAATATCAGAAATGATCATGTGTCTTCAAGGCCTACTTCAACTCCTCCACTGTAGGTATGACCCCAGCCTTCCCCTGCATACAAGTTGAATATGAGTCCTGTACGTTAAAATAGTCATACTAGAAAATGATATAAGTTGATTCCTGGTCGTATTCTCAGTGGACAAAAGAAAGAAACACGATACTTGCCTTAAATCCTCTCTCTATAAGCCATGGAACCATTCTTTTTTTCCAAACCCATACGGTTCTTGGTTGGATTAACTAGATAGCATTGGATCAATCTTGGATGGGAATGCAAAATCCATCCTAAACTTTTTGTTGGCATTTGATATACATTGAAGAAATACCCACAAGAGAAGGCATGCGGTAGATTTCTTCTTTTCATAAGCTCGAAAGGCCTTCCCATGGCAGCATCCGCAACAAAAAGACATATTCATATTAACAAAAAGATGGATGTAGCTGAAAACAAGATCATAAGAAGAAATTTGAAAAAAAAAAAATAGACCTCTAAAGATCATATATATATGTATATATATATATCAGAGTCAAATTGTGCCGACATACTCAATATCTAAGCTACTAGAAGGTGACCTAGCTAGGCTATGTCTTAGGCGTTTGGTTATTAGAACGAAGCAATATAGGTCATACATGTTAATCAAGTGGGTGTCACCCCGTAGAAACTACAAGCATTTCAGCAACAAGTTCATTTAACCACCCGAATGTCCAAGTCCAACACAAATATAACATGCTATGCTCATACAGATTGTCCCTGGTCTTCACTTTCCTTGACCGCATCTAGTATGAGACCGGAGACTCTTAAATTTGTAGAACTTTTTACATGAGCACTATCACATCCCATTCCACTTATATGACATCCTTTATTCATAACTAGATAGGACAAACATTTAGTTTCTCGAGAGGCATGCTTAGCAACTACGATTGCTAATTTAAGAATGCTCTCAAGCATATTAAATGAAAACTCAAATTCCAGACGATTCTTCAGTTTCATAACTACAAAAGGATCCAGGTGGTTGTAGTATCCCAGAAACAAGAGTATCCAGAGGCCAAACCGTCTGTTTTCCATGTCATTGAAGAAATGGAAAACTTATATTGTCATATCCAACCAACTACAATATCCAAGCAAAAAAAGCTGTAGATACTTAAGGTGTATATGTGTGACATAATCTCCTCTTTATCATCGCATCTCCAACAACTTCTCTAAAATAAAGAAAACCCACCCTTTGTTCTCTAAAATGCTCCAACAACATCCCTATCCCATTCTTTAAAATAGAGAATCAAGTGAAAAACTCCACATGTAGAGAATTCTCTATATCTTTGCTAGGAAGAGAGAGAAGTGACTTTTTTATTCATTCCACCAATGAGATTTAAATGAATATCATTTTACATAAATTAAAAAAAAAAGTTTATTGGGATCATAAAATTAATGAATAATTAAATAATATAATTGATGTTTAAATCTCTAAAATAGAGAATCTGTTGGAGTTGAATATAATTTATTTTAGAGATTTTCACTTTTGGTTCTCTATTTTAGAGAAATTTTAGAGTATCTGTTGAAGATGCTCTCAGTCTATTGCATGTATAAAGAAAGAAGGCACACAACCCTCACCTCAAAAGCTTAGAGAGGCGTTTATCCAGCTCTTTCTTAGCCGACCACCACAATTGGCATTGTCTAAGCGTCGCATGGTTGTATGATTTGACCATTGAATGCTTTGGAATTCTGGTGCCACTTCATCAATAACAGAGCGGTCCCAATAACAAGTCCATGGACCTTCCTCCTCTTTGTTTTTGCTAAAGTATTAAGAAAACATTTGCTTAGTGCAAATCCATGATATGATACAGTTGCAAACATGGTTTCTTATGTATACACACATATAGAGAGAGACCCCCTTATTGTACAACCCATAGTTAACGTGAAACCTATGCAACCCTGTGAAATCCTATAAAATTTTATAAAACATTTCCACAATCATTGACTTTCCATATATTTCATATTTCCATAATAATTTCCATATATTTCATATTAAATATGGACAATTTCATAGAATTATACAAGATTTCATAGTTGGCAACGGTTTTACATTAAAAGTGGGTTGTAAATGATTATCACTCTATTTATGTATATATATATATAGGTAGGGAGAGAGAGAGAGAGAGAGAGAGAGAGAGAGAGAGAGAGAGAGAGATACTTACTAGGATGGAACCAACAGCGAGTAAATTGAGCTGGAATGACAACAATTGCTGGAAACTTTTATTATTTTTGGTTCCTTTTGTTCAAGAATCTTCAGCTTCCCTTCTTCGCTCGCGTCCGAACCCGCTGGATCGATATCCAGTTCCACCAGCACCAGCGGCAGAGACAGTTGGATAGGTACCCCCAGCAGTAGCTTCAGCTGCTTATTGTCACAACAAATACGTAGAGAGTCACAACACATACGTAAGCAAACTCAGCACAATTGAGCTGGAACAACAACAATCTCGATAACAAAAATATGACAAACAAAATCATATGCATAGTCCAAATTAACAAGAAAGTAGTTGGCCATTTGTAAATGAAATCAAGGATGATCACTATATTAAACTCATGACTTGTGAAATCAAATATCAAATCATGTGAATCACACTTCAATTCGTGTAAAAATGTATAGATCATGTATAAATTTAAAAACATAAAATGCAGGCAATTAGTTTCTAAACAATAGACTCTTTAAGACATTCATCAAGAGAAGGAAGTGTAAAGTAAGAGAACCATGGAAAAACTTCTATAATATGTTGTTTTGACTGTTGGAACCTGGGCCGGATCCCTTAAGGGGCCATCGGGGGCCATGCCCCTCCGTTTTTTCGGTCAAATATCGTATTTTATATCTTGGTATAGATATGATAAATATCGAATTTTACAATTTGATATGCATATGGTAGAGCAGCTCAACTGGATATCACCTTATACCTTCATCATGATAAAGGTCATGGGTTCAAGACCCCTTCCATGCACTTCCCTTACTATTATTATTTTCAACTACAAATTAACATCATTTAGTTTTTCATCATCATTTTACCTTCCAATTAGCATTTTTATTCTCATCAACTATATTGTATGTAAAAAATACCTTTTAAATAATATTAGAAAAATAATTTACCCATTTTTATCATTTTTCTTTTTAATCCACTACATACTTATCATTAATATTAATTATATGAAAAAACTAGTTTTTAAATAATATAAACAAATAATGTTTAAGTTAGTATATAGTGTTACATTACTAATATAAAGAGTTCCTTTTATCGATTAATAATACTCTAAAAACATAACAAATATTTGATACTATTTTCAGGTAGTAATTTAAATGCCCTCATTGTCATCCTTACGCTAAAATTTACAGTTATATCATATTAAAAGAAACTACTTACATTAAAAAATATATTTCGGCCCCTGAGTTTAATTATGATTGTCGTGTTCCGCCCATGGTTGGAACTTTGTTACAGAAAAGGGATTTGTCCCACGTAAGAACCAAGTCCAAAAAGAACTCACTCAATAGTGCAGTGAGTTACATGAACTAGGGCCGGCTTTGCAAATGATATTTACATATTAAAGGCAGGGGATTAGGGGTCTTGGGGTCTTAGCTTTATTGAGTGGTGCAGGCCTCAATCAACTTCTCCATTAAAGCAAGAATCTACCCTATCAAGTAACAATTTCTAGTGTTATTCTATTATTTGTATGTTGTTTCTGTGTTAACACTTCAGTTTCTATACTAGTAACTTCAGTTTCCTGCATTTCATTTACTTTTGTATACATATAACTCATTATAACTCATTGCTTTGTTGTGAGGCTCGTTGAATTATTCACGTTAAATGAATCGGTCGATTTAGTATAAGTGTGTGCATCCTTCTTTTGTTACGAATAGATAACCAATAGCTACAATTTCTTTAATTAATTTTCAGTTACAAAACTTGTAACAAAGATGGGGTTCTAAAAGATGTGCCTTTAAAGTCATGACTTTTGATTTTAAATCTTTGGACTCTTGTCTCTAAATATATATTCATATGAACTAAGAAACCCTAAAGTAGCAATGATATGTTATAAATCCTACAAATGACAGCCTAATAATATGGGTAAAACAAAGAAATAATTCCATGTTGCCGTATAAACACTAAAACCGTGAATATGAACGAATCTGAAAATATATAGTAAAGGAATTAGATTTACCTTATTTTAATAATTTCGAGACCACCAATTCCAACAATCAAGATATATAAGATAAGCATTATGAGTTAGTATCTTTTTTCTAGGTTTGTGAAAAGAAAACAATTTTATAGAAACAGAGAGAGCTCCACCCTCTTCCATGGCAGAAACTCACAAGCTGATCGAAGTAGCAACCAGATATAAAGATCGGAAAATAAGTTGCAGAATTTTTTACTTTTTTATTTTTGGGTGGAAGTGAAAGGTGAAAAGGAAAGGAGAGATGGTAAAAAGAAGAGTGTCGGCGGCGTTTTGTTAGGGTAAACCACATCTATGCATCTTCATTATAATTTTACCTTTTTTTTTTCTTACTTTTTCATTTACTAACAGTTGGGTTTACAATTAGAAAGACCCACTTCTTTTAATTAGAGCATCTCCAACAACATTGCTATAATTCTTCTTAAATAGAGAAAAAAAGCTCAAAATCTCTAAAATCATTTTTTTTCATCTCCAACAGATTTTCTATTTTAGAGAATCTATCATCACTTATATTATTAAAATATACATTATATTTATTATCCCAATAAACTTTTTAAAAACTTTTAAATAACTAATTATACCATTGGTGGATTAGATTAAAATAATATTTCTCTCTCTTCATATAGAGATTTTAGAGAAATCTCTATATTTAGAGAAACCTTCAAGTTTTTCTATTTTAGCAATTGGTTTAGCAATGCTGTTAGAGCACTTTAGAAGAAAAAAACTCAATTTTTTCTATTATAGCAATGCTGTTGGAGATGCTCTTACGCTGTGTTCTCGAGTTTTTTTTAGGGAGGAAAGGGAGAGAAAGGAAAGGAAAGTAGGAGAGAAAGAAAAAAAAAAGTTGTGTTCTTGAGGTTTTTTAAGGAGAGAAAGGAAGAGAAAGGGAGGGGAAATAAGGTGAATTTTCCTTCCAAAACTTTCCTTCCAAATGTGGGAGGAAAAGGAAGGAAAGGAGAGGATAAAAAATAAATTAAAAAAATTAAAAAGATTTATAAATTTATACATATACCCACAACTTACATTCTCCTGCAAAATAAATAAGGGTATATCCGTAAAAGTAGCATCTTTTCTTTCCTTTCTCTCCTACTCAAGAACATGAAAATTTATTTTTTTCCATTTCTTTTCCTTTCTTTCCTTCTAATTTCAAGAACACAAACAAAATTATTTTTTTCTTTTCTTTTCCATTCATTTCTTTTCTTCCTCCTTCCTTTCCTTTCTTTTCTTTCCTTACAAAACTCGAGAACACAGCGTTAGTATTTAAAATTTCTTTGCAACTTGCAAGCTTTTAAGACCATATTTAATGGGGTTATCAAATCTTACATTAAGGCTATGTTTGGCAAGCGTAGCTTATAAGCTAGCTGATAGCTGATAAGCTAGCTGTTGATTGATAAGCTTGCTAGTAGCTGATAAGCTAGCTGTTGAACAAATTATGTTTGGCAAAAACTAGCTTATGAGTATGTAAAATGACCAAAAAGGGTATATTTGAATTTAATAATTAATATTAATAAGGGTATAATTGGAAAAAGCTACAATAAGCTCCTCATAAGCTACTCAAAGTAGCGTTTCAAAAACAGCTAGCTTATGCTTGCCAAACACAGCCTAAACATTAAATTTGATGTAAATGTTACTGTTCATATCTTCGATAGGATCACTATTCTTCACGCTAAATTTAATATGATAAATAGTATCACATTATATTTGGTGTAACACTATTTTTTACACTACTTTTTAATATAAATTTTTTTTGTGTAAAAACCCATTCAAGAAGATTTACTAATAACACTAAATTTTACACTATTTTTTACACCATTTTTAACATTTGGTGTAAAAAATAGTGTTACTCATTCGAGATGCTCTTAAATTTATATGATTCATGTTTATAGTTAAATCTGATTAAAAAGTTATATAATTTTTTAAAATAAGTGTTTAAGTTTTCTATTTTAGTTTAATTTTGAAGACAACTTTTTTGTTATAATTTTTATTATAAGATGGAGAAAGTTTATCCCTCTATTATCAAGGGTAAAACTGAAATAGTGGCACATTCTTGAAAGTGTATGTTTTTTTATTGTGAACGTTAATTTTGGGACGAATGAAGTATATGAGGCAATCGAATGAGGGTGATATTACTACCTTGTCGATTAAAGGTTTTCATACGAGATATTCGACTAATGCTAGTTATTATAAGTATCATCGTATATCGAGAGAAAAGTGAAGTTGTTAAGTAAAGGATTGAGAAGACGAATGATCGAATAAAGTAAAAAAAAAAATTGTGAATACTGTAATTTATGTTCGTAAAGTGTGAGATAAAAACCTAAATTCTTAACGAAAAGAGCTCCAAGAAAACTTAACAAACTTTTTCATTTTAAATGATTAGTTATTTGATCTTTTTTGGAAGAATAAATTATTGAACACCTTTTATTTTGAATGATTATCCGTAAATAATTTTTATGTATGTCGAAGCTCTTTGCCTTGGTTCCTTTTCTTGCTTTTCAAAAAAAATAAAATTTGGTGACCAGCTAGAACCCCCACATCCAATGTTATCGATCCCCCTTGCTACCCCATCGTGGTCCGCTTGTAATCGGCCCATCACTATCGTTGCTCCTTTTGATGAACTCTTTATGTTTTGCGATTATTGTATTCATTGTTGTAGGCCTTGTTATCGATCCCCCTCTTTTTTATTGATTGTTTGTTTTTCAAATTACTCCAATTTTTATTCTTCTTCTTTTACAATAATTTAATAGAAAACAAAGATAAAAAACAGGGATAATAAAAAACAATCAAAAAGGAAGATTAATGACGACAGTTAAACAACCTTTTAGACAATTATAAAGAACAAACAACAATAGGGTCATTATTATAAGATTTTTACAAAGGATTACTTCTGCAAAATGTATCCAACTATCCCCAATATACTATTGTGGTATCAACCTAAAAAAATTCCTTTTGTATATATCAAACTTTATTTTTGAGTCTATTATGTATATTTTTGAGTCTATTATATGTATCCAACTATCCCCCAATATACTATTGTGTGTATCAAAAATACATACAATAGACTAAAAAATAAAGTTTGATATATACAAAATGAATTCTTTTAGGTGGATACATACAATAGTATATTAGAGATAATTGGATACATTTAGAAGAAGTAATATCTTTTACAAATACGAATAACAATATAAAGTTGTTATAATAATATAAACCATAAAAGTCTTAAAAATCAACAACAAGAATAATGACCCATGAAATTTAAAATCTATATACAATAAAAGAGTAACTAGCATGACACGTATCGTTTTCTGATGAGTTGGTTTCTGCATTTTTCCGCCAAAACATGAACCCTGACGCAATTTACATTATCGGTTCAATCTTCTACTTTTTAGCTATTTATTTTGCTTTTAATCTTCAAATTTTCACTTAACACCCTTATAATTAGTTATACGTTTTACGTTTTATTTATTACTTTTTCATTTTTTTTATTTTATATTCTTATCATATAACACAAATAATCATATATTATGAATTATATTATTAAAATTACGTTTCTTTTTTACGATTTATACCATTATAATCGTCTTGTCGACATATTCGAAATGAGTCCATTACTGAATATTTTTTTTATTTAATCTTATTATTAAGTATTAAGAATATATAAGAAGTAATATGTTTCACATTTTTTTACGTTTTCATTTTACACTCTTATCATATTAAAAATACAGAATCATGGATTAACTAAAATACATTTTTTTATAAATTGTATCAGTATAATTCTATTGTCAATACTTTCAAAATAAATTAATTACTGGATATAATACTATTAAACATAAATTAAATTATAGTAATTATTTAAATTAAGCAAATCATATTTGTAATATTAGTTTTTTTGGTATGAGTTAATTTTTTTTAATCATCCCATGTATATATCACACGAGATGAAATCTAGTTGTTAATAAAAGGATTCATATTGGTTGTTAGAAGATACGGAAAAAATGGTTGCTGAGGTAGGATTACAAGATGCCACCACTCCATAACAAACATTAAACTTAAAAAATTGAGGAACATGTCGTTCAAAAAAATTGAGGAATCCAAGTTTGTTTTTATATACGTATATTAATATTAGTATTAGTTGTATACTTGTACAATGTGACAAAATGCAAACGTTTAATCCAGTTTCTTATTTACATTACTGTATGATAATAAACGTCGATTTTTTAATCCTTATATGCATTCATGTAAATACAACACATAAATTCAAGATATGGGAATGCCATGCCATGTATACATCGGATGTGCGCCCAAATTTGATATCAAATTTGCAGGTTCTTCTGGTTTCTTGTTAAAGTTCATCAAGATTGGCATGTCTTATGTATACTTTGACCATTTTGTTAGTGTCTTATGTTACTTGATAAGCCCATGGGTGTTTCATCACCTAATCTTGCAACAACAAATAACAGATTTAATGAGTTAGATTTTATGTTTCTTGATAAAGTGTCTTGAATATAGACAAATGATGCTTATGGTAATTCATTAACAGAGCAATTAAGAAGTGAGTTAACAAACAAAGCAAACCATTAAGAAGGTGATTGATATGTGATGCAACAAAACAAAAATCAAAAGTGAGATGTAAGGCGGTAAGGACCCAAGAATCATTTTCGATTGGGCACAACACAAAGATTTTTTGAATCTGGGTTAAGGTTACTACATCTAAGCAAAGTGAAAATACGAATCAAAAACAAAAGCTCACCTCAATTTAAGAGCATGTTCTTGAGGTTACAAGGTTTTGGAGACTGCATTCCAACGTGTAATTAAGATTTTTCTTTGAAATTCATGTTCTAAGACACAATAGCTTAGGCTTTACCACTTTAAGACATCCCACTTAAGAGGTAGGTTCATACAAGAACAACCCCATTTGCAAGAACAAAGAAACTCATTTTAAGCCATACATGTGGGCCCATGTGGGCCCATGTGGGTCCTGCATAATAAAAATCATATATAATTTAGTGGTGGGACCCACCTAAACCATATATGATTTTCTATTATGTGGGACCCACATATCCCACATCATATGTGATTCAGAATTGTCCATTTGTTCTTGCAAATTGAGTTTGTTCTTGTTTGAACCTACTTCTTCCACTTAAATGCTTATATATGTACTATAGATTGAGGCTTAATCAATTGATAACTCCAAAATATGTAAGATTATGAGATAATCATTGTACAACCCGTGGTTACTATGAAAACGATGCAACCCTATGAAATTCTATAAAATTCTATGAAATGTTTTTCATAATCATTGATTTTCCATATATTTCATATTGCTATAATACTTTTCATATAATTTATATTAAATATAGAAATGTTTCATAGGGTTACATCGGTTTCACGTTAAAAATGAGTTGTAAATGATTATCACTCATTATTCATATTTATTAAGTATAAATTAATTAATTTTTAAGATCTTTCTCTCTCTCCTCTCTCTCTCTCTCTCTCTCTCTCTCTCTCTCTCTCTCTCTCTCTCTCTCTCTCTCTCTCTCTCTCTCTCTCTCTCTCTCTCTCTCTCTCTCTCTCTTTTTAATATCCATATCATAATTCACAACACAAGGTTCACATTGTGTTTACAAGTGGCATGTTTGAATTTAATTTCTATTCACGATAATTTCACAAAGGATATTAAATCTCATAGATTTTGTTACACCCATATCTTAAAACATTCACTTTAACTGAAAAGTAACCAAGTTCTTGAAGCTCGTCCAAAAAACAACAATTATAACTACCAACGGATTTAAACTTTAACCCATAAGTTCTTACTAGCAAAAACAGAAGTATTTAAGTCTAAGTAAAACCCAGCAAATTATTTACATTTCCAAAACACAAAGGAGTTTTTAAACCAAAAACCATTTCCTCCGATACTTCATGACTGAACTGCTGTCCGGGAACCTCACTCGGTGGCTTTCTCTTTCCCTTTTCAGGACGTACCTGACACTAAAAAGATAAACAACAACGGGGTAAGCATAAAGCTTAGTGAGTACACACTTAACTACTTACCATCATGCATACACAATTACAAGCACATAGCAACTACATACGTGTAAACTCTAACCTTCCTTACGGCTCAATACCATCAAGGAAGGATTTATGACACTGGTACCAGACCTCTCCAATTTTCCCTAGGGGTATTACTACCACCATAGGTACTCTCCGTTGTCCCCGAAGGAACGCATACACATAATCACACATGCAATCGTAACCATACATACATAACGACGAGAGTTAAGTAGAGTACTCACCTGGAAAGATGATTAACAAAGCTCTCCTAACAAGCACAACAATCACCACGTAACACCTATCCATAACACATACACATGCACATCAAACAATGCCCAAAAGTGGGTCCTTAACCACAACCCAACCCTCTAACGGGAAATGACCAAGCTTCCCTCGACCAATTTCCACGAAACTTCACATAACATCTAGTTACACAAGCCCTTAGGGGTACATAAGCTAAAGAACCCCAAACGAATTCATTTCAGAAAACTCAAAATCTGGAACAACAGAAAGGGCGGGTCAGTTAGCGGGTCACGACGCGCCGATACCTGCATATTGAAATCCCAAGTCGCAGATCGCGACTGCATTACGGGTTCTTCACCAAAACCCCAATTTCGACCAAAATCAGCCAAAATCATGTTTCTACACTAATTATGGTCGTTGTCTAACAAATATAAACACATAATTCCGTCGATTACATGCCAATTGATGATCATTCGATCATCAACTCCAATCAACCCTAACCCACAATTCTACTTCCAAAATTGACATCAATTGAATACTTTAACGAGCAAGGATTCATACCTTAAGTTCAATTAACGTAATTGCTAACACAATCGATCCGCCACAAGCCTCAATTGCGCCTTTGCTTTTCCTCCTACAATAGCCCTCCCTCTCTCTCTCGTACGCTCTCTGGAAACTGAAAAGAGAGTTGAGGGTTTTCCTCATTCTTATTTTAAGCCATACCCTCCCTTGCACTTTCACAATTAACACTCCGGCCCCTACACTCCTAAAACATGCCAATTGGGTTAATTATCTAACCGAACATCGTTAAAAGTAAAAAGTGAGAACGGGGTGTTACAAATTTGGAGTATGTTTACAATGTGTTCACAAAACTGTAGCAAGATTTTTAATAAAGTGTTTACATTATGGTCACCTAAAGTTTATATTCAATTATATTCATACATCTTTGTTAATTAGAAAGAGGGTGTGAAAATAGAAAATATTCATCCGATGTCTTTGCTCAATGTTATAAAATTTAAATGAACTATAAAAGTATAACGGCCCAGGCGGGTTCGCCAAAATTTTTTTTTTCATTACCCAATCCCGTCCATGTTTTCGACAATGATTGTTTAAGCCCGCTTTTCTAACAGGCTGAGCGTACTAAGCCTAGTGGGCCGTACCGCCCACGAACACCTCTACTATTGTATAATAGTTGGCTAACAAGAGCAAGTACTCCAATGTGTGAATATTTTTATTTATAGCTAAGCATTACATATCCTCTTATAAATACAAAGAGAGGTTAAATTTTCTATGTCCATGGAAGCTTATTAAGAGAAAGTACCCGGTAGACCTCCACCACTCAAAATCCACTCGAGAAGTTAGGCTAGGATACCCATTTCCCGACTCACTCGGGAAGTTAACCCTCTTTTCACTCGGTAACTTTTTACTCACTCCGCCCCTGACTGCTTGACCTTACAATCCCAACATCGAACTCCTGTCCGTAGCTCTTTAAATAGTCGTACAAGATACAGAAATAATATAAAGTAAATAACGGACTCCTAAAAAAGACTGAGTAAACCTTACAAATCATGGTTTTATTCACCGGACCTAAAACAATAGTACAAATTTAGCATACATCTTACCTCCCAAACCTACTTTCATGAGATACCGGGCTTATTTAGTTAAGTTTTTTTATACACTCATGTCCTCTTTTAATGACTCTATCGTGCTTTGCATTTCTCGAACATGTTCTTGGATTAATTTGTTGGATGCATTCGCGTTCTTGAGGTTAGATTCGGATTCTTCAACCTTTTCTTCTAAAGCTTTGACCTTTTCCCGCAAAGTTGAGACTTCAAGATTATCCGCAACAAGCTGCGCGATCCTGCTGTTGAGTTTTTCTATGGAAGATTCTTTCGTGTTCAACAGTTTGATGCAGTTGTCGAGTTTTGATCTTAACACATATTCTCGATGATTATATCCATCGAGGTTGAGTTGATGTTGAGCTACCAGATCTCTTGAAACTCCCATTAGTACAGCAGCAGCATTTTCTGCCTCAAAAAACCGACCCCAGACCACCTCCGTTGCTTGTTCTGTTAACCGTAACTTTAGCTTCAGATCTTCTTCGTCTTGCTTTGATCCCGTCAGTTTCTTCTCCAGATCAAGCTCTCTTGATAAACTTATCTCAAGCATCCTAAGAAAATGTACATGATTATCCATCATTTGCATCCCCGGTTTCACTTTGATATCTGAAACTTGATCTTCCAGGAAACCTTTATATTTCCATAAAAACAAATTACCCATCACAAACCAAATCAAGTTCACCCAAAGCCACCATAATATATCTTTATTTTACACATGTACAAAAGAACCCTATTCTCAAGTCTTCAACAAAAATGGTACTAGGATTTGTTAGAATTTAATGACAAAAACAAGTAATTAGTGTCAGAAATTGTAATTAGAATAAATTATATACTATAGTGTAATTAATTAGGGAAAACTTGAAAAGGTGTGATGGTTCACGAACCAACACCACCATAATCACCACCGTTCTAACCATCGCAATGGTTCGACACCACCATTCGAAGAGTCATGATGGTTCAAAGGCACCTTTTCGTTGTATATATATAAATGTGTGTGTGTGTGTATCGATATGTATTCAGTGTGATTTTATCAACAAAAAAAAAAACTTTGGTTTGATCAAGATCCTGCGACAAAGAAAACATGTGTTACATTTATCTCTACAACAAGATCCGTGTGCTGTTTACTATGTCTTGAAAGAGAAACTTCTTTTGCCTCCTAATTTGAGGTTAGCGTGAGAAATGTTGATATTTGTTGCCCTCCCATTAATCGTGCTTGATACGGGGATTGATCCAGTACATCTCATCCTATGTGCATCCATTTCTCATCAAGTGGTTGATAACCACTTCTATCATTAACCTCAACCTCTCACAATTCGGGGTCTTTCAGAAACAATTTCTCTGTCTCTTTTGAGACATAGGTAAGTTGTGTGTACATATTACCACAAACCTTAGTTCAGTTGGAAAATATTATGGACATGGGAGATGAGCAAAAAGACAATAAAGTTAAGACTTCTGAGGTCAAACCAAGCTAACTTTTAACTTGAATTATAATAATATAAAATCTTTAAATATTCAAGAAAAAACTGATGCTATGATACAGCATTATAGCTTTGTGATGAATGCTACAAAACATAAATAGATGGGTGTTAGTTTTATCATTTAAAGACAGCAATTTTAAGAAGCATGATTTGACCACAAAAATTCAAAGTATGTGAAAAGATTTGAGATTGACTTACAATATTCATCATAATGACTGAAGGCTAATGATGTCCTTTGCAGTTTGGCCAACTTCATCTTCATCTCAAGGACTTGTTCTTGTGATATCTTCAAAGACTCCTCACAATCATCCAATTTCCCTTCAAGAACTGAGAACAACTCTCCAAGATGTTTACCTGAAGAGAGTCTTCGATGGGCATCCACAAGTTCAACTTGAATGGACTCAATGAAACAGTCAAGCTCTTTAACCTCAGAATTCATGAAACTACATAAGAAATCGATGGTCAGCGATTTCTCTACAAGTTCCACCGAAACATCACCAGCCGACGCTGCTTTGAAATCAGTTTCCCATGATTCTAAATCCATTAAAAGACATTCCAAATTTAGTAAAAGAAGTTCCAAATTTAGTAACTTCTCTGATGAGCATTCCAAATCTAGGTATATTTTAGTCAAAACTGTGTCCATGGAGATTCCCATTTCTCCCATGTCCTTGGAATTACAAGTCGTACGCTCGTTGAAGCCACCGTTAATATGGACACCGTTGGAGATAGGCATTTTCAGTTCCACTGTCTGTTGCAGCCCTTCAGCAATGCGCTGACATTCAAGAGCCAACTCAACTTCTTTCACAACACTAGTCATTGACGGCCGTTTTTCATGAGGTATCTGCAAACACTGATATGCAATGTCTGATAACTTTTTCAAAGAAGTTGGATCCATTTGTGGTTTCAGATCTCGAAAGAGAATCTCATCTAACTTCTTCAGTTCGTAGCTTTTTCTCCACATAGGCACTAAAGGCTCGAACTGAGTACTAATCGAGGTTAATCTAACATGTTCATAGCATAACTTCCCACACATTACTTCGACTAAGACCACACCAAAAGAGTATACGTCCGACTCTTTTGTTAGCACATACGTATCAATATACAGAGGGTCACAGTACCCAGGCGTACCCACAACATTAGTGAGGACTGCTGTGTGTTGCTGATTAGCAGGGGCTAGTTTCGATAGACCCATGTCAGAAAGTTTAGCATTCCAATTCCCATCTAGTAAGATGTTGGAACTCTTTATATCACGGTGGATAACTCTTTGTTTTGTTCCTTTGGGGTCATGAAGGTAGCTTAGACCCCTTGCGGCTGCAAGACATATCTTCAGACGTTGCCTCCATGTGAGAGTAACATTGCTTAAATAGCGATCAAGGCTTCCACGAGATGCAAGCTCGTACACAAGAATCTTCTCACCACCCTCGTCACAGTATCCCAAGAGAGAGATGAGATTTTCGTGTGAGTGGCGGGAAAGCATCATGATCTCTTTCCAGAACTGCGGATCTCCTTGCCCGAATCGACGATCGAGACGCTTAAAAGCAACCATGCTGCGCCCCTTAGAGTGAGAGATTTCTCCTTCGTACACGCTCCCAAATCCACCATTTCCGATGATCTTGTTGGCATGGAAATTGTCGGTGGCCAATTTTATTTCTTCCAGTTGGATTCTAAGATGAAGAAACTCATCCAAGAAGTCCATTATTTGTTGATCAAATTATAACTAACGAGAAATTACCTTTAAATCTCAAGTGTTCCAAGCAATTGCAATTGTAGATCTTGAATGGAGATGGTAATGTACTGCACTTGATGAATTGAAGGTGATCAGGTGGGATTACATGCCCACCCTCTGTATGTGTAATTGTGTGTGTGTGTGCTTGATCACATAATTGCATAAAAAATGTTTAATAGCAGCTGGCAATAAACAATTTGTGTGTAGCTGTCACATAATTGCATGAATAATGATCTATTTCCAACTATTATATATATATATATATATACACCCCTAGAGAAAAGTTCAAATGTGAACTACTCTTTGGTTGTGAACGTGAGGACAGCCCATAGCACGCCACGTGTCAATCTGAAATTTTTTCAACTTAGTGTTATTCATACTGAATAACGCTATCATTCAGACTGCGTTATTCAGTATGTATAAGGCTTAGTCGCACTCTGACGTACTCTAACGCGGGCGGGTTACCCGCGGGTCAAGGCTTATTCAGTCTGAATAACGCTTTATTCAGTATGAATAACACTAACCCGCGGATTTATTCAGACTGAATTAATAAGCCTTGACTCGCGAATGTCAGATTGCCACGTGTCGTGCTCTGGGCTGTCATCACGTGCACAACCAAAAAGTGGTTCACATTTGAACCCACCCCTACACCCCTATATATATATATATATATATATATATATATATAGGAAAGTTCAAATGTGAACTCAATTTTGGTTGTGAACATGAGCACGAATCTCAGCCACTCATCCGTCAATAAAGGCGGCTTTGACCGGCCCCCTACCCCCCCCCCCCTAATAATCTCTACCCTCCCAAGAATCGCGTCAACCCTCCGTATATAGGGTGGTGAACTCAAATGTGAACTCAATTTTGGTGGTGAACGTGAGGACGAATTTTAGACAGACATCTTCGGTTATGGTGGACGCGATCACAGAGGATTGACGCGATTCATCGGAGGGTAGAGATTGTTAGGGGGGACCGGTCAAAGCCGTCTTTGTTAACCAGATGAGTGGCTGAGCTTCGTCCTCATGGTTCACAAAAGAAGGAATCTCTCTCTCTCTATATATATATAACTTAAGAAACTTGCGACTTTTTGTCATGTCTCTTTTGTTACCAATTCAATTAAATAATAAATAATAATAATTACTATACCTTTTTTTAACAACAAATCTACTCTACTCCTAAACTACAGTACCTTTGTCCACAGCGGGATTCGAACCCCAGACCAAAGGTGAGGGGAACACCTTACAAAGACCTTGATACCGCTGGGCTACAAGCCCTTATGCAATAATAATTATACCTACCTGTTGACGATCAAGGATAAATGGTTTATAAACAAAAAATCAAGGGGTCACCAACGTCCGTCCTCATATTCAGGGGCGGAACACGACCATCATAGACTCAGGGGCCGAAATTTATTTTTTATTAAAAGTAGTTTTTTAAATATGATGTAACATTAAATTTCAGAAGAAACAAATGGTTAACGTAAGATTGAAAATGAAAACATTTAATTTACTACTTGAAAAATAATACCAAATATTTGTTATGTTTTTGGAGTATTATTAATTGATAAAAGGAACTCTTTATATTAGTAATGTAACACTATATACTAACTTAAACATTATTTGTTTATATTATTTAAAAACAAGTTTTTTCATATAATTAGTATTAATGATAGAGTATGTAGATTAAAAAGAAAAATGATAAAAATGGGTAAATGATTTTTTTAAAATTATTTAAAATGTACTTTTTATATATAATATAGTTGATGAGAATAAAAATGTTAATTGGAAGGTAAAATGATGATGAAAAACTAAATAATATTAATTGGTAGTTGAAGGAAAAAAAAAATTTAAGAAGGAAAGTGTAAGGGAGGGGTCTTGAATCCATGACCTTCATTATAAAGAAACAAGGTGATAACCAGTTGAGCTGCTTTATCATATATATGTATTAAATCGTGAAACAAGATATTTACCAGATACATACCAAGATATAAAATACGATATTCGACCGAAAAAACGGAGGGGCCATGGTCCCCGATAGCCGGATCCGCCCCTGCTCATATTGTGGCCGGAGCTAAATTGTGAGTTATTTAAGTTTGCTTTTCTTTGTTTCTTTATTATGTATGTATTCCCGTTGTCATTTTATCTTTCTATATTCGAATCCAAGTTTGTTATGCATGTAACATGAACCCATATATTAATCTAGCATATGCATATTTTCAAGTAGATATTTTCTCACTTATTTTTAATAATTCACATATAAACCTTCATTTATCCATTTTATTACCTTGTCACAATATTTATAAACTTTTATTCTAGCATCATAAGTTTTTTTAACTGACGAGTGACGATCCTTTTCAGTTAACCGTGAGTCTTTAATTCAGAACCACTATTGAAGATAAACCTAATGTTATAGGATAGGATTAGGGCTGTAAACGAACCGAACGTTCGGTGAACCGTTCGAGAATCGTTCGGCGGGAAGTTCGTTTATGTTCGTTTATTTAATAAACGAACGAACATGAACTAGTTTTTTTGTTCGTTTAGTTAAATGAACGAACATGAACAAAGGCACCGTTCATTCATTTACGTTCGTGAACGTTCGTTTATGTCGTTCGTTTACGTTCGTTTATGTCGTTCGTTTATGTTCGTTTGTATTAAAACATTTAATACTTATTTATCTAAGCTATATATTTTTAGAATTATTTAGTTTTAAATTTGAATTTGATTAATCTTTGGTTTTATATTAAGTTTAAAAAAAATGCACCTACTAATAATTAATGAAATGACAAGTAAGCTTGTTCGTTTATGTTCATTTACGTTTGTTCGTTTAACTTTTATGTTCGTTCGTTTAACTTTTACGTTCGTTCGTTTATGTTCGATTAGCATCTTAAACGAACGAACATGAACGAACACGAACACACCAAATACCTAAACGAACGAACACGAACACAATTTTTTTTGTTCGTTTACCGTTCGTGTTCGTTCGTTTGTTCGGTTAAGTTAAACGAACGAACACGAACAAGTCTCCGTTCGTATTCGTTCGGTTCGTTTACAGCCCTAGATAGGATCAATAAAAGGAATTGCATTGATTACCAGCATTTAATGTATAAATTTAGTCAACTAAAGAGATATGACCCATAATCAATCAGACACTTAATTGTTTATTCTATTGACAGCTGCAATTGAACATATTTTTATGCAATTATTCTGATAGCAGGAACACACACAATTACACATACATAGGGTTGACTTTGGGTATTTCCTCCCAACTTCATCATCTCCTTTCGGCTGCGTTTGCTACGTAGTATAAGAGATGATGGACAAAACTTACTGCCTCACGTTTGATGCAACATACGACAGAATATGAATTCACTGTCTTGCATTTCATGGCGCGTGGATAGCAACTGAGAGAAGGTGGACAACATGTGATAAAAAGGATTTTTTTTGTTCCATCAAAATAGGTGGAACAACATGGGACAAAAACGGGGCATAAACTAATATATTAGTAATTAACACTCGTTTGATATATAATTAACTTTAATATGATACTTTAACACTCGGCCACCTCTACCTCTTCTTCCACTACAACAACCTCATCCACCACCTCTACAACTACCATCGATTACCTTCTACCAACGTCTATCACCTCTACAACTGTCCGTCACCACCTCCACCACTATCCACCACCATCGACCACCACAACCATCATCACTATTAGTATTACCGTCGGTCACCATCTCCACCTCTAGCATAACCACCAACATCGGTTACATCAAAATTTTATATACATGATGTGTGTGTGTTTATGAAAATTGTATAATTTTTTAATAAATTATACAGTTACTTCATTTGTGTTAATTATAACTATTTTGTGGTATATAAAATCATCAAATAAATTTTTCGAGGAACTTGTCTAGTTCTGTCAAGTCCAGTCCTAGGCTTACTAAACAAAAACAGACACTGAGTGTCCAGTCCAATACCGTCCTATCCTGTCCAATTATGTCTACGTACCAAACGCTACTCAAGTTGCAATTCGGTTGAAACACTTGATTTGATCTACAAATAATGGCCTTCTCTATGATGAGTATACCAACTTTAGGTCTGTCTTGCAGTCTTGATCAAATAAATTATAATGAGAAAATTCAAATATCAGGTGTTTCCAATATTTAAGCAATTGCAATTATGCAGATCTTGAATGGAGATGATAATGTACTCTAGATGATGAATTGAAGCCAAGGTGGGATGGATATATTAGATGCCCAAAGTCAACGAAGCTCAGACCCATGACCAAAGGCCAAAGAGAACACCTTACAAATACCTTGATACCGCTAGGCTAAAAGTCCTTTGGTATTAGTTTAATTTCCTGATCACATAATTGCATAAATACATGTTTAAGGCCATCCGCTGTGGCTACTACCCGAAGGCTTCGGGTAGGATGAAGCCGACGGGTAGCATCAAGAACACTGCCGCGGGTGCCAGCGGGTTGATGAGTTTCGGTTTCACCAAGCCGGCGCGAAAACACCCTCTCTCTCTCTCTCTTCTTTCTCTCTCTTATTTATTTATTTATTTAAATGATTTTGGGTTGATAGCGGATGGATTGGGTTGTTTTGGGTAAAATAGTGGAAAGCTGATGTCGCGCTGATGTGACAGCTGAAACCATTGGGTAGTAGTAGGTCGACAACGAATGGCCTAAAAGCAGCTGTCAATAAACAATTTGTGTGTGGCTGTCACATAATTAATTGCATTGAATAGTTAATGTTTTATTTCCAACTACTATATGTGACTTAAGAAACTTGCGACTGTTTATCATGTCTCTTTTGTTACCAATTCAAATTAGATAATTGAAAATACTTAGACTTATCGGTTCATGATCGAGGATAAAAGGTTCACAAAACAAAAAATCACCGACGTCCATCCTCATATTGTGAATTTGTGACCATTGTGAGTTATTTAAGTTTGCTTTCTTTGTTTCCTTTTATTGCTATATATTCCCGTTGTCATCTTTTTTTCTTGGTGTATTCGATCGAAGTTTGTTATGTAAATTATTAATCTAACATATGCATATTTTTTAGTAGATTCTTTTTCCACTTATTTTCAATAATTCACATATAAACCTTCATTTATCCATCTTATTGCTTTGTCGATCAATATTTATAAACTTATGAATCCAGAATAAAAGTTTCATCAAGTAAATTGCAATGGATATATACCTGTTCAAGATGATTAAATCTAATATTATGTTACAGGCTAGCATCAATAAAAGGAGTTGCATTATTGATTGCCAGCATTTAATGTCTAAAATTGTTTATTCTATATATTGACAGCTGCAATTAACCATTTTTTAATGCTACTTTTCTTATCTGAGAAACTGATAAGCAGGCACACAAACACACACAATCCCAACAACTTCATCAGCTACGTTTATCATCTCCCTTCAAGTTCTGCACTTGCAGTTGCTTGAAAACCACTTGATTTGATCTACAAATAATGGCCTTTTTTGATGAGTTTCAACATCTTAAAATCCAACTAGATGAATAAAACGGGCCACCAGCAACTTTGCCAACAAGAATCTTATCGGGGTTGGTGGATTCGGGAAGGTCTACAGAGGATCATTCTATCGCTCCAAATGTGTGGCTGCTTTTAAGCGTCTTGATAGCGGACATGGGCAAGGAGACCTCGAGTTCTGGAAAGAGATCATTATGCTTTCCCGTTACACACATGAAAATCTAATAACTCTCTTGGGATATTGTGACGAGGATGGTGAGAGGATCCTTGCTTACAAACATGCATCTCGTGGAAGCCTTGATCGTCATTTAAGCTCCACTACTCTATCATGGACACAACGTCTCAAGATATGCCTTGAAGCTGCAAGGGGACTAAGCTACCTTCATGATCCCAAAGAGACGCAAGAAAGGGTTCTCCACCGTGACATAAAAAGTTCCAACATCTTACTAGATGAGAATTGGAATGCTAAACTTTCTGACTTGGGGTTGTCAAAAATAGGCCCAGCTAACCAGCAACACTCGGTTATTGTTACTAATGCTGTAGGTACGCTTGGGTACATTGATCCCCTATATTTGGAGGGATACTTCCTAACGAAAGAGTCAGACGTATACTCTTTTGGTGTGGTGTTGTTTGAAGTACTGTGTGGGAGAGTATGCAACAGTAATAATGTATTTGGCAATGGTGGTCAAAGGAAGCCTTTAGTGTCTACGTGGATAAAAAGCTATGAAATGAAGAATTTACATGAGATTATCTTTGAAGATCTGAAAGAACAAATGGATCCGAGTTCTTTGGAAGCATTTTCACACATTGCATATCAATGTTTGAAGAGAGCTCGTGACAAACGGCCAACGATGGCTCAGGTTGTGGGAAAACTTGAGAAGGCACTTGAATTTCAGGAGAGTTATGATGATATAAGACAATCAAAGGACTATAGAGCAATGATTAAGACTGTTGTACCCCCTCTCATCTACAGATCAGAAGCGGAACTTTACAAGCTTCTCTCCAAAGGGATCGTTGCTAACTTTGGGAAAACGGTAATATGATATTTCTGTAAGCTACAGTTGTAGATTTTCTATAGTTTTATGACCTTTGCCTCTATAAACTTGTATTCTATATGATATATATTCATGCTACACATGATTAGTTCAACTAATTTGTACTTATTTAATGGACAGTGGTTTTCGGTAAATAAGAATGGAGAACATATTGAAATGATATCTGCAGTAGAATGTTCGACTCCAAATTTAACTTCATCAGACTATGATCGATATTCGAAAGAAACTTCAAGGTGAGTTTTCTTCCTCCTCCATCAGTTTGTTAGGGGTAGGTTCTATATATCATTAACCTAAAAATGACTACCTAGGAACATGGGAACCGTCCACAATACGACATATGTCGTAATCATGAGCAACATATGGATGTCTTATAATGTTGTAACGTATTCTTCATGAGCTTGTGATCCATTATGTATAACACTTGCATAATAATCATTAATATTTTATTTACAATGAATATTCATCCTCAAGAGGTACATGTGTGATTGTTAGGTCTCAAAAGGAGATAAACTAGGCTAACAGGGTTTTGTAGAAGGGGGGTTGAATGCAAAACCGTAAAATTTAAAGACAGAGAAGTACTTTTAAATTCTTTGTATTGAAAAATTTCAACTAAGAATTACACTAAGTTCACAAAGACTGATTGCTGCGGAAAACAAATAACTTAAGCTACTTGAACAATCAAAACACAAAGACACTAAGACACTTAGACACTAAGACACCAGAACTACAAGAACAACTATGGAACACTCAGTAACACTATGAACTTGAAGGTGGTAGAAGCACTCTTTCTCTCTGAATTGCTATGTTGCTCTAAATCTGAAAGCTTGAATGCGTGGGAAGGACTGAGACCAAAGGCCTGTATTTATAGTCCCAGCTTCATCAAGTACAATGGACGCGTGTCAACATTTGTCTTGCTGCATGAGGATCTCCATACTGGGTATTGAAGCCAAGTCAAATCTTCAAGACTCCTTTTTGCAGATATTCATTCTTTAGTGAATATTTTGCATTAATGGAGACAAGCCAAACCTCCTGCAGAGGAATCTCTCCAAGTAGTATGGCACAGAGTCAAAGTTCCTTTACTCCTTTTTGCAGGTAGACAATGTTGAATGAAACTTTGTATTTATTGAGATGACCATCTTCAGACAAAATCTCAAACCAATCATTCTTGATCCACGAGCCATCCTTGGTCCATTGCACAAAGAGTTATCTTGTCCGGATGGCTTGCCCGGATGGACTAGTCCGGATGAACTCGTCCGGATGGATTGGCCGGAAGGACTTATCCGGATGACTTGTCTTGATGTACTCCTCCGGAGGGACTCTTCAGATATTTAGCCAAAATCACATACATTCCACTTGTTGACGATTTCAGCTGATATCAATTCTTCTTTGAATAATTGATTTATTTAGTACCTGAGAGAAGATAGATTTACAATAAAGAATATAGAAGGTCATTGGAGTACATCTTCAAATGAAGTGTTCCAACAATCTCCCCCTATTTGAGGATGTGATCCGGCATAAAGATTGTAAACTAGCTTCGTATAAGAGATGACCCATTTTTATTCTTTTTGGGTTCTTTTCTTTTCTTTTCTTTTCTTCGTTTTTTTTTTTTTTTTTTTTTTTTTTTTTTTTTGTATAAATAAGTATCTACAGTAACATGAACTATTTACAACAAAAGAAAAAAAAATTTAATCACTAAGAGATACTTTTAATTTCATCGATAAAGAGTACATCGGTGAGATTACAAAAGTATTATAGACAGAAGTAGACTGATAAGAAACATAGATAGATAGTG
Source organism: Centaurea solstitialis (assembly GCA_030169165.1). Taxonomy (NCBI): domain Eukaryota; kingdom Viridiplantae; phylum Streptophyta; class Magnoliopsida; order Asterales; family Asteraceae; genus Centaurea; species Centaurea solstitialis. The sequence continues at coordinate 62,657,961 of CM058046.1, read as the reverse complement.
AACACAAAGGAACTACTTAGCTCGCTCACTCAAGGTTGAGAAGATTTTCTTTTCTTCTTCAGAGAGGACTATGTTGTATTCGCTCCTGACCTTTCCCAAGCTGACATAGAGTTTGTCAAGGAAACCCATGATTTCTTTGTAGACCAGATCTGGGATATGCTTGTCATCCAGTAAGAAAAGAATCTCATTCCATTCGGTGACACCAAAGTTCTTTAGGGACAGAAGGTTGAAGGTTTCAGAGGGAGTAGTTTCTGGGGAATTGCCAGCTCTCTGAACAGCCATCCAGATGATTTGACCTTCCTTTTTGGCTCTGACTTTGGTAATTTCCTTTGGATCCTTTCTTCGAGTGAGGCAGTCATGAAAGTGTTTTACCACATTGTCTACTACCTTCTGCTTTTCCTTTGCTACATCCTTGGCTGCCTTTGTACCAAGAAAAGAGAAATCAGGACCGAACACTGAAGATGTGTTAGAAGGAGGCTTGAGCCTGAGCTTGTCAAACTCGCTTATTTGAAGGGCCTTCTTTTTGGCAATTTCTTCTGCGGCTTCTTGGTCAGGAGTGAGCTTGTTTTTCCCTTTTTCTTTAGAGGAGTCTTCATCAGCCTTTGAAGAGATTCTGGTTTCCTCCCCCTGAAGAGATGCATCGGATGGATGAGAAGTAGTGACAACATCCTTAGCTATTTGCATTTGCCTCGGATGAACTCTCTTTCTGCTGCTTATGTCCGGACCAGTTCTTTGTTTAGGAACAGTCGGTCGAGGTTGATCCTCCCCCTCAGCAGATGCAACTACTACCTGTTTCTCCCCTCAGCTGCTGGGGGAGTCTCAAAAGAGACCTCAGCATCGGAAATCCGGGCCTTAAGGAAGTGTAGTATCTCGCGATCAGAAGAAGTGAAGAGAGCCGGACCGTGCGGGGAGAGAAGCTGATACTGATCAAGATGGGCGGAGATGGCCGTGAGGGTGGTGCCGTGATCAGAAGAGGCCACCCTCAAAGCCTCAATGGATTCCGCATGCTGCTCAGTGGTCTTGGAGAGAGAAGCCAGAGAGTCTGAAATCTTTGAGAGAACATCACTCGGAGGAGAAGAGATAGAGGAAGCAAGCTGCTGGATATCCGTCTTCAAGGAGGCAACGGAGGCTGCAACAGTAGAGGAGAAGTGCTCAACATGAGTAGTGAGCTTCGAAAGAACCTGACGATGAATCTTTTCATTTTCCCCCAAGACAGTGAGCAATCTATGAGAGACAGTCTGAGAGTCCTCTAAAGCCTTCATGCGAGTGTCATGCTGAGCCAAATAGGTCCGGAAGTCTCCGGATAGAGTGGCCAACTGAGATTCCAGTGACCCAACCTTCCGACTACCGTGAAGAACATCAGAGAAGAAGTCTCCAATAGGCATCCGACTGATCGGACAAGTAGATGAGGAGAAGGCCCGGTGTCGCTCCGGAGAAAGGGATCGCGTCGGAGAAGGAGTCCGTCGAGGAGGGGACTCACGCCATGGAGAATGGACAATAGCAGGAGTGTCTGTGAAGTCAAATGCCGGTGGCGCCAAACTTTCGTGTCCGGCCGGAGGAGAATCTGCCTCAAGAAAAGTAGAGAGAAAGACAGCCTCAGGAATAATGGGACCCTCATCGGCTGGTGCAGTATGTGAAAGGCCGTGCAGTGTGGTAGTTTGGCCTCGGGTCGGAGCAGAACCCAAGTCATCCACCACAACCTTTTGGGAGGAAGTGGCAGGTGTAAGTAGGGACTCCTTGAATACAACCGACGTGTGTTGAGACACGCCAGAGGAGGTGGTAGAGGTGGAGTGTGTGCCCCCGGGTCCAATTGGGGCAGTAGAAGTGTTACCTTCAGGGATGACCCTAGGAAGAACCTTAGACCTCTTAGGAGAAGATCCAAGGGGGGACGTGGAGCGCCTCCGCAAAAGAGGTTTAGAGGCTGGGATTCCCTCCGATGGGTTGGTCGGAGGGATAGCCATTTTGGAGTGTGCGGAGGGTTTGGCGGGTCCTGGCTGTTTTTTCTTGGATCCCGCCAATTTTGCTCGGGAAAAGGTATAAGAGTGAGGTCGCATCTTGCCAGGTGGAGGAAGGGTAGGAGCAGTGGCACCCCATGATAGATCAGAGGATGCTAGTCGGAGCACAAAGTCCGGAAGAGGCTTATCGGTCGCTAAAGGCTCACGGTCCAAGAGCTTGACAGACAAAGTAGGCGAGGTCAGATCATAAATCACTTGTGGGTTGGGAGTGTTCGAATCCGCCAGTATAGCATCCGCCAGTTTCATATTGATAATCAAGGACATGAACCTAGGATAGGCAACTGCGGTGGACTGATTGTTACCAATCATCATGACCATAGAATCAAAGAAGAAGCCTGCAAAATTGATGGGACGTTGATGGAGAATAGCATGAGCTAACTCGGTAACATACCCCGGGCATTGGTCTTGGCCACCGGCCTTCCTAGAAAGGCAGTAAATGATGTGGCTGAAAAAGTGGTGCCAGACTCCACCCATGCTATTTCTAAAAAGGGTGACCTGACTCTTGTGTTCTTCTTTGGGAGTGTAGTTCATGAGAGCTACCATAGAGTCATGCTCATAGTGAAGAGGGAAAAGAGCAAAGTCTGGTGTATCAGGTAAGCGAAGGACCGTGCGAACATCAGCCTCGTCAAAGGATAAATCATTTTCAGTGAGGACAGAAGCTACTATACAATCAGTATGGCTATCAAAGGATGCAGTGGCCCAAAAATTACCTAACAACAAAGAGCTCATCCTAGTGTTCGCAGTGAAGGCATACAAGAGGGGAGACTTTTTAAGGTAGTTGTTCATGGGTTCAAACTCCGGATGATTCTCAATGGTAGAGAATCTAGCTAAGTGATTACATGGAGGAAAGGTTATCTTAGCCGGGTCCAAATTGTTGTCATTAAGAGGACCCGGAGGAAAAGCCATCCTAAGAGAGAAGGAGAGAAAACTTAGCTCAAGAGAGGCAGTAGACACACAATCCGGTCGGAACCGGAGGAGATGGCAGGGCCGCGGACGCGGTGACCGGAGCAGGAGACGGATCTCGGTGGTGGCCGGAGCGGATGTGTTCGTCGGAGCGCGGAGGTGCGGACGGCGGTGTCGGCCCGGAGCAGGTGGCTGCCGGAGCGCGGTGGAGGCCGGAAGCAGGCAGTGATTCGAACACGGCGGCGGCCGGAGGAAGGCGGCGGGCGGCGGAGGACGGGCGGCGGACGGATCACGGCGGCGGCGACCGGAGGACGGCGGCGGCGGCCGGATGACGGCGGCGGCGGCCGGATGACGGCGGTGGCGCCGGAGGACGGCGGCGGCGATCGGAGCACGGCGGCGGCCGGAGGTCGGTGGCGGCAACTGGAGGTCGCCGGCGCCGGAGTTTGCTCGAGGGGCGGCAGTTGGTGGCCGGCGTGGATGGTCCTCTTGGTGAGGAAGGTGAAGATGCTTGGTTGAGAGAGGAGGAAGAGAGGTTTTTATGGTGTGGTGAAAAGTGAAGAGGGTAAAGGGGTTTTATAGGAGAGATTAGGGTTAGGAGTGAAGGAGTTGGGGTAAAAATCTGATGGATATTAGGGAGTTGGGCTTAGGCTAGGGTTAGGGTAGAGTTATGTGTCAAGGAGGGAGTGGAGGAAGGGGAAGTGTTGGGATTGGGGAAGGATTGGAGAGAAAAAAATCTCTTGGTTTTGAGTGAGGGAAACGGATGGAGGGGGGGGGTCTTCGGCCGGAAGCGGAGGAGAGGGGGGAGGGTGTTTGGTCGGGTCGGTGGAGGGAAAGGGGGGGGGGGGTTTGTCGGAGTCGGAGGAGGGAGGTGGGGGGTTTCGTCGGAGGTGGTTTGGCCGTTGGTGGGAGGGTGTTTGGCGTTAGGCGGAGGCGGAGGTAAGAGCGGAGGAGAGGTTTAGAGGTTAGGGGTGTTTTGGCCGGGGTCGGAGGAGGGAAGAGGGTGTTTTGTCGGAGCCGGTGTTTATCGGAGGGAGGATCGGCGTGAGTCTCGAATCGTAGCCGGATCGGAGGTTGTTGCTTGGATCGGAGCCGGAGGAGAACCGGTCGGAGGAGGTTTCCTCGGAAGCCTCGACCCGGATCCGGAGATGAATTGGTCGGAGCCAAGGACGCCATTCGGAGCCGTTTTCGTTCGGATCGGAAGGAAGAGGTGTCTTAGTTGGAGCCGGAAGCGGAGGGTGATGCGGTTGTGGAGAGTACATCGAATCCGGATGTTTGAAGGTCGGAGCCGGATGAGACCGTTGTCGTAGGCTTACTCCGGAGCCGAGAGAGTCTTGGAGGGGAACCAAGATGACCTCACTTAGGTGATGTCATCGAGATGACGTCACTATGTTTTTTTTTTTTTTTTTTTTTTTTTTTTTTTTTGTTTTTTTTTTTTTTTTTTTTTTTTTTTTTTTTTTTTTTTTTTTTTACTCTAAAGCAAAGAAAAATTGTACATACACACAGAGAAGTATTAAGAGAGATTGATCATGCCAAGCTCTCCGACGAGAAAGTTGAACCTGGCTTCATCCAGGGGTTTTGTGAACAAGTCTGCTAGTTGATACTCCGTAGGGATGAAGTGGAGTTCGATGTCACCTTTGGAGATGTGGTCTCGGATGAAGTGATAGCGAATATCAATGTGCTTGGATCTGGAATGGAGCACCGGATTGTTTGCTATTGCTATGGCGCTTGAGTTGTCACACAGAATGGGCACCTGAGTGAATTGCTGATCGTAGTCCTGAAGCTGATTCTTCATCCACAAGATTTGAGCACAACAGCTTCCGGCAGCTACATATTCAGCCTCAGCGGTTGAGGTGGAGACTGAATGTTGCTTCTTACTTGACCAACTCACCAACTTCCCTCCAAGAAGTTGGCAGCTTCCTGTTGTACTCTTCCTGTCTAATTTAGATCCTGCAAAGTCAGAATCTGAATACCCAATTAGATCAAAACCTGAGTCTTTGGGATACCAAAGACCCAGATCAGGAGTACCCTTCAGGTACCGGAAGATGCGTTTTACAGCATATAAATGAGACTCTTTAGGATCAGCTTGAAAACGAGCACACAGACACGTAGAGAACATGATATCTGGTCTACTAGCAGTAAGATAAAGTAAAGAGCCAATCATTCCTCTATATTCAGTGATATTTACAGAATTGCCATTAGGATCAGAATCAAGTTTAAGAGGTGGAGCCATGGGGGTTTTCATTGGAGAGCAAGATTCAAAACTGAATTTCTTTAAAAGATCTTTAGTATACTTGCTTTGGTTTATAAAAATTCCTTCTTTTGTTTGTTTTACTTGTAAACCAAGAAAAAATGATAATTCCCCCATCATGCTCATTTCATAGTTAGTACTCATGAGATTGGCAAATTCATCACACATAGAGGGATCAGTGGCTCCGAAAATAATATCATCCACATAGATTTGAACAAGAATGATATTACCTGCCTTTTTCTTGAAGAAGAGAGTGTTGTCAATTTTACCTCGGATGTACTTGTTGGAGGTGAGAAACTCAGAGAGAGTATCATACCAGGCTCTCGGAGCTTGCTTTAGACCATACAAGGCCTTGTCAAGCTTGTAAACATAGTCTGGATGGTGAGGATCTTCAAAGCCTGGAGGTTGCTTCACATAGACTTCCTCCGACAGCTTCCCATTTAGGAAAGCACTTTTCACGTCCATCTGGTACACCTTGATGTTGAGAAAGGCAGCATGAGCCAGGAAGATTCTGATGGCTTCTAGTCTGGCCACCGGAGCGAACGTCTCGTCATAGTCGATCCCTTCCTCTTGCCGGTAGCCTTGAGCAACGAGTCTGGCTTTGTTTCGAACAACAGTGCCAAGCTCATCCATCTTGTTTCTGAAGATCCACTTAGTTCCGATGATGGTTTTGAGAAAAGGCTTCGGAACCAGCTTCCAGACTTTGTTTCTGATGAACTGTTCAAGTTCTTCTTGCATGGCCAGTACCCAACTTGGGTCACTTAGAGCTTCATTAACGGACTTGGGTTCAGTGATTGACAGGAAGTTTACATATAAACATATGTTTCCAGTTCCTCTTCTGGTTCGAACACCGGCTTGCTGATCACCAATGATTTGATCGATGGGATGATCCCGAGTCCACTTAATGGCTGGAGGAAGAGGATGAGGATGATTATGAAGATGAGGTAAAGGAGAGGACAGGTTTGGATTAGAAGATTGAGGGTCAGTAAAGAGGTGAGTTTGAGAATTATTAGTAGGTTGAAATGGAACAATAGCTTGGGTTACATTTGGGTTTGATGAAGTGGAAGGCTCATTGGAGTGTGGTGAGAAGGAAGAGGGATTGACAAATGGAGGAGATGGATCTGGACCCAGATAGGAGTCTACCCAATCATTTAGTTCTTCAGAGTTCGAAGATAATGACGAGGTTTTGGAGTCATCAAAGTCAACATGTATTGATTCATCAATACATTTTCGTCGGAGATTGTATACTCGGTAGGCTTTGGGAGTGAGAGAATATCCCACAAAGATTCCCTCATCACCTTTGGGATCAAACTTTCCCAGATGATCTCTATCATTCAACACATAGCAAGTACACCCAAACACATGAAAGAAACCAATTTTGGGCTTCTTTCCTTTGAACAGTTCATAAGGAGTTTTTCCCAATCTCTTGGTGATTAGAGATCGGTTTTGAGTGTAGCAGGCTGTGTTTACTGCTTCAGCCCAGAAGTAGGTGGGAAGATTAGCTTCACACAGCATGGATCTGGCAGCTTCACACAGCGTCCTGTTCTTCCTTTCCACCACTCCATTTTGTTGAGGAGATCTTACAGCAGAGAATTGTTGAGAGATTCCTTTGTCATTCAGAAAGGCATCAAGAGTGTAATTCTTGAATTCCGTTCCGTTGTCACTTCTAATGGATCTGACCGGAAGACCCGTCCGAACCTCAATCTTTTTGATGAAGAGAATAATCTCCTCAGCTGCATCTCCTTTGTGCCTGAGAAAGAAAGTCCAAGTGAAACGTGAGAATTCATCAACTAGAACGAGAATGTACCTTTTACCACCAAGGCTTGGTGTGCTGACTGGTCCACATAGATCCACGTGCAGCAACTGAAGAGGAGTGTTGATTGAGAAATTTTGCTTTGACTTGAAAGATGACCGGGAGATCTTCCCTTTCTCACAAGCACCGCACACTTTGTCTTTCAGAATATTGAGCTTTGGAAGCCCAATCACCAAGTCTTTAGAGGAGAGAGAATGAAGCGTTCTGAAGTTCAGATGAGAAAGCTTTTTGTGCCAGAGCCAACTTTTCTTTTCAGCATCGTCAGAGATGAAACAGATGCTTTCAGTTTCTGTATTATTGTCCATATTTATGATATAGACATTTTCTTTTCTTGAGCCGGATAGAACAGATTCTCCTTGGTTGTTTATTACATTGCATGCACAAATGTCAAAGATGACTTTGTAACCAAGATCACACAGTTGACTTATGCTTAGAAGATTATGCATAAGCCCCTCCACATAGGCCACTTTGTTGAAGGTGATGATTCCATTTGAGAGAGTACCGTATCCTTTGGTGATGCCCTTTGCGTCATCTCCAAACGTAACAGACGGACCCTTTTCAGACACATAGTTAAGTAAGAGAGATTTGTTTCCGGTCATATGTCTAGAACACCCACTGTCAAGATACCATGTCTTGTGGGGTTTTATGACCTGCACACACACAAAAGTTAGTTTCTAAGAACCCACTTGGCTTTGGGTCCTTTTGGTTTTGAAGAAGAAGGTAGAGCAGATTTTCTGTCAATTTTGTCTGACGGACAATCTTTTGCATAATGAGAGGTATCTCCACAGTTGTAACATTTTCGGTAATTAAAAGTCATGTTTGGAGCGTTGCACACAGTCTTTTTGAGAAAATTAAGTTTAATGTGAGGCTCTTGAGGTTTGACTCCTAACACACCTTTTCCTTTACTAAAATGAGTTTCCTTGTTTAAATTCACAGACCTAGGAACAAAAGGAGGTTGAGCCTTAGATGCCTTTCTTTTAGAAGGTTCAGAGAAATGAGCCACAAATTTTCCTTTGTTCTTATCAATACTCCTTTTATTTTTAGGAAAATCGATTTTGGGAATCTTTGAAGGTTTAGAGGAAGAAGAACACTCGTCATCAATAGTTAAATTGTTGAGCAAGTGATTCACAGACAAATCAGGAGTTTCAAAATCATTTGAATCATTTACTTCTTGAAGTTCTTTTGCTTTTACAAAGTTTCCAAATTTGAGTTGCTCCCTTAGATCTAAGGAGTTTACAGAACACATAGACATGGAGTCTGAAGACAAGAGATCATCTGAAGAAACATTTAAAGGGAGGTCACTAAGTTCAGAAGCAGAAGGAGGAAAAGCCATTTCAAAATCAGACTTCCAGTAACCAAGACCAGTTTTATCATCATGAGGAATCTGATCTTTAAAGATTTGAGAAAGATTTCTGGAAGCAGTGTTCCATTTTTCAACAACTTTTTGTTCATTTTGGAGCAAATTTTGAAGTTTGTACTTTTCTTTTGAAATCACAGAGTTTATGGTTTTCAAATCATCAATATCAGTCTTGAGTTTTTCAAGTTCTTTTGATTGAGCAGAGTAATCACGAAGTTGAGAAGACAGAGATTTGACTAAAGCAGATATTTTCTTCTTTTCATGTTTCAGATTATGATAGTCCACAGTTAAAGAGTCATAAGCATTAATCTTTTCAGATTCTGTCAGAGAGTGAAAAGGATGTACCTTAGAAGTGGAGGGAATCTCAGTAGAGACAAGAGCAGTGGATGAGTCTTCCTCCATGTCTTCATCTATTATGGCCATCAAGCAGTTGACGGTCTCCTTTGGTTCATCATCAGAGGAAGTGGGCTCATCAACCCAGTCATTTGACTCAGCTAGAAGTCCCTTCCCTTTTCTTGCAGCATTTCTTTCCTTTTCACGAACATATTTGGCCTTGTACTTCACGGCTGCCTTGTCAGAGGAATCACCAGATCTTTCGAATCTTCCGGAAGAGGACCTTTCGAAACGGTCAGAGGAAGATTTTTCAAATCTCTCGGAAGAGGATCTTTCGGACCCATCCGACTGAAGACTACCAGATCGGGAAGGTCGATGAGGCCCAAAGGATGGTCGGATGGACTGCTGACTTGATTTGCAATCTGCTGAGAAATGACCCTTCTTACCACAGTTGAAGCATGTGGTGGATTTAGAGAAGGATCTTCCATTGGTGAACCTTTTTCCATTTCTGAATCTGGATGAGGGCTTTCTAGAGAAACCCGACATGGCCATTTCATCTGATAGTTGGTCCACACAGGCATCGGTGCCTTCATCATCACCATCACAATCATGAACTTCGGAGGAGAGGTGATGATCCTCCACATCACTGACATCTGAGTCAGAACCAGGAAAGGTGATTTGAGGGACACACACAGATTTGGATTTAGAGTTTTCACTCATGAAGGCTATGGAAGAAGTTTTGACATCCCTAATGAGAGACTTCCTTTGGAGTTTAGTTTGCTCATAGTTCACTAAGGTTCCAAAAAGCACAGTGAGAGGCATTGTTTCCAAGTCTTTGGAGGTTTTGATGCAAGTACAGATATTTTCCCAGAAATCAGGAAGACCATCCATAAACTTGTTCAATACCTCCTCGTTATCATAAACTTTGCCCAAGAGGAGAAGGTCATTCAGAAGACTATTAAAACGGTTGTAGTAGTTGGTAATAGACTCACCCTTTTCATGACAAAACAATTCATATTTTCGAACCAGAGAAATTTTCTTACTCTTTTTGACCTCATTTGACCCTTCATACAACACACAGAGGGTCGACCACATTTCTTTGGCTGTAGAAAAATTTACTAGGGAGTGATACACCTCATCTGGAAGAGACATAGCTATGATAGACTTAACCTTAGTATCCAGAGACACAAGCTTCCAGTCTTCCTCGGTGTATTTCTTCTCAGACTTTAGGATAAATCTCCCAGTAGCTGAGGTTCTGTCTTCCTCAGAGGAGGATCCATCTTTATCTTTGTTAAAGCGGTCCCAAACTCTAGGAACAAGAGGACCATCACGAAGAATGGTAAGGTATCTGGAGTCAATACCTTCCATGAAAAGCAACATCCTGTTTTTCCACAAAGAGAAATTTGAGGGATTAAAGCGAGGTGGTTTTGAAGTAGTGCCATTATCCAGAAAAACAGAAACATTGTTGATGCTGGTTGTTTCAGAATTCGACCCTGAGGTAGCCATTGCAGATCTAGTTTATTGGATTAAACTAACCCGCTCTGATACCACTTGTTAGGTCTCAAAAGGAGATAAACTAGGCTAACAGGGTTTTGTAGAAGGGGGGTTGAATGCAAAACCGTAAAATTTAAAGACAGAGAAGTACTTTTAAATTCTTTGTATTGAAAAATTTCAACTAAGAATTACACTAAGTTCACAAAGACTGATTGCTGCGGAAAACAAATAACTTAAGCTACTTGAACAATCAAAACACAAAGACACTAAGACACTTAGACACTAAGACACCAGAACTACAAGAACAACTATGGAACACTCAGTAACACTATGAACTTGAAGGTGGTAGAAGCACTCTTTCTCTCTGAATTGCTATGTTGCTCTAAATCTGAAAGCTTGAATGCGTGGGAAGGACTGAGACCAAAGGCCTGTATTTATAGTCCCAGCTTCATCAAGTACAATGGACGCGTGTCAACATTTGTCTTGCTGCATGAGGATCTCCATACTGGGTATTGAAGCCAAGTCAAATCTTCAAGACTCCTTTTTGCAGATATTCATTCTTTAGTGAATATTTTGCATTAATGGAGACAAGCCAAACCTCCTGCAGAGGAATCTCTCCAAGTAGTATGGCACAGAGTCAAAGTTCCTTTACTCCTTTTTGCAGGTAGACAATGTTGAATGAAACTTTGTATTTATTGAGATGACCATCTTCAGACAAAATCTCAAACCAATCATTCTTGATCCACGAGCCATCCTTGGTCCATTGCACAAAGAGTTATCTTGTCCGGATGGCTTGCCCGGATGGACTAGTCCGGATGAACTCGTCCGGATGGATTGGCCGGAAGGACTTATCCGGATGACTTGTCTTGATGTACTCCTCCGGAGGGACTCTTCAGATATTTAGCCAAAATCACATACATTCCACTTGTTGACGATTTCAGCTGATATCAATTCTTCTTTGAATAATTGATTTATTTAGTACCTGAGAGAAGATAGATTTACAATAAAGAATATAGAAGGTCATTGGAGTACATCTTCAAATGAAGTGTTCCAACAGTGATGCTGATGCATTGTTGGCAGTTCTCGGATTCCTAGTCAACTTTGGGTTCTTATGAGAACTTTCAGCTCTTAGAATTTTCCGTAAGTAAAAATGTATACAAGGATTGGTTTTAAATAAAAAGGGTAAATGTTGTAAGAAGCTAGGGAGTTTTCAATGATTCACATATAAACTTTCACTTATCCTTTTGCCTTTGCACATTATTTATTTTTTCTAATCATGGAAGAATTTGTTAGTCTGTGATAATTGTGACATCCAACTTATCCATATATTTTATTATTCTATGATTAGAAAAAAAAGAAAAAAATTATTAACATAAATGTCCAAAAAACTGCCAATGGGTTATAGGCATATTTAAAAAAAATACTATTAATATAAATCCCCAAAAAACAGCTTTTGGGTTATAGGCATGTTAAATAAATATAAACAATTAATTTAGTAAAATGATTGGTTCATATCAGATCTCAGATCACAAACTATAGAATTCTCATTTGATTAGACCCCATATATATATATATATATATATAGAGAGAGAGAGGAAAGTTCAAATGTAAACCACTTTTTGGTTGTGAACGTGAGGACAGCCGAGATCGCGACACGTGGCGGCTTTGAGTGTGGTCCTTCCTTTAATTCAATGCCCTCCCATGAATCGTGCCTAGTCATCCGCCGTGGACATGTGTAACGCCCCAAAACCCATAACGATAATAACACGCATATAATATAAATCCCAGTGATCTAAATCGCAATCTCATAATATTTAGTTCAAAAGTAAATAGTTAAAGAGTGCATGCGGAACATCCCTCCACAGCTGAGATTCTAAATTTAGGATAAACTACTAAACTTCTACCGGTAGAGCTACTCTAAAGGTCTACCTTCTCCTTGCCTCTCACCACACGATCTTTCCCTGAAAAGGTTTGAGATTTTGAAAACGAGGGTTAGACCGAAAGGTCTAGTGAATTCCCTCCAAAAACAGTTTAAAACACAGTTCCGGCCCGCTGGCCGTAAAATCAGATATCTCAAATAAACAGGAAAGCATCATGAGTAATAAAATCACAATACAACAAACCAGATGGCCGGATCCCCCGGATACACAATTTAAGGAGTGACGGACATAGTCCGTGCCTCGCACCATCCCACAATCAACCTTACGTGGCCGGATCTCCCCGATTCTCATTTAAGGAGTGACGGACGTAGTCCGTGCCTCACATCACTAAACTTCCCAGGGATATACGGTCCCATGGTACCCATTACTCACGATGCAATCCCGAAATGTTAAAATAGCATGTATATGATGATCATCAATATAGCATTCACAACCATTTGTAATTTCACCAAATCACATTAATATCATCAAAACATTTGCAAATCGAATGGATATGTTTAAAACAGTAAAAGCAGTCCATTCATTTTCAGGTAAGGGAACTCACCTGAGCTTAACTCGCTGCTTACTCTAACTCCCGGTATCTGTATAAATTCCTAAGGCATTAGTGATTCGCACTTAGAAAAACCCACAACTAGAATATCCCTAGGCAGACCCAGCACGGGGGTTCCGCTATGGAACCCGATTCGGGTAAAGGTAATTTCCCGGTTCGGGAAATGCCAATTCCCGATTCGGGGAGTGCCAATTCCCGATTCGGGAAATATCACACTCGATCCTTGGAAAAATTTTCTAAGTTAGATCCCCTAATCCGACTCAAAAGGAAACGAGGTCAAAATAACGACTCAACTAGCCAAATTCCCGATTCGGGAAACATAAGTTTCCAATTCGGGAAAGGCATAAGGGAAACAAAACGCAACACAAATCCCAATTCGGGAAACATAATTTCCCGACTCGGGAATTATAAGTCCCGGTTCGGATTACATGATTCCCCGACTCGGGAATCATAAATCCCGATTCGGGTTTTATGATTTCCCAATTCGGGAAACTCGACCAGATCCGAAAAATGAACTAAATCTTGGTGAAAACTGACCCAATTGGACCCAAAACAATTCTAGAAGATTACCAAACGAATCCTATATCAACCTACATAAACTTCACGCAAAATAACATTGTAATCTTACCTTGATTTGGTAGAATGAGCCTCTTGAAGATGATGATGATGATGAATAAATTTTCCTCCCAAAAACACTCACTTCACACACTCTTTCTCAAATCAGATTTTCCAAAAAATGATTAGGTTTAGGGTTTCCATACCATAAGTAGTATGGGCCATGGGCTAAGCCCATACCCAAAATAGACTAATACAACTCATTAACAAATTCCCAAAAGTGACACCTTTAGCCCCTATAATCTATCATTCTTACAAAAGACCAACTTAACGGAGAAATTCTTACTTAAGGCATCAGATAAAATCATTGGTTATTACAACATGACGTGGCGCCTAGTCATCCGCCACGTGTCGCGCTCTCGGTTGTCCTCACGTTCACAACCAAAAAGCGGTTCACATTTGAACCTGCCCCTATATATATATATATATAGAGGAAGGTTCATGCGAGAAATTAACATATCAATTTAAGAAAACGTGAGGAGCAATCTTAGCCACTCATTTTAGATTACGGTGGACGTGATCATGAAGGATTGACGCGATTCATGGGAGGTTAGAGATTATTAAGGGGGGGGGGGGTACCGGTCAAAGCCGCCTTTGTTAACCGGATGAGTGACTGAGATTGCTTCTCACGTTCTCTAAAAAAGTTATGTTTCTCATTTGAACCTTTCTCTCTCTCTCTCTCTCTCTCTCTATATATATATATATATGTAAATCTAAATGTTTTATGTATCGTATTTTGCTGCTTCTTCATGTCAGATTTGCAGAGGGGAGTTATCTAGCATATGCTGGGAAATTCAAAGCACATATTAGAACTCGATTCTTATCGCCGCAAATCACATACACAGTAAATCTTGTGTTCAAATTCTTACATACAAGAAAGCATTCAAGCGAACGGACATATTTACCCCTTAGATACAAATTGGTAGGAGAAATTTCGTCTTTAAATTCATACCTTGCTCTTGAGAGAGAAGATGGATGGATGATGGTTGAACTGTATCAGTTTACCGGCCACAAGAGAAATTTTGACCTTGCAATTCAGTTCCACGGCAAAGTGTCTGATGATGATCTTATAGTAGACGGTATTGAGTTTCGGCCCATGGAGAAAGTAAGCTAACAAATATTGGTACAGAGGGATATTCAAATGAAAATATATTCAAAATAAGAGAATATGAGAATGCGCAAATCACATGTGATTTTACGTTTAAATCACATGCAATTATAAGGGACACAATCAAAGGTAAAATTAAAGAACACAAGAATGGGCAAGGATATGCGGGCTACTTACACACAATCGTATGTGGATCTCAATGTAAAACTACATTGTGATTTAGGTGTTCTTATATTCTCATATTTGGACTATGTTTTTGTTTGATGCAAAATTTATATATTTATTTATTTCGTCATTTTATTTAAGTTGTTTTCTAAGAAAACAAGTCAGCCATAAAAGCACATTCTCGTGTAAGAGAACTCATATGGCTCACCTTCTTTTTGAGGGAAAAGTTTCATGGAATAAAATAGAACACAATTAGAGAATCAAATATTTTAATTTCTTGTGTAATAAATCAAAGTCTTATATATCTTATAAATCAAAGTCTATACAGTGCCGTTCCTGACATTTTATAGGCCCTGGACAAGATGTTAAAAAGGGCCCTCACTAAGTGCGAAAAAAACTTTAATATATCGTTTTTATAATTAAAAAGTAAAATGAATTTTAGATATACTAGTTCATATAAAACCATTCTTCGAGTATTTTCAGACATATAATCATAAACTATTTTTAAATTAATATTATCTACTATATCATTTTTATATAGCATCACCATTAGTTTCAACATAAAATACATCATATGATATATTTTTTTATATATAGATTGACGTTATTTGGAGTCACAATATTGAATATTCATGGTAACACTCATTATAAAAAGATGGATTTATAAGATATGTCTAAAATATACAAGTGTCCGAATAAAGACAAGTTTATACGGTCAACCTATAAAACTTCTTATTTGATAGCATTTTAATAGGTTTGTAGGACATTTAGGCATCTTAACAATCTTTTTAGTTCATTTTTAAAGTAAAAAGGGTTTTATTATAAGCTATTTTATAGCACACGTTTGAAAGAAGCCCATAAAATCATAATTTTATGGGACATTTGTGAATTGTGATTATATGATAATTTTTCAAATAGTGTCATAAATATTAGTTAATATGACAATTTGTTTAAAAACATTTATAAAAACTTGTAAAATACCAAAGAAATGTCCTAAAAACATATTACAACACTTTTAGATCACACGTTTTTTGTATGCTTCTATAAACTTGAGTCTTATAAAGTATAAAGTATTTTATTACGAAGCTTAGACATTTTAGGTGTCTTATAATGCCAATTTAATACTAAATATATCAAAGAATAATCAATTAAGTAGTTTTAGACTTTGGCTCTAAATAAAAAACTTAGAAAAACAATAACGAAGACTATAAAGTGAATGACCAATTAATTTTTTTTACATATTTTTGTTGACAATGTAACTAATACTTATGTTTTGGGCCTTAAGATAATCCCCAAAAAAGGTCCTATTAGATACTAAAACATTTGTGTCACTTTTATTTACGATTTTTATTACTACTATATGTATATATGCAAAATTTTGGGCCCCTACTTTTTGTGGGCCCTGGGCGTACGCCCGGCCCGCCCCCCTCCAGGCACGGCACTGAGTCTATATATATATATATCATATATGGGTACGTTTTACAGGTGGAAAATGAAGCGGAAGAGGACGATGAGCATCTGCAACCAACATCAGGGTCCGATAAAGACTGGGAACAAAAATTACCGAAAGATTATGAACAAATAAGCGAGTGGTCAAAAGACTCTATTAAATGGAGAACGAAAAAGGAACTCTATATTCATTTTTGCAAAGGGTTCCTAGTTAATGATGGTGAAGAGGTAAATTCTACGAATTAGAATGATTCATTCCTATCATCTTCGGAACCATAATTGTTCACTTCTTTCTCATGTGTAGTAGTGGAGCCTATAGCACTCTAAAATTGTCATAAGAGTACTTACATACTTTTTGATTGACAGTGGTTTTCTCTACACAAAAACAGAAAGAAATGCTATATGCTACCAGCAAGAGCAATTTTGAAAGAATCCGATTGGAGATGGGAGCCTCAACGTGGATCAAGGTTTCTTTCTCTGTCTCTCAACCTGTTTTTCTTCTAGACGTGTATGTTTTGCATGTACATCCATAGGAGGTGGTTAGATAAGAATGTTAATATCGTGAGAAGGTAAAAGGGAAGTTTAAGAAAAAAAATTCATATATAAGTATTGAAAAAAATCCGAAAAGAATATATTTGAAAAGACATATACATATTTAACCGGCATTACTATTACCTGGGAAAAAAATTGATTACCGACAAACTCAAGCAGACTATATAGAATACACCTAAATGACACCGATGCGAAGGGATATTCATATGGGTTTGAAAGAATTTTATATGAACCTCTCTTCTTACTTTCTCACAATATTTAACTTTCGTATATGACCCTTCCATTATGTATGTAATGCGCTAATGTTTTTGGGTAACAAACATTTGTTCGAGCTTGTTAACAAGACCACTAATTTATCCAACATAGGGCAGTTGCAAAAATCACCCATAATTAACGATCCTATTACACACATTATGTTTTGTGGTCGCAGATTTGAGGAAATCGCTTGTGATCCTATCATGAGTTTTGATATCGTTTGCACAATCAAATCCAAATTATTGTCGCCTGAAACAAGATATGCATGTTACCTTGTCTTCAAAATAACAAAAGATCATTATGCATTTGAGGCTCCAACAAAAGTGATAGATAAAGATTTCAATTTAAATGCTCGACACGCAGTTGATTTTTGGTTTATCTATTTACATAGTCCTCCACCCCCAGTTATTAGATCGAAGTTTGAACGACACACCCACAACCAGATTAATAGGCACAAAATGAAAGGTCTTCCACAACGGAGGAACGATGATTGGATGGAAGTTCAAGTATGGGAATTTCTAACCGGTGCTAGCACCGAAATGATTTCAATGCGCTTTGACTTTATGAGTTCCTCTTCTAGGTATCTAATAGGACTTACCATTCAAGGGATTGAGTTTAAACAAATGTAATTCTCTTCTTTAAGAAATGCGCTTTGGGTGCATTTTTGAACTTGCTTCTTTAAACAAAATTTTTTTCTCGTTTTACTTTTTATGATGATTGTATTTTGTACTTGTGTCTTTAAACAATTCTATTAGTACATTTTTGAAGGATTACTTATGTAGTTTGGTTAAAGTTATTTTTATATACATCACAACGTCAATCATGCTAAAATACTCAAAATCTAAGCTACTAGAGTCTTAGGCGTTTGGTTATAAGAACGAAACAATATAGGTCATACATGTTAATCAAATGAGTGTTACCCCGTAGCATTTCAGTAACAAGTTCATTTAACCACTTGAATGTCCAAGTCCAACACAAATATAACGGGCTATGCTCGTACAATCTCTCCCTCCTTGGTCTTCACTTTCCTTGACTGCATCTAGTAGTATGAGATCGGAGACTCTTAAATTTGTAGGACTTTGTTCTTGATCACTATCACATCCCTTTCCACTTATATGACATCCTTTATTCATAACTAGATTGGATGAACATTTAGTTTCTTGAGAGGCAGCTTAGCAACTACGATTACTAATTTAAGAATGCTCGTATGCACATCAAACGAAAACTAGGATTCCAGAAGAATAGAGGATTCTCAGTTTCATTACTACACAAAAGATCCACGTGGTTGTAGTCTCCAGAAGCTAAAGTATCCATGCGTCAAACCATTTGTTTTCCATGTCACTGAAGAAATGGAAAACTTATATTGTCATATGCAACCAACTAAAATATCGAAGCAAGAAAAGCTGTAGATACTGAAAGTGTACATGTGTGATATAATCTCCTCTCTATTGCATGTATAAAGAAAGAAGGCACACAACCCTCACCTCAGAGAGAGGCATAGAGAGGCAGATATAGGGTAATAACTCTCTCACCAAGCTCGCAAAGCCATCTCCAGGCATGCTAATACATACAATTGTCACTCACATAGGCAAGACCTTCAAAAAACTTCAGTATAAATTCTTCAAGATCCTGAATTGATTCAGGTGCCAGCCTATGGGAATGGATAGATGGGGATTAGAAAACTAGGTGTGCTTTACAATGTCTGTAGAGAGTCGCAACACATACCTAGGCAAAGCGTGTTGGTGTTGGAACTCAGAATAATGGAACACAAAACAATACGTAGGATATGAAACTGGAACTATTTTTCTGCACTCTCAATTCAACAAGGAACATACATATTTATAAAGAAAACTAACCCACTAACACAACCACTACTTCCTAAAATCATGCAAACTATCAACGTAGCCTAGTGTGGGATGTAACCCACTTCTTTCCTAAAGACAAGCCACTAAACAAACTAACAAAATAACTAGACATACTAATCAAGATTACCCAACAATCACCCTGTAATCTTGATGACGACCCGTGTTTTTTTTCAATCAAAACAATACCCATTTCCTCGGCCTCTTGCTCTTCCTCGACCTCTTCCACCTCTCTACGAGTTCCTTCCTCGTCCGCTACTTTCAACATGCTTTTGTTCACTTACCCACATGAGGCGACCTTGCTCTCGTACCGTTGATGCACCTGCGTTTTCTACGGTCATTTCCTAGCTAAACATTCGAGTTTCAACACCGGTCTTGATCTCGAACTTGCTTCTTTTCTTGCTTCTTGCTTCTTGCTTCTTGCTTTCTTGCTTTCTTGCTTTCTTGCTTTCTTGCTTTCTTGCTACTTACTTTCTTCACGGTCTTCGGTCTCACGCCGGAGCTTTCTCGGTCTCACGGTCTTCTCGACGGCGTCGGTCTTTTCTTTTTCGGTCTTCACGATTCCTTCTGCAATTCACGTGAACATGCTACTTTCTGCATTCTGCTTCTTCTTTCTTCAATTCACCATTTCTGCTGCTTCTTTCTGCGATTTCTTGCTGCTACTTGCGGCTATTCTCGGCGATTTCTTGCTGCGTCTTTCTGTCAATCACCGACTTATCTGCTACTTTCTGCCAGTCACAAACGGCAACCACTGATATGCAATGTCTGATAACTTTTTCAAAGAAGTTGGATCCATTTGTGGTTTCAGATCTCGAAAGAGAATCTCATCTAACTTCTTCAGTTCGTAGCTTTTTCTCCACATAGGCACTAAAGGCTCGAACTGAGTACTAACTGAGGTTAATCTAACATGTTCATAGCATAACTTCCCACACATTACTTCGACTAAGACCACACCAAAAGAGTATACGTCCGACTCTTTTGTTAGCACATACGTATCAATATATAGAGGGTCACAGTACCCAGGCGTACCCACAACATTAGTGAGGACTGCTGTGTGTTGCTGATTAGCAGGGGCTAGTTTCGACAGACCCATGTCAGAAAGTTTAGCATTCCAATTCCCATCTAGTAAGATGTTGGAACTCTTTATATCACGGTGGATAACTCTTTGTTTTGTTCCTTTGGGGTCATGAAGGTAGCTTAGACCCCTTGCGGCTGCAAGACATATCTTCAGACGTTGCCTCCATGTGAGAGTAACATTGCTTAAATAGCGATCAAGGCTTCCACGAGATGCAAGCTCGTACACAAGAATCTTCTCACCACCCTCGTCACAGTATCCCAAGAGAGAGATGAGATTTTCGTGTGAGTGACGGGAAAGCATCATGATCTCTTTCCAGAACTGCGGATCTCCTTGCCCGAATCGACGATCGAGACGCTTAAAAGCAACCATGCTGCGCCCCTTAGAGTGAGAGATTTCTCCTTCGTACACGCTCCCAAATCCACCATTTCCGATGATCTTGTTGGCATGGAAATTGTTGGTGGCCAATTTTATTTCTTCCAGTTGGATTCTAAGATGAAGAAACTCATCCAAGAAGTCCATTATTTGTTGATCAAATAAATCAATATATATACTAAAAGGAAAACCCACAAGTTATGATGTGGCATCCTCTAAGGCCAAGAAAAATATTTATCTTTTTTCTCAAAATTTTGATTTTTTAATGTTGAATTTTGTAAAGACTTTTTTGCCATTCCATAAAACATGTGTAATTCAATACAAACTTGGGACTTTTTTGTAAATTTACATATCCAAGTTTAACCTCCAACTTTTCATTTGCTTCTTCATTTAATTCTCTTTATTTGTTAATGAAATTTGTTTTTCATAAGTTACAATGATAAACAAATTGAAATCCTATAAATTCCTTGGTGAAGCTTGAGAAGATGAAAGTTGAAAAAGACAAAAAATCTTAAACATGTATGTAGAAGTTATGTTCTCCAAACAATATGATTTGTTACTAAAAAGAAAAACCACAGAATATGATGTGGCATCTTCTAAGGGCTAGAAGATCATTTATATTTTTTCTCAAATTTTGTAATTTTTTGTATTTTTAATCTTTTTAATTAATATGATAATAATTACATTCATTATTAGAGTCATTATTTCAAACATGAATTGACCACATTTTCATTTATTCTTCAAACTTTTCATTTACCATCAATTAAATCATCAAACACATGTTATACTATATATACCAACTATTTACATCAAACACATCCATCAAATTGTCCAAGTTTTTCTTCATTAAAAGGAAGAATCATGAGTTTTGATGTGATCTATTCTAAAACCAAGAAACCTATTTATGTTTTTTCTCATTCATTCTTCTTTTACTCTTTTTTTCAATATTAATTTTTCATCAACATTGATGGTTATTTATGTTTGCAATTAAACCATCTTTTCGTTTTCTCTACCTATACTCTCCATCTTCAAACTATTTATACTACTATAACTTACGATAGATCATCCATTCACCATATGTTTTCATGATGATTATCATGTTTATAGTTTTTTTGTGTATTTCGTCTCTTTTTTTCTTTTGTTTACTTCGAGAAAACTAATTCATATCTCATATATGCATTTTGTAGAAATTTTGGTGGGGATTTTAGACTCTCTTTATCATGTTTGAATAAACTTTGAGAGACAAGTTATGCATCTCTCTTACCTTTTGTTAAGATTTTAAAATATTTTTTTTGTTTATTTCGTCTATATTTTTTTTCTTTGGATTACTTCGAGAAAAACTAATCCATATACCATATATATATATATTATCATTAATCATATATGCATTTTGTAGAGATTTTGTTGAGAATTTTAGAGTTTCTTTATTTAACCAAGGCATTGTTTATGTTTGTTATATATTTCAAATGAAATCAAGTGTATATTTTTTTATATTTGTTTTGCAGTTTTGCTTGCAACAACTATTCATCAATGGAATTTCGAATATATTACAATCATTGATGTGTCATGAGTAAAGTTCATTCTTTGTTTATATCACATTGTTCATATAGGAAAATGCAAATTTATATATATTTTTTACTCCTAATTTTATTTTATGTCAAATCATCAAACATATGTTAGAGAATATGTACATACACATACACCGACTATTTGAGACAAATTATTTGTTTGTTTTTTTCTTTTTGTTGAGTTTGTTAACAATTGTATATTGATCTATTTGCGAGATCCATCCAATTGTAAGCTAAGATGGATGTTCCGTTAAAATGGAAGTTATTACGTTTTCACCATAAATTTTTTAGGTAAAAACGTTTATCTTTTATTTCATGTTCTATACAAATTATATATTGTCGTTGATGTTTGCACATATGTTTTATTCGAAAATTGTTTTCTTGCGTGACAGTGGTTCTTTCAACGGAACCAATGATGCATTATTGACAGCGATTTTAGAAGACAAGATACAATATATAATATAATTGTTATAAGTAATCTTCAATGGTTATTTGTATTTTTATTTAGGTTTTATTTCGTGAAAATTAATATGGGTATACATTTTTTAGACTGTTGTTGGAGTTTTAAAGCCCTTTTCTTATCTCAATCTTTTACATTTTTCTAAGTTTTTTGCTTGATTAAATATTTTAAAAATATTAGAATAAATATTTTTGTTATTTCGATGACACATGAATATAATAATTTATATTTAGTTGTCAAAATATAATAATAAATTGGTTATAATGGAAATAAATAAATAAATAAAGATGACAATTAATCAGTTCAATTTAAAATATAAATAAAATACTTATGATAATAAAAATATAATAACTTATCGTTACTATTTAATGACAATTATTAATTGCTATTGTCTATATAATACTTTTTTATATGTATTGATTAAATTATTAATGGTAGACTATGCCATTTATATTCATTTGTATGATACTATTTTCATTAATTCGATATAAACATATATATATATATATATATATATATCAATTGATCCTATTTTTAAGTGAAATTGTAATTTCAAAATTAAAAACACGATAAATAAGTGAAGTCGTTATATAAAAATAAAATCATATATATTGATATTGATATATTGATGATTAATTTTATCTTACAAAAAAAAGATTAATAAATATTAAAAAAAATAACCAAATAAAGCTTATTTAATCATAGTTTTGATTTATAATGATTGTTATCTTACAAAAAAAGTATAATTGTGATTAATATAAAATAAATAAAATTATAATTAGTATATAGTATAATACTATTATTAGTCCTCTAAATAAATGAGATACTTATCATGTTTAATATCGCTTAAAATATTATTAAATAAATAATATATATAATTAGAATTAGTATATAAAATATAAAATTAGTATGATAATATACAATAAAATTAAAGTCAATAAAATAATAGAAGAATAAAACTTAAATTAGAAGAATCAATATATTAGATGAATTTGATTTTGGTTACAATCCCTAATACGTATAAATTATTTCATAATTCATTATTACCTTAGATTAAATCAAATTGAATTAGAATAGAAATAACAACTTTATTTACATAAATTTAATAAAAGTTTATTTTTTTTGTTTCAATACCAATATAAATTTTAATAAAAAACTAAATGAATAACTTAAATAAAATTATTACAATAAAGTTCTTATTTTCACTAATTTTTTTATCAAATTGAAACAGATAAATTAACAACTTATTTACCATACAAATTAATAATAAGTTTTATTTTTTCAATTTAAATTAACTAACAAATATAAAACGGTCTTTTAATTATCAATTACATCAAAGTTAAATTATTAACATTCAATTAACACTCGTCATCAAATTTCAAAATACAATAACGTGATGTTTTCTTTGCAATAATTTTTTTTGTCATAGTTTAAACGATACATATACAACAATGTAAACTTATAATTACAAAAATACAATCACATAAAATGTTAAATAAGAGCTCAATTTTATATATCACAATCTCATAACAACGTATAACTATACAACTATATCTATATTCATATTATCTAAGCATCATGAAATTATGATATAGTTTATAGAATTATAATATACACTAATACACAAAAGTGTAAGGTGGATTATACAATTGAATTGCATTCATATATAATATGCAAATACAATAAATTCATATTTAAAAATTAATACTGCACCGGGATGAACTAGGTATTCATCAAGTTCACAATCAATGCAATGTTTTGATGGTGAGTTGTATCACTGATAATTTATATAAAAATTTAATAGCGTAAAGTGTAGATGCAATAAAATTGGTGCAGCTGTCCATTATATTGCATGAATAATGGTTATTCACTTTACTACTACTTTATAATACATTTATTAACCAAACTCTTAAAAACAACAATCAAAGCACATTGTACCACCCTTTTGAGCACAACATCTTAAAATGTCTTAAATTTTCAACACCTACTCTCTTCTCAATCAGCCATGATTACCCTTCCCTCACGCTCCAGCCTCCCTTCCCTCTCGGACGATTCAATGTCTTAAGCCGACGATTCACGCTCCTAGATTTCTTCTTAATCAACTCCATTTCTTCTTCACCTTTTCACTGATTTTTTCTAGCTCAATCCGGTTTGTCAAGTTGATTTCTTTGTAGATTTCTTACTAATTCGATTTCTTCCTTACGATTTGAATCAGGTTTGAAATCGATTTTGCTTACTAAGTCGATGTCTTCACTCGATTTTGCTTACTGCTTTATTCTGTTTGGTTTTGAAAATCAATCTGGGTTAGGGATTATTTTTTTAGTTTCCAATGTTGGGTTTAGATTTCTTTTATTATAATCAATCAATCTCATATTGTTTCTTTGATTCTTTCTTGATTGTTGAGTATTTTTCAAGATAGTGGAATTATGCCTTTGTGTAAGAACGTGTAGCTAATGTGGATACAGAAGGGGGCTGGAGACTGGGATGGAGGAGAGGTAGCTAGGTTATACCACTCGGTCTTAAGATTTCCCCTAAAACAATGTGCAATTTTTAAAAAAGAACATTTTGCAAGCTGGTATTTTCATGGAAACATCTCTACTCCTTTGGAACAGGTAAGGTTTAGACCCTACTTTGTGGTTGATTAATTGTGTTTGGTTTAAGTGTTGCATTTTAGGTTTTGTACAGTTTAATTTTCTAGGATGTTTAGGTCATACTTCTATTGAACTTTTGATTGGTTGAGTGGCACCATTAAAGATTGGTTTCCATCATGATGACTTTTGGTTTTTGCAGTTGAGAAGGTTCATGCTTCTCTCAAGATGACTGTTGATTTCCTAGAACATCAATTTCAATCTCCATTTTTACTGTATCCATTGCGCAAGTATCACACTTTGTATGTGTGATTTAGAAAAGATTTAAATGTTGTTGCAGGGCAGCCTATGGTTGTATGGAGAAGTTATGTGTGAAGGTCTTCCATGATGCCGCCTTTAGTTAAAATCAATAGGTCTTGGAGAACTTCATGAGGCACATGGCTCCTATCTATAAAATTGCTCCCTCTCAAAAGTCATTGTCGATCACCACCTTCGGTATTTAAATTTTAGTTTTCTTTGTTTTTTTTAATTGCTTAAACTTCAAAATAAGCATATATGGGGTGTCAATTGTAAAAAAAAAATCTGATAATTTTTTTGCAACAAAAATAACTGCAATTAATGGTATCTAAAATTTGTATTTTGCATTTTGGTGTATCTTTGATGCCAAATTGTGTTATGAAGTTAGTGTAATATATAATGGGTTGATATTTTAGTAGACTTAGGGACCGTTTACTCGACGCTTATACCGTAAGTGCTTACCGGGTTAATTTACCTTAAGGGATTATCATGAGAAGGACTAAAATCTTACCCGGTAAGTGAGATCGACAACTCCTACCTGGTAAGAGCTTATCGGGTAAACTGTTGAGACCTTCACAAACAAGTCAAAATTTTTAACTGTTTCTTACACTCTCCTTTTATACTTCAAAGTTCAAACCTTTGATTTTAAGTTATGTCAGTAAAGAAATTGAAAAGAAGCAAGCAGTAAGACACAAAGTCAAGATCTGATTATAATTGATTCTGAAATTCAATCCAAACCATATTGGCTATTACAGTGCAGATAATTACCAATTACACCATGGTTTAGGTTTGTAATTACATTTAAATTGTTGTTGATCATGTGTGTCTTGATTTGTTTATCCACAGGGAAATGAGAAAAGCAATGAACTGGTCTCTGCTCTAGCAACCCAATTTTCTTTACAGGTTGGTTTCTTTTTCGTCACTCTCTTTATTTGTATCTTTTTTTTTGTACTTCTATAACATCCATTAGGAACTTTAAGCTCTTATAAGGAAGGTTACTTTGATTGACGATGTTTTTGTTTAACCAACTCTTCTGTTCGGTGTTATACTACATTAAATGACCAAAAACATTATATTTATAGCTTGTATGACAAGACTGAAAGTTCCCCAAGACAACACTGCCATGCTTATTGCTACAAATCATTGCTTGTATGGAAGCACTTTCTGGTTTTTTGTTAAACGTTCTGGTTGATCTTTTAATAGCAGAGCCATTTTATTTTAGTCCAGTGGGAGTGATTACTTTGCACAACCTATATTGGTAAATAAGATATTATACAAGTAGTATATAAGCCAAGCTTTAACTGGTCCTTTTCTACTATACATTTATTCGATTTTCACATCCCGTCGCATTGCATAGGTTTAATGGTCAACTCTTTATGACCTTAGCTTCTAGAATCCTCAATACATATTGTGTATTCTCAATGTTACAATCTTTATTCTTTCAGAACTGGTTTTAAAGAAAACAAGTTTCTGTTTTTGTTTTTCTGTGCAGGATGATCTATTTAGTTGGAATCCTCCAGCATGTGAAATCTGGAGAGAAGCTTAATTTTAGTAAAGGGCCAGCTTAAATACGTCTTGAATCTTTCATTCATGCATATTTATCAATATAGGATTATTCTTTATCAGCATGAAATAAATGATTGAATCCTTCTTTTATGTAGCCTTCTTTTTCTATGTTATTTATTTTTGAATATCTTGACTTGATGAGATGAAATCTTGCATATTTATCAATATATTAGTACCCTTGTAAGACAAAGTTAAGTCATTTGCATTTCTTTGGTTTATGTAAGTAACTTCGAATTAAAAAAAGGGCTTCATCGCATTACATATTGACACACACACATATATGTGTGTGTGTGTGTATGTGTGTGTATGTGTGTGTGTGTGTTTCAGTGTTTCCATGTGAGAATGATATTACTACCTCTAATTTATCATGTAAAATCGTGGGAAAACAAAGTCATGCATGAAATACATTTGTCTCAAAGTTAATATAACAATTATATATTTTCTATATAGTTAGAATTATCTCTAGAGTAGGCATTATGTTTATCTTGGGATATGACCTTGTAATTTTGTAATTTCTTTAGTTTTGAAAGAAGGGTGGTATGAGATTGTTTGTGAAGGTATACATTCATGTTTGCAAGCTTAGTTTAGTGCTTTTGAACATTTGTTTATGGAGTTCAAAGAAAGAGCAAACTTTGTTTTATAATATACACATGTTTTTTTTCTTTTGCAATTTAGATATGCAAAATCAGTTTTGAGGTATTATATATATATATATATATATATATATAGAGAGAGAGAGAGAGAGAGAGAGGAAAGTTCAAATACAAACCACTTTTTGGTTGTGAACGTGAGGACAACCCAGGGCGCGACACGTGGCAAAAAAAATTCAGACACGCGCGACTTTTCCCGCGACTTAGTGTTATTCAGTCTGAATAATAGTGTTATTCAGACTGAATAACACTAAGTCGCGGGCTTTTTGGTTACAAGTCGCGCGTGTTGTCTGAATTTTCGGCGACTTAGTGTTATTCATACTAAATAACGCTTTATTCAGTCGAAAATTCAGAGTGACACGTGGCGCACTCTCGGTTGTCCTCACGTTCACAACCAAAAAGTGGTTTGTATTTGAACCCACCCCTATATATATATATATATATATATATATATATATATTCTTTTGGTGTAGACCGGTAATTCATTTTAGGTGGATTTTGAAAAGGGTTATAGGCTTTCTTGAGGCCCATTTTGGACCAACTCTTAGACATGCATTTAGGACATCGTTACGGTTAAAAACCGGGTGTCATTTTATCTTAATTGGTAAGTATGACCCTTCTAAAGTCGATTGACCATTGTTTGGTTTGTTTGCTGGCTTTGAAACGAGCATATGTTGGTTGATGGAATGTATAAGTGACATCAATGGTCGATAGGGAGGTTCAATTTTGTTTTAGCCAATGTCTAGAATATGCTCTCTTTTTCTAGGCATAAACTAGGTGCTTTAAGCTTTGTTGGAAGCATTTGTTGGATAATAGAATTCATAGGTGAAATCACTTGTTTATTGGTTTTTATCTTCCTTAGGCTTTTAAGCATTCATATTTGTGCATGGAAACAAACAGGTTTGAATTAATGGCTTTATGGCAACCATATGAATAAGGCTGAAAGAGAATAGAACAAAGAAAGAAAGAAAAAAAAAACTAATTGGTTCATTAAACTATGTTGTAAAGTTAATGTTTATTGTTTTGTGGTGAAGGTTCTTTCCATCTTTTATAAAAATAATGTAATTTGATTTCTTTCTAAATTTCACAAATCAAAGATTTCAAATCCTTCCAAATTCAAATCCCTTGAGTTTCAAATTCTTTTACGAAATCCAAACCTCTCAAAATCATTGTATCAAACCATACACCTTCTACGGGCTAATATTTTTCTTTTTATTGCAACTATGTTAATTGTTAATAATTAACTTTCCAAATCATATCAACCTTAAAATATATATAAGCTGGGTTGCTTCTTGAAACATTAGAAAACCATATAACTACAAGTGTGCATGAAACATAAAGCATAATAAAATGTTTAAATTTTCGCCTTCACAATCGAAATGCGTGTTGCCACCCGCCGCATTGCGCGGGTACACAACTAGTATATATATATATATATAGGGGAAGTATCCGTTGCAAACCAGGTAGATTGTACAAACTATACAAACCTAATCTTAACCATTGATTTTGTTTATATTTTGTTTATCTCCTATCTTTTAGGTGATTTTCAAATATTTTCAAATGTAGTTGAGAGCAAATCTAGGAACTCAATTAATCTAAGCCATTGATCATCTACATGTGTGGTGGAGATTGGTTTGTATAGTTTGTACAAACTATCCGGTTTGTAACGGATACGACCCCTATATATATATATATATAGGGTCAGGTTCAAATATGAACTCAATTTTGGTTTTCAACATAACGACGAATCTCAGCCACACATCTTCGGTTACGGCGGATGCGATCACGGAGAATTGACGCGATTCATGAGAGGGTAGAGATTATTAAGGGGGTGGGGGACCGGTCAAAACCGCCTTTATTGACCGGATGAGTGGGTGAGCTTCGTCCTCATGTTCACAACCAAAATTGAGTTCACAATTGAACCTCTCTCTCTCTCTCTATATATATATATATATATATAACTTAAGAAACTTGTAACTTTTTATCATGTCTCTTTTGTTATCAGTTCAATTAAATAAATAAACAAAAAAATCAAGAGGCCACCAACGTCTGTCCTCATATTGTGGTCGGGGCGAAATTTTTAGTTATTTAAGTTTGCTTTCTTTGTTTCTTTATTATTTATGTATTCTCGTTGTCATTTTATCTTTCTATATTCAATCCAAGTTTGTTTTGCATGTAACATGAACCCATATATTAATCCAACATATATGCATATTTTCAAGTAGATTTTTTCCACTTATTTTTAATAATTCACATATAAACCATCATTTATGCATTTTATTACTTTGTCACAATATTTATAAACTTTTATTCTAGCGTCATAAGTTTTTTTTAACAGACCATCCTTTTCAGTTAACCGTGAGTCTTTAATTCAGAACCACTGTTGAAGATAAATCTAATGTTACAGGCTAGGATCAATAAAAGGAATTGCATTGATTGCCAGCATTTAATGGATAAATTTAGTCAACCAAAGGGATATGACCCATAATCAATCAGACACTTAATTGTTTATTCTATTGACAGCTGCAATTAAACATATTTTTATGCAATTATTCTGATAGCAGGCACCCATATGGCCATACACACGATTACACATACAGAGGGTTGACTTTGGGTATTTCCTCCCAACTTCATCATCTCCTTTCGGCTGCGTTTAGTACGTAATACAAGACATGATGGGACGTTTGGTACGTAGTACAAGACATGATGGGACAAAACTTACTGTTTCACGTTTAACGCAACATGGGATAGAATATGAATTCAGTGTCTCACGTTTCATGGGGCATGGATAGGAACTGAGAGAAGGTGGACAACATGTGACAAAAAGGGTTTTTTTTGTTCCACCAAAATAGGTGGAACAACATAGAACAAAAATGGGGCATAAACTAATATACTAATTAACACTCTTTTGATATATAATTAACTTTAATATGATAGTTGTTTTAGTGTTTACCACCGGCACAAACCATCGACCACCACAACCATCATCACTATTAGTATAACCGTAGCCCACCATCTCCATCTCCATCTCCACCTCTACGATAACCACCAACATCAGTTACATCAAAATCTTATATACATGTGTGTGTGTTTATGTTTATGAAAATTGTGTAATTTTTTATAAATTATACAGTTACTTTATTTGTGTTAATTATAACTATTTTGTGATATATAAAATCATCAAATAATTTTTTCGAGGAACTTGTCTAGTTGTGTCCGGTCGAGTCTTAGGCGTACCAAACACAAAACAGACACTTGTTTTATTGGACGCGAGAATAAAAGTTTCATCAAGTAAATTGCAATGGATACCTGTTCAAGATAATTAAATTTAATATTATGCTACAGGCTAGCATCAATAAAAGGGGTTGAGTTATTCATTGCCAGCATTTAATGTCTAAAATTTACCCAACCCACAATCAGGCGCTAATTGTTTATTCTATATATTGAGAGCTGCAATTAACCATTTTTTATTGCTACTTTTCTTATCAGAGAAACTGATCAGCAGGCACACACAAACACACACAATCCCAAGTTCATCAGTCTCCCTTTCAACTTCTGCACTTGCAGTTGCTTGAAAACCACTTGATTTGATCTACAAATAATGGCCTTTTTTGATGAGTTTCAACATCTTAAAATCCAACTAGATGAAATAAAACGGGCCACCAGCAACTTTGCTGACAAAAATGTTATCGGGGTTGGTGGATTCGGGAAGGTCTACAAAGGATCATTCTATCGATCCAAATGTGTGGCTGCTTTTAAGCGTCTTGACAGCGGACATGGGCAAGGAGACCTCGAGTTCTGGAAGGAGATCATGATGCTGTCCCGTTACACACATGAAAATCTAATAACTCTCTTGGGATATTGTGACGAGGATGGTGAGAGGATCCTTGCTTACAAACATGCATCTTGTGGAAGCCTTGATCGTCATTTAAGCTCCACTACTCTATCTTGGACACAACGTCTCAAGATATGCCTTGAAGCTGCAAGGGGACTAAGCTACCTTCATGATCCCAAAGAGACGCAAGAAAGGGTTCTCCACCGTGACATAAAAAGTTCCAACATCTTACTAGATGAGAATTGGAATGCTAAACTTTCTGACTTGGGGTTGTCAAAAATAGGCCCAGCTAACCAGCAACACTCGGTTATTGTTACTAATGCTGTAGGTACGCTTGGGTACATTGATCCCCTATATTTGGAGGGATACTTCCTAACGAAAGAGTCAGACGTATACTCTTTTGGTGTGGTGTTGTTTGAAGTACTGTGTGGGAGAGTATGCAACAGTAATAATGTATTTGGCAATGGTGGTCAAAGGAAGCCTTTAGTGTCTACGTGGATAAAAAGCTATGAAATGAAGAATTTACATGAGATTATCTTTGAAGATCTGAAAGAACAAATGGATCCGAGTTCTTTGGAAGCATTTTCACACATTGCATATCAATGTTTGAAGAGAGCTCGTGACAAACGGCCAACGATGGCTCAGGTTGTGGGAAAACTTGAGAAGGCACTTGAATTTCAGGAGAGTTATGATGATATAAGACAATCAAAGGACTATAGAGCAATGATTAAGACTGTTGTACCCCCTCTCATCTACAGATCAGAAGCGGAACTTTACAAGCTTCTCTCCAAAGGGATCGTTGCTAACTTTGGGAAAACGGTAATATGATATTTCTGTAAGCTACAGTTGTAGATTTTCTATAGTTTTATGACCTTTGCCTCTATAAACTTGTATTCTATATGATATATATTCATGCTACACATGATTAGTTCAACTAATTTGTACTTATTTAATGGACAGTGGTTTTCGGTAAATAAGAATGGAGAACATATTGAAATGATATCTGCAGTAGAATGTTCGACTCCAAATTTAACTTCATCAGACTATGATCGATATTCGAAAGAAACTTCAAGGTGAGTTTTCTTCCTCCTCCATCAGTTTGTTAGGGGTAGGTTCTATATATCATTAACCTAAAAATGACTACCTAGGAACATGGGAACCGTCCACAATACGACATATGTCGTAATCATGAGCAACATATGGATGTCTTATAATGTTGTAACGTATTCTTCATGAGCTTGTGATCCATTATGTATAACACTTGCATAATAATCATTAATATTTTATTTACAATGAATATTCATCCTCAAGAGGTACATGTGTGATGCTGATGCATTGTTTTGTATTTGATGTTCGCCGTGAAGTTTACGCATTAAATTTAGGTAAACTTGAATCACGATGAACACAAAATCACCAAACATCTTATGATTAGTTTTTGAAAAACTTGATTCATTAGTCTATTGTTCCTTCGTACTGTAGATATTACTAATTACATTCAATCAAGGGATGTCAAAATCAAGAAATGCAAGTTAGATTCAAGATCATGTGTTTTGGAAGTACTTCAAACTAGGCTTAAACATTCATTAGAAATAAAAAAAATAATTAGGTTAAACAAGTTTAGGTATTTAATCAAATACTATAAAAAGTTTAAGGGTTATAACATTCATTTAAAAAGTTTAGGGGTTAAACCATTTTTAAATAAAAAGTTGAAGGGTTAAATCATATTTTATTGATTATTTTAGGGACTAAAAGTGATTTTTAAAAACGTAGTAACCTGCTGTAGCAGGTCAAGTGGCTAAAACAGTTAATAATAACAAGTTTAGGGATTAAAACATTTATTAAAACATTCACTAAAAAAGTCTAAGGGTTAAACCATTTTTAAACGCAAAGTTTAGGAGTTAAATCATATTTTACCCTAAATAGAATTAGTATAGTTCTTCTCATGCTCTTTCTTCAAAGTAATTTTTTATACTTTAAATGTTGGACCATTTCTTACTGTGCACTTGGTACAAGATGCGAGTCTTCATGGATATAACTGCAAATTGATAGATTGTTTGTGTTTGTAAATTGGTCATATAGTCTCATATATAATCAATGCTTCTTTACATTCTCAAATTTATGTTGGGCAATGACAGTCATGTTGGGCAGACTTTGGGTTATAACGCTTTTGTGTTTTATTTGATCGTGATGATTGGTTATTTTATTTCTATAAATATTTAACAAAGTGAAAAGCAATTATGGATTAATCAAAATAGAATTTGTAAGTTGGTTGATTTGTTGCTCATGTTATCCAACTGTTATATGATATAAATACAAGAAGATAGATATCAAGAAATCAAATATAGGTAGCCATAAATCCATTTATATAACAAACTCGATAGATGTTAATAAAGATGCTAGCGATCGTCAAGGAAAAACATAGAAAAATTCTACTACCACCAGCTTCGTGTCACGAACGCCGACAGACGGAACCAATTGTAAGTGTTCATTTTTGTTTGTTGTATTGTTTTATGTTATAATACTTAAGTCTCTCAAACATCTTTTAGCAAAAGTCAAGTAAACAAGATGACAAACACCTATCGATCTCTCAAAAGGGCATGACTCAAGAATCATGTTTGGAGCCGTCTTTCAAGGTATCGGTGTGTCCTCTCGTGTTTTCATTGTGTGATTTGCATGCTTCACTCACTTATTTGTATCTTCGCTTACTCAGCTCGTTAAATTACTTATAAGTGAGTGAAGCATGCAAATCACCCAATCAAAGCACGAGAGGACACACCTATAACTTGAAAGACCGTTCCGAACATGATTCTTGATAGTCGTGTCCAATTGAGAAATCGAAAATTGTTTGTCATCTTATTTACTTGACTTTTTGCTTAAAGATATTTGAGAGACTTAAATATTAGAACATAGAACAACATAACAAACTGGGGAATTAAAATGAACACTTTCAATTGGTTCCGTCTATTGGTGTTCAAGTCACAAAACTGGTGGCGTTAGGATCTTTCTATATTTTCCTTGAAGACGGCTAGCATCTTCCCCAACATCTATCGAGTTTGTTATATAAATGGATTTATGGCTACCCAGGGGCGGATGTAGATAGGATTTAGGGGGGGGGGGGGATGGGACCCAGTGGAATGCAAGAAAATAGAATTTTTCTATGTAAAGAAATAGCATCTTTAAGCTTATAGCTTTCTATCCCCCCAGTAAATTTTGTTCGGGACCCCATTAAACAAAAAAAATGCATTGAAACAAACTATAAAACCAAAAAATACTATCAAAATCAACTAAAAAACGGAAAAAACACGGTTGAAATCGACAAAAAAACTTAAAATCTCTTGAAATCAACCGAAACGACTTTCTAAATCCTTCGAAATGGTGTATTTAGGCGAAAATATATCGGACAACTTTACGGACAT
Organism: Centaurea solstitialis; assembly: GCA_030169165.1. Classification (NCBI taxonomy): domain Eukaryota; kingdom Viridiplantae; phylum Streptophyta; class Magnoliopsida; order Asterales; family Asteraceae; genus Centaurea; species Centaurea solstitialis. The sequence continues at coordinate 62,623,472 of CM058046.1, read as the reverse complement.
TTAGCCTACCTTAAAAGGTGCACCCACTAAAAAATTTCCTGGATCCGCCACTGTGGCTACCTGTATCTGAATACTTGATATCTATCTTCTTATATTGCTATCGTATAACAGTTAGGTAACATGAGCAACAAATCAAATCCACAATTGTTTTTCACTTTGTTAAATATATAAAAAGATAAAATAACTAATCTCTATGATCAGATAATTATAACACAAAAGCATCACAGAAATCAACAAAGTCTATCCAACATAATTTGTGTTCTACCGAACCGCCATCCCAACAAAATCTTAAGAATGTAAAGAAACATTCATTATATATGAGACTATATGAGAACCTATTTACAAACACAAAAAATCTGTCACTTTGCAATTATCTTCATGAAGACTCGCATGCAACTTTGTTAGACCCTACTTTGTGGGTTGTGAAGAAGTCAAGGGCTTATCTTGTAATTTTCCTTTTCCTAGAATAGCTTTAGTCTTGTCTGTGCCCCTTTTGAAAAGAGTCATAGACTCTAAGGGCTTTTGTGTAACTTTGTAAACCCTTGTGCTATAAAAGGAAAGCACATGTCTAGGGTTTTGGTGTTGAATTTGGTAGCCACTTTTATGCTATTTTGTAATCCCAAGAGAATCACCAACATTCTCTTGTCTTGTCAATTTATTCTACCACTTTTCATCCATACTAGTTGTTCATCAATCATTATCCTTTACTAGTATTATCTCCATCTTTGTATTCTCATTATTTTAGTTTCACAATTGGTATCAGAGCCTCACCTTTGGTGGATCTCTTGGTTTTTTTTTGGTGATTTTCAAAAGTTTTTGAAAAACTCAAGTTTTCCAACTTTTGCTCACTTTGAGCCTCAAATCTACTCTTCTCTTATTGTTTTTTAGTGATAAGTGGTCCTAAAAGGTTTTTACACTTGTTTTGCATCAATTGGGACACTTTTCACTGATTTCTTAAGTGGTTTTTAATGATTTTGAGCATTTTTTCGGAGCTGCTGGTCTGCTTTCCCGAATCGGGTTATTTGAGCTGATTCATCAGCTTAAAATCCCGAATCGGGCAAGTACACCTTACCCGAATCGGGTACACCCGTTTACCGAATCAGGAAAACTTCGGTTTCCTGAATCGGTGAACGAGTTCCCCATATCAGGTCTTGCTCCAAATTTTGCTCGGGTTTGGATTTTAACGTTTCCCGAATCGGGAAACTACTGTTCACCCAATTCGGGTTTTACCAAAACCCGAACCGGGTTTCTCGGCCAGATCCGAATCGGGAATCTCACAATCCCGAATCGGGTTTCGCACTCTTTGACCCGGAAATTTTCAATTTTCGCTTCAAATTCGATACTTAGCCTTTATTCAAAACTTTCAAATTTTCGAGGCTGTTTGTGTCACGAGTGCTCGCCAGAACAGTCTTTTTCAAAAGCTTTCTTCAAAACCAAGTTATCCACTCGAAGGGGATCTTTTCGTTGAGAACAAGATGTCGAGAGAAATCATATGCATGGGGTCTGAGTCTCGTCCCCCAGTGCTAGTTATGGGAGAATATGCCCAATGGAAACTAAGGATGATCGATTTCCTAGATCAACTTGATCGTAATCTGATGAAATCAATCAGAGAAGGTCCCGTAAGACCTACTGTCACCATTGCCGAAGTGCCTGAAACAGACACTTGTCCACTCTTGCCCTCATACACTGTGGAGAAACCATATCATTTGTTCAACCAAGAACAACGCAAACGCCATGAAATCGACAAGCGTGCGATGGCTCTTCTCATCATGGCTCTCCCCAATGATATGTATTCCCGCGTCGACAGTTTCGACAATGCTCGGGATATCAGGATTGAAATAGAGCAGCAAATGCAAGGGGGAGACACTGCTTCCGAGTATCAAAAGGAATCAGCCATGAATGCCTACGAAGGGTTTCATGCAAAAGAAGGCGAAATGTTACTTGACTCATACTAACGCTTGAACTCCCTAGTCAACGATCTTCGACGACTGAAGGTTGAGAAGACTCGCTACGAGGTGAACGTGAAGTTCTTGAAGAACTTAAATCCTGAATGGCGAAACTTGGCCATTAACATCCAATTGAGTAAGAATCTTGGACAAATGGGACTTCACGACCTGTTCAGTATGATAGTCCAGCATGAAGAGTTTATCACCGGCAACAAACCCAAGAAATCAATCGACCCTCTTGCACTAGCTGCAGTGCACCAAGGAGGATCAAATTTGTCGGTGAATCCTTATCCGGAAGACTTTCACCAAGACTACCACTATGATATGAGCCAAGACTACTACCAGCTCAGTGACAACTCAAGTGATCCAACGATCATCACTGTAACTGATGAAGAACTGCACAACATGAATGAATCCCTTGCGTTGATAACACACAAGATGCAGCGACTGACTGCTAATCGGGGATTCAACCATTCAAGCTCTCATGATGGGAACCGTTTTGGTCCGGGAAGAGGCGAACATCAGTCTTTTGATCAAGGGAGAAGCCAATTCCCACAAGGAGGTAGGTAACAGTCATCTGATCGTGGAAGATGTGGTCGTGGGAGATTCGGGAACAACTTCAGGCGTGACATCACGTATTTGGATAACCAAGGAAACTCGGGAAATGGAAAAAACTATCAGGGCAACTATCAAGGGTCTGGATACAATCAGCAAGGTTCAAACTACAACAATCAAGGCGGTGGATACAGCCAAAACTTCTCTGGGCAAGGTCATGAAGGAAGGTCCGGTGCTGGATATGATGACGGAAGGTTCAATCATCACTCTGGAGGCTTTGATCATGGAAGGAATGGCAGAGGAGATCAGTACAATCAAAGTGGAAACTTCAATGGTGGAAATCACCCCAAGCAACCTCCGCATGGCAAAAGTGTTCAGATCAACGAACAGCAGTTAGGAGCAAGCAATGCTTAAGTCCAAAGCTCTCAACCCATGCTACCCTCTCAAGGAAAGACAAATGGCCACGGGCCCACCTACTACAAATGTGGGTCGCCTGGTCATTATGCAAAAGACTGCAAAGCGGTATACAAGGATGCCGCTTACTTCGAGAAGAAGGCCGCCCTCATGAGAAAGAAGGAGAAGGGCGTGGCCTTGTTGGTGGAAGAGGAAAATTGGGTTTGTGAAGAGGAAAGTTCGGATGAGGAGGGTCATATGGTCGATGGACCATGCTTGATGGCTGACTACGAGGCGCCGGATAGCAGCAACACCGAAGTCGTTGACTTTGATGCTGAAGCCGGCCTGCAATACAACAACGACGCCTTCGAGGTATCCTCTATCCCTGATATGACTGATTGCACAGCCATGTTAGAATCTAAAATTCGTGCTCTTGAGAGAGATCTCCAAACGGAGAGAACTCTCGTCACGAAATTTAGAATCGACAGTGCTGTTTATAAAAGCTCTTACGAGGACTTGATGCTGAGTTATAATCGTGAATCTCTCGAGTGTAGCATTAGAGAAGCCAATCTCGAGAATAAATTGTCTCTTAACTCTTCTCATGACGAACTGAAAAGTTGTCACGGAGAACTCGAGCTCAAATTTCAGTTGCTTTCGGAAGAAAGAACTAGACTTTTTTCAAAAATCAAAGAGCTTGAAGACAACAATCTCAAGAGAGGCCAATCTGAACAGACTCTGCACATTCTTACTGCTCATGCCAATAACAATCCCTTCTATCAAGCTAAACCCGGACTAGGACACGTAGAGAAACACATTCTAGATAAAGCACCATCAAATATTTATACCTACGAGAACATGTTTGCATCCAAGCCTAAACCTGCTTTTGTAGGAGGACTCACTACTGAGGAATTTGTTAGACAGTCTGTGACCTTTAGTGAAGTAATCAACGGTGAAGTCATAACTAGGACCACCAGTCTGTCCGACAACACCACTAGTAGTCCTCCCACCAATCCTACTCCCATAGGTCCCATTTTTACACCTGCAAAGGATCCTAGGAATACCGACTCAGATTGGGAAAGTATCAAAGCCAGAACTCCTAAGGTAGTAATGCCTCCCATAGACTATTCCAACCTGAACTCAAGCTATGACACTAAGAAGATTGAATTATCTGAGGATGTCTTAGTTATCCCCCCAAAGGATGTTTCCGCAACTAAGAGTCCCGGCCTAGTCAAGCTAGAAAAGGAGATGTTTGAACTTAGATTAAAAGCCATGGACTTAGATGCCTGTCAACATCAGATTCTGAACCTTAGGGTAATTGTCTCGGAAAAAGACACTTTGGTTCACACTCTGGAACAAGACTAACTCAAGGCCAATGCCGAGAGAATTAGGCTTTCTTCGGAGTGTGAGACTGCAACCTCTTCCTTCACTGATTTCAAAACCAAGGTTGCAGACCTTCAAACACGATACATCCTCTCTGATATTCACTTTGAAATAACAAAAGAAATCTTTCACGATGAAAGGACGATGTATCGCCAATCTTTAACCAACCAAGGAGTGTCAATTTCCCTTTTAAGGAAGAAAGTTATGAATTTTGAACACTCTTACTCTTTGGATTCTGATGATGATATGACTTATCCAATTCTTAACCATAGTATGGCCAATTCTAAGCCCAAACCAGTCTTGGATCCGAATGTTGAGTATGGTGTAAAGATATTTTTGGATGAAGGGGATGATCCTTCCGGGCTCGTTCCCAAGAAAAAGAAAGTGTTCCTTCCAAACCCGATGAGTCTACTGTAACACTTGCATCCGGTTCAGAGATAAGTAAAACTGAGGGTGAAAAATGTGATGGTACTGACAAAGGGAAGTCGGTTAAGCCTCACGCACCCAAAGGACTCATGAACAAGAATTCCAAATCTGTCGATGCTTGTGTTCCAGCCAAACCTATCAAGAGTCTTGAGCTCGATACGAGCACCTTTGAAGTGGGTGAGAACTCTCGGGCCAAACCTAATCAAAAACAACCTTTCAATTCCACAAAACCTAATTTTCAAAAATCGTCATCTGGAAAAAGTGGTAAATCCATTTCACACAAACCGTCCTCTAACTCACACATTGCTTCTAATGCAGTTGGGAGGAAGGAAGATGGTGGACAGAATGTGAAGCCACCAAGAAAGGATCAAGGAAGGAACAACCCCATTTCTGCTTTCCCTAAGTGGCGTGGTCCTGGCCGTGCGGGTCTAGGTCATGCCCCACCTAGTGTAGGATTTGACTCAAACATGTCTGTAACCCGTAATGGGAATTTGAACACTGTTTTTGCTACTTTCAGGAATGACATGTGTAATATGTTTGATAATCTCTTGCGCTTTGGTGTGGCCAGTTCTTTAAACGCTCATAATTCAAATGCGAAGTCTCATAAGAGACGAAGGAGGCGAAGAGGAAACTATAAATCCTCCTCCTCAGTGCAGTCCCCTACGCCTAATGAGAAATCCAAAAAGGAGACTACACCGAGTGTTTTACCTGTTTCATCTGTTTCTAACCCTAAGGAACCCATTGGGCAATGGGTGCCTAAACAAGCTTAATCCTTTTTGCAGGTCAGTCATGTGTGGTACATAGTTTCTGGAGCCCATCGATACATGACCGGTCATCGGTCCTTCCTTTTTGACTTTGTCGAAAAGTTTGAGGGATACGTCAAGATGGCTGATTCAAGACCTAAATGGATAGAAGGGCATGGAAGCATCACAGATGGGAAGTATATAATCAAGCAGGTGAGGTATGTGCGGGGTTTGGCGTACAACATGTTTAGCTCCAGCCAGTTTTGTGATAATGGTTTCTGGTGCAAACAATTCATGTACGGGGCTACTGTGAACACTGAAGATGAAACTCTCGTTCTAGTTGCACGCAGAACTGGGAACCTGTACACGACCGTCTTCAGTTGCATTCCCCAAACACATCCTCAGTTTGAAGATCTATCACGTCCAGATAACAAAATTTGTTTGCTCGCGAAAGCTACCAAGGCGGACAGTTGGATATGGCATCAAAGGCTATGTCATCAGAACTTCAAAGATATGAACAAGCTGGTTTCTAGAGGCTTAGTCAGTGGACTTCCCGAGACTCGCCTTTCCAAGGACACACTGTGTTCTGCGTGTGAGTTAGGGAAAATGAAGAGAAGTTCCCATCCCCCAAAGTTGGAAACTAACTGTCGAAGTCCACTAGACATGGTACACATGGATCTGTGTGGGCTGATGAGAGTTGAAAGTCTAGCTAGGAAGAAGTACATGCTAGTCCTTGTTGATGAATTCTCTCGATTCACCTGGCTTGAATTTCTTCGGGCTAAATCTGATGCTGCAGATAGAATCATTGCATTCATCAAACGGAGTCAAGTTTCATTGAATCTCAAGGTGAAGAAGTTGAGAAGCGACAACGGAACCGAATTTCGTAATACGAAATTACAATACTTCCTTGAACATGGGGAATCTCTCACAACTTTTCAGCGGTGCGTACCCCTCAGCAAAATGGGGTAGTGGAAAGGAAGAACCGGACGTTGGTCGAGGCAGCGAGATCCATGATGGCTCATTCAGGCGTGCCTAAATCATTCTGGGCCGAAGCAGTCGCAACGGCATGCTACACGCAAAACCGCACTCTCATCGTCAAGCGGACCGGGAAAACCGCTTATGAGATGATCGAGAAGCGCAAGCCTGACATCAAGCATCTACGGGTATTTGGTTGTAAGTGTTACATTCTAAATGACCGGGATGACTTGGGAAAGTTTGATCCCAAGGCTGATGAGTCTATCTTTATCGGATACTCACCACACTCAAGGGCCTATCGGGTTTACAACAAACGATCCCAAACCATCTTGGAAAGTGCCCATGTAGATTTCTCTGAAACCGAAACCCTCTCTGATGCTAGCTCTAGTAATCCCGATGCTATTTTACCTGACCTGCCTAATGCACCACCGCACACAGATTTTAGACCTAATTCTTTTGATTTAGATTTTATAGATCCTTCAGACTATGATTTGCCGATCTTAACTGGTCCGATCATAGTACCTGCTGCACCTGGTACCTCCACTACGTCTGTGTCGTCCGATGCTTTCGTGACGGAGAGCACCTCTGAGGCTACTACTTCCACTCAGACCGCGACAACAGAACCAGTGGTCTCACCACCTCAGATTTCATCAAAAGAACAACCTCCAGGAACCCCTTCGGAACCTGTTGCAGCACAGTCTTCAACCCCTGCTCGTGCTCCTGTTCCTGAAGCTGCCCCGTTACCATCTCCGGGCTCTTCTCAAAGATCGTATGCCCAAGTGGTTCGGGAACCTCTACTGGAAGTTGTTCTGAATATTGAGCCACTGGGAAGGACAACAGGTGGTCCTTCCGGAGTGAACCAGTCAAGAAACTTAGTCGTGCAAGACGAGAATGACGCGACAAACAACCAAGAGTCATACGTCACTCTTCCCCACTCAAGGAAGTGGTCGAGAAGTCATCCTCCATCCCAGATCATCGGGAGTCCATCTCAGAATGTACAGACTCGATCATCAAAGCGATCTGATAACTTGGGTCTCTTCGCCTGTTTCTTAAGCGAATTTGAGCCGTCGAAAATCCATCAAGCTCTGTCAGACCCGGACTGGGTAAGGGCCATGCAAGACGAACTAGCGGAGTTTGAAAGGAACAAAGTTTGGCGCTTGGTAAAAAGACCATGGGGGAAATCCATCATAGGACTTGAATGGATTTTCCAGAACAAAAAGGATAAAAACAACCTTGTTATTCGCAACAAGGCTCGCTTGGTCGCCAAGGGGTTTCGCCAACAAGAGGGTATCGATTATGACGAGACGTTTGCGCCGGTTGCAAGGATAGAAGCCATATGGATGTTTCTCGTGTACGCCGCTCACAAAAACATGATTGTGTACCAGATGGACGTCAAGTGTGCGTTCCTGAATGGTGTCCTTCATGAGGAGGTGTATGTTGAACCACCGAGGGGTTTGTAGATCCGCGGTTTCCTGATCATGTCTATGTGTTAGAGAAGGAGCTTTACGGTCTCAAGCAAGCTCCACGAGCATGGTATGAAACTCTTACTATTCATTTGCTCGAAGCTGGCTACAAGAAAGGTACAATCGACCCCACTTTATTCCTTCGTAAATCAGGTGATGATTTAATTATCGTACAGATATACGTGGATGACATCATCGTGCATCTACTAGGCCTGAGTTGTGCAAAGAGTTTGAGCACACTATGAAATCACAATTTCAAATGAGTATGATGGGTGAATTGACATTCTTTTTGGGACTTCAAGTCCGTCAATACCCTGAAGGCATTTTCATAAACCAATCAAAATATGTTCACGATTAATTAAAACGTTTTGATGTGGTTGGCTCAAACTCAGCTGCTACACCAATGTCCAGATCATTTCAAATGGATGCTGACTTTTCTGGCAAACCAGTAGACCTAAAGAAATATCGGGCAATGATTGGTTCTCTACTATATCTCACGGCCAGTAGACCCGACATTGTATTCTCCACGGGTGTCTGTGCTCGTTATCAGTGCGACCCGCGTGATTCACATCTTAAGGCTGTGAAGAGAATCCTTAGGTACCTGAACTGCACGCCGGACTTTGGCCTTTGGTACCCAAAGGGTTCTAGTTTTGAGCTAATTGGCTACACAGATTCTGATTATGCAGGTTGCAAGTTGGACAGGAAGAGGACATCCGGAGCCTGCCAGTTCCTCGGAAACAAGTTGGTGAGTTGGTCATCATGCAAACAGAACTGTGTGTCACTATCCACGGCGGAAGCAGAATACATTGCCGCCGCGTGTTGCTGTTCACAAGTTCTTTGGATGAAAACCCAACTAGCGGACTTCGGATACACCATGAACCGGATTCCCATCTACTGCGACTCTCAAAGTGCCATTCAGATCACCGCAAATCCAGTTCAACACTCCAAAACGAAGCACATCGACATACGATACCACTTCATCAAGGATCATGTCGAAAAAGGTAATATTGAACTGTATTTTGTGGAAAGTGATCTTCAGCTTGCTGATTTGTTCACTAAGGCTTTTGATGAGAAACACCATTTCTTCCTTCTAAGTAAGTTAGGGATGTTAGACCTCCCGCCTAAACACTAGGGGGAGTCGGGGATCTGTTAGGATGCATGTGTGTAGGGGGAGCATCGGAGTGTAGCATCATTCGAGGGGGAGTGTCCATACAATCATATGTTTGTCTGTGCTAACGTTCTCGGATCCACACTACAATGGATACCATTCTCGATCTTATTTTGTAGGTGTGGAACCTCACAACGACTTCTGATTATCTCAGATCAGGACTCGCGCAAAATCCGACACCGGGGTTACACTGTTAATACCCGAGGAAAACTATCCAGGTTAGTCGTTTAATTAAGGTCTAGGGGCTGAACTTGTACATTTTTGTGAACTTGCAAGTTCAGGGGGTGGATGTGACAAATTTCTGAACTTTCAAATTCGGGGACTAAATCTGTCATCTCCTGAAACTTAAGTTCAGGGGCTGTTTTTGAAAATTTTCTAAAGTCACAAGTTAAGGGACTCGTTTTGCAACTTTCGCGAAACTAGTAGTCCAGGGGGTGTTTGTGTCATTTCTGGAAGTGGAGAGTGAAAAGAGGGTACACTTATCCTTAAACTGATAAGTTGACCCCTCTAATATATAAAAAGGATTTTTGTCCTTTTCCTTTCTTACGCTTTCAAATCAGTTTTCAAAAGAAAAAAAAGTTTTTCAAACTCTCTCTCTCTCTCTCGGAGAACCGCCAACCGTCCTCGTCCCTCTCTCGGGTCACTTTTTCGGCGATTTCGACCTCCGTTCTCTGATCCGACTAGTCCTACTCGATCACGGTAACTTTCTGAACACTCTAGTATCAATCTTAACATGCTTAGATGACGTTATCGTGACCGAATCGAAGCCTAAAGCTTCTTGAACAAAACCCGAAACCCAAACTCTTTGGAATGGGTTTTTGGGACGTTCGATCGGTCGTTTTATGCTTGTAAACTAGTTTAGAACTTAAATGTATGATAATGTACTAGTTTGCATGCTTAAAATCGTGTTTTTGGATCGATTTGGGGTTTCGGAACCGAACAGTCGCGAAAACCCGAATCGGGACATTCATAAGTCCCGATTCGGGTAGTTTGAATGTTCTTGGTGAAACCCGAATCGGGTCCTTTGAGTTCATAAGTCCCGATCCGGGAAACTGAGTAACCCAATTCGGGTATTCGTGTTTCCCGCATCGAACCTTTGTGAAACCCTTGTCTCTTAATTCCCGATCCGGGAAACATGGATAACCCGATTCGGGTATCCGAGTTTCCCGCATCCTCTCTAGGGTGGACTTTTTGAACTCGTTTTAAACTCTATCAAGTGTTTTACAACCTTTCCCTAATCGGGTAACCTTGTTACCCGAATCGGGTTTCTACAGGAAATCCAAAAATATTTTAAGTGTTATACTCTCTTTACCGATTCGGGTTTTATCAATTCCCCAATCGTGTTTCTTTAGGAAATGAATCTTGAGTAATCTAGGTGTGTTCTCAACTCCCGACTCGGGAAACTGAGTAACCCGATTCGGGTACTCGTGTCTCTCGACTCGCGCTGAGACGAGGTCATGCCAAAAAAAAAATTACAAGTGTTGAATTCGGGTAATTGTTTCACCCGATTCGTGTTTGTGTCATTCCCGATTCGGGTTTTACCTAAACCCGAATTGGGTTTTGGTGTTCCCTTGTTAAACTTTTTCTCAACACTTAGTGTTTTATTGTGGGTTCTAACATGCTGAATTTGTTTTCGATGAACAGAAATGGCTCACCGTCAGAACAACCCACCATCGCCGATCGATCTTATTGCTGATCGAGCGTTGATATCCGCAGGGGATCTCAGGCCCATTACTCAAAACAACGAGTACGTGGATCTGAACAGCTTTCCCGCTCAGGAAGCTGTAATTCTGGAAATCCTGAAGGTGCATCCGCTCGCCTATGCTCTCCAGGCCACTGTTGAGGTGCCCATGATCTACCTGCAACAATTCTGGCACACTTCCAGGATTGTCCACCGTGACGGCGTCCGAACACTTGTAGGACGCGTAGACCAGACAGAGCTATCCGTCACCATTGATGACTTTCGACGCATCCTGCACCTTCCTGCTGACTCCGCCGAGGCTCCGTTTGAGCCTATTCTTGATGTCCCGATCCTCTTCAGTGAGATCCTCGCCATCGGCGTCATGAACAACTCGGGACAGCGGCTCAACGGGATATCTCATGTCACCAACAACATGTTGCCACCCTTGTGGGCGACCCTGTTCAGCATCATGAACCGGTGCCTTTCTACCAAAACCAAAGGCATTGACAAGGCCTCGACCCAACTGTGGCACGTGATTCACTCCGTGATCTACGGACGTAGGATCGACACTGCAGCCCAGCTCTGGATAGACATCACACGGGACGTTGACCCGAACGACCAACGAAGCAAGCACTCATCCATTCCGTGGATGCGGTTCTTCGCACTGATGATCCGCGAACACATGACCAGACATCCTGAAGTCGGTCGCCAGTCACCCGATCTTCAAGAGCAAGCAGATCTCCAGGACCAAGCACCGGGAGCTCAAGCCAGGACAAGAGGAGATGCCTATTCCTCGACACGTGTTGAACACCGTGGATAGGGAATCTACGAGTGTAGCGCTGTATAGGGTGTCCATAGGAATAGAAGACACGTCCACGGACTCCTCAGAGCCGAGGAGCCTTACCCAGGATGTGCAAGCCGTCCAACCAGCAGCTCGGGCCTTAGGTGACGAGCCCCGGGGTTCCACTGGGGAGCCTCCGGTTCTAGGGTGTTGAGAGTGGACGTGAGGGGAGAAGAGGGTAGATTAGTTAGTACATCCGCAGTTCCGCACGTGCCACCAGTCGGTCCAAGCACTCTCTACCAGCAAGCCCGCCGAGCTCGAGGTCGCCACACTCAACGACAACTGGTAGATGAGGACCAGAACACAGCCGAGTTCTCCGTCCGCGCAAGGACCAAGCAGTACACGGGTACTCAGCGCTTCTCGCCGCCATCACCGTTCCACAACGATGAACGGGAGCCGTCAGCAGCTCAATCACCTAAGAGGCAAGGTGAAGACGTGGAAGCTTCTCCACAAGAACAAGCACACGTTCTTTCACCACCTCAGACCGACGCTGCTCCCGGCCCTCAAGGTGATCCTCACGGAGAACCTTTCGGTGATGATTCAGGAAACGGTGAAGGAAACGACGTGCCCTCCTCCGAGCATACTCAGTTCGACCGTCAAGTCGCTGACGATGAAGCCACCGTGTCCGAACAAGTAGACTTCGACTCGTACGACGAGGAATCCGAGGAGGATGATAACCTCAAGAGCGGTAAAGATCAGCGTGACGATGATGAGATCACGTCTTCGTTCAACGGCGATGACTCGGTGGATATCCTCAAAGCTGGAGAGGCAGATTCTGATGGTCGAACCGTTGGCCATGAAGGTAATGATGAAGAAGAAGTGGAGTCGGCAGTGGAGCGACAAGGTGTTGAAGACCTTGAGGGTGCAAGTGAGGGTCTAGGAAAAGAGACCGGCGAAGAAGAGGTCCTTCTAGATGAAGAGTGGCTTAGGATAGAAGAATAGGGAGGAGAAGAAGAACCCCTTAGGTTAGACACCTTAGGTCTCCCTTCTACCCTAAGTCATTCCCCCTCAGAGGCAACCCACATTCAGACCGGTCATTTAATGACGTCAGGTCAAGACGCTGGCAGCCAACCAGCGCACTTGCACGCCCAAGCCACCCACTCGGCCATCTCTCAACAGATGGTCGTTTCATCTTCTCACGGGGATTAAGCACAACTTCCATTGAACACTCACTCGGAGTCGGTCAATGTTGATATAAGAGAGGATCTGCCCCACCTCTCGACTTCTTTCAGTGCACCAAGTATCTTAGATCCACCTTCCCAGACGTATCACGTCATTCATTTGGATAAGACACTTTTTGGAGCATCATCCGCCCGCCCGAGTGGCCCGGCCGGAACGGACGTAGTTCAAGTGTCACAGGACGCTGTTCGAGGATCGTCCGGAAGCCCTGCCATAGTCAACCCACAAATAGCTATGAGCGCAGGCCGTGAGAGTACCTTCGCGGGACTCTCCACGACAATCGGGACACAAGCTGTTCTGGGTGCATCACTCATGGGACCGGGTCCGACGGATTCGGACGACATCCTAAAAGTCGTCCAAAGCAGGTTTATGGAGCTTGATCGTGCCGAGGCTCTTTGCAACGCCAGACTAGAAGCGTTTGAGAAAGCCTTGACCGAACAACGAGGCAAGATCGCGGCACTAAAGCTGCGAGAGGAAGAAAGGGAGGCTGAATTACAAGAGCATCGACGCCAACTCAAGGGCAAGTCGATGGAACCATAAGCCGATCAGTCAGTCATCCCAGCTCGTCGCACTACCGAGCCGCTTCTCCGCCTATAACCTCCAAGCCAGACTACCCACGGCGTGCTCCCCGGCTATGTACTAGAAGCCGAATTCAACATGGCGGTCTCCTCGCTCACCACTCAGAATGATCAGCTCACTGCTAAACTCAAGCGAGCGGAGGAGATGATCGACATCCGGGATGCACAGTTGGCGGACAGGGAAGCACAGTTAGAAGCCGCCAACCGCCGTATTCGCGAACTCGAGGCTGCGTGCCGGCCTCAGGCTCAGTCCTCAAAACGGGGACATGATGACACTGACCCGGGCGCAGGTCCTCATGAGGGGGAGGTGCAAGGATCCAAAAGACTTCGCATCGACTTCGCCTCAGCCTCGGGTTCCGCGCCTGCTACATCAGCTTCAGCACCACAAACTGCTCCGTCAGGGCACCAACACTTTATGGAGTATCCCGACGAAGAGCCCTTAGACGTCGAGTAGTTTGCATACCAGTCGATACCGTTGGATGAGGTAATCCAATTCCCTCAGTCCGAGCCTACAGTCGAGGTCGATATGGTGGTCCCCGAGTCGGCGCCGACGGATCCAAATGAGCTTCACATCTCGGAAGAAGCTAGAAGACTCCTCGCCCGACTTGCGCAAAGCCTCAGAATCTACAAGAAAGGGGACACCATCGTCAGCGCAACCGACTACGACACATTCCTCCCAACGGTACAGTTCCCGGAAACGGAAGCGCCTCCCACCATCTCGACAACCGTTCCAGAATCTCAGAATCCCGTCGTCATCCAACTCAACTGGAACCACACCGTCATCTTCCGACCTTTCTTGGAGGAGTCCTTCTCAAGGATCTTCCAACAAGAGAAAGTCCATCAGTGGTCAAGAAAGGTGTTCTTCGGGGTCTCGCACTACAAGAAGAAGCGCCGCCAGACAGCCTACGCCCACCAACGCATCTGCAACTGGTATACACATGGGAAGACACGACTAAGGTGCCGGTTTGTGAAGGTAACTGATGTTAGACCTTACAGACACGGCAGTAGCATGTTCTTGGAGTTTTCTGTCACCATGTATAGAAGTGGAAACGTCAGGCTGAACAGCGAGCTCCTAAAGTGGACCTTCACAGAAGCAGATTTAGACCGGATACATCTTGAAGACATCCTCGCGTTGATCAAGTATCTTCAAGGTCCGATCCTTCGCCCCGATTTCTACAACAGCGGCCTCGAAGTACTCAAACGGTATGTCCGTCACACAATTGCCTTATCACATGTGACCGTCTACCAGATGGCCATTGAGAATCGGCAGCCGAAAGTGAACCTTCTCCGCCCGAATCTGCAAGTCCCAATGATCGAATCCTATCCGCTCTACGTACCGACGAGCATCCCAGAACATGGTATTGTCTACTGCACGCTAAAGAAGAGGGAGCGAAAGTTCATGAGATTCAGCGAACTCTCCCATTTCTGCGATGGCACCATTCTGTATGTCTTCCAAGGTTTAGAGAGCAGACTGAAGACGGACCAGATTCTGAAGTCGAAGCACTTGGATAACAAGTCAAGGTTCTTTGAAGCGTTGAATCTGCTGGAAGGAAAGCTGAAGGAGAGACTCATGTACCGAAGAGTTGAGGCTGCTTTGAAGATGCGCACGAGGATCATCGGAGAATGGGACGAGTACCGACAACTGTCCAAGTGGGAGCCCGCGCTGAAGTATCCGCCACCCTTCTGACTTTCATCCCAAAGGGGGAGATTGTTAGACCATACTTTGTGGGTTGTGAAGAAGTCAGGGCTTATCTTGTAATTTTCCTTTTCCTAGAATAGCTTTAGTCTTGTCTGTGCCCCTTTTGAAAAGATTCATAGACTCTAAGGGCTTTTGTGTAACTTTGTAAACCCTTGTGCTATAAAAGGAAAGCACATGTCTAGGGTTTTGGTGTTGAATTTGGTAGCCACTTTTATGCTATTTTGTAATCCCAAGAGAATCACCAACATTCTCTTGTCTTGTCAATTTATTCTACCACTTTTCATCCATACTAGTTGTTCATCAATCATTATCCTTTACCAGTATTATCTCCATCTTTGTATTCTCATTATTTTAGTTTCACAAACCTATACCAAGTGCACAATAAGAAATGGTCCAACATTTAAAATATAAAAAAGTTACTTTGGAGAATGAGCAAGAGAAGAACTAAAATAATTCTATTTAAGTATTAGTCTATTAGATAAAACAATGAAAATTGACATTAACATGTATATGATCAAATTAAAAATTAAAAAAAACGTACAATTTTGAATCTTAGAAATGTAGAAGGATCAAAGGGAAAACATACATAAAAATGCAAGTAATATTTCTCTTCAATATTATCCATTAATCCAAACATGCAAATATCATAATATTTCTTATTTTCTCATGATAAATTCCCAAGTATAGAGAAACTTTGCTTTATTTTTGTATTTATCAAAGCATATATAATGCTTAGCTATTGATCAAAATATTCAGACTGGAATAATGGCTTATGTTGCTCCCCTAGGGATGGGAATGGGGCGGTTTGGGGTGCGTACCCCCATACCCGCCCCCGCCCCGATTTCGTATTATAGGAGACCCGGCCCCGGCCTCGGTCCCCGGCGGGTACAGGGATTGACCTTCCGTCCCCGGTCAAATTTTGGTCAAACCCCAGTCAAACCCGGTTACCTGACCCAGTATGATATATTTCCTTAAAAAACCTATTAAACAACACAAAAAAACTAATACATTGTTTCAAAACTTAAAGAAAGTGTAAAACATCAAACATCAAATACGAAAGATTAAAAAAGTTACAACCATCAAACAACGAATATAGTTTAAAAAAATCAAACGTTGTTCCAAATTCCAACTCTAAGTTTAATATTAATTATACAATTATACTTACAAGTTAGAACAATTATATATACAAGTTAGAACAATTATATATACAAGATAAACCCTAGTAAAAAGTAAATAATACCTTATATATCTATATTGTTTATTATTTATTATATTATTACCGGGTACCGGGTACCCGTAAAACCGGGGACCATGCCACCCGGCCCCGCCTCCGCCCCCGCAATTCTCAAACCGGGTATCTCTGGCCCCGACCCCGGTTTTACGGGTACCCGGTAAAGTTACACACATATAGGAGACCCTTGATGTGAAACATATATATATATATGCTACAATCTCAATTGAAATATAGTGATGCAACAATCGTCTCACAAACAAGCTAACCACCCACTTGATATACTTTCTGTTTCAGGAGAGGGCGAACGCAAATTTGTCTAAGTGAGACCGGAAATATAAATATTATTATTGTTACCATGTTAACACATACCTAACATAAACTCCTAACTTAGTAACAACTTCAGTTACAATGAAAACCATAAAAAACTCGCATCTAATCAATTGTTCAAAAGTAATACTTACTATGATTAACATAGGACCAAACCACTTAGGAAATTATTAAAACATAAAATAACCAGAAAACAATTAACCAAATTAATTTCTGAAACCCTGCGTTTTTTAACTTTCAACTTCCTAAGTCTCTCCAAGCATATAGAAATTCGAAACATGAACACAAATACAAGTTAACATATACAAATTTAGTATAGGATCTTACCTCAAGCTCAAACACAACAATTATCCAAGAGACGGTAGTTAGAGCGAGACGGGAAATTACTAATGCAAGGGTTGTAAGTTCCATTTGGTGCTCTTCATAAATATCACTTTATGCCTTACAAAGAAACAGACATATACACTTTTAAAGTCGTGTTTACTTTAGAAAATAAAACATTCATGGCATTCTATATTTCAATTATTATATTTGGATTTCGATTTTTTCGAGTTTCGTGTGCTTCCATCACCTTTGGTTAATTGGATCCAACACACTAACGTGCTATACTGGTTAAGAATCAACTCAGTTAAGGTCTCAAAGGGAACTCACACGAATATATGAAGTAAAACCCTATAGTAGCAATGACATGTTATAAATCCTATAAATGGCGGTCTAATTTGGGTAAAACAATGCAAGGAGGTTGTTGTCTCTGTTTTGTGTTTTAGGGTTTGATGTATTACAAGATAGTGTTGGTTTATTTTAAGAACCCATCATTCATATAAATTTTGTGAACCAACTTAAACCACATACTAATTTAACTAATGGTTAAAATTAATTAAATCAAACTTTCATTTATGAAATCCCTAGAAAAACCAATTTGAATTAAAAAAAATCCAAATGTTAGGTGGGGTTTGGTTCACAAAGTTTACATGTATGAGTTCACAAAAGACATGTGACCTTAAAAACTATTACATTTGTGGTCCCTATAATTACTACGTATTTTATTTGTTAAAAGAAAAAAAAAAGATAAAAATGGAGAAAAGACTAAAATATCCCTTGTCTAACCAATTTTTTAGCATTGGTTAGAGGAAGTGATCAAATCCGGTCGTTTTTTACATATCACCATGACGAAAATGTAATTAAAACTGCAAGGACGAGAAGGTTTACCTAGCTTTTGAGAAACCATATGACCAAATTTATAGTTTACTCATATGGGTTGTTTGGTTTGTAGAATTCACAGGAATTTAATGAAATTAGAATGACAAACTCCTTTAACCAAATTTATTAATGATGTTTGGTTATTGATTGGATCCTTTGAATTCCATTAAATTCCATCATTTATGGAATTCATCACTACATAGCTTAAGTGAATGAATTGAATTTTTACCAACCAAACATGTGACTAAATCGTAGTTCATTTTATTCAAAGTCAAATTTCTTCGATAGATTTCAATTGTATTAAATTCCATTATGCTAACCGAATTCCCCCTTCAATTTTATGATCGGGCATATGTACTCTTAATTAACATAACAAAAACAAAATATAAATCAAAAGTTAATTTATAATTCTTATTATCATCAAAACTATCAGCACATTTGAAACCAAACTTCAACCAAGGCCCAATTCTCTCCATATTGTTTCTGGATTAACAAAAACTCATTGAATTAACCAACCGTGTACAAAAAACCCTCAACCGGTGAAATGTGGTCAATCCAACAAGTTAATAACTTAATTGAATTCAACATGTCAAACCAAAAACTCAATCTAATACAACCGCCAACCGGTGGCTAATATATATTTTTTTGATAAAATTATATATCCCTACTACTATATAATGCAAATTTGAGAAAACTCTTAATTACAAGTACTTAAAGCATAAGGTACAAGTAATTTAAGCTTGAGTTCTTAAACTCTTAAAAGTTCTTAAACAAGTGGGACCCCCTCTTTATTTCTCACACAGACTTCTTTTTTCTCTCTCCAGAAGTATCTATCTCACGTTTTAATCTATCAACAGCATCATAATTCGGCTCCTTCTTCAAGGGTGTCAATTCGTCACCCAAGGTGACGATTCGTCACCCAAGGTAACCTTTCATCCTCCCCAAATCAGCTATTTATATTAGATTATAGTTCCTTTCAACACTTATTTCATCTGCCATTGCTACTGATAAGGTAATCTCTCATCTGCCATTGCTACTGATATATTCTTGTTGGTTTTTCAATCGATTTTGAATCGATATTGAATACGATTTTGCAAGCCCTAATTTTGCAATCGATATTGAATACGATTTTGGATTTTGAGCTCTTGGGTTGTTTATTGAAGCTTAATGTCTTTATTATTTGTGTAAATCGGAATTGGAGCTTTTCATTAAAATAGATCTTGTGAGTTTTGGTAATGTTTTGAAGTTTTCTCCAAAAAAACTCCATCGTTATGTTCTTGAAGAACTCATAAGAGTTCTTCCCAAGGATTTTTTGTCTTATTTGATTTGATCCAAAAATTTGTCAAGCATAATAAATTTTGAGTTTTTGGGTTATTTGATCTAAACGGTTCTTTAGTGAAAGTTCTTGGTATTAAAAGCTAAGTTTTTTTTGGGTCAAAGGTTGCGATAATTAACTTGTGTTCGGTTGATTGATTCGATCATCGTGGTTCGAACCGATTGGCCCTTGTGTTTGAACCGTTCATCCCTCGTGGTTGAGCCATTCGGACCTTGTGGTTGATCCGTTCAGCCCGTATGGTTTGAATCATTTCGGCCTTCGCCAGTGTAGCTCAAAACCTTGTGTTTTTCAAACACTGTTTTCCCCCCTCTGCTCGACCCTCGCGCCGCGAGCTCTAGTCCTCGCGCCGCGAAGAGGTGTTCTGCACTCGGTCTTCAAAATCTTCGGCCTGCATCTTATCTCCACACCTCGCGCCACGAAGGGCCTTGTGCGCCGCACTCTCCTTGCGCCGCGCCCTTGCCGCGCGTCGCACTCCACCTCGCGCCGCGAGCCCACACCTCGCGCCGCGAAGTGCCTTGCGCGCCGCACTCTCCTTGCACCGCGCCCCTGCCGCGCGCCGCACTTCACCTCGCGCCGCGAAGGACCTTGCGCGCCGCACTCTCTTTGCGCCGCCCCCTTGCCGCACGCCGCACTCCCCCTCGCGCCGCGAGCCCACACCTCGCGCCACGAAGGGCCTTGCGTGCCGCACTCTCTTTGCGCCGCGCGCCGCACTCTCCTTGCGCTGCGCCCCTGCCGTGCGCCGCACCCCACCTCGCGCCGCGACCACTATACCTCGCGCCGCGAAGGTCCTTGCGTCGTGCCCCTGCCGCGCTCTGCACCCCCTTTGCGCCACGTCTTCACCTCGCGCCGCACCGGGCCTCGCGCCGCGAGCATCATCCCTCGCGCCGCGAAGGCCATTCAGCCTGTGCCATTCGGCCTTGCTTCGTTCAACCCTATGGTGTTTGTTCGGCTCGTAGAACCTTCGGTCTCGCATCATGTTATTGTGGTCCTCGCGCCGCAACTGCTCTTCTTCGCGCTGTGATCTTACTTGGCCCTCTTGGTTTTGAGTTTGCTTAGCCCTTGAAGTTTTGTGTGTTGTATGCATCATTTGTGTACTCTACTTGCTTGACATGTATGGTGCATGAACTTAAACTCATTATGTTTAACATACGTGGTGTATGCTTGTCATGTGTGGTGTGTGTGCTATTTTCTTTGATTTCTTGAGGTGTCACCTACTTGATGTATGTTGAGTATGTGTGTGATTTCCCTTGTGTGTCACCTCACCCTTGAACTTGGGATTATCTTTCTCCCTTGAGCTCGGGTGAGTGTTGTTCATTGTGTGATACGCATGTGTTGTACACCTTCACCCATACCACACCTATTCATATCAACATACTTCATGGATGACATCTCTGGGTTGGTAAGACTTGATGATACTCTTATCGGATTCAAGTCTCTCACCCAATGAGTTGCATTCCCTTATACCAACACCCTGGTCTTGGTACGAAGGAGTGCAGGTCAATGTTGTGAGGGTCTTCAAAATAAGTTTTGCCTACACCATCTATGCACTAACCGTGTATCATTTTCAGGTACCATGGCGAAACAGAGATTCCCAAACGAATAAAAAAAAGAAAAAAAAACCAACATCATCTACACACCTACACCTACACCCACATCTCCACACTCCTCCATCTACACCAACCCTTACACCTACACCCACACTCCTTCATCTACACCAACCCCTACACCTACATACCAACACCTCCATCTACACCAACACCTACACCTCCTCCTACATCTACACCAACACCTTCACCTACACCTACACACCAACTCCTCCATCTACACCAACCCCTACACCTACACACCAACACCTCCATCTACACCAACCCCTACACCTACACACCAACACCTCCATCTACACCAACACCAACACCTACACCTCCTCCTACATCTACACCAACACCAACTCCAAAAAAAAACTCCAATACATCTACCTATGCATGTTTTGAGGGGGAACAATGCATCGTTACACATCTTTCGAGGCGTGACGAATCTTTCCTTCCTACATGTATGATGTACCTCCTACACTTACCCTCATGCCATACTCATCACACCCTACATGTATGATGCATGCCATACCCATCACACCCTACAAGTATGATGTACCTCCTTCCCACGGTCCTCATACATATGCATAACCAAAGCATCTCATGCCTTACCTAACACTCCCAATACCATACCTCAAACACCTCATGGCAAACCTCAAAGATTCATGATATACCGATGGTGATGCCACTTGCATCACTTAACCCTGCCGATCATCATTCACCGGTTGTGAGAGCTTATACTTAGGTGTATCACCTCTACCAGCATCTCTAGAGCCGGAGACTGGCACCCTAGAGGTATCCTCTAGGAGAGTGAGTGAGGGTATCGAGCGAGGTCATTTACCTGGGGGTTGTGACCAAGGGTGTGAGGATGAGGTGTCGGGGGATATGACGGGGTAGATTAGGCGGTGATGATGATCGCTCCGGAGCTAGTACCTCACATGCCTATGACAGTCACCAAAGCCCTTCACTTTTCCCTTTGGTGAACTATGATTCGATTCGATGACTCCGGTGATGACCATCCATCTGAGGGTGAGGACGACATAAGGTTTGAGGGAGACCTAACAGTCAAAGAAAGTGAGCAGAGCGAGGGAAGTAAAAGAAATGATGAGTGTGAGATAGGACCAAAGGTTTTAACCGGTCCTCCCCTATCCATAGGTAGAAGCTGGGCAGCCACATCTGCTACCCGTACACATGTGTTGAGTACGGGTATTGAAGAAGACACCTCCCACCCAGAGGTGCAATTGCACACCCCACTCTACCACTCACTCATCTCTCAAAAGGTGGGTGTTTTATTCCACGGGGATATAGCACATCGGCTATCACACCCTCACTTGGAGGGTAGTGGTATTGAAACAGGAGGATCCCTGCCCTGATCCCCACACTTCCTTCATGTGCACCAAAGTCTAGAGCCTTATACACTTTTAGGTACACATACTGCAAGTCTATGTGACATAGTCTCTACTCCACCCATCACGATTCTGAGTGACGTGATCGGAACCCCGAGAGTGGCGTCCATGAAGGACGTTTCACGATGACCGGCGGGAAGTCCTACCATGGTCATCATCACGCTAGCCATGAACGTAGGCCGCACCCTTGATTTAGCGGTTGTGCAAACGGCTACTCTATGTGAGCCCGGAGTTACTTACTCGATATTCGTTGTCAAGGAAATGATGGACGGCGCCCTAAAGGCTGTCCATGAGGATTTTGTACATCACCACCTCTATATACTTTACCACCTCTCGTACCGACTGCACCTAAATACCCGACTAATGAGTTGAGGGATCCTTTATCAGTAAAGTTACTCTCCAAAAGGGAATCTCCTTGAGGATGAAGTCAACATACTTGGGTACTTTCAGCGGTCATCATATCCAGACCTTCCCGAGCACCGTCCCGAGCCGGCTACCGCACCCTCTCATGTGGTAGGCCCTTCCATCCAGTGGCTCGAAGGGAAGTTTGATGATCTCAAGACGGAGGTGAGATCAGAGATTGTGGAGGCCGAGGACTCTCTTTCAGACATACATAGAGTCCTTGCGACCCCCTACCGAGCAGCGGTCGAGCCACCAAAGAGATGACACGACGACCAAGATGACCCTGATCGCCGTAAGAGGCAAATCTGAAAGAAGGCTTGGCTCGACTCCATAGTTCCAACAGGAACATCTTCTGGCGCCACGCCCGACACTCATATCGGCGTCGATGATCACCACTCATAGCCTGGTTGGAACTCAACGGTTGACGTTGATGAGATGCGTCAATTCCTATCGCATGCGTCCCCGCTACTGATGATGAGATCAAGGAGATTATCAATCTTGATGATATCTCCTCGGATGATAATGATGATGAGTACTTGCAGTTTCCAGTCTCCTCCAACATTGTTCGACATACCTTCACCTCACAGATCACCTCTCCTGCTCACGCCTTCTACTACACCTTGGGAATCTCCAAGCGTGTTGACTCGAACACCGTCTCCAGTCACGAACATCTCCCCAACATTGACCGTTGTCCGCTGTAGACAAAGGCATTCTATGACGCCTTGTGTCTTTACTATGGGTTGAGGATGATCGAAGGACGACTTGCTGAAATACGTGAAGAGAGACCGTCACCACCACCGCCTCGGAAAGATGAGGGACTATCTAAAAAGCTCAAGGAGATAAATGCTTCAAGAAGGAAGTCACCGAGCCATCATCGTCGGAAGCGAAGAAATTGACACAAAGGGGGAAATTGTTAGAAATATTTATGTAAATTTGTAATTTGTAGAGTAGTATAAATAGTTTTCTTCAAGTTCATTTGTGGGGATTCATCTTTCCACTTCCTTTAATCAACTTTTGAGAGAATTACATTGTGTGTTCAATCCTTGCGTGTGTTGATTTGGAACCTACAATTTTGGATATTCTCATCTGCCATTGCTACTACTGATTAGATTATAGGCTTTGCAATTCATGTTTTGTATTTCAATTTTGCAATCTATTTTGAAATCGATTTGCAAAATCATGTTGCAGAATCCATGTTTTGAAATCGATCTGCCATTGAAATCGATTTTGGCTATTATATTGGCTATTTTGAAATCGATTTGCAAAATCATGTTGCACAGTCGTTCTTATGTATTGTGTTGAGGATTAGTGACAGCTTTATGGAACATTGTACCTTGAGTGATCTAACAAAGGTTTTTCTTTACAAACTTTTTTGAATTAAGTTTCAATTCTTTTGGGTTTTCTTTATAGAAATCTAGATTGCAGTAAAGGGGATATTTGCCATCTGTTTAGTATTTAGGTGTTGTTTGTTATTTGCTTAATGAACTTAATGAAATGTTTAGAGGTTGTTTGTTATGTGCTTAATTAACTATATGGAATCAATCTCTTATTTAGTTTGCTTTATTGTGTAGAACTATAAAGTTGCGGTGGTCATTGCTTTAAACCGGTCTCCATTTTCGATAGCAGGTAAGTTTGTTCTCTGCAATTTAAATCTGGATTAAGTTTTTGAATCCAAGAGTATTGTGGTTAAGATAGTGTGTATGTCATATGGTTTATACATGTTTTGTATGGTTTATACATGTTTTGTATGGTTTATACATGTTTTGTATGGTTTAAGTTTGTTCGCTGCCAACTGTCTGTTATTATATTTTACAGTCCACTTGGAGTTTTGAATAAAGTTATTGTTACATTATTACAAAACTCAGTAAATTAGAACTCTGTAACAATCATTTTTTTGTGGGATCATCGATTAAGTTTATTCATAGTGGAATTCACAGCAATATCCATGTTTTCATCAATTGAAAAGAAATGTTAAAGTGCTTTGGATAAGGTATTAGGTGTGTAATTGCTATTTGTGTACTGGTGTGTGCTCTGCATATGAGACTAAAAGTTGAAGATTTAAGATGAAGTTGTTGTAAATGATTACAAAGTTATTTGCTTTGCTATTTGTCAATTTCAATTACACTTGGAAGACTGTTTACTGTAATTTCTCACCAATCTTCTCATCTAAATTCTCTCATATCAAGTTTACAGATTGTTTAATTTACTTTATTTCACAGATTGTTAATGTGTATTTGGTCACTTGGTTAAATATGTTTGGGATTTCGATTGAAAGATAGTTTTATTTGTGCTTGTGTTCATGTTCCAAATTTTGAAGTAAAAATCTAAAATAGTACTCTGTAAATTAGAACTCTGATAAGCTAGCTGTTGATTGATAAGCTTGTTAGTAGCTGATAAGCTAGCTTATGAACAAATTATGTTTGGCAAAAACTAGCTTATGAGTATGTAAAATGACCAAAAAGGGTATATTTGAATTTAATAATTAATATAAATCAGGGTATAGTTGGAAAAAGCTACAATAAGCTTTTCATAAGCTACTCAAAGTAGCGTTTCAAAAAGCTAGCTTATAAGCTAGCTTTTTTTTTTTGCCAAACATAGCCTAAGTGTTATTATAGCGTCTGGTTGCAAGTTGAGATATATATATATATATATATAATTCATGGGCTGGTTCAATGTTCATGGCTTAGGAATTTATTTTCTTGAAATGTTATTCATTTGTAAACTATTTGGTTGCTACATTTTGGGCCTGGCCCATTGGTGGGCCTACGTGCTTTGAAGATCTTTACACGGTTAATGGTGTTGTGCATCCAACCTTTCGAAAAGCAGCTCTTGAGAGAGGGTTAATAGAGACCGACGATAATTTATCGCATTGTCTTGACGAGGCCTCCATATTTCAATTTCCAAGTGCTCTTAGACGACTATTTGCAACGATCTTGATCTATTGTGAGCCGGGAGATGTTCGTAAGTTATGGGATGAACACTATGACTCATTGTCTGAAGATCATACACGACACCATGGGAATGTTGAGGTAGCCCGAGATATGGTTCTTAAAGACATCGCACTCTTTTTACAATCCATGGGTAAGAACCTCGACGATTTTGATCTCCCAAGCTTAAATGCAGCTACCACTTTAGAATCACGAGGATTCCGTGAGGTACAAGAGGAGCACTCCATAATTGTGGAAGGTGAACACTTACGTGCTCGGAACTCTCTAAATCCCGATCAGATGCATGCATTTGATGAGATTATGAGGCATGTGGATAATGATTGCCCGAGTGTTTTTTTTTGTAGATGGTCCAGGTGGAACTGGAAGAACATTTTTGTACAAAGCTTTGCTTGCTAACGTTCGTTCCCGTGGACTTATTGCACCTACGACTGCTTCATCAGGTGTTGCTGCTAATAACATGCCAGGGGGAGAACAACTCACTCTCGGTTCAAGATTCCCCTCAATCTTAGTAATAATTCGATGTGCAATATAAGAAAACAAAGTGGAACTGCTCAACTACTCCAAGCAGCAAAAATAATCATTTGGGACGAAGCATCAATGGCAAAGAGGCAGACAGTGGAGGCATTCGATAGAACAATGCAAGACATAACCGGTGTGAGACTCCCCTTTGGTGGAAAGATAATGATTATGGGAGGTGACTTTAGACAGGTGTTGCCGGTTACGAGACATGGAACCCGAGCACAGATCGTAGACTCTAGCCTACGGATGTCACCTATTTGGTCTTCGATCAAAAAGTTGCGGTTAAGGATCAATATGCGAGCACTTACTAATCCATGGTTTTCGGATTTTCTGTTACGAGTCGGCAATGGTGAAGAGGAGTCATTGGACGGAAACTTTATTCGCATACCCGATGACATGGCAATTCCTTATACCAATGAAAGTGATTCGAAGGATGCTTTGATTGATGCTATCTTTCCTTCTCTTCAAACCAACGGGACTGATTCAAATTACATCATTTCAAGGGCGATACTAACAACTAAAAATGATCATGTTGACAAGATTAATGATCAGTTGATTGAAAGATTTTGTGGAGAGGAAAAAGTCTACTATAGTTTTGACGAAGCAGAAGATGATAAAAATAACTTATATCCGATGGAGTTCTTAAACTCACTGAACGTTAGCGGTTTACCCCCCCCCCCCACTACCTTTGGCTTAAAATCGGATGTCCGATAATACTTTTGCGGAATATCGATCCCTCAAATGGATTGTGCAATGGCACGAGGTTGATATGTAGAGGTATTCAGCGGAATGTCATTGATGCAGAAATAGTTGTTGGCCAACATGCTGGTAAGAGGGTATTTTTACCAAGAATTCCTCTATGCCCATCTGACGATGACATGTTTTCGTTCAAGTTAAAGAGGAAACAATTTCCGATTCGACTTTGTTTTGCTATGACAATTAATAAAGCTCAAGGGTAGACAATCCCGGTGGTAGGTGTATATCTACCAGACTCGGTTTTCTCTCACGGCCAACTTTACGTGGCATTGTCCAGAGGGATATCACGTGGTAGTACGAAGGTATTAGTGAGGCCTACTGATAAGTGTCTATTTGTTGCCACTTATTTAGTCTTTTTGATGTCTAATTGAGTCTTTATTTTGCCCAAAGATAGCATTTGAGTCTAGTTTATTTATGTTTTTAATGTAATTTGATTTCTCATGACTTATGTGCTTATTAGTATAAATATGTAGTTAAATTAATGTTATTTTATTGTTTTGCAAGCTTTGGAAAGGAGCAACTACAGGACAGCCCTTTGGGAGTGCTATAGGACTGCTGCAGGAATGCTGAAGGAAAGGTTTTGGGCCAGCTTGTTGATTTTGCTGCAAAGAACTGCTTTTGGGCCCAACCCGACATTTGACCCATGGGTTGCTTTTGTCTAAAGTTCAAGCCTGTATACAGCTGTCTCCCACATCCAAAACCCTTTATTTTGCTATAAATACCAAGTAGTTGTAACCTTAATCCTTACACTTGAACCATTTCACTTCTTAGTTATTTGGATTCTCTTGTCATGCTCTCTAGTTCTTTAGCTACTGTTCTTAGATTAAATTTCCGTTCTTAAGCTTTTGGTTTCAAAACATTTGGTAGTGTAAGCTTTAGATCTTCCTAGTTTGTGTCTTCATCTCTTATACGGGTTTAAGCATTTAAACTAGTGTTGTTGTTAGTAGTTTTTAATCCAAGTAATCTTTTGAAAAATCATTTTGTGTTGTTCTTGTTGTTAAAGTTCCAACTTTTTGGTTTAAATCTTTCTTATTATTGAAATTCCAACATTTGCGGTTTCTAAATTCATCTAGTTTTTCTTGGAGTTATTTTACACTCTGTTTCTTTCTTAGTAAAGAACGTATTGTATTTTAACTACCAAAATCAGTATTTTCAAAATACCTGTCACTATTTTATGGGTTAAAAATAGTTACTTCACTTGCAAGACTAAAGTACAACCTAAATCTCACTTTTGTGCTTTCATGTACTTTGATTCGTACATTTGTACTTCCTTGTCCCCTAATTGTACTTTGAATGTACTTGTGTCCCCTAAAGCTTCTACAAACAAGACTTTGTTTCCAAGTTACTAAAACGAGTTTATTATTTACCTGTTAATTGCTAACTGATGTTTACTTTCTGCTCTCTTGGAATTACTACACTCTGTTTCTCTCTTAGAAGAGAACGTATTGTGTAGTAATTACAAATTTATATTCTTGCAATTTACTTTCCAGCAACTTTACTGGTCATAAATCCAGTGTTTAATTTCCTGTCATTTGTTTTCCTGCAATTTACTAGTCAATCCAGTGTTTACAATTCTGCAATCTACTGGTCAAATCCAGTACTTTAATTTCCTGCAATTTAAATCACTGCTCTTGGGATTATTTACACTCTGTTTCTCTCTCAGAAGAGAACGTATTGTGTAAGTAATTACTAATCATTTACTTTTATTGCAATTTACTTTCTAGCAATCCCAACTGGTCATCATTCCAGTATTTACATCTCCAAGTTATGAGTTAAAAGCTTGAGCTTGGGGTGTAGGGAAATATTAAGATCAATGTAGTTGTAATTGTTCTAGATGCAATTTCGTATCATTGTGCTAACTATTTATTGCAGGAGTTTGAAGCGTTTCATTGAAGATTAAGTTAGGTTGATTGACGCCCAATCTAGCTTATGAAAATGCATTAACTTTCAGAGTTAAGGTTTACGTTAAAACAAATGCAGTAATGTGAGTTTTTAGTGTTTAATCAACATTATGCTCATCTGGCAATGAAGGTAACACTGCGTTGTGCTAGGGCAAGTGACTAATATCACACCTGATTGCATGTTAACCGGTGTGTACTGTGGTCGGCCGTCTAGCCAGTGGTTTCACAGTTTTACGAAGCATCTTTGAACTACAAACAACAATTTTTGTATCTCAATACAAACCTGCACCCTGGGTTCTTTTTCTCCAATAGATTTTTACAAACACAATCATTCACCACTTGCTAAACAACATTTTCAAAATCCTCGAATTCGCCATCTGAAATCATCCCTTAATCACTTTACCCTTACTGAAAAGACTCTTGCATTAGTCCTTCTCTGAGGAACTGCTGAGAGAATTATGCTACCCCCTTTTAGTGAATAGGGAGTGTGTGCAATAATCTGTGAACTGTGAGATTCAGCTGGAAAATAGAACCAGGCGCAAGTATACACCTTGAACTACTATCGTCTCGTAACAAGTAATAATGGTAAGTGAATACCAGATATCGATCCTCAGGGAAGGTTTTGTGCAAAAGTCTCTTTGTAAGAAGTTAAGTTTGTAAAAGATGATTTCAGATGGCGAATTCGAGAATTTTTAAAGTGACTTGATTTGAATTGGTGTTTGGTAAAATTTGTGAGAGAAAAAGCATGGGGTGTAAAGGTCTGATGAAACAACAAGTGATCTAGAAATAATCCTATGCTTAAATGATGGTCTAACTACTGGTTTGATCGGCCTCCCAGAAGTACACAAAGGTTAACGTGTTATCGATATGAGTCTACTTAAAGTCTCATGAATCCTAACACAACGCAGTGTTACCTATCTTACCAGATGAGTATAGTACCGGGGCACTAAAGCTATCTTTAGCCTTCTCACGTTTATTACAAAATATTTAACATAAGTCCTAACTCTGAAAGCTGGTGCATTTTCATGTACTAAATTGGTTGTCAATCAACTTGGTACAATCTTCAATGAAATGTTAAACACCTGCAATAAACAGTTAGAGTACAACAATTAAGGCACATGATAATTCCTTCACACCGAGAGTGGTCTCAACATTTCCTCACACCCCAAGCCACGACAATTAGCCCATCATGGCTTGGATTCTTCTTGCGAAATATTTAAATAACTGTAATGTAAACACTGGATAATGACCAGTAAAAATGATAAATTAAATTGCTGAAATTAAAGCAACTTGGTAGTTAATACACAATACGTTCTCTTCGATGAGAGAAACATAGTATATATAACTTCAAGAAAATAAAAGCAGGTAAATTGCTGTAATGTAAATAACTGAAAAAGTAAACACTGGATGAGATGACCAGTAAGAGAGCAATAATGTAAATACTGGAAAGAGACCAGTAGAATTGCAGGAATTTAAAGTGCGAATAATTAAACACTGGAGAGATGACCAGTAGAAATACTGAATAATAAAGGGAATTTCAATAATAAGAAACGTAAATAAAATGGTAAATATTACACGATACGTTCTGCAACGTTGAAAATAAATTCAACGAGAGAAACAGGGTGTAATAGATTCCAAGTAAAGCGGAACAGATAATAATTAAGAACTGAAATATATGAAACTTCCAATGAAAGCAACTTATTTAATATTTAAACTGAAGAAACTTGTAAAGGAAGCTTTGTATAAAAAGTCTTTTAAAATGAATAGCTTGTCAAACAAGCTTCAAGAGTTACTTTCCGTGCAAGTTTCGAACAAATAAGCTATAACCGCGAACTTTTGATCAACGATGACTTTGAAATTAGAGTAAGATTATTTTATAACGATCAAAGATTTTCAAATTTATGAAAAACTGACAGAGTCTTGTTTGTAACTTCGAGAAATTGGGTAACGGTAAAATATCACTAGTGATAAAAATTCGAACCTGTCAAACACTTACTTGAACTTCGTATGAAATAACGAGAACCTGATTATGAATGATACTGAGAACTTGAAACCGATAAGTAACTATAATAATTCGATCGTAATATTATAACCAAAACGTGACAACAAGTGAAAAGGTGCTAAGAACCCGAAAGGATTCTAAGCACAATCTAACTCGTAAACTGTTTACCAAAAGACTATCGGAACTGATCGAACTAGTAACTAGACATCAGAACTAAAATGAAAACTAAAGATGTTAACTAGTTGATGATTTACAAATGAAACTAAGGCATCTATTTATAGCAAAAGGATGAAGCTTCTGAAGGAAGCTAACATCAACTGGGCTTGGGCTTCCAAGCCCACAAAATCGGCCCAACAGCAAGGAGGGATCAAAAATCAGCAGTCTTTATTTCCGCAGCACAGCTACTGACCTCCTCTTTCATCTTTTGACGTTCTCGGGCCATTTTCTTTAAAACCTGAACATGCAAGAATTATGTATTTAGAACCAAAATGATATTAATATAAGCGTTTTTATAGTGAACTAGACATAAAATTAATATTTACCAAGAACGGAAGAAAAGACGCTAAACTGACACGACGGGACACTAAAATGGTAAAAAAATAATAATAAAAAGACACAAAATAGGGGTTAAGAATAACACCTATCAGGAACGATATCTGGTATTTACTTACCATTATTACTTGTTACGGGACGACAGTAGTTCAAGGTGTATACTTGCGCCTGGTTCTATTTTCCAGTTGAATCTCACAGTTCACAGTAGTCTCTTTGTTTTCAGTCTCTATTCCAACAGGGATAGGCAAGGGAAAACTCGTTTCACCTACCAAAAAGTTCAAGCAAGACGGAGTCTATACATCAAATGTTGTTTATCGAGAAGTTTTGAGTGATGATTGTATATGACTAAAACATGTATGTAATTTATGTTTTGTTTAAATACAAACTTTTGACTTTTGAATGACAAAATGCATTAATTTTGTATGTAATTTATCGAGAAGTGTATGGACTTCAAGAAACAAACGCATGTCTTCATTTTATCTATCCAGACCATGATTTTCAGTGAAATGTACCAAGTATGTTTGAGTCGTTTGTTTCTCATTTCACTGTATAACTTGACACCCCGCGGCATTGCGCAGGCACACTACTAGTGTATATATATATATATATATAGGGAGGTTCATACAAGAACAACCCAATTTGCAAGAACAAAGGAACCAAGGAAATCACATATGATTTTGTGTTGCGATGGAAAAAGTGTGTGTAGGCCATGCTCCGACAAGGCGAGTGGGTGAGCCGCAAGTGGGCGTCCATGCACAAAATCACGTGTAATTTTGTTGGTTCCTTCGTTCTTGCAATTTGGTTTTGTTCTTATTTGAACCTAATTCTATATATATATATATATATACATATATATATATATACATATATATATATATATGATCTTCAAGAAAAAACCATTTTTTTGTGAAAACCCGTAAAAACTGACTAAAAAATAAATTTTTTAAAGATTTTTTTCTATCAAATGTTAAAATTGATATGTTGTTTCACATATATTTTTTTCATAAGATGAATATCATCCACGAATTTGTTTCATAATATGAATAAAAATGTTGTATATTTTCGATTCATAATATGAATAAAAATTTTATTTTTTCATGGATGATACTTACATTATGAAAAAATATATATGTGTAACAATAGTTAATATCATAGTATTTGATTAAAAAAACCTAAAAAAATTATTTTTTAGTTGGTTTTCACGGGTTTTCACAAAAAAATGGTTTTTATTTGATTATTCCTTTATATATATAAGATGTCTACAACATAAAAAATATGTATCTATATTAATCTAATTTATAAGGGTAAATACTCGACTCAAATAGGCTCGTTTTGAACAATTTCAAGTCGACATGCTAATGAGTTTTATAATTTTAAAGAAAAGACCCTAAAAATTCAAAATTCCAACCGTGGGTAAAATTTCATAAATTTCAACCTTGAGCTTGTTTCAAGCTTGATTCAAGTTTGAGTCGAGTTTGAGTTTGACATTGGTTCCAACTTCAAACGAGCTCGAGTTTAAAAAATTGCAATCGAGTTTGAATTCAAGTTTAGTTTTTAACTACTCGGAGTTTTCGAGTTGATTTAGGGTTGGAAAAAGGGCTATCAAGTTGGAGTCGAGTATAGAGATACTTGAGGTTGACTCACATCATTTACATCCTTAGGTCCAACATGGTCATACTCGATAGGTATATTTTTAGTATTATTTATCGTACTTTATTTGTCAACTTTATGTATATTACTAACCTATTAACCTAACCCAACCCAAAGCAATCTGTAAGAGTTAGGCTATAATTTTGAAAAAAGTTGGGTTGCGTTGAAAATTTTCAAGCCGATAGAATTAGGTTGAGCTATAAAAATGTCAAAAACCATCCGACCCATCATGGATACACCCCCAGAATTAACAATCATGTGGTGAAATAATAATTTGGGAAAAATTACATCAATTGGTCTTTGGATGGTCGTTTGATTTGAGTTTGTGCTTTCAAAATTCATATTGCATCTATGCTTTCATTTGTTGCAACTTGTGAATATAGTCTTATTGGTAGCAGATTTGAACAATTTTTGTATTAAAAACTACTTTAAAAGTCAAAACTACTCTATATCTTGTGTTGCCTTATTTTTTTTTTACTTTTCTTGAATTTTGATTTTTAATTTTTAATTTTCCCAACAAAGAAGAAAAACCACTTCACCAAATTCGACACTACGAGCAAATGCTCGGTAGAAATGTCATCAGCCTTTATGTCGTTTTGGAAATGTGTTAGCATTATATTTCCATGTGGATAATAAAATTATAGTTTAATAACAAAATATCGTATCCAAACGACAATACCATTATCTATTTCCTCATTGAAAACAAACCACCACAAAATTAACAAGTACCAAAAACTAGTTACTTATTACATGAACAAAAAAATACAAACAAATATCAAGGGGCGGTTTAAGGTTAAATGGTTACTGACAAGAAATTCACATTCAATTACCTTATTGTCTAACATCTAACATCCTTGGGCATGAAAATGGACCGTTAGTAAACATTTCAAACACGATAAGTGCCTTCCGATAAGAGTTGTTTCCCACATTTACTGGATATGAATCTCGGTACTTGGCTCCTTGTTTTGTCTTTTATTGGATGACCTTCGGTGTAATGTTATTGGTTGTCTATATTCGAAATGATGTGAACTTTGATGAGACCCATTGTTCGGTGTTTATTCTTTTATAGTGTCTTGTTTTCCTATACAAATGTGTTCATGTTTACTGCCTTCCTTCCCCAATGGCCGCCCTTGAACATGTCATCCAAATATTTGTCATACTTAGAAATACTTTCGTCATCCAGATCTTTATCTAACGCAACTTTTAACTTTTTCTCCGCTATACATTTTGCAAACATCAAAATTCCATCTTGTACTGAATCATGTTCATAAAACTTATATGTTAATGGATTAGATATAAATATCATTAAGTGTATATTTTAGTTTATATATTGAATAAAGACAACTTTTTAAACCCTGACGGTGGTGGTGTACTTGCAAAAGGCATGAGAGATGTGAATATCCCATCAACCCGGGTTCGAGTCCAGACACTAACATTTTGTGGCCAAACTCAGTGTCAAACGGTTGTAATAAAAAAGAAGACCATGTATATTTGTTGTCTACTCCCAGGATACAATGGCTGAAATAGTCGAAGAACTGGCGGATTATGCATAGAAGAGAGAGAGAGAGAGAGAGAGAGAGAGAGAGAGAGAGAGAGAGAGAGAGAGAGAGAGAGAGAGAGAGAGAGAGAGAGAGAGAGAGAGAGAGAGAGAGAGCTGTTGGTGTGTCATTTTGGAATGAGCTGCAGGGCTCAATATATATATTGAAAATTCATAACCGAACATTAGTTTGAGATCAAAACGTCTGATACATATTAATTCTAGTTAACATGCTTTTGATAACGTTTGATGCACATTAACTCTATGATTTTCAATATATTTTAGTTACTATGCTTTTCAGTTACAGAATCCGTTTTTGATAATATGTTTTTCAATATATTTCAGTTACTATAGATTTCAGTTACATAATCTGTTTCTGTTACAAAATTTAAAACTAATTTGGGCAAAACTGGCATCCGCTAGCCGAGATTTCAGAGTTGCATCCGTGCACACGTAAGTTTGACGATGCTTATTAACTCTAGTTAATATGCTTTTCAATATATTTTCAGTTATAGAATCTATTTTCGATGCATATTAACTTTAAATTTTAAATGACTAATTTTTAACAATGATATTATATATAGTCTTCGACATGTGTAGATTGCAAATCATTTATTCATAATCCATGTCCTATATGAGTGAATGTGAAACATCACCTGGGTGTTAACTATAAAATCATGAATGCAAATTATGAAATTTATTTTTATTTTTCCAGTTACATTTATATGTTGTTTTTCCTTTTTGTAGTAATATCTTTGAATCATGTGCTATAAATAGTCTTGTTTGGTTGCATATGTGATTTTGAGGTTACCTGTTTCACTTAATGATTCATATCCACTTAATGCCATGATCTCATGATTCACATACATATTTGTGTTTCAGCATTGTGTTTTCAAGTGAGTACAATGGCCAAATGAGGTTATTAGTACCGTAATCCTATGATTGTGTAACAAACCGTTAAGGCTCAGTTCGAGCGAATTTAATTGTGGAAATTAAAACCTTGGAACTGAAAACTAATGAAGTTCTGGATAAAACTAAAACACAAAAGCATAATCTACCAAATTCAAATCAAGGAACATAAACGAAAATTAGAAAAGTCTAACGCGCTAGAAAGCATTAAAGAGTTTAGAACCAAAAACCAAATGTTTTGCAATGTTGAGCTAATATGAATCAGCAATCATATTTCGAGACGTTCATGCCTGCTATCCTTGGAGCTTCTTAGGATTTGGGCGCCAAAATTGACGGATTCTTTTAGGGGCTGTTTACCAACAATAGTTGTTAAGCGCTGTCTGGAATAAGAGGTCTGAGTAGATTAAGTGGCTCTGTTTAAAATAAGTGCTGAATGAAAAATGAGTGTTTACCAAATGTCCTGGATTTGGTGCTGACCGAATAAAAATGACCATTTTAACCCTATATATGATCAAGTGCTAAATAGACAATAATTATTTACCAAATTTTTGTTTGAAGTATTGTTCAATGAATGAAAATCAAAAATTTCATAACTAGAATATTTTTAAACAAGGAAATAAATTAAACTTCAACAATTTTGGTGCAAATCTTAATTTGAAGCATTGGACAATAACTGAGTTGCAATCTGATTACGCAAATTAGCCATATATTCATTGTCTTGAGAGCTCCATTCCATTCCATCGACTTCCATTTCGTTGCTTCCTTCATGTTGTTCTTGATCAACGGTAAACATGGTGTTCTCATCGTATTCCATAAATAATTGATCTTGGATATTGCATTTCCTTATAAAGTTATGAATCGCGAAACAAGCAATCACCACATCTTTCTGTATGTGAAAATGATATGGAGCCATCTGTTTTAAGATAGGAAATCTTGCTTTCAGGACACCATAAGCACGTTCGATAACATTTCGAAGTTGTGCATGAGCATGATTGAACATTTCTTCCTTGGTTAATGCACGTTGGCGTCGAAAATCTGCTAACCAATATCTTGTGTTGCGATATGGAGTCATAAATCCTCGGGTGCAAGTATATGCAGCATCACAAAGATAATATTTATCTGCAATTACATTTACAACTCTATAAATATAGAAAAATAAGAACTTTTTAAAGTTAAATAAAAGCAATACGTACTTGGTGGAGGAAAAGGAAATCCCGAAGTTGGGTTAAACACAACTTCTCTCAAGACTCTTGAATCATGTGCAATACCTTCCCATCCAGCCCAAACAAACGTAAATACCATATTAAAATCACAAATTGCTAAAACGTTTTGGTAGCATTCCCCTCTTCCTCTTCCTCTATACCTTGCTTGTTGGTCACTAGGCACAACTGCATGTATAAGCGTTCCATCTAGCGCACCCATAGCCCCCTTTTAAGAAATTAAAAATAAAAACTTGTATAAAATTATTTGACGGTGTTAAAATTATCAAATCAATACGATAAATCATACCGGAAATATCTCTTTGAGGCGCCTAAATCTTTCTGACGTTCTTGGTGTCCCATCAAAGGATGTTGACCCTACGACCTCCTTCGCAAATTCCATCATTCCTCCCAATACTTCATGAAAACAATTATGAATAGTTCGTGTAGAGTGTTGAAATCTACGTTTAACCATTCTAAAACGTTCATTGTGAGCGATAATTGTCAAAAACATCGCCATCTTCTCTTCAACACTTATATGCCTACTTGATTGCAACCAATTTTTTTGTTTAAAGTGGTTGCATAACATTATGAATGCATCACGAGATAAACGCATCAATTCTTCGCATTGCGTATTGGATCCAGTTAATAGTTCTTGTGTATATGCATGTCCAGTCAAAGCGGATGTGTTATCTCTTACCCTTTCTATTCTTGTTGATGCTCTTCTTTTCAGATACCAATATATAATAACTACGAGCATAATGATTTCATTTTGATCCATGTATAACCTTGTAAAAATAAACCACAAAAGAACATTATGACAATATTCAAACACATCTTTAATATAATATCATCTTTAAACAACCACTACAAAAAATAAAGAAACATAAATTTAAAACACATCAAATCAAAACCAAATAAGCATTTATTCATGTGAAATCAAACAAAATACCATCAAAAAAATATCCTAAAAAGATAATCTAAAAACATTATTCAAAACTAAACAAATCATCACTTCTAACTAAAGCAAATTAAGTGCACCGCCTGTAAATCTCACCCACCCCTCACACCTCTCATTGTTCAAGCGTAACCAAATTTTTCTATAGTCTGAGCTTTGGCCGAAAATGTGGGATGCTACATCATACAGTGGAGATTGCTCCCACCCAAGTGTTTCCAACTTATCAATGCAAAGATTCATCTCAACATCCTCCGGTTTCTTCAAGATATCTTTAACATGCATCACAACCGTTGCTAAATCACTATCAGTTGCCGATTGTTTATTTCCTCTTTGTTTTTTTCTTTGAGGTAGGGGACGAAAGGGAATATCTTCTTCGGAAGGAAGTGGGTCTTGTGTTAGATCATAGTAGTCCTGTGTGTCATAATCTTCAGCCTCAGAAGTCACACTAGAAGGGTTTGGAACGGTAGCAGTCGGTCCCCAAGATCCAACACCGGTGGAAGCAACACCATCAAACAGTTGCATACAGAGTTCCGGAAAAGGAAGAGGTGCAGTCCGCAACTTCTCAACAAACTTGTTTTGCTGTTTATAAAAAGATTATAAGTATATATATATATGTTTATATTTATATAGATAAAAGAATAATTTAAGAATATTTAAAATAGATAAAGCCAAAATGTGACCTTCATTTCCATCTGCCATTCTTCCTCTGACAAATTAAACATATTTCTTGATGCATCATAAACGTTACCCGTTTTGTTTCTTAACTTTGCCCATGCTCCATACTTTCCTTTGAGGTAATCATAATGGTTTTTCATTTGCCTTTGATCGACAATGAAATTATGATTCTTCTGTAACGTTTCTGCTACATTCTTCCAAGAAACCGACTTAAGGCTACCCCCTTCTCGTCCATTTATGGAGATCTCATGTAGACAAGATTCTAGAAATGTTTTCACCACATTTTCTTTTTTCCAATTAACTCTAGGCTTTTTTGATTGTGAGGATTCCCCAAAGTTTGACATATCTAACAGAATTAGCAACATATCATGACTAGTGTACAAGTTCGAATACATCAAATTGTTTAAAAGTACATACACGACTAAAATTAGATGAAAGATATCATATTCAAACAAGCCTTATAGTATGTTTTATTTTCTCATGTAAAATAAATGGCAATGATGGTGTTTAATATGTATAACAAATGGCAGTGATTCTAAACTTAACATCCACTTTGAAACACTTGTCTTGATGGTGTACGTTTACTATGTTAAACAAAAGGCAATGATGGATTTAATATATATATATATATATAAGAAATGGCAGCCTAGTGATTAATATGTAAAATAAATGGCTACTTACCACCATATGTAAATTGTCTGTCCTAAAGATTACCATGGAAATATCACCACTATGGTAGTACAAAAAGAAACAAAGAATGAAAAGGCAATAAAGTTGAGTAAAAACAATATCTCTTTCACATGAACTACCAATGACAAATCCAACAAG
The DNA here is from genome assembly GCA_030169165.1 of Centaurea solstitialis. Taxonomy (NCBI): domain Eukaryota; kingdom Viridiplantae; phylum Streptophyta; class Magnoliopsida; order Asterales; family Asteraceae; genus Centaurea; species Centaurea solstitialis. The sequence goes on along the minus strand of CM058046.1, from coordinate 62,584,517 downwards.
TAATAGGAATCTTAGCATTTCCAGTAAAGCTAGTCATCATTGATTATTTGTCATCATTGCAAGTATATTTTTAGCCTCTAAGTACTAACACTTTCAAATCCAATCAACCAAATTCAAACCTCAAAATAATGTAAATGTGAAGAAAAGTTGAATGGATAGCAATCAGAATAATGAATATGTATTTTTTTCATCTTTCTTGCAGGTGTTGATTAATATTTTATCTTCTTCCCCATAAACCAATCATAAATTTTTTATAGGAAAACGTATTCAAAGAGACAATTGGAATTGAAATTTTAAAAACCAAATCAAATGAAGAACATCGATGATTGTGTATCATCATCATTGAACTCTAAAATTCACATTATTCAATAGAAAAGCAAACACATAAGCACTCTAAAATTCAGACCTTGAACTAGATATATGAAATTGCTATCTTTCGTACCTGAATTTGCAAATCCTAAACAAGAGCAATTGGAGTCTCAGAGAGGAGATGAAGGTCTATTGTTGTATGCAGAAGATCGAAAGTGAAGAGGATGTTGAGTAGAATGGTGGTTGATGTTGTGTAGAAGATCGATAGAAATAGGGGAGACGGGGATAAAATCGGAAGAAATCACGGAATTGATTCGCTGAATGCGATAAGGGAGGAAATCGTTGCTGACCAAATTTGGATTAGTAAGAGGAACGGTCAGAGGGGTTTCTGAATAAGCGATTGAGGTAAACAACCCTATCACTTAATTGGGTCAGGGCTTTTGTTCGGTTAGGCCCAATAAGAGGCAAGTAAACAGGGCCTTAGTTTCTTCCGCATCTGTTTTATATTAGGAAAATCAAGTTGCCCCTTTCCCTGGCCTTTCTGAGTACCAGGGATGTTGATTCTTTGAGACTGTCATCATCGTTCTTTACCTCCTGTAAATCACCATCACCATTACTATCTGAATCTGAGCAATCTTTATTCACCCGACTTCTAAGGTAGACATATTTGATCAATAAAAAGAATTAGGTTTCTTTGACTCTTTAACAAGTGGACAGCGTTTTCATATGTTGATTAAATGGAAATTTCTTGAACTCCTTACAGAATAAAACAACTTTAAAGTGTTCAATATAAATTGATCGTAGTCGATGAATTCCTAAATTAACAAAAAGGGCCGGGAATTTAAGGGAGCTAACCCCAATCATATTTTCTCGGGAATAGGTGTCTTATTTTCTGAATATGGAATTGCAGAAGTGATGCATTTACCGAGTTGGTGCATTCATTAAGAAAAGATAGACATGATAACCGGGTTTTATGATGCTAAGTAGGCATAACATACACAGATTAGGTTCAGATTGTTGTCTTTGGAGGTAGAAATCACTACAACATATCGGACATATAGTGACTGACATTTTTAGGGACTGAAATATAAAAGCGTAGGGAAATGTATTTTTGAAAGTTTTATCGTTGTAAAATCTTTTAAAAAGTTATAAAACAAAATAACCCTTTGCACTCCCCTTTACACTGTAGAACTCTAACCCTAATTTCCCAACGCAGCCACACGTCGCCGGTAACCATCGCCGTCAGCCTCACATCGCCGGTAACCATCGCCGTTAGCCTCACATCGCCGGTAACCATCGCCGTCAGCCTCACGTCGCCGGTAGCCTCGCGTCACCGGAAACCACACGTCGCCGGAGGCCACCGCCGTCCAACGTCGCATCTACCTCCAAATCCATCGAGATTTTGACTCTTCTTCTTCGAATTTCTCAAGGTTCATTTACTTGATTTACAGCTTTTATGTTTCAATTTGTTCGATTTAGATCTACATATCTGTTAGATCTACACGTTTTGCATCTCTTCTTCTCGTAAATATTTTACAAAAAAGCTTATATGTTTCTGTTCATTTGATTCTAGGAATCTGTTCTGTATTTAGGGTTTTAATTTTCGATTTGATCGATTGCTCATATTTTACGTCTCCTTGTTCGATTTATCATCAATTTTAGATTATGATTTCATAGATCTGTGGTATTAGAATCAAACGGATCTGTTAGATCTATGGTTGAAATTATGAAAGGCATAAGGCTTTGAATTGGTTCTTAGTTCAAGTAGATCTAAATTTCAAACTAATTTCACTCAATTTTCAATTTCATTCTCTGTAATTGCAGTTTACACAAGTGATTACCTTTGAGGATTCCCTGTAATTGCAGTTTCAAGGTATGTGTATCCCTTCTAAACAATATCTCATGTCTTTGTTCCTCCCCTTATGTGTTACCTGGTTTAGAGTTGTTGAGGTGCTCACATGCGCCAATGAGGCAAATTTGTTTGATAAGTATAGAGCTTTAATGGTTTATTTGTGGTATATGATTGGTTAATAAATGTTTCTTTAGGGCTAACTTCTTGGAGATACTTTTCGAATTTAGATCCAGCTTCTTAATTTGCTGCTGACTTGCAAAGTCGTTAGCTCTTTAAAGAGGATTTGTTTTTTAAAAACTTCCATGATGCCATTGCTTCTGAGTTTATCTGAAGGCAAAGTAGCATCTTTTAAGGCATTACAAGTTCAAATAGCATGGTTCTAAGAATTTTACATGTATGTTACATGACCCTGTTTATGTACTATTGGATGATACACATGGGCTTTATGTGCTTGAAATAGGTTCAAGCTTCTATGTGCTTTTCCTACTCTTCTCCCTTAAGTCGATGCTTCAAATATTTTAATTGATTGTTATTTTGTATATTTTTTTTCTTTTATCTTCTTTATATCATAAAAGCTACATATTTGTTACACCTCTTCTAACGAGTGCTTTATTAGGTCTTGTGATTTGATCATTGAGAAAGACTAAAATCATATGGTCTCGTGTTTCCTTTTCTTTAAAATTTGGGCCATAATAGTCATCGATTAGTTAAATATGGTTTTGTATTTGATTAAGCCTCTCTCATAGCTTATATAGGGTGGCTTCAAATGTCAATGAAAATGTGGTACTTTGTGAAACTGTGTACTACCTGCTATAATTCAAAGAATTAATCACACGAAACCATGTTTTATAGCCAAAAAGTTCAAAAGTTTAAGTGACTTTCATAATAACTTCTCTCGAGGCCCAAATATGTCTCTATTAGTCTATTGATCAATTATGATGACAAGGGATTATAAAAAGCATAGTGTCATTAGTTTTGTATATGAGAAGTTTGCTAGTCAATTCCCTATTCATTTCCTGTACTACTATTATATAATTTGCATTTTTAGTTTCCATCAACATTTCAGTTTTGCATGATTTAATCATAATTGGCCGCTAAGCAGAACCATAACCCTTTATATCTTTCATCATGTATCTAACATTCTACATTTCATTTCAATATCGAATTGTGCAAGCGGTGCTACCTTTTCTATTCAGCCATTATAAATAGAGAACATTAAAAACAACAGAAAGCTTTATATGTAAAGGAACTGCAGAAAGCTTTATTAAGAAAAAGGAGATAAAATTAGGTCCTGCTAAAAGAGATAAGTTGTTAATGCATTTGGTTTTTCATCCTTGTTTATATTTTATAAATTTTGGAGGTACAATGTATCTGAATTGCTTTCTGAATCTCCTTCCTGAATATTTATCAACTGGTATTTTCTTTTAACACATTTTTCTTTTGATATTTGCAGGCATAATCTGTTGTTGAACTTCAAATTCAGTAAGAATCATTGCAAACTTGCAGCTGTTTTCATCCACTCTGATCACAGTACTCCTCCTTCATCTTAATTGGTTGTTTACTTTTTACCTAGTTTCATTTGTATTCCATATATATATTTGAGTACGTTGTGTACATGTTCATAAATCATAATCATCTGCTGGTATATATATATATTTTTAAAAATCCTTCTAAGAATCACCCACTGCTGTTCTGTTTAGTATATAGGTGTTGTGTTTCTTTTTGTCATGTTAGACCCTACTTTGAGGTTGTGAAGAAGTCAAGGGTCTATCTTGTACTTTATCTATTCTTACTTATGCTTTAGTTTATGTTTGCCCTCTTTTGTAAAGAGTCATAGACTCTAAGGGCTTGTTTTGTAATTTACTTATACCTAGTGCTATATATACCAAGCTATAGCCTAGGGTTTGTTAGACTTGTTGGTAGCCTACTTTATCTATGAGAAGCAATCCCTAGAAATTCCTTATTCTCTTTTGTCTTCTCCATCACATTTACCAACATTCTCACCATTATTGTTCTTCAATGCTTAATCTTTAGCTTGTATTTCTCTCCATCTTTCATTCTCATTCATTTTGGGACTCACATTTGGTATCAGAGCAACACCTTTGGTGGATTTCTTGGAGTTTTTAGCTTATTTGAAATGGTTTGAAAAGTTTTGAAAAAACTTGGTTTTACCAACTTTTGCTCACTTTGAGCCTCAAATCCACTCTATTCTTATTGTTTTTAAGTGATAAGTGTTTTCAAAAGGTTTTTGCACTTGTTTTGCACAAAATGGAGCATTTTTCACTGATTCAAGAAGTGGTTTTTGATGATTTTCAGCTATTTTTCGGAGCTTCTGGTCAGCTTTCCCGAATCGGGTATTTTGAACTGAGTCATCAGCTCGAAACCCGAATCGGGTAAAGCTCCCCACACCCGAACCGGGAATTGCACGTTGCCCAATCAGGAAAACCTCGGTTTCCCGAATCGGGTAACGGGTTACCCGAACCGGGTTTAGCTCAAATTTGTCCAATTCGGGTTTTCCACTTACCCGAATCGGGACCACTGTTCACCAATTCGGGTTTTACCAAAACCCGAATCGGGTTTCTTGGCCAGATCCAAATCGGGAATCTCACGATCCCGAATTGTGTCTCGCACTCTTTGACCCGGAAATTTTCAATTTTCGCGTCAAATCCGATACTTAGCCATTTTTCTAAACGCAATTTTTTTTCCAAGGCTAATTGTGTCACGAGTGCTCGCCCGAACAGTCTTTTCGAAAACCTTTTCAAAACCAAGTCATCCACTCGAAGGGGATCTTTATCAGTGAGGATATGATGTCGAGAGAAATTGTCAGCATGGGGTCTGAGTCACGTCCCCCAGTGCTTGTCATGGGAGAATATGCTCAATGGAAGCTTAGGATGATCCATTTTCTCGATCAACTTGATAGAAACCTGATGAAATCAATCAGAGAAGGTCCAGTAAGACCAACAGTCACTATCGCCGAAGTACCTGAAACCGACACCTGTCCACTTCTGCCCTCATACACGGTGGAGAAACCTTATCACCTGTATAGTCAAGAACAACGCGAACGTCACGAAATCGACAAGCGTGCTATGTCTCTTCTCATCATGTCTCTCCCAAATGACATGTATTCCCGCGTCGACAGTTTCGACAATGCTCGGGACATCTGGATCGAAATTGAACAACAAATGCAAGGGGGAGACACTGCTTCAGAATTCCAGAAGGAATCAGCCATGAATGCCTACGAAGGGTTTCATGCGAGAGAAGGTGAATTGTTGCATGACTCATATCAGCGTTTGAACTCCCTAGTCAACGATCTTCGAAGACTGAAGGTTGAGAAATCACGCTATGAGGTGAACGTGAAGTTCTTGAAGAACTTGAATCCAGAATGGCGAAACCTGGCCATTAACATCCAACTTAGCAGGAACCTTGGACAAATGGGTCTTCATGATCTGTTCAGCATGATGGTCCAACATGAGGAATACATCACCGGCAACAAACCAAGGAAAGCTATTGACCCTCTTGCATTGGCAGCAGTGCCCCATGGAGGATCAAACTTACCGGTGAATCCCTACCCGGAAGAACTCTACCAAGACTACCACTATGATGTGAGCCAAGACTACTATCCACACAGTGATAACTACAATGATCCAACGATCATCACCGTCACTGATGAAGAACTGCACAACATGAATGAATCCCTTGCATTGATCTCACACAAAATGCAACGATTAACAGCTAATCGGGGATTCAACCGTTCAAACTCTCATGGTGGAAACCGTTTTGGTTCGGGAAGAGGCGGACAACCTTCATTTGCTCAAGGAAGAGGTCACTACCCACAAGGGGGTAGATTTCAGTCGTCAGATCATGGAAGAGGTGGTCGTGGAAGATTCGGGAACAACTTCAGGCCTGACAACAGCTTTTTGGAGTATCAAGGAAACTCAGGAAATGGAAGCATCTATCAGGGAAACTCTCAAGGGACTGGATACAATCGGCATGGTCCTAGCTACAACAACCAAGACAGTGGATACGGGCAAAACCTTTCTGGACAAGGTTACAATCAGCATTCTGGGAGCTATGATCAAGGAAGGACCGGGCAAGGTGATCAGAACATCCACGGAGGAAACTTCAGCAGTGGAAGTCACTTCAAGCAACCTCCACATGGGAAAGGAGTTCAGATCAGTGAACAGCAGTCGGGAACAAACAGTGCTCAAATCCAGAATCCTCAACCCCCACCGTCATCTCAAGGCAAAGCTACTGGCCATGGTCCCACCTGCTTTATGTGCGGGATGCCTGGCCACTATGCTAAAGACTGCAAAGCGGTGTACAAAGATGCCGCTTACTTTGAGAGGAAGGCTGCTCTCATGAGGAAGAAGGAGAAAGGAGTGGCCCTGTTAGCGGAAGAGGAGAACTGGGTGATCGAGGGAGAAAGTTCGGATGAAGAAGATCACATGGTCAATGGACCGTGTCTGATGGCTGACTTCGAAGCGCCAGACAGTGGCAACACCGAAGTGGTCGACTTTGATACCGAAGCCGGCCTTCAATACAACAACGACGCTTTCGAGGTATCCTCTATTCCCGATATATCTGACTGCACAGCGCTGTTGGAGTCTAAGATTAGTGCGCTTGAGAGAGATCTCCAAATGGAGAGAACTCTCGTCACGAAATTCAGAACCGACAGTGCCGTGTACAAGAGCTCCTACGAGGACTTGTTAATGTGTTATAATCGTGAAACTCTCGAGTCTAGCATCAGAGAAACCAATCTTGTGAACAAAATGTTGTCCCTCAATACTTCTCACGACGAACTGAAAAGTAGTCATGGAGAACTCGAGCTCAAATTTAAATTGCTTTCGGAAGAAAGAACCAAACTGTTTTCAAAAATCAAAGAGCTCGAAGACAACAATCTCAAGAGGGGTCAATCTGAACAGACTCTGCATATTCTCACTGCTCATGCCAATAACAATCCTTTCTATCATGCTAAACCCGGACTAGGACACTCAGAGAAGAACATCCTAGATAAAGCACCGTCCAACCTGTACACCTTTGAGAACATGTCTGCATCTAAACCTAAACCAGCTTTTGTAGGAGGAATCACTACTGAAGAGTTTGTTAGACAATCTGTGACCTTTAGTGAAGTGATCAATGGAGAAGTCATAACTAGGACTACTAGTCTATCTGATAATGCCTCCATTAGTCCTCCAACCAGTCCCACTCCCATAGGACCTATCTTCACTCCAGCTAAGGACCCTAGGAATACCAAATCAGACTGGGAAAGTATCAAAGCCAGAACTCCTAAGGTGGCGATGCCTCCCATAGATTATTCCAACCTGAACTCAAGCTATGACTCTAGGGAGATGGAATTATCAGAGGATGTCTTAGTTATCCCCCCAAAGGATGTTTCCGCAACTAAGAGTCCGGACCTAGTTAAGCTGGAGAAGGAGATTTTTGAGCTTAGGTTGAAGGCCATGGACTTAGATGCCTGTCAACATCAGATTCTGAATCTAAGAGCGATTGTCTCGGAAAAGGACACGTTGGTTCTCACACTCGAAAAGGACCTTCTTGAAGCTAACGCTGAGAGAATTAGGCTCTCTTCTGAGTGTGAAACTGCAACCTCTTCTTTCACTATCTTCAAAACGAAGGTTGCAGATCTTCAAACTCGGTACATCCTCACAGACATTCACCTAGATTTAACAAAAGAACTTTTTCATGAAGAGAGGATGAAATATCGCCAATCTTTAACAAACCAACTCGTGTCTAATTCCCTTTTGAAAAAGAAAGTCATGAATTTTGAAAACTTTTACTCTTTGGATTCAGATGATGATATGACTTATCCCGTGCTTAACCATAGTTTAGCCAATCCTAGGCCCAAACCTGTCTTAGATTCAAATGTTGAGTATGGTGTTAAGATCTTCTTAGATGAAGGGGATGATCCTTCCGGGTTCTTTCCCAAGAAAAAGGTAAGCATTCCTTCCAAACCCGATGAGTCCGCTGTGACACCTGCATCCTGTTCTGAGATAAACAAACCCGCGGGTGAAAAATGTGTTGGTACTGACAAAGGGAAGTCAGTTAAGCCTCACGCACCCAAAGGTCTCCAGAACAAGAATTCCAAGTCTACTGATGCTTGTGTTTCAGCCAAACCCATAAAAAGTCTTGAGCTCAATTCAAGCTCCTTTGAAGTGGGTGAGAACTCTCGTGCCAAACCTAATCAAAAACAACCTTTCAATTCCACAAAACCTAATTTTCAAAAACCGTCATCTGGAAAAGGTGGCAAATCCATTTCACACAAACCGTCCTCTAACTCACACATTGCTTCTAATGTAGTTGGGAGGAAAGAAGATGGTGGACAGAATGTGAAGCCACCAAGAAAGGATCAAGGAAGGAACAACCCTTTTACTGCTTTCCCTAAGTGGCGTGGTCCTGACCATGCGGATCTAGGCCATGCCCCACCTAGTGTAGGATTTGATTCAAACCTGTCTGTAACCCGTAATGGGAATTTGAACAATGTTTTTGCTACTTTTAGGAATGACATGTGCACTATGTTTGATAATCTCTTGCGCTTTGGTGTGGCTAATTCTTTAAATGCTCATGATTTGAATGCCAAGTCTCATAAGAGACGAAGGAGGCGAAGAAGAAATTCTAAAACCTCCTCCTCAGTACAGTCCCCTATGCCTAAGGAGCAATCCGAAAAGGAGACTGCACCGAGTGTTTTAAATGCTTCATCTAACCCTAAGGAACCCATTGGGCAATGGGTCCCTAAACAAGCTTAATTCTTTTGCAGGTCAGTCATGTGTGGTACATAGATTCCGGAGCCCATCGACACATGACTGGTCATCGGTCCTTCCTTTTTGACTTCGTTGAAAAGTTTGAGGGATACGTCAAGATGGCTGATTCAAGACCGAAAAGGATAGAGGGGTATGGAAGCATCACAGATGGGAAGTATATAATCAAGCAGGTGAGGTATGTGAGGGGTTTGGCATACAACATGTTCAGTTCAAGCCAATTTTGTGACAATGGCTACTGGTGCAAGCAATTCATGTACGGAGCCACTGTGAACACAGAAGATGAGGATCCCGTTCTAGTTGCACGCAGAACTGGGAATCTGTACACCACCGTCTTCAGATGCATTCCCCAATCACATCCTCAGTTTGGAGATCTATCAAAACCAGACAACAAAATCTGTTTACTCGCGAAAGCTACCAAGGCGGACAGTTGGTTATGGCATCAACGGCTATGTCATCAGAATTTCAAAGACATGAACAAGCTGGTTTCACGAGGCTTGGTCAGTGGACTTCCTGAGACACGCCTCTCCAAGGACACACTTTGTCCTGCATGTGCGTTAGGAAAAATGAAGAGAAGTTCCCATCCTCCCAAGATGGAAACTAATTGTCGAAGTCCACTCGACATGATACACATGGATCTATGTGGGCCGATGAGAATTGAAAGTCTAGCAAGAAAGAAATACATGCTAGTCATGGTTGACGAATTCTCTCGGTTCACTTGGCTTGAATTTCTTCGTGCCAAATCCGATGCTGCGGATCGAATCATTGCCTTCATCAAAAGGATCCAAGTTTCCTTGAATCTAAAGGTGAAGAAGTTGAGGAGCGACAACGGAACCGAATTTCGCAACTCGAAGTTGCAATCCTTCCTTGAACATGTGGGGATCTCTCACAACTTCGCCGCCGTGCGTACCCCTCAACAAAACGGGGTTGTGGAAAGGAAGAATCGGACGTTAGTCGAGGCAGCAAGATCCATGATGGCTCATTCCGGCGTTCCGAAATCATTTTGGGCCGAAGCAGTAGCAACAGCTTGCTACACGCAAAACCGCACTCTCATCATCAAGCGAACCGGAAAGACAGCTTATGAGATGATCAAGAAGCGCAAGCCGGACATCAAGCATCTACGGGTATTTGGTTGTAAGTGTTATATTCTGAATGACCGGGACGATTTGGGAAAGTTTGATCCCAAGGCTGATGAGTCTATCTTCATAGGATACTCACCACACTCAAAGGCCTATCGGGTTTACAACAAACGATCCCAAACCATCCTGGAAAGTACCAATGTAGATTTTTCTGAAACCGAAACTCTCTCTGATGCTAGCTCTAGTAATCCTGATGCTATTCTACCTGACATGCCTAATGCACCACCGAGCACAGATTTTAGACCTAACACCTTTGATTCAGATTTTATAGATCCTTCAGACTATGATTTGCCGATCTTAACTGGTCCAATCATCGTACCTGCTGCACCTGGAAACTCCACGACGTCTGTATCGTCCGATGCTTTCGTGACAGAAAGCACATCTGAGGCTACTACTTCCGCTCAGAATACGACTACAGAACCAGTGGTCTCACCACCTCAGAATTCATCTAACGAGCAACATTCAGAAGCTTCACAAGAACCCGTTGTAGCACAAAATTCCACACCTGTTCGTGCTCCGGTCGCTGAAGCCGCTCCGCAACCATCTCCAAGCACATCTCAACGATCGTATGCTCAAGTGGTTCGGGAGCCCAGACTGGAAGTTGTTCTGAATATTGAGCCACTGAGAAGGAATGCAGGTGGTCCTTCCGGAGGAATCCAGTCAAGCAACCTTGTCGTGCAAGATGAGAACGACGCAACGAACAACCAAGCGTCCTATGTCACTCTTCCTCACTCAAGAAAGTGGTCAAGAAGTCATCCTCCATCCCAGATCATCGGGAGTCCATCTCGGAATGTCCAAACTAGATCATCAAAGAAATCTGATAACTTAGGTCTCTTCGCCTGTTTCTTAAGCGAATTTGAGCCATCTGAAATCGATCAAGCTCTGTCAGACCCAGACTGGGTAAGAGCCATGCAAGATGAATTGGCAGAGTTTGAAAGGAACAAGGTTTGGCGCCTGGTAAAACGACCATGGGGAAAGTCCATCATCGGCTTAAAATGGATTTTCCGGAACAAAAAGGATGAAAACAACCTTGTTATTTGCAACAAGGCTCGTTTGGTCGCCAAGGGATTTCGCCAACAAGAGGGTATCGATTACGACGAGACGTTTGCGCCGGTTGCAAGGATAGAAGCCATACGGATCTTTCTCGCGTACGCCGCCCACAAGAATATGATGGTTTACCAAATGGACGTCAAGTGTGCGTTCCTGAATGGTGTCCTTCGTGAGGAAGTGTATGTTGAACAACCCGAGGGGTTTGTAGATCCGCGATTTCCAGACCATGTCTACGCATTAGACAAGGCACTTTATGGTCTCAAGCAAGCTCCACGAGCATGGTATGAAACTCTTACTATCTATCTGCTAGGAGCTGGCTACAAGAAAGGTACAATCGACCCCACCTTATTCCTTCGTAAAACAGGTGATGATTTAATCATTGTACAGATATACGTGGATGACATCATCTTTGCATCTACAAAGCCTGAGTTGTGCACAGAGTTTGAGCACACTATGAAATCACAATTTCAGATGAGTATGATGGGTGAACTGACATTCTTTTTGGGACTTCAAGTCCGTCAGTGCCCTGAAGGCATTTTCATAAACCAATCAAAATATGTTCACGATTTATTAAAGCGTTTTGATGTGGTTGGCTCAAACTCTGCTGCTACACCAATGTCCAGATCATTTCAAATGGACGCCGACTTGTCTGGCAAGCCGGTCGATCTAAAGAAATATCGGGCAATGATTGGTTCTTTGCTATACCTCACGGCCAGTAGACCTGATATTGTATTCTCCACGGGTGTCTGTGCTCGTTATCAGTGCGACCCGCGTGATTCACACCTTAAGGCTGTGAAGAGAATCCTTAGGTACCTGAAGGGCACGCCAGACTTTGGCCTTTGGTACCCAAAGGGTTCTAGTTTTGAGCTAATTGGCTACACAGATTCTGATCATGCAGGTTGCAAGTTGGACAGGAAGAGCACATCCGGAGCATGCCAATTCCTCGGGGACAAGTTGGTAAGTTGGTCGTCACGCAAACAGAACTGTGTGTCACTTTCCACGGCCGAAGCTGAGTACATTGCGGCCGCGTGTTGTTGCTCACAAGTTCTATGGATGAAAACCCAACTGGCGGACTTCGGATACACCATGAACCGGATCCCAATCTACTGCGACTCTCAAAGTGCCATTCTGATTACCGCAAATCCAGTACAGCACTCCAAAACAAAACATATCGACATCCGATACCACTTCATCAAGGATCATGTCGAAAAAGGTAACATTGAACTGTACTTTGTGGAAAGTGACCTTCAGCTTGCTGATCTGTTCACTAAGGCCTTTGATGAGAAACGCCATTACTTCCTTCTAAGCAAATTAGGAATGTTAGACCTCCCGCCTAAGGTCTAGGGGGAGCTGGGGATCTGTTAGGATGCATGTGTGTAGGGGGAGGCTTGCATTTACATATAGCATCTTTCGAGGGGGAGTGTCTGTATAATCATATGTTTGTTTGTGCTAACGTTCTCGGATCCACACTACAATGGATACCATCCTGGTCTTTGTTTTATAGGTGTGGACATTCACAACGACTTCTGATTAAATCAGATCAGGACTCGCGCAAAATCCGATACCGGGGTTACACAGTTAATACCCGATGAAAACATATCCAGGTTAGTCGTTAAGTTGAGGTCTAGGGACTGGACTTGTGCATTTTCGTGAACCTGCAAGTTCAGGGGGTGGATGTGGCAAGTTTCTGAACTTTCATGTTCGGGGGCTACACCTGCCATTTCCTGATACCTAGGTTCAGGGTCTATTTTGTAAAACTTTTAAAACTCAAGTTCAGGGACTCGTTTTGCAACTTTCGCGAAACTTGAAGTCCAGGGGGTGTTTGTGCCATTTCCGAAAGTTGAGAGTGAAAAGTGAGTTCACTTATCCTTAAACAGATAAGTTGACTCTTTTCATATAAAAAGACATTTTGTCTCTTTCTCTTTACGTTTTAACAAAAGAAATTCAGATTTTCAAACCTTTCTCTCTCTCTTCGAAACCGCCAACACCACTTTCTCGTATCCGGCCTCTTTCCGGCTTTTTCCGACCTCCGTTCTTCGATCCGACTACTCCCAGACGATCACGGTAAGATTTCGGACACAATGATACCAATTATAACACCTATCTGTTACGTTTTCTTAGCCGAATCGAAGCCTAAAGCTTCTTGGATAAACCCGAAACCCAAACTCTTTGGAATGGGTTTTCGGGACGTCCAATCGGTCGTTTGTTGTTTAGAAACTAGTCTAGAACTGTTTTAAATCATAATGTACTAGTTTACATGTTCGTTGATCGTGTTTTTGAGCGGTTTTGGGTCGTTAGAAAACGAACCGTCGCGCCTGTTCGTAAAACCCGAATCGGGTATTCATAATACCCGAATCGGGTATCTTGAATGCCTTCGAATGTTCATAAATCCCGATTCGGGGTTCTTGAGTGTTCTTGTTGATATTAGTCCCGATTCGGGAAACCTAATAACCCGATTCGGGTATTCGGGTTTCCCGCATCGATCCATCGTGGAACCCTAGTTATCTCGTTTTTCAAAATCCCGATCCAGGAAACATGGTTAACCCGATTCGGGTATCCGAGTTTCCCGCATCCGTGTAAGGGTGGACTTTTTGAACTTGTTTTCAAAATCTCTTAAGTGTTTTTATCCTCTTTACCGATTCGGGTATACTCAAAACCCGAATCGGGTTTCTATAGGAAATCCAAAAATCTTTCTAAGATACTCTCTTTACCGATTCGGGTATACACCATTCCCGAATCGGGTTTCTTGAGGAAATACGCATTTTCAAGTGATCTCAATTCCCGACTCGGGAAACTGAGTAACCCGATTCGGGTACTCGTGTTTCTCGACTCGCGTTGAGTCGAGGTCATGCCAAAATTTTTCAAGTGTTAGAACTTGGTTGGACTCGAGTGGTGTCTTACCCGATTCGGGTTTGACACATTCCCGATTCGGGATTTGCCAATACCCGAATCGGGTTTGGTTCACTAGGTTCTCCAACCTTTTTCTCAACACTTAGTAGTTCTTGACTGTACTAACTTGTCAAATATTTCTATTTGAACAGAAATGGCTCTTCGCAATGCTGCTGACCGCGAGTTAATCACCGATGCCGATCTGAAGCCGATTACTCAGAACAATGAGTATGTTGATCTGAACAACTTCCCAGCCCAAGAACCGGTAATCTTGGAGATTCTGAAGGTGCACCCAATTGCCTACGCTCTTGAGGCCACTACTGAGGTGCCGATGATCTATCTTCAACAATTCTGGCACACGTCCAGAATTGTTCACCATGCTGGAGGCCGCACTCTCGTTGGCCGCGTGGATCAGACGGAGATGTCCGTCACCCTTGCTGATTTCCGCCGCATCTTGCACCTTCCGGCGAACTCCGTTGAGGCTCCCTTTGAGCCCATCGTCGAGACACCGATCCTGTTCAGCGAGATCCTTGCCATCGGCGTCATGGCAAATCCTGGTCAGAAGCTCAATGGGATATCTCAGGTGATGACCAACATGCTGCCACCTCTATGGGCGACTCTGTTCAACATCTTGAACAGATGTTTATCTGCCAAAGTCAAGGGCTCAGAAAGAGCCTCGACTAATATGTGGCATATCATCCACTCGGTGATCTACGGGCGACGGATCGACTACGCTGCCCAGCTGTGGATTGACGTAACTCGGGATGTCGACCACAACGACCAGCGCACCAAGCATTCATCCATCCCGTGGATGAGATTCTTTGCCTTGATGATACGCGACCACATGAGCCGTCATCCAGAAGTCGACCGCAGATCTCGCCACCTGACCTTCAAGTGCAAGCAGATCACCAGATCCAAGACTCGGGAACTCAAACCCGGTCAAGAGGAGATGCCAATACCTCGCCATGTGTTGGCCACCGCGGATAGGGAAGCAGTGAGTGTAGGGTTATATAGGGCGTCCATAGGTCTAGGAGACACGTCCACGGACTCCTCAGAGCCGAGGAGCCCTGCCCAGGATGTGCAAGCCGTCCGTCAGTCGGCTCGGGCCTTAGGTGCCGAGCCCCGGGGTACCACTGGGGGTGCCTCCGGATCGGGTGTAGTTCGAGTAGACGTGAGGGGGTCACCGGGTAGAGTAGTGGGTACTTCCGCGGTTCCACACGTGCCTCAGGCCCGTCCGAGCGCTCTCTACCATCAAGTTCGAGCCCGCCGCACTCAAAGACAACCGGTCGAAGAGCATTCTCCTGAGTACTACATCCGTGCCCGAACAAAACAGTACATGGGTACTCAGCGGACCGCACCACCGTCGCCGTTCCATGATGATGAAGAACGGGAGCAGTCACCCGCACCAGCACTATCACCTGCGAGGATGGGTGGGGACGTGGAAGCTTCCCCACAAGAACAAGCACACGTCCCTTCGCCTCCTCAAACCGACGCTGCTCCCGGACCAGAAGGAGACCCAGAAGGTGAACCCTCCGGAGACGATTCCGATGGTGCATCCGGCCGTGACGAAGGCCGTGACGAAGGCCGTGACGAGTCCTCCTCCGAGCTCACTCCGTCCAACCGTGAGGTTGTTGACGTCGAGGCCACCGAGTCCGAAAAAGTGGACTTCGATGATGATTCGTCTGAGGAGGTGGAAAACCTCAAGAGCGGAAAAGCTCTAAGAGAAGAAGATGAGGAGACGTCATCCTTCAACGGAGACTACTCCGTGGACATCCTCAAACAAGATGAAGTTGACTCAGACAGCCGAACCGAAGGTCGTGTTGGTGATGAAGAAGAAGTGGGATCGGCAGCGGAGAGACAAGGTGATGAAGACCTTGAGGGCGTAAGTGAGGGTCTAGGAAAAGAGACCGGCGAAGAAGAGGTCCACCTAGACGAAGAGTGGCTTAGGATAGAAGAACAGGGAGGAGAAGAAGAACCCACTAGGTTAGACACCCTAGGACTCCCATCTACCCCGAGTCACTCCCCCACAGAGGCAACCCACACTCAGACCGGTCACTTGTTGACGACGGGTCAAGACGCTGGCAGCCAACCAGCGCATCTGCACGCCCAAGCCACCCACTCGGCCATCTCTCAACAGATGGTCGTTTCATCTTCGCACGGGGATTTAGCACAACTTCCACCGGCCACTCACTCGGAGTCTGCCGGTGTTGATATCAGAGAGGAGCTGCCCCCCCTCTCGACTTCATTTCGTGCACCAATAGTCTTAGATCCACTTACCGAGACGTTTACCGTCATTCACTTGGATAGGACACTTCTTGGAGCACCATCCGCCCACCCGAGTGGCCTGGCCGGAACGGGGGGAGTCGGCGCGTCTGATGACGCCCTTCGAGGATCCACCGGAAGTCCTGACATCGTCAACCTTACACCAGCGATGACTTCAGGCCGAGAGAGCACCTCAGTAGGACTCTTCTCGTCAACCGGAGCCCAAGTGGCACCGGGTACTGTACTACCGGGACTGGGTCCGACGGATTCGGGCGACATCCTTAAAGTCGTCCAAGCCAGATTCGCGGAGCTCGACCGCGCCGAGGCCTCTCGCAATGCCAAACTTGAGGCGTTCGAGAGTGCTCTCAACGAGCAAAGGGGAGAGATCGAGACACTGAAGTCTCGCGATGCCGAACGGGAGGAAGAACTGCAAGAGCTACGACGCCAAGCAAAGGGCAAGTCGACCGAGCTTCAAATGCATCAGTCAGTGGCTCCTCCTCGTACCGAACCTGTCCTCCGCCTTCAGCCTCCGCAACCAGCACCTCAGGGAGCCATTCCGGGCTACGTTCATGAAGACGAGTTCAACATGACGGTTTCCGCGCTGACGACTCAGAACGACAAGCTTTCGGCCAAACTCAAGCGCGCGGAAGAACGTCTAGCCGCCAGGGATGCTCAGTTGCGAGAGAGGGACGCACAGTTGGAGGCCGCCAACCGTTGTATCCGCGAACTCGAGGCAGCGTGCCGGCCTCAGGCTCAGTCCTCAAAACGGGGACATGATGACACTGACCCGGGCGCAGGTCCTCATGAGGGGGAGATGCAAGGAGCCAAACGACCTCGCATCGGCCTCGCTCAAGCCTCGGGTTCCGCGCCTGCTACCACAGCTTCACGTTCTGCTAGCTCGAGTGCCCCGTCCGAATCAGCCGCCGCCGATACTTCCTTCATAGACTCAGATACGGAGGCGATTCCCGACATGGGGAGCTGGCGCTACGAGCCAATTCCGGCAGGTGAGGTAGTTGACTTTCCTCATCTGACCGAGACAGCAGGGATAGAGGTCGTTCCTCCAGAAGCAGCACCGAAAGACCCTTCAGATTTTCAGATCCCGGAGGAAGCCCGGAAGATTCTTCGGTCGCTCGCTCAGAGCCTCAGGATTTACAAGAAGGGGGACGACATTCTCCAAAACACCGACTACACCAGCTTTTTGTCAGCGTTCGAGTTTCCCACTCCGGATGCTCCTCGCACCGTTCACTCGACCGATCCAGAGACCTCCGCTCCAGTTGTCATCCAGCTCAACTGGAACCACTCCGTCATATTCAGGCCATTCCTTGAGGAATCCTTCAGTCGCATCTTCCAGCAGGAGAACCTGCACGTCTGGTCAAGAAAGGTTTATTTCGGGATCTCGCACATCAAGAACAAGAGAAGAAGGACTGCATACGTACATCAGAGGATGTGCAACTGGGCCACTCACGGACGTCAAAGAATCAGACGTCGTTTCATCAAGGTAACTGCGATGCGCCCCTACAGACATGGCCATCAGTTATTCCTTGAGTACGACGTCCGTATGTACGGGACCGGCATTCCTCGTGGTGTTTTGCAAGACTGGACCTTCACGGAAGCAGATCTGGACCGAATTCACCTTGAAGACCTTCTGACGCTTATCAAGTACCTCCAGGGCCCGATACTCCGACCTGAGCACTACAGAGACGGCACCGAAATCTTGAAGAAGTATGTTCGTCATGCGATCACCCTCGCGCGTGTGACGGACTACCAGCTAGCTATCGAGAGCCGCCAGCCGAAGGTCAACCTGCTCCGCCCGAACCTGTTCGTACCTGGTATCGACGCCTATCTTTCATACATGCCAACCAGGATACCGGAGCACGGGGTCCTTTATGTGACGATGAAGAAGAGGGAGCGAAGGTTCATGCGATTTAGCGAACTTGCTAAATTCTGCGACGGGACCCTTCTCTACGTCTTCAACGGGATGCAGAGCAGACTTCTGGCTGATCAGGTACCGAGTCGGAAGTTCGTGGACGGAAAGGGAAAGATTTTGGAGGCGATGAACCTGATCGAGAGAAAGCTCAAGGAGAGACTGATGTACAGACGAGTGGAAGCGGCTATGCAGATGCGAGCTAGGATCATCGGTGAATGGGAGGAGTTCCTTCAGATGTCGAAGTGGGAACCGGCGCTTGAGCTTCCACCACCCTTCTGACTTCTTCCCAAAGGGGGAGATTGTTAGACCCTACTTTGAGGTTGTGAAGAAGTCAAGGGTCTATCTTGTACTTTATCTATTCTTACTTATGCTTTAGTTTATGTTTGCCCTCTTTTGTAAAGAGTCATAGACTCTAAGGGCTTGTTTTGTAATTTACTTATACCTAGTGCTATATATACCAAGCTATAGCCTAGGGTTTGTTAGACTTGTTGGTAGCCTACTTTATCTATGAGAAGCAATCCCTAGAAATTCCTTATTCTCTTTTGTCTTCTCCATCACATTTACCAACATTCTCACCATTATTGTTCTTCAATGCTTAATCTTTAGCTTGTATTTCTCTCCATCTTTCATTCTCATTCATTTTGGGACTCACATGTCATGAACCATTTAGAGCATCCCCAACACAGAAGTTGGCTCTACTAACCAAACCATCCAACCTAATTGATTCTTTAGCCATTCTCTCTTTTATTCTACTAATTTTTACCAAAATGTCACTAAGTATGGGTCCAATTTCTATAGATGTAGCTGAAAAACACATGCTTTCTAGGTTTTGGAACCAGAGTGAGTCAGAGGTGTACAAAGTAACAGAGAGTGAGGAGCTTTGAAGAGGTGACATTATTCTAAAGAATTCTAATTTAATTTCATACTTGCTGTATATATTACAAGTGTTTTTTATGCTGCTAACCAAAAGGAATGGTGTTCCACCATCATGAGCAACAACATACCATCAAAGTCGTACACATAAAGATGGAAGCATTGTGAATGCGTTTGCTGTGAAATTGTGCTATATTTAATTCTAAATACTTGATTTATCATGTCATTATAGTATTTCTATGATGTGGTTTTACAACTTGTAAATGATTTCTAGGATAAACTTCAATGCATCTCGGATACATCTAGTGGTGCTAGTACACAAATGATGAGTTAGCCAAAGTCAAAGGACGTGAAAAGGGGGCCGAGTACGGTGTTTATCCTTAATAATTTTTGTGTAACAATAACTAACGGATTATGTTCGAATTATTAGATAACACGCTTTGTATTAACGTTTGATTCTATTAATGATGATTGTTGACAATTTATCTCATATTATGTTGGTTTGTTAGTTTAAAATTGTCTTTTAGTTACTTCTAGAAATTAGGATGCTAATGTAATTAAATTAAAAGCACAAAAATTGAAAATTTATTTTTCCTCACTTTTAGTGACATTAAATTTCCGTCACTAAAAGTTTTTTGAATGCTTAGACTTGAACAACCTTTTAGCTACGGATATTAAGCGTAGGTAAAGGTTTAGCCCCTTTAGTGACGGAAATCCTACGTAAGGAAAAACATTTAGCTACCCCCTTACTAGTGACGCTTTTTCTTTCGGTGGGAAATGGTCTAAATGGATTTAGTGACTGTTTTTACACTTTTACTGACGCTTTTTTTCCCTCAGTAATGTCCAGTCAGTTGTAGTGAATCCAACATCTTGGAAAAACAAGTAGAATAGGTAGAGCTAAGACACCTTCAAGAGATATAGTTCAGCTCTTGAAGACATCGTTCTGTATAGGAATGAATAGCACGTTTTCTATAGTCACATTGTGGTTACTGTTTGTTCTTTTTTTTTTAATTAGTGGCTAGAGAATATATAATCCCAACAGCAAACCGGTGGAATAAGGTATTACTACAAATTCATATATGTCTATAACTAGTTGATAAGCCCGGGCTTCGCACCGGATTCATGAACAGTAGCTAGCGACACTTTAACATATTTCAGTCAATATACTATATATGACTAAAACGTAAAATGAAATACAGAAAGCTAAAAGATGTAAAGTGAATAAATATTATAAGTTTAGGGGGCTAATATGTAAGTTTAAAGTTAGGTATAGGATTTGGTTCGGTTGAAGCGTATATATATATATATATATATCGTATATAATAAAATAAATACATGAAAAAATATTCAATATTAGGCTCATTTCGATCTTATCGACGATACGATTATAATGACGTAGTTTGTTAACATTAAAACGTATTTTTCTCAACATATTTTAGATCGTATCGACAATACGATCTTAATGGCGTAATTTGTTAAAATTAAAACGTATTTTTTTAACATGTTCCAACCAATATACGATATATGAGTAAACGTAAAATGAAATATAGAAAAGTAAAGGTATAAGGCGCTAATATGTGAATTTGAAAATGGGTATAGGATTCGGGTCGGTTGGAGCTTATATATAGTATATAATAAAATAGCTACATCAAAAAATATTCAATATTAGAATCATTTCGATTGTATCGATGATACGAACATAACGGCGTAATTTGTTAAAATTAAAACGTATTTTTTTAACGTATTTTTGCCAATACACGATATATGACTAAAACGTAAAATAAAATATTAAAAAATAAAAGATGTAACGTGAATAAACCTTATAAATCTAAGTTTAGAGGGCTAATATGAAAATTTGAAAATGGATATAAAATTTGGGTCGGTTAAAAGTTGGAACATATATATAGTATATAATAAAATAACTACGTCAAAAAATATTCAATATTGGGCTCATTTCGATCATATCGAAGACACGAATATAATGGTGTAATTTATTAAAATTAAAACCTATTTTATTAACGTCTTTTAGCTAATATACGATATTATGATTAAAACGTAAAACGAAATATTGAAAAGTAAAAGGTATAAAGTTAATAAACCTTATAACTTCATGGGGCTAATTTGAAAATTCTGACAATGGGTATATGGGTGAATGACGGGCGGGTCTTGCCGGGTCAAAGAATGGGTTTGGGTCAAAGAGAGAGAGAGGAGAGAGAGAGAAAAAAAAAAAACGGGTCGGGTCGTGGGTCGGAACGGGTCAGGTCGGAGCAAAGAGTGGGTGGGGTGCCTGGTAAATGTATATAGTAGATAATTTAAAACTTAAGAAGCAGAAAGACAAGGCTAGAATATTACCTCAAAGTTACAACATTTGCGAGATAGAAATGGGTGTTTATGCTGAAGGAGAGCAAATACATCATCTGCCATTCCAACATATGTGCATTTCTTTATTATGTCCAAAAGACCTAAAAAACAGAAGGCACCATCAGTAGTGGTACTGTGGATCCCAAAACTTCAAGCAAGAATCAATAAAAACAATTAAATACGGCTGAAAAGTCCATCTTCCCTAACTCTATCATAGTGAATCCGCAAATGCCAAAAACAATTAATTTTGGGTATCATGCCAAAAGAAAGTGATCTGCTTGCTTAGGGATAAAAGTAATTAAAAACAATGGCTTTCCTAGGCATAAATTACACAATGGCCTTCCCAGGCATTAAAAAAAAGTAAATTAAGAGCATTCCAAAGGCAACTATAGAAACTGTGTAACTTTCCTATTTGCAAAAAAATAACCATAGAGACAAGTACCTCAAGGGTTGTTACACATGACTTCAAGTACTAAAGATCATTGGGACACTCCTTAGCACATTACTAGCATAAAGTTCTACATGTCAGTAAGACAAACTTTTGACTTTTGAGCTCAAACTTGCTGGTTGTCATAGAAAATTATGGTAAATTCTTCAAGTTGTCAAGGACTTTGATTATTTGCGTTGAAATCATAAAACAAGTAGAATTTATGTACCAATCTCCTCAACATATTATATTTTAATCATACTATATATGTGAACTGGAAATAAAACTGCTTTAACCTCAAAAGGTGAAAAGTTTTTTTATTCTTTTTTCAATGTAACAAAAGATTAAAAGTAAAAAAAAAAAAGAGAACTCAATAATATTATCTACATTCTGCAGAATATGAAAACCATGATGAGGTTTTTAATCTATTGTGGGCAATTACATACACTTACCAGATCAATGTCTTTCAAATTGTAGACATCTTTGTTGTCATTGGTGAATTCGGCAGCCATGTTATGTTTGAATATCCAATAATCTTGTCTCTTTGACAGAAGGAGCATTTTCAGTTCTCACATGGAAATTACCAAATTTCTGCATTTTTTAACGACGATAAAGCTTGTACTAAAGTCTTAATATCTTCACTTGATACTTTCCTAGAAGATTCTGCATCACGATAAATTTGCATCTTCTTTTTTATCTCTATATATGTTTCAATTTCTGGATCTCGTTGGGAATAAAGCTCTAACTCTTCTTCAAGTTCTTGTTTAGCCAAGACAAACTTTTCGTATTTTTTAGTCAGTGAATTTGCACCACCCTGTAGAAAAAACAATAACATAAAGATAGCAATTAGTCTAAGTAAAGCAGTAATTTTTTCCCTTTATATTTGACTTATATCATACATACAACCTCTTCTATAGCACGTTTTTGTTCCTTAGGTTCCTTCTCTCCTTCAACGCCCTTTCGTTTCTTGGGTTTGTTTAATTGTTTTCTCCTTCAACACCCTTTTCAGTCAATTCTTTTGTTGTCCATGCTAGTCCTTTCCTTGTGACACCAACTAGCACACTTTGAATCCAAAAAATGTACCTGCATATATATATATATATATATATATATATATATTATATTTATCAGGATAAATAAACATAATATATTATTAGATTATAACATTCTTATACTTTTGTTTACTTACAATCAATGTAGGCACTGATCCACAGAAGTATAATCCTTTTTCATCATGATGCCAGCTTTCACTAGCTTTACGTAAGCATTCAAAACTGTATCCACACCAATCTAGCTTGCTCACTTCATGAATACTTGATATAGAATGTAGGAACTTTGTATTGCAGCTTCCTAGTTGGTTCCCTTCTACAAAGCACGTTGCAAATAACACCAAAAAGTTTAGAACAAACAATTTTTTGGCATCTTCATCACTTATATCTTTCCCTCCTTTGATTTCTTTTGGCGTGATAGCGTCATTTCGTTTATTTGGTTTCAGTTTCTCAAATTGTTTATTCCAAAATTTTGTCACTTCATGTGTTTTCTTACATCTTTCTCCAATAACTATTGTTTTTCCACCACTTGGCACTCCGAGAATGTCACGGATGTTTTCTTTTGTTATTTCTATATTCCCATGAACAAACTCTTTGACCACATGGCATGATAATCCTGCTGGTAATTCATTAAAGCCGATATTTAAGATACCGCTAAATCCAATACTTCTAACAAGGCTCTTTTGTTCCCCTGTCATTACACTCTTCTTGCTGCTTCAAAAAGACAGTTTGGTGACGTCTTTGTAATAACTCTTGGTTCGTTTATAGTCCTCGTTCTTCTCTTTTTATTGGATTGTTGTGTACCTGAACGGAAAAGAACAAAACTTTTTATCGGATTGTTTGGTAAACTAGCTGATAAGCTAGCTTATGACCAAATTATGTTTGACAAAAACTAGCTTATGAGTATGTAAAATGACCAAAAAGGGTATCTTTGAATTTAATAATTAATATTAATAAAGAGTATCTTTGAGATTCTTCCACCTCGACCATTTTAAATAATGGTGACATACACTTCCATCCAAACAAAGTGAGTAAGTACATACGGGTTACAAGAGTGGGTGTAGGAGTCTTAAGTCAAAACAGATGGGGTTGGTATGACGAACCATTGTTCTCATAAAATAAAGGGTTAATTTCATGTATGCCCTTATTAAAGCTTAAAATATCATATTTACCCAAGCTAATATATAAATATCATATATACCCTGCTTAACATAGCAAAATATCATATTTACCCAAATCACATTTTTTTATCAATTTTTAATAATTTTAAATTAAATTACATAATCTATAATTATACCTTTTAATAAATTTACATCTTTAACCTTAGTTAAATATACACTTAATCTCTACAACTATCCTCCTTAAAGAACCAAAAACATTACTCTTTGTTTCTATCAAGAGCTCTTTCTGCAAATCACAAGAACATGTTTCTTTAATCTCTTAATCAATCCTTCAAGATGAAAAAAGCAATCAATCCCTGAAATTGAGTCTTTTTAGTTACTTAATTATTGCTTTTGCGGGTACTTAATTATTGCTTTTTCTTGTTGAATTCGTAAATCCATTCTAGAAATTGAGTCTTTTTAGTTGTATATAAGAAAATAAACCAATTTCATAATTAAGTACCTGAAATTTGGGTCTTGATTGAGGTTCTTTTTTTATCGATTAGATGATTGGGTTTTTGGGGAAAAAGAAAAGAAAAGCTCTCACAATGAAGATGGAGGAAGGAAGGGATTTTTTTAATAAAAGGTGGTTTGCTCCCTTCACTGCCTCCAATTTGCCCCCAATCTTCAAAATCCTTTTTGTTTGTTTGTGTCCTCTGAATACACAGAAGCTATGCTGGGCAAAGTAAGTAGTTGTTGTGTTCAGCTTCAACAACCCTTTCTACTGCACTTGCTTTTCTTTTTCTTTTCTTTCTTTTTACCATTGATCATCTTAAAGATTGGTTTCCAAATTAAGGTTGTTGAAAAATGGTGGATGGAATTCCATGAGTGTTTAAATTAGGGTTCTTAAAAATAGTTGGAAGTGATGGTCATTAATGTGTTTTATTCTTATATTTGTTGTGGCTTCTGTTAATGAACAAACATATTTAATTTAATTAGGGGTAAGGATGTCAATTCATTAAAATATATAATTTATATAATATTAAATTTGATTTAAAATCATTAAAAATTAGTAAAAAATGTGATTTGAGTAAATATGATATTTTGCTATGTTAAGAAGGGTATATATGATATTTATATATTAGCTTGGGTAAATATGATATTTTAAGCTTTAATAAGGGCATACATGAAATTAACCCTAAAATAAATATGCACGCATATATAAATAGGTGTCAATAATTGATATAACTTGTCTTTACTTTTTATTACTATGCAGGCATGTCAAACCAGCCAACGTCTTTCGAAGAGAGCTATGGTTCTGCACTGCCATTGTCTTTGGAAGAGTTTAAATAGATTCACAGTTTTGACCAGCCATCACAACAAGACATATGAGAAGTGTAACATTGTTGAAGAAACAAACTGTAAATGCATATTTAAGGCATATTCAGTTTGATGAACTCAATAAACCTACGGGAGTTAATTGGTTGAACCAACAAAGCGTGCACGACTCCCTCTCTTAAGCAGTTCCCAAACTTCATCCATCTACAAGGCAAGACATCTGAAGTTTGGGAACTGTTTAAGACTGGGAGTCATACACGATCTATTGGTTCAACCAATGACACGCACCT
Source organism: Centaurea solstitialis (assembly GCA_030169165.1). Classification (NCBI taxonomy): domain Eukaryota; kingdom Viridiplantae; phylum Streptophyta; class Magnoliopsida; order Asterales; family Asteraceae; genus Centaurea; species Centaurea solstitialis. Next base: position 62,558,878 of record CM058046.1, on the reverse strand, counting down.
CAGATAGTCCATAAACTTTTTGAGTTCCTTCGGTTGCTTCTTTTACATCCAACCTGCAAACATAGAGACATCAGCCACACAATCAAGTATCAACCACTGCTAAAGTCTATTAACTACTTTCATCCTAAAATTTATTCACTGTTATGTTCCATAGAATTATTATTGAATTAAGCATCCATAATACATAGCTTGATATCAACCCATATAGCACATTTCATTTTCTTTTGTCCTAGAAATAGTAAGACTTCATGTATAACTATTCAAAACAACAACAATCATGGCAAATTGAATAGTTATAACGAGGGGAAATAAATAAAAAAAAATTAATGCTAATTAAAGGTGGAAAAAGATATAGGAGAACACAATCATCCCCCATTGTCCCTAAATTCGAAATGTATGTTAGTTGGTGGTGGGAAACCATAGATTATGCAAGGATTGTGCTTAATGATGAAGTGATATGTGATTATTGCACTCAAATCATGTTTTTCCCATGATATGCCCACAATTACATGCCTTACAAAATCGGGCCATCGTAAAAAAACATTCTTCATAAGTTGTTCCTAAAAAGTAAATCATTTTGGCAAATTCTTTTAAAAGTGTTCAATTCAGATGTATACATACCACTTCAATCATATTAATGATTATTTTCATTAAGTAAATATTCATATGAAAAGAAACACCTTTTCAGTAACTGTATACATTTACCAGAGGTGTTTCTAGACACACACACACACACATGTTAGGTGAGTTGCGTCACAAAACAAAAAAGATAACAAACGATTTCTAAGGTCCCTTCGAAATAGAAATCCGAAGACACAACAAACCCGACAACAAATGCGGATAACAAAATCTAGATGTTGCACAATATAAATTTCTAACGAAGGAAAAATAAACCCACGAGATATATAGATAATAATAAGTGTTATTATCTATATATATATATATATATAATTATAGCAAGCTCAAAAATAATGACACGAGTATTTAACGTGGTTCCACTGTCGAGATGACAGTGTACGTCCACCAAGGGGAGAGAGCAGAATATTATTACCACCAAGGAAAATTACAAAGTGCTTTACAAAGATCTTAAGATCTACGATCAACCAACGATACTTCTCGAACACCGCCAAATAACGAGAAACACTCTCAACCTCACTTAAACAAAGTATATCTAGATACTAGGGAGTGTGTTTATGGTGTTTGGAACAAGAGAAGCTAACTAGTAATTATTTCGGTAAGCTCCAAAATAATTAACGAACGAAGAAGAAAGACGAAAGAAACGATCACTCGGTAAGCTCCAAGATCTCGAGTCTTGTTGTTGTATTTGGTGTATTCAAATGGTTGGGAATAGTCTTCTATTTATAACCAAACAAATCTTATGGAAGAAGATTTGATGGTGTATTTGAGAAGCTAATGGATGCCAACTATTGTACTTGGTAAGCTTAATCAATAAGCCAAAAAACCAACTTGGTGACCAAGTATCATTTCTCACATGGGAAATGGAAGTAGCAAATAAATCCAATGACTTGTACATGTAGCTTCTTGAATTGTACACCATCCAAAAATAGAAAAACAATTTGTTTTTCAACACTCCACCATGATGTACAATTCATCAGACGAAACCCAATGCGAACGAGTTCTTCAACGGTTGATCAAAGCAAGTACGTAGCAAAGTAAACTGGCATGAGGTAGCAAAATTGCATTCCAACTGTGACGAGCTTCGGCATGGCCATCACCCGTCAAAGTTACAAGCAAACAAATAATCTCAAATGCACAATCTACTAAACAAGGTAGAGCATAAGCGAAGCTCTAAGCACTTAACAAAGTAATTCCTTCAAAGATGTCATTTTGTCACCTGTGGTAATAACTTCTCTCTCTCGAGCAAAGTGCCCAACGGCACTAACACAAACGGAGCTGGATCAAGTTTGAGCAATGCTCAAACTTGGCTGGCGGTAGTGACTTTGTGAACATATCAGCAGCGTTGTCGTCTGTCAGGACTTTCTGCAAATAGACGATCTTCGCTTCATGTAACCTGGCAAGATATGCATCACGCACACTTATGTGCTTTGTCCGGGGGCTGAAAGCCAAATTGGTTGCCAGATGAATGGCACTCTGATTATCACAGAAAATGCGAACGGAGGGTTGCTCGAAGCCTAGGTCATTTAGCAACTCTTTCAAATAGACTGCTTCTTTCGCAGACTCAACCGCCGCAACAAGTTCAGCTTCGGTGGTTGACAAGGCGACGATAGACTGTAAACGTGATCTCCAACTGATAGCTGTTCCACCCAAGGTAAATACATAACCGGATGTGGATCTCCAACCATCTCGATCACCTGCATAGTCAGAATCACAGAATCCAACAATTTCACAGTCATTGTGTAAACCAAATATAAGACCATGTGTTTCAGTTCCCTTCAAGTATCGGAATGCCGTTTTAACGGCTGTCCAATGTGATCGACCCGGGTTTGCGAGAAACCGACTCACCACTCCGACACAATGTGCGAGATCGGGACGAGTACACACCATGGCGTACATGAGACTTCCGACCGCACTGGCATATGGAACCTTCAACATTTCGGCCTTCTCCTTGTCATCCTTCGGACAATCTTCACTCGAAATCTTGATGTGCTTCGGTAGCGGAGTGCTAGATGTCTTGGCACCATCAAGATTGAACCGCTTCAGAATTTTCTGAATGTACTCTCCTTGTGTCAACCTGAGTGTACGAGACTTTCTGTCCCGTACGATTTCCATGCCCAAAATCTTCTGCGCCGCGCCAAGATCTTTCATTTCAAATTCTGACTTCAATTTATCTTTCAGACGTACGATCTCTGACGGGTCCCTGCAGGCTATAAGCATGTCATCAACGTAAAGAAGTAAGTAAGTGAAAATGCCATCGCTTTGTCTATGATAGACACAAGCATCCTTTTCACTGCGCTCAAATCCCAGACTGAGCATAAACAAATCAAACTTCTTATACCACTGACGAGGCGATTGTTTAAGTCCGTAGAGGGACTTCTTGAGCTTACACACGTAATCTGGGTTGCTGTCGGAAACGAAACCATCTGGTTGCTTCATATAGATAGTTTCCTCCAAGTCTCCGTGTAGGAAGGCTGTCTTCACATCTAGTTGTTCTAGCTCCAAATCATGAATGGCCACGATCGCTAAAAGAACACGAATAGATGTGTGACGTACAACGGGAGCAAAAATATCGTCATACTCGATACCTTTCCGTTGAGCGAAGCCTTTAGCAACGAGACGAGCCTTGTAACGATTGCCATCTTTGACTTTGAAAACCCACTTGTTAGGAATAGCACGGTTGCCTTTCGGCAATGGACATAAGTCCCAAGTGTTATTTTTCAAAAGAGATTCCATCTCTTCCTGCATGGCTACAAGCCACTTCGAACTGTGGGTCGAGGCCAACGCCTCCTTTATATCCAACGGCTCCTCTTGCCCTACATGCAAGGCAAACTCCAGCTGATCAGTAAAACTCATGTTAGCAAAATCCCAATCACCATACCTGTTAGGCGGACGAGTAGTCCTTTGACTACGCTTGGTCGGTTCAACAACTGGGATTGTATCGCCCTGGTCTCCACCATCATTCAGAATCTCTTCTTCAGAATCACTAGTAGAAGTCACTGGCGGAATGACTTCTTCAACAGCGGGTGATTCTGGAACAACATCAAGAGTGGATGAACTGGGATTATTAGGACAAGCTACTGTCTCCACATCATCGGCAGTAGGAGCAACAGTAGTAATGACTTCCGGATCTTGAGAGGACTGCGGATCCTGTGACTCCAACAGGTCTGGTTCATTAAATCTGACATGACGAGAATGAACCACTTTACGAGTCAAGGGGTTCCAGATTCGGTAACCCTTGATACCATCTGTATAGCCGAGCAAAGATCCTTTGATGGCTTTCGGATCTAACTTGTCCTGGCCTGAAACATGAAAGTAAACAGGACAACCAAATACACGTATGTATTTCAGACAGATGTTTCTTTTACCTCTCCAAACCTCTTCCGGAATCTTTCCCCCAATGGCCGAACAAGGTAACCTGTTCACGATGTGCACCGCGGTGTTGAGTGCTTCGGCCCAGAACGATTTGGGGAAGCCCGATGTTAACAACATACATCGGACTTTTTCAAGCAGAGTCCTATTCATCCGTTCGGCAACCCCATTAGATTGAGGATCGCCCGGTGTGGTGTAGTGGCGGTGGATGCCTTTACTCGAACAAAAGTCCTTGAAGTTACCACTGGTAAATTCTCCACCGTTGTCAGATCTAAGCACTTTCAACTTCTTGCCAGTTTCGACTTCTACTCGTGCTAACCAAGTCTTGAATGTTTCAAAGACATCTGACTTCAACTTCAACACATACACCCAAAGCTTATGTGAGAAATCATCAATAAATGAGACAAAGTATTTACCTCCACTCATGGACGGAGTACTGGATGGTCCCCAGACGTCTGTATGAACATAATCGAGGATTCCTTTGGTGTTGTGTTTTCCGACACCAAAAGAAACACGCGTTTGCTTCCCTTCGACACATCCCGAACAAAAATCCAGGCTAGCGGGTCTAGAGACTTTAATGAGGTTTCGCTTGCGCAAAATCTCCAAGTTCTTCGCGGATGTGTGGCCCAAACGAAGATGCCATAAGCGAGCATCGAGATTCTGAGGAATTTCGGCCACACACGATTCAGAAGATAAAGTCTCGCCGCTCAAATGGAAAATATTATTTTCCGCCAGTTTGCCTTTCATTAGAATAATACTCCCCCGGGAGATGCGCAAGTTCTCGTCTTCAATTCGAACTCTGCAGCCTGCTCTGGACAGTTGTCCAACAGAGATCAAGGAACGAGTCATGGATGGAACAAATTTGACATTTTTGAATGTCCGAATACACCCATCGAACATCTTGATCTTCACAGTTCCGATGCCTTGTGTCATGCACGAAGTACCATTTCCCATACGGATACTGTTACCTTCAAGTTTCTTGAAAGTAGCGAAACAGTCCCGAAATGGTGTCATGTGACAAGATGCACCGGTATCTAACACCCATCGCCTGTCAGCATGCGGTGGTGTAACTGTGACACAGAAAGCGTCTTCGTCGTCTTCGGCACAGAAGGCGACTTCCTCTTCGGCACAGAAGGCGACTTCCTCTTCGGCTGCAGCGGCTACGGTATTGTCCTTGTCTTTATTTTTAAGACTTGGACAATCCTTCACCCAATGACCTGGCTTGTGGCAATAGTTGCAATTGCCACGTGTCTTTGATTTCCCGCGAGAACCAGGTCGACGAGACTGAGAGCGCCCACGATTTCTTCCTCTTGTAGACCGATTATCTTCACGGCCTCGAGCAGCAAATAAGCCTTGGTTGTAATTCTCCCCAGGATTGTTACCGATTCTCATCTGAATTCGTTGATCTTCAGAAATCATTCCTGCTTTCACATCAGACAAAGAAAGAGTATCTCTTCCATAAATAAAACTGTTAGTGAAATTAGAATATTTCTCGGGAAGCGAATACAACAGGATCATAGCGAGTGCTTCTTCGTCTTTTCCGAGAAGCGCGTCTGTTGCCTTCAGCTTCATAACAATATCTTCGAATTCCGTCATGTGAGACTTGATTGTAGCGCCTTCCTTCATTTTGAAGAAGAGACACGACCGCATCAGCAACAATCTGTTCGTCAGAGTTTTCTTGAGATAGAGATTCTCAAGTTTACTCCAAATACCTGAAGCTGTCTTTTCAGACACGATTTCAGATATCACGTTTTCTCCCATCGCCATCTGCAAAGTAGTAAAAGCCCACGCTTCCATTTCTCTAGCCTTAAGGTCAGACATATTAGGGTCTAACTCGTCTTTGGCAAATACTACAGGATGGACACCATTTTTCCTAAGTGCCGCAGATGTTGTGAACTGCCATTTACTAAAGTCACCGTCCCCATTCCAAGTTTGTATACGAATCCCAGCCCCGGACAAATTAAATGTACCCTCTTGGTACGACTTTTGGGACTGGTTTGAGGAACCGGCGCCAAACGGGTTTTCTTCGTCAGACATAGTTTATGTAAGTTTTCTACACAAACCCAAAGACAAAATGTGCAAACTAGTTTATGTATATTTTCTACACAAACACGAATCTAGACTCGAAGCTCTGATACCAATTGTTAGGTGAGTTGCGTCACAAAACAAAAAAGATAACAAACGATTTCTAAGGTCCCTTCGAAATAGAAATCCGAAGACACAACAAACCCGACAACAAATGCGGATAACAAAATCTAGATGTTGCACAATATAAATTTCTAACGAAGGAAAAATAAACCCACGAGATATATAGATAATAATAAGTGTTATTATCTATATATATATATATAATTATAGCAAGCTCAAAAATAATGACACGAGTATTTAACGTGGTTCCACTGTCGAGATGACAGTGTACGTCCACCAAGGGGAGAGAGCAGAATATTATTACCACCAAGGAAAATTACAAAGTGCTTTACAAAGATCTTAAGATCTACGATCAACCAACGATACTTCTCGAACACCGCCAAATAACGAGAAACACTCTCAACCTCACTTAAACAAAGTATATCTAGATACTAGGGAGTGTGTTTATGGTGTTTGGAACAAGAGAAGCTAACTAGTAATTATTTCGGTAAGCTCCAAAATAATTAACGAACGAAGAAGAAAGACGAAAGAAACGATCACTCGGTAAGCTCCAAGATCTCGAGTCTTGTTGTTGTATTTGGTGTATTCAAATGGTTGGGAATAGTCTTCTATTTATAACCAAACAAATCTTATGGAAGAAGATTTGATGGTGTATTTGAGAAGCTAATGGATGCCAACTATTGTACTTGGTAAGCTTAATCAATAAGCCAAAAAACCAACTTGGTGACCAAGTATCATTTCTCACATGGGAAATGGAAGTAGCAAATAAATCCAATGACTTGTACATGTAGCTTCTTGAATTGTACACCATCCAAAAATAGAAAAACAATTTGTTTTTCAACAACACACACACACATATATAACAACATATTTTCATGAGACCAACACCATCTTTTTACGTTTGAAACTTTCGTAGCAAAACATTACGAAAATAACCTTAACTATGTTTTTATTGTAACGTTCAGATTTTTCTTTTACCTTCGCAATGTATTGTTGTGAAATATCAAGTGTAAAAATATGGTGTTGGTCTCACAAAATAAAATAGATAAATATCCATATGAAAAGAACCTCATTTTTCAATAACTATATACATATGACCGAGATGATTCTAGGTGTGTGTATATATATGTATATATGATGTTATAAATCCTACAAATTCCAGTCTAATTTGGGTAAAACAAATCAATAATTCGAAGTTGCATAATAAACCCTAAAATCGTGAATATGAACTAAACTGGAAAAAATACTGAAAATTTTAGTTTACCTTATTTTAATAATTTCGAGACCACCAATTCCAACAATCAAAAATAAGATGAGCGCTATGAACTTGTATCTTTTTCTAGGTTTGTGAAAAGAAAACAACTTCGTAGAAGCAGAGAGAGCTCCACCATTTTCCATGGCAGAAATTCGCAAGTTGATCGCAAGTACAGCAACCGGATATAAAGATCGAAAAATTAAGAGTTTGCAGTAAAAAAATTTGGTGAAATTGAAGGATGAAAAAGGAAGAGAAGGAGAGACCGTAAAAAGAAGGGTGTCGGCGGCGTTTTTAGGGTAAACCACATATCTCAAATTTTATTTTTTATTTTAGTAACAATTTAGGGTTTAGAAACAGACACTTCTTTTAATTGGTTTTTGTAATTTCTTTGCAAGGTTCTCATATTTATATTATTCATTTCATGTCTATAATTAAATTTGTTTAAAAAATTTATATATTCATTTAGAATAAATGTTTATATTTTCGTTTTAAGTTTATTTTAAAATAAATATTCAAAATTTTTTTTTGTTTTAATATTAATTATAAGATAGAGAAATGTAACACCATAATTCCAAAAACCAGCTTTTACAAAAAAAAATAAAGAAAATAACTTTAATTACTAAAAACACCTCAAGAATTCAAGGAAAACACCGTTTGTCACAAAGATTGTCAAATAAACCAAAATCCATAACTAAGTTGTAAACAAGTTTTAATCAAGTTTTCCCAAAAGAATTGCCGGAACTGTTCGCATCGCTGGAGTCAAAGCGTCGCCTTGCCCTTGTCCACACCCGGGCCAGAACCTGAGAAAAAGGGGAACAACTAAAGGGTAAGCGATAACGCTTAGTGAGCAGACACTACGTATATCACACACCATCACATGCATATGTACCATAATAGGTACCAAACCACATCCATAACACAATATAGCATCATCACATAGCATCATCATATACAATGCAATAGACCAAAATACAAATAAATTCTCATCGATGGGTCAACCACCACATCATATCAACATAATACATATCATACGACACGTAACCAATACTCGACTCTCATTAGATCGATATTAAATCTCCCGTCAGTTTGGACACGGGTTGCCCCCACAATTCATCATGGGCATGTGGTTCCCTTTCCCGCCTGCTTAGGACACGGGTCTGCCCCCACAACTCATCAAGGGCATGTGGTTCCCTTTATTCGCTCGCCAACTTACGACGCGAGTTCGCCCCCGCAACTCATCAAGGGCATGCGGTTCCCTTTACACGACACTATCACGCATACATACACATATAACAATGCATAACACACATAGTGCAACTCACATGGTAGTAGCGTAGGGAAATCCTCGTATCCATACGATAGCTAGCTAGTTTACCTAAGCAATGCAACATATCACTTATCAAACATTGTTCAAAAATTTCCATTCCGACTCTCCTAAGGAAATAACCTATCCGCCGACATCCAACTTCCCTAAAAAAATTTACCAAATACCTTATATTATAGTCCCGTAGGGGAGTACAAGCCAAGAAACCCTAAATGAACTCATTTCGGAAAATTGAAAAGCCAATTCAGTGGCATTGGCGGGTTGGCCGCGCGTGGCTACCCACCGAGTACCCGCGGTTGCCCGCAGGTCATACCCCAGCCGCGGGTTGCGACCGAAACCAAGGGTTTTCACCCAAATCTTCAAATTCGACTAATCTTCTAACCAAAACATGTTTATTCAACATCCCATAGCCTTAATCATTAATTGTTAACATCAATTACACCAAAGCTCTAGCCAATTACACCCAATTTGGTGTTCGTATGATTATCGAAACATAATCCAAACCATAACTCCCAATCTAGACTTAATCTTAACGATAACATGGATAGAAGTTATACCTTAAGCGATTCCATGCAAACACTTGAATCTCTTCCAATTTCCCTCGCGAATCGAACACACACCACAATCAAATCTCCGAAACACCAAAAATCAACTTTCTGGAAATTACAGGAACTTCGATCGACTGCTGCTCTCTACTGGAAACTCCGATGCTCAATCCCTCCGGTCCGATCGTAGATCAATGAGTCTAGAAGCCACTGTCAAAATTTCACGACGATCCAACGGTTAACGAAGGAGAACGGGCCGTTCTCCCACGACTGCGCAAATATGCCGAAAATCCGAAAATCCCCTTTAGTCTCGCCCTCTCTAAACTTAACCAACAAGCTAAACCCAAATGAATAAAGGAATGGGGCTTTGACCCCTATAAAATCTGATTTTTACAACTTACAACTTGGCCCTTAAGGTCATGACAATTAACGTAAGACCCTCACCTTAACTTAATCGATGCTAACGCCAAAAGAACGAAAAAAGGAAAAATGGGGCGTTACAACTCTCCCCCACTTACCAAGATTTCGTCCCCGAAATCAATCCGAGAAAGTTCCGGGTACCTCTCCCGCATCTCCGCCTCTAGCTCCCAAGTTCACTCAGAGCGCTTTCGATGCTGCCACTGCACCTTCTCGGTTCCTAACTCTTTGTGCCGCAACCCCTTCATCCTTCGCTCCAATACCGCAACCGGTCTCTCCACGTAGTTCAGGCCCTCACCCACCTGAATATCGTCCAACGATATGTGTGTCGACTCACCTGCGAGACACTTACTCAACTGGGACACGTGAAACGTGCTACGACTTAAATCAAAAACTTCCGGTAGCTCTAGACGATAAGCTACCCTTCCCGTGCGAGCAAGAACCGTAAACGGTCTGATAAATCGAGGTCCAAGCTTGCCTCTCTTCCAAAAACATATCACCCTTTTCCAAGGTGAGACCTCCAACAAAACACGGTCACCCACCTGGAACTCTAGGTACGGTCTCCGTCTATCTACATAACTCTTTTGCCTACTCTGAGCTGTCTGTAAACGTTCCCTAATCCTCTAAATATTCTTGGTGGTCTTCTGTACCACCTCCGTGCTCTAAGACACGCTGACCAACTTCACCCCAACAGAAAACATAAAGGTGTTGTATGTCAGACTGAGTTCTCATAACAACCCATATTGACACTCAACCTTTTCAGTTCATACATTATCTAGGGTAGTTCGGAATCTTGAACCCACTTTCTCACATCGTTCACAACCCTATCACTTCTTGTGATGACGATATCATAAGTATCACCCCTTTTCCCACATTCTTATAAGTCTGACATTCCTTAATCTACACACTTTCACTGACAAACTAAAAATCTCATCAAGTCTTAACCATCTGCTTACTCTACTATCACATCCACGAGCTCATTCTTCCCATCGCATTTTCCACTACAATCATCCTTTCTAGATGATACAGGATTTCACAACACAGTTCTTCACGACATGTGTTCCTTTTCTCCATCGTATGCTGAAATTCTTCGACTCGTGGATAGAAGCTCTGAAGATTAGTGTAAAGGATACACTTATCTCCACGATATAACACGAGAACTGTAATTGTGAGTTTCATTCATAAGTTAAATAACATATTCCATACGTCACCTTCTGACAAAGTACTAAACCATACACCTTCTTACACTACACCGAAACTCAGTCTAACCTATGACATGTAAACATCATAGAAGACTTACTTGCCTCCATTTCTCTCAAGAAAGCTAACACTGTAATTCACACCACCTCTTTCATCGAGTCTTAATACTGCCTCCTACTCCTACCCCATAGAGATGTTTTCATCTTCTTTTCTCAACCTGATCTACACATCACAAATCTTAAGGAACACAAGTGGGTAACCAACTTTATTCGGCTAATCCACCTGAACTCCCCACCTCAGTGGAAATCCCTAGCTCTTCCTTCTCACGACTGTTTCCATGTAACAAATTTTCCCTTAATCTCGTCACTAATAGCCATGACACAATAATATTCCCGAAATTCTTAATTCTCAAATAGGGAATTTTCTATACAACTACTCCCACTTGAAGTTTAAATCCCTATTCTCTACATTTCACATTCTAAATAGTGCAACAATAACTTCATCCCTTAACACCAATTAATACACAAATTGTTATTGGGTCAGTATAACTCTCACCCTTTTCTATCACTAGCACATCGGTATCAACACCCCCTTCAACATCTACTGCACCACTGTATACATTCACTTCACTTAAACCTCAAACACCCAATCCCGACAGTCCTTACTTGACTCTCGAAGCCTACGGGTGTAACCACCAATGTAGGAAACACAAAAGTCAAATAAAGGCCATCCTGGACAACAGGCTCGGCCTCTGCAAATCCCCGTGTTCCTACTTTTCTCAATTTCTTCAGTTGTGTCGGCCACAATATAGAATTTACATTCTCTCAATTGCCGCCATTCACATTTTAACACTTAATTTATCTTTTCTTTTCTCTTACTCCTCAAAAGTGAAGCTTCCTAGCTCAAACTCTTCCGTGCATCTAATGTAACTTAATGCACCTCATTATCATCACACTTTCTCTTATCTCCGACTCTAACATCTCAGCACATAAAATCATCACTATCATTTCGCAACACAAGCTATACATCGATTTTGAACAAACAAAAGTTCATGCAAACAAGTCTTTCTTAAAAGTAATTTACGAATTCTCTTCTCAAACAATACCATTTACCTTCCCTTTTTAATTTTGCAAAATTTTTGGCAACAAAATTTTCACCAATCTAACTAGATTCATAGCCTCCCACCATATTGGTTTCAACAACCATAACGACTTCTATAATTGTTATCCACAAGAGGGAAAACCTTAACACTTCCCACCACACTAATAATTCATAATATCCCTTCCACAAATCACCCTTTTTTTAAATAGCATCTCTCTTCAACTAGAGACTATCCTGACCACGAATATTGGAGTGTCTCCCCAACCTTAAACACAAACATCCCCCTCTTAAATCAGGGTTTACTGTCTTTACAGGAAAACCATCTTTCCTGGTCTCTCTCTCTATCGACCACCACATCTAAATTCCACAATACGTACACCTAGTACCGTATCATACGACAGGTACTTCAAACATCCTCAACCATACTGCTCTAAGATCATCATCAAATGACTAAGTGTTCTAACGAGAAAAGTGCTCTCCAAACTGTCTCTATAGGTTAAGATAACCTATAGTGCAAACCGATCTCTAAACTGACTCTATAGGCCAAACTTAACCTATAGGGTATCCATACCACGCAACCAAATCTTGTCCAGATTCTCAGGATTCCTTATAATTCTAACAAGATCCAAAACCATAACGGCATTTGTAATCGTACGGGGTCCGTACCATTATAACCAAGCCAGATGTAGGGATCTTGTTTCGAACCCCAAGCAACAAAACATGTCAAAGGATTCTCCACGAGGTCCCTACTCAACGTTACCATTTGGTCTTAACTCCCCCACTAGGTGTCATGATTTACTGAAGAGATCAGCTAAATCTACTGATTGTACAAACTGCAGTCGATTTACATAGTCTTATCAATTCTCATCATAGCTAGAACACCCATTGGTCTACTACCCATAGTACTCCAAAGGCATAACACTTTTAATAGGCAATCTACACGGTAAATGACTAGGAATTGATTACCAGCCATTCTATCCATCCTCGATGCCTATCTTTTAGTGTACACGCAACACTACACATACTCGATATCATTCAACTTACAACGTTGCCTCAAATATGGTTCTAGTCACATAAGCCATACTAACAATCAAATCACCAGTCAATCCCTTGACTATCATCCGTCAATCGAAATTCCCAAGCCTTAATCAATTTCAATCTAGAAACATCACTTACTTATGGTCACTCAGTCATCCACAATTAGAGTGTCTCACTACATTCCCTGATCATAACTAATGTTCATGTAAGTTCCGAATAGTAGTCAATAGTGCACATGCAAACCTAAAGACTAGATCACAACTCTATCTATATGAACACAAAAATAAGCACAGTTGACCTCATAGTCATACACCCATTTCACATCTAACAAATTCCCGACTGTCATCCATTTATTGGGATTCTTAAGACTTAACCAAATCCAAGTCCACCCGGGTGTTTATAGTAGTACTATTATTTGGGCCCGTACTACTATAACCAACCGGTAATGATAGTCAGCTTAGGATCACCAGACAACCATCAAACAAGAACATGCCTAGCAATCATTCACCGATGTCTCATTAGTACAAACTTGGTCTTGGTACCATCCTCAAACAACCCCAATCCAAGGACTAAGTAGAAATAAATAAATCACAATCAATTCAAAATACACACAAATGCATATCATGGTCAACAGTTCATTCGTGGTCTATTATGCAATTCTAGAATTCTCGTAACTTAACACATAACCAAAACATGATAACATAAAGTGTCGCTCACCCCCGTCTTGAAGCTCCAATCGACAGTTCCAACCCTTTTACTATTTCCTTTTTCCAAAAATCTCCTAGTGTAAGTCCAACCACACACACACTCGCGAGCGTGTGTGCTGATTCTCTTAAACTCAGGCTCTGATACCAAGTTGTAACACCATAATTCCAAAAACCAGCTTTTACAAAAAAAAATAAAGAAAATAACTTTAATTACTAAAAACACCTCAAGAATTCAAGGAAAACACCGTTTGTCACAAAGATTGTCAAATAAACCAAAATCCATAACTAAGTTGTAAACAAGTTTTAATCAAGTTTTCCCAAAAGAGTTGCCGGAACTGTTCGCATCGCTGGAGTCAAAGCGGGGCCTTGCCCTTGTCCACACCCGAACCAGAACCTGAGAAAAAGGGGAACAACTAAAAGGTAAGCGATAACGCTTAGTGAGCAGACACTACGTATATCACACACCATCACATGCATATGTACCATAATAGGTACCAAACCACATCCATAACACAATATAGCATCATCACATAGCATCATCTTATACAATGCAATATACCAAAATACAAATAAATTCTCATCGATGGGTCAACCACCACATCATATCAACATAATACATATCATACGACACGTAACCAATACTCGACTCTCATTAGATCGATATTAAATCTCCCGTCAGTTTGGACACGGGTTGGCCCTCACAACTCATCAAGGGCATGTGGTTCCCTTTCCCGCCTGCTTAGGACACGGGTCTGCCCCTACAACTCATCAAGGGCATGTGGTTCCCTTTATTCGCTCGCCAACTTAGGACGCGAGTTCGCCCCCGCAACTCATCAAGGGCATGCGGTTCCCTTTACACGCCACTATCACGCATACATACACATATAACAATGCATAACACACATAGTGCAACTCACCTGGTAGTAGCGTAGGGAAATCCTCGGTATGCATACGATAGCTAGCTAGTTCACCTAAGCAATGCAACATATAACTTATCAAACATTGTTTAAAAATTTCCATTCCGACTCTCCTAAGGAAATAACCTATCCACCGACATCCAACTTCCCTAAACAAATTTACCAAATACCTTATATTATAGTCCCGTAGGGGAGTACAAGCCAAGAAACCCCAAATGAACTCATTTCGGAAAATTGAAAAGCCGATTCAGTGGCATCGGCTAGGAGTGTTCAAAAAAATCCGAATCCGATCCGACATCCGAATACCCGAAAACATCCGATCCGAAAATATCCGAAAATTCGGATAGTGATTTTTGAAGATTTTCGGATATTCGGATATCCGAAATATCCGATTTTTATATATATTATTTTAAAAAATTAAAAAATTAATAATATATGTTAACTTTTTATCTCACTTTCTAAAAAATAGAACCTCTTCTCTCAACACAAGTATCGACCTTTCTAACTAGCCAAGTAATGAAAGCTTTTAAGATTGGAATTTGGAAGATGAAGTTGTTTTTAATTTACGTTCTTATGTTACTTTAGACTTTCGTATTATTATTTAAGACTTGTAAACTAAGTATTTGATGTTCTATTAGCTTTTTGATGATTGGAAACATGTGGACGATTATTATGTACGAAGAATGATGTATTTTTTTGGTTTTTTTTAGCTAAAAATGACATTTTATCAAATATTTCGGATTTTTCGGATTATCCGGTATTCGAATCCGGAATTTCGGATATCCGGAATTTCGGATATCCGGAATTTCGGATTCGGATTCGGATATTAGTTTTCACTATCCGAAATTTTCGGATATCCGAAATTCCGGATATCCGAAAATGAACACCATTAGCATCGGCGGGTTGGCCGCGGGTGGCTACCCGCCGAGTACCCAGCCGCGGGTTGCGACCGAAACCAAGGGTTTTCACCCAAATCTTCAAATTCGACTAATCTTCTAACCAAAACATGTTTATTCAACATCCCATAGCCTTAATCATTAATTGTTAACATCAATTACACCAAAACTCTAGCCAATTACACCCAATTTGGTGTTCGTATGATTATCGAAACATAATCCAAACCCTAACTCCCAATGTAGACTTAATCTTAACGATAACATGGATAGAAGTTATACCTTAAGCGATTCCATGCAAACACTTGAATCTCTTCCAGTTTCCCTCGCGAATCGAACACACACCACAATCAAATCTCCGAAACACCAAAAATCAACTTTCTGGAAATTACAGGAACTTCGATCGATTGCTTCTCTCTACTGGAAACTCTGATTCTCAATCCCTCCGGTTAGATCGTAGATCAATGAGTCTAGAAGCCACTGTCAAAATTTCACGACGATCCAACGGTTAACGAAGGAGAACGGGCCGTTCTCCCACGACTGCGCAAATCTGCTGAAAATCCGAGAATCCCTTTAGTCTCTCCCTCTCTAACTTAACCAACAAGCTAACCCAAATGAATAAAGGAATGGGGCTTTGACCCCTTTAAAATCTGATTTTTACAACTTACAACTTGGCCCTTAAGGTCATGACAATTAACGTAAGACCCTCACCTTAACTTAATCGATGCTAATGCCAAAAGAACAAAAAAAAGGAAAAATGGGGCGTTACAAGAAAGTTTATCTCTTTATTATTAAGGATAAAATCATAATAGCAACACACATTCTTAAAACTATATCTTTTTCATTGTGTACATTAATTTTGGGATGAATGTTACAATGGAATCAATTTGAGATGATATTACCTTCATGATTATTAGTTTTCACATGAGGTATTCGACTAATGCTAGTTATTAGTGTATCATCATATATCGAGAGAAAAGTGAAGTTGTTAAGTGAAGGATTGGTAAGACGAAGGATTGAATAAAATAACATAAAATTGTGAATACTATAATTTATGTTCGTAAAGTGTTTGAGAGAAAAACTTAAATTCTTAATGGAAAAAACCTCCAAAAAAACTTAACGGACTTTTCTACTTTGAATGGTTAACTAATTATTTGATCTTTTTTGGAAGAATAAATAATCAGAACCTTTTTCATTTTGAATGATTATCCATGAATTTAATTATTAAAACATAAACTATTAAGTTTTTAAAATTTGGTGACTGGCTAGGAATTTTTTAAAGTAAGAAAAAAAACTAAATTGGTTTACCTTTCTAAACTACCCACATCTAATGTTATCGATCCCCCTCGCTACGCCCATCGTGTTGGTCCGCTTGTAATCATGGCCCTCACTTTTGTTGCTTCTTTTGATCGACTATATGTTTTTCAATTATTCTGTCCTTATTCACCATTGTAGGCCCTGTTATCGGTCTTTTTTTTTATATTGATTTATTGTTTTTCAAATAAATCCTACTTTTATAGTACTTCTTTACAACAACTTAATGGAGTATAAACACAAATAGAAAATATGGATAATAACAAAAACAATCAAAAAGGGAGATTAATGAATACGGCCAATCACATTATAAAGAACAAACAACAATAGATCATCACATGATAAGATTTTTGCAAATAAAGATCACAAATATAAAAGTGTTATTGATAATGTAAAGCATAAAAGTCTTAAAAATAAAAAACAAGAATAATGACCCATAAAATTTAAAATGTTAATTCATATTGGTTGTTAGAAGATACGGAAAAAATGGTTGAGGTAGGATTAGAAGATACGATCACACTCCATAACAAACATTAAACTTAAAAGAGTGAGAAATCCAAGTTTGTTTTTATATACATATATTAATATTAATATTAGTTGTATACTTGTATAAGAATGCAGAAGTTCTATCTAGATGTATGCATCATAAATCCAAAAATGATATTCTAATCCAGTTTCTTATTCACATTATTGTATGAGAATACATGTCGATTTCATTATATGCATTCATGTAAATACAACACATAAATTCTAGATATTGAGGCTGCGTTTGGTACGTGGGACAGGACAGGACAGAACGGGACAAAACTCACTGTCCCACGTTTAGCGCAACATGGGACAGAACAAGAATTCACTGTCTCATGTTTGGTGCGACATGGGACATGACAGAAACTGGGACAATGTGGGACAACATGGGACAAAAATGGTTGTTTTTTTGTTCCACCAAAATAGGTGGAACAACATGAGACAGAAATGAGACAAAAACTAATATATTACTAACTAACACTCGTTTGATATATAACTTCAATATGGTATTTGTTTTTGTGTTTACCACCACTAGTCATGGCCGCCACCACCACCGGTAGCCACTATCGGCCACCTCCACCTCCTCTTCCACTACAACAACCTCCTCTACACCTTTAAAATTGTCAACGATTATCTACCACCACTGTCTAGCACTTCTACCATTGTCCATCGCCACCGTAACCACCACCACTATCCACCATCTTCACGTTCTCCACAACCACCGATCACCACCGTTGGCCACCACCTCCACCTTTACCATAATCATCAATAGTAGTTTAATAAAAATCATATATGTGTATAAAAAATCATATATTTGTATTTGATACGACCCCTATATGTGTGTGTGTGTGTTTATGTTTATGAAAATTGCACTATTTTTATATAAATTATATAGCTTAGTTTATTTTTGTTAATTATAGCTATTATATGATATATAAAATCATCAAATAATTTTTTGGGAGAACTTGTCTAGTTCTGTCCAGTCCAGTCCTAGGCGTACCAAACACAAAACAGACATTTGTCCTGTCCAGTCCAGTCCCGTCCTGTCCAGTCCTGTCCTACTCTTTTGTCCTGTCCAGTACTGTCAATCCAGTCTTGTCCTGTCCTGTCCAATCTTGTTTGCGTACCAAACGCTACCTGAATGCCAATGGGTATATTGGGTGTGCACCAAAATTTGATCTCTTAATCCATTTATTGTCATATATCAAATTTGCAGGTTCTTTCTTCAAAGTAATTTTTTTATGCTTTAAATGTTGGACAATTTCTTACTATGCACTTGGTACAAGTTGCGAGTCTTCATGGAGATAACTGCAAATTGACAGATTGTTTGTGTTTGTAAGTTGGTTCTCATATAGTCTCATATATAATCAATGCTTCTTTACATTCTCAATTTTTGTTGGGCAATGGCAGTCATGTTGGGCAGACTTTGGGGTATAATGTTTTTGTGTTTTATCTGATCGTGATGATTAGTTATTTTATTTTTATAAATATTTAACAGAGTGAAAAGCAATTATGGATTAATCAAAGCAGAATTGTAAGTTGGTTGATTTGTTGCTCATGTTTCCCAACTGTTATACAATATAAATACAAGAAGATACATATTAAGAAATCAAATATAGGTAGCCATAAATCCATTTATATAACAAACTCGATAGATGTTAAGAAACATGCTAGGCATTGTCAAGGAAAAACATAGAAAAATCCTACTACCACCAGCTTCGTGTCACAAACACCGACAGACGGAACCAATTATAAATGTTCATTTTTGTTTGTTGTATTGTTTTCTATTATAATACTTAAGTCTCCCAAACATCTTTTAGCAAAAGTCAAGTAAACAAGATGACAAACACCTATCGATCTCTCAATCATGCATGACTCAAGAATCATGTTTGGAGGCGTCTTTCAAGGTATTAGTGTGTCTTCTCGTGTTTTAATTATGTGATTTGCATGCTTCACTCACTTATCTGTATCTTTGCTTACTTAGCTCGTTAAATTCCTTATAAGTGAGTGAAGCATGCAAATCATCCAATCAAAAGCACGAGAGGACACACCTATACCTTGAAAGACCGCTCCGAACATGATTCTTGATAGTCGTGTCCAATTTAGAAATCGAAAATTGTTTGTCATCTTTTTACTTGACTTTTTGTTAAAAGATATCTGAGAGACTTAAATATTAGAACATAGAACAACACAACAATCTGGGAAAATTAAAATGAACACTTTCAATTGGTTCCGTCTATTGGTGTTCAAGTCACAAAACCGGTGGCGGTAGGATCTTTCTATATTTTCCTTGAAGATGGCTAGCATCTTCCCCAACATCTATCGAGTTTGTTATATAAATGGATTTATGGCTACCTGTATCTGAATTCTTGATATCTATCTTCTTATATTGCTATCGTATAACGGTTGGGTAACATGAGCAACAAATCAAATCCACAACTGTTTTTCACTTTGTTAAGTATATAAAAAGATAAAACAACTAATCCCTATGATCAGATAATTAAAACACAATAGCATCATAGAAATCTCCAAAGTCCGTCCAACATAATTCGTGTTCTGCCGAACCATCATATATCCCAACATAATTTTAAGAATGTAAAGAAACATTCATTATATATGAGACTATATGAGAACCTATTTACAAACACAAAAAATCTGTCAATTTGGAGTTATCTTCACAAAGATTCGCAGCTTGTACCAAGTGCATAATAAGAAATGGTCCAACATTTAAAATATAAAAAAATTACTTTAGAGAATGAGCATGAGATGAACTAAAATAATTCTATTTAACTATTGGATAAAACAATGAAAATTGACATTAAAATGTATAGGAGTTTTAAATTAAAAAAAAGTACAACATTGAAATGTAGAATGATCAAAGGGAAAACATCCATAAAAGAGCAAGTAATACTTCTCTTCAATATTATGCATTAATCCAAACATGCAAATATCATAATGTTTCTTACTTTCTCATGATAAATTTCCAAGTATAGAGAAAATTCGCTCTCTTTTTGTATTTATCAGAGCATATGTAATGTTTAGCTATTAATCAAAATATTCACAGTCCGGATTCCGGAATAATGGCTACAATCTTAATTGAAATGTAGTGATGCAATAATGGTCTTACAAACAAGCTGACCACCCACTTGATATACTTTCTGTTTTAGGAGAGGGGGCAAACGCAAACACTACTAAAAATATCTTTTATTACCGACAGCTAATACCAACTGCTAAAAGTGGTCGGAAAATTTCGACTGCTTTCCGATGGCTTACCAATCGTTCTTTTTTAGTTTATTTTTTATTTATTTTTTAATAAGTCGTCGGAAAATCGTCGGTAACCCGTCGAAAACTTGTGGGTAAATGAAACAGTCGGTAAAAGTCGTCGGTAAATGAAACAGTCGGAAAACAGTCAGTAAAAATTGTCGGAAAAACCATCGGTAATTTTACCGACCAAGGTTTTAGCGACGCTCGTTTAGTTAGAAACAGTCGGTAAAACAGACTTCTGACGGTTTTCCGACTGTTTCGGCCGTCGGTAATTTTTTTTTCTAGTAGTGAAGTTTGTCTAATAAGATGAGACCGGAAATATAATATTATTATTGTTACCATGTTAACACGTACCTAACATAAACTCCTAACTTAGTAACAACTTCAGTTACAATGAAAAACATAAAAAACTCACATCTAATCAATTGTTCAAAAGTAATACTTAGTTGATTTAACATACGACCAAACAACTCATGGCATTCTCTATTTCAATTATTATATTTGGATTTCTATTTTTTGGAGCTTCATGTGCTTCCATCACCTTTGGTTAATTGGATTCAACACAGTAACGTGCTATACAGGTTAAGAATCAACATAATTAAGGTCTCAAAAGGAACTCACACGAATATATGAAATAAAACCCTAAAGTAGCAATGACATGTTATAAATCCTACAAATGGCGGTCTAATTTGGGTAAAACAAAGCAAGGAGATGGAAAGAGAGGGGGCGCCGGAGAAGGAGGCCGGTCGTTGTCCTTGTTTTGTGTTTTAGGGCTTGATGTATTACAAAATAGTGTTGGTTTATTTTAAGAACCCATTATTCATGTAAATTTTGTGAACCAACTAATGGTTAAAACTAAATCAACCTTTCATTTATGGAATCCCTAAAAAACCTTTTTTATATAAATTTTAAGAAAAAATTTCAAAATGTTTGGTGAGGTTTGGTCCACAAAGTTAACATGTATGAGTTCACAAAAGAAATGTGACCTTAAAGAATATTACACTAGTGGCCCCTATAATTACAAAGTATTTTATTTGGTAAATAAAAATAGATAAAAATGGATAAAGACTAAAATATCCCTAGTCTAGCCGATTTTTTAGTGCTGATTAAAGGGAGGGATCAAATCTGGTTGTTTTTACATACCAGAATGATGAAACTAATTAAAACTGCAAGGCCGATAAGTGTTACTTTTGAGAAACCATATGACCACATTTGTAGTTTACTCTTAGGGTCTGTTTGGTTCGCAGAATTCACAAGAATTTAATGGATTTAGAATGATAAATTCATTTGATCAAATTCTTTAATTATGTTCTGTTCACAAAATCAACCTGATGGAATTCTTTCAATTCCATTGAATTCCATAATTTGAGGAATTCATCAACTAATCACGTGAATCAATTGAATTTCCATCAACTAAGCATGTGGTCAAATTGTATTTCAATTTCTACAAAGTTAAAATCCTTTAATAAATTTCAATTATATCAAATTTATTTATACTAACCAAATGCCCCCCTTAGTTTTATAATGATGCCTATGGAAAAACAAATTATAAATCAAAAGTAAAATAATAGTTTTTGTTATGTAACTAGTTGATAAGCCCGGGCTTCACACCGGGTTCATGAACAGTAGCTAACGACACTTTAACATATTTCAGTCAATATACTATATATGACTAAAACGTAAAATGAAATATAGCAAACTAAAAGATATAAAGTGAATAAATATATATTATAAGTTTAGGGGGATGATATGTAAGTTTAAATGTGGGTATAAGATTCGGGTCGGTTGGAGCGTATATATCGTATATAATAAACTAAATGCATGAAAAAAATATTCAACATTAGGCTCATTTTGATCTTATCGACGAGATTATAATGGCGCAGTTTGTTAACATTAAAACGTATTTTTAACATATTTTAGATCGTATCGACGATATGATTATAATGACGTAATTTGTTAAAATTAAAACGTATTTTTTTAACATGTTCCAACCAATATACGATATATGAGTAAAACGAAAAATGAAATATAAAAAAGTAAAGGTATAAAATGAATAAATATTATAAGTTTAGGGCGCTAATATGTAAATTTGAAAATTGGTATATTATTCAGGTCGGTTGGAGCTTATATATAGCATATAATAAAATAGTCACATCAAAAAATATTCAGTATTAGGCTCATTTCGATCGTATCGACGATACGAACATAATGGCGTAATTTGTTAAAATTAAAACGTATTTCTTCAACGTCTTTATGCCAATACACGATATATGACTAAAACGTAAAATGAAATATAGAAAGCCAAAAGTGAATAAACTTTATAAGTTCTAAGTTTATGGGGCTAATATGCAAATTTGAAAATGAATATAAGACTTGGGTCGGTTAGAACGTATATATAGTATATAATAAAATAACAACGTCAAAAAATATTCAATATTAGGCTCATTTCGATCGTATCGACGATACGAATATAATGGCGTAATTTGTTAAAATTAAAACGTATTTTTTTAACGTACGTAAAATGAAATATTGAAAAGTTAAAGGTATAAAGTGAATAAAACTTATAAGTTGAAGGGGCCAAGATTGTAAAATTGGAGTTGGGTATGACAACCCAGGCTGGAAGGAGACGCGGGTCAAGCGCCGGGTCATGATGGATTTGGGTCAAAAAATGTGAGAAGAAAGGATGGGTTTGGGTTGTGGGTCGGGCGGGTCGGGTCGGATCTGTGTTTGGATCGGGTGTGCCTGATAATTGTATAAGTATATAATATATGAATATTTTGTTTTTCATGTAAGCCCAAGCAACCGTCAAAACTAGCATTATATCCGTCCGTTGGTCGGGTATTCAACATGACTTTAATATAGATTCAATTATTTAAGTTTCATCATTGTTAAATGTTGTTTTTCAATCCAGGAGAAGAATAATAGCAAACAAATGTCTAAAATGTTTGAAGAAAATAAAAATCCAGTGTTGTAACAACCAACAAACAAAAGTCCAACTTTGATCCAAGAGACTATGTAAGCACATAAGTTGGATTAGAAACCATAACTTTCTTTTAACTGTAAAATAGTTAATTTGAATGGATCAGATTTGTAACCAATACAAAGTCCCATTTATAATAAAAACTCCCATAAGTCAATAGAAAGTTGATACAATCATTAACCAAAATCCAAAATTCATGTTTGAATAATATAAAATTACAATATATTCTTTCTACATATATGAGAAAATTGCAGCAAAGGTTCTTACATGCATTAAACTAACTCAATTATCTTGTATGCAATATTTCAAGTTTCCATCTTAATTTTGTCATTCTCTTGTAAAGAGGATCGTATACTTTTCATCAGGCTCCACCTTGCTTTGTACTCATTTCTCCAAAAACCTGAGCATTCAAACATAGAAAACATCAAGTGGAGGTTCCTAATAAATATTGTAACAAAAGATTAAAATAGAGAGATATAACACATAGGTTTACAGTGTTCCACCACTCACTTATAGTCGTAATTTGATTCTCCTGTAAGTGCTCTCAATTACTGATTCTCTCCAATACAACTGTATCTTGATTAAGACATAATTCCACAAGCTGTAGTAGGATTGTCTCCACCTGTGGTCTGAATCAGAATGCTTTGACATTTTTGGAATTTGATTTCATGTAAACATTTTCCAAAGAAACACCTTAGCAATCCTAAATGTTGGTTATCAACTATTATCTAGCTTTCCTTCTTTCTCCACTAAAATATAAAATGTGATGTCAATAAGGAGGAGTCAATGCCATGGTTTTCACGTAATGACAGCAAATAGAATTATAAATGATAAATAGTTAGTCAAAATCAATTTGCTACCTTATGGAAAAGGAGAAGCTACACTACAATATCTACTTACTTGAAAACCCTTCAAAAACTTATCGACTGTGTCTTTTTTGTCATTACTGAACTTGAACTCTACAAGATATACAATAATCTCCTTTCCTGCATTCAATCAAAACCCACCAAAAAATCATTAAAACCAAACTAAAGTAATCAAAGGAAGCAGTCAAAATTTGTACAAAAATGATGATAAGCTAGAACTTAAAGTCACGTGTTCGTTCAATTAAGAACCATTGGTGAATAATCAGGTGATGCCTTAAATTTTTGTGAATCGTGTGTCCATTTTCCAGCTAATAACATGATTCACTAATAGAAAACATGTTTTTTTTTTGAAATTTCGAGTTAAGCCAAAGATATAATAAAGGAAGCTATAATATCATCAACATACATCCAAATGGAAATCAAAATCACGTCTAAAACTAATCTAGAAACAAAAGAAAGAGATAGTACATCATGCATTATTATTTGTTTTAAGACCTTATAACTAAAAGTTTGACATAAAAAATCACAAATAATACCATATTCTTATAAAAGCAATTAAAAGCAGATCCAAAAAAAAATTAGAGAAAAATAAGAATGGACAAATCTAAAATAAAAAAAGTAGTATAGTAAACAGAATGGGTTATATATTGTTTGGGTGAAAATTTACGATCGCACGATGAATGATTTAAGTCATAAGATATCTCTTAGGATGATAATCCTGTATTAAGATAAGGTCCTAAGATAAGCTATGTGTACCTTCGAACGATAACAACTAATCATCGAATGACCTTTATATAAGATATCGTACGATGTGACCCAAGAACATACGATATCGCACGATATTATACTAACGGCTAAATGTGTCTTAAGTATGATCATTTGTAACAGATAAACAACGGATGTCGAAGATCAAGTAACCGTTAAAGACCGAGATACGCTATTCATAAAGCCTCGACTGTTACAAACGAAAACTTAGCTTCGGTTATGACCGTTGCATTAAGAGCACAATTATGGGCATCGGTTACATTCTCATCAACTATAAAAGGAAATCAACATCATCATTTGGAGGACATCTGATTACGAAGGAATCTATACGAACATACTATTCTCTCTGCAGTTTTCATATAATTCTTTGTAATTTATATTCGATCTAGTGTTCTATTTCATTGTAATCGTACGACCAGCACTGTAATTCTCGAGGACATCACCCCTTATTGGTGATACTTAGTGCAGCGTCGGCTATCTCCTTTTAGTCGACCACAGGTTTTTTCCTCGACCTCGAGGTTTTTCCTGCATCATCAATTGCGTTGTCTCTTTATTTATTTTATCGCACGATTTATCGAACTAGATTTCTTTCTCTCGACGGATTTGCCTCACAACATCTTACGATATTTAATTGTGTAATTTTTTACCAAAACATATATGTTGATGATGAATTGATAAATTTGAGTAAAAATTCGATGGTAGCAGCTGCACCAATTGGATTGATTTGAATTACAACATCAAAGATTATGTTATGTATCACAAATGCATCTTTAAATCCTCTGTTGATGACAATTGAAAGGAGCTGCGTTATAATTCAAGTTGAGAGTTTGTACTCGATGTGATGAGTCCACTCCAGCTAATAGGTGGTCTAGAAGACTGTAGCCTGAAAACACATAAGATCCTCCAAAAAAAAAAACATCTTAAAAACATCACCAAACTAATTCATCTAACAAAAGGATAGATGGAAATAGTTACTCACCGATGCTTACACTATGGGACACAGTTTCACAAACCAAATACTGTCTTTTCTTTCACCTAAATAAAGAAGCACCCGTTCACAAACAGCAACTTGAAGATCAAAATTCCCTTAAGCATTAGTTACTTAGCAATTGTAAACGTGGTGCTCCAGCATTCTTAAGATCTGCTTTAAAATAGAAACATCACCATTCATTCACCAGTGCCAAAAATCTATAAACATTTCACACTAAAATAATTTGATTAACACTTGGAATATGCAATACAAACTTAGCACAGTGTCAATAAGTTATCATTTCCTAACACACATACACTTGGTTAAAACAGGGATTTTTGGTACACAATACAGATCACACACCACAAACAAAACACTATTTGTTCTCTAACTCTTACATAGATATCACACCACATCATTGATGCACCAAAAATTGCAGATTCATTTCACAGAACATAAATGGTGAACCAAAATAGAAAACATAGATAAACCAAAACAGAATAAAAAGCAAATTTGATAAACCAAAAGCACAATAGGCATACTTTAACTTAGGTTTTAGATGAACAATGACATTGAAGGATCAATGGTGATGATGAAATTAAGAAATTTACCATCAAAGAAAGAGGGAGTAGCGGTGGACGGTGGCACTGACCGCCATGAACGTGGAGGATTTCTCTCATCTTCGACGGCGGCAGGCGGCGGCGGTGGCGAACGGAGAAGCCGAGATTAGGGTTTGGAAGGCGAGAAGTCGAGTGAGAGATTAGAGAGTAGAGAGGAGTGGTGAAGCCTGGTTGTTTATATCCAGGGCTGGATTACCGGGAAGGGGATGAGTGGAGAAGGAGGTGGGGAAGGGAAGGGAAGGAGTGGGTGTGGGTGAGATCGTGGAGAGGACGAAGTCAGGGAGGTAAAGAGGTAGGTTGATAACTGTAAAATACATAATTTGAACGGACAAGATTAAATATCAAGATTGATCTAAGGGCTCATATTGCTTCCTTATTTTTCTGACTCCTCGGGGTCAGTATTATATATAATTATCAGCACCGTCGCTCACATTTGAAACCAAAGTCATAAACCAAACTTCAACAAAGGCCCAATGTCTCATTATTGTTCTATGGATTAACAAAAACTCATTGAATTGACAAGCAATTAGCAATGTACAAAAAACCCTCAATTGGGGAAACACGCAACCCGTTAATAACCTAATTAAATTCAACCTGTCAAACCATCAAACCGTGATTAGAAGGACTGAAGAAAAGGGTTACGAAAACTCAATCCAACACAACTTGCCAACTTGTCACCAATATATATTCTTTTGATAAAAATATAATTTATAAGGGTAAACACTCAACTCGAATGGGCTCCTTTCGAACTCAATTGCCGCTCGACACACTAATGAATTCTATAATTTACAAGAAAAGACCCTAAAATTTCAACCATGAGTAAAATTTCATTAATTTCAACCCCGAGCTTGATTCAAGTTTGAGCTTGAGCTTGATTCGAGTTTGAGATTGGTTTGAGCGCAACGAGCTCGAGTTTAAAAAATTGCAACCGAGTACGAATTCAAGTTTAGTTATTAACTACTTGTGAGTTTTTGAGTCGAGTTCGAGCTTGAAAATGGCTATGGAGCTGGAAGAGTATATGAGCTCAACTCGTAGTATTTACATCCTTAAGTCAAACTTACATCTTTAGGTCAAAATGGTTGTACTTGATAGGTATATATTCAACATTATTCGTTATATTCCATTTGTCAACTTTATCTATATTACTAACCTGTCAACCCAACCCAACCTGGATTGGGTTAGGTTAGTTTGAAAATTTTCGAGCCATTAGAATTAGGTTTGAGTTGTGAAAATGTCAAAAACCACCCAACCAACCTGGGATAGCCACCCTAAAATTAACAATCATGTGGTGAAATAATAATTTGGGAAAAATTACATCAAATGGTTTTTAGTGGATTGATGATGGCCGTTTGATTCGAGCTCGTGCTTTTAAAATTCATATTGCATCTATGCTTACATTATTGCAACTTGTGCATATAGTCTTATCGGTAAAGACTTGAATAATTATGCTCAAAACTACTCTATATGGCCTTTGTTACCCTTTTTTTAGTTTTCTTAAATTTTGGTCTCACGTTAGATAATGTCAAAGTGAGTTTCACTTTTGTAATTTATGATTTATAATTTTGCCCACAAAAAGAAAAATCAAATGCCAAGTTACGGATTAATTAAGCAAGTAATGTTGAACATGAAACAGGTTATCATGCTACAAACATTTTCATGTGATTTTTCTTAACGTTTATTGATTCTTATAATATTTTAACCTTTTTCTAATCGAAAACATATATACACCTCGTTTTTTTCTATTTTTAACCTATTTTACCTTGATTTATGCATTTATATTCTCGTTAACATTTTTTCCTTATTTTGCTCAAGTTTATAAGCCAACAAAAGCACCATCTTGCATCAAATCACAAGACAGTCTTTCAAATAACTGATGTAGGACAATGTTTGTTGAGCAATGTCCCACATCGGACACAAAGTGAACTTGTAATGTGCTTATAAGGGTCCTGGGCTACTCCACTCATAGCCAATTGGTTTTGAGTTGGAACCCCACAAACTTACAATGTTCTTTTCAGTTGTAAAGTGTAAAAGCTTTCAAGATCGTTTTTCGACCTCATATTTTTGTCTTCTTTTTCCCTGTTTGTCGATCTTCATTGTTATTTCATTTAACCATTACTTGGGTCAATTAATTGTCCATTTACAAACCTTTTATGTTCTATAATTTTTAAATGATTTTTGTCATGATAGTAACGTACAAGTTCAAACGTTCTGTTCTGTTTCATGATGAATTTGGTAGTGCTAAGAGCAGAGCAAATGGTCGGTAGAAATGTCATCGGCATAGAGTCCTTTATCTCGTATTGGAACTGTGTTAGCATTATATTAATTTCCATCTGGATAATAAAATTATAGTTTGGTAACAAAATATTGTATCCAAAAGACAATACCATCATCTATTTCCTTATTGAAAACAAACCACCACAAAATTAACAAGTACCAAAAACTAGTTACTTATTTCTTGAACAAAGAAATACAAAAAAAAAAAAATATTAAGCTGCCGTTCACGAAATTCTTACCGGTTAAATGCCTACCGACAAGAAATTCACTTTCAATTAACTTATCGTCTAACATCCTTGACCATGAAAATGGACCGTTGGTAAACATTTTAAACACGATAAGTGCTTACCGATAAGAGTTGTTTCCCACAGTTATTGGGTATGAGTATTGGTCCTTGGCTCCTTACTTTGTCTCTTACCGGATGACCTTCGGTGTAATCTAATTGGCTGTATAGATTCAAAATGATGTTAACTTTGTTGAGACCCATTGTTCCGTGTTCATTCTTTTTGAGTGTCTTGTTTTCCTATACAAACGTATTCATTTTTACCGCCTTGTTTCCCCAATGGCCGTCCTTGAATATGCCATCCAAATATTCGTCATGCATAGAAAATTCTTCTTGATCCAGATCTTTATCTAACGCAACTTTCAACTGTCTCTGTTGTGCATTTTGCAAGCATCAAACATTCCATCTTGTATTGAATCATGTTTATAAACATGAGGACCACTAAAATCTTACCATGTAGCAAGATTCACTCTGAATATCATGCATCATTCAGAGTGAATAAAGCCTAGGCGCCTTTATTCACTCTGAATAATGCATCATATTCAGAGTGAATATTGTCACGTGGCGCAATTTTAGTGGTCCTCATGTTCACAATAAAAAATGAGCTTTCATTTGAACTTTCTCTATGCATACGTGTGTGTGACTTCAATGTGGTGATTTTAATTATATAAAAGAAACGACAGCTTCTGATAACCATATACATATAACCAATACATGAAGTAGAAAACCTAGAATATTTAACAAATACAAGTTCGGATACGGGAATTATATGTTGTATTTTAACAATGATATGGTATAGATCCTAAAAATTTAATTCTAATTTGAAAAATACGGAATTACTCGTAACTTTGAATGTGAACTAAAATTGAAAATCATATTTACCTTACTATAATTTGAAAAAATATAATTTCGAGACCACCGATTCCAACCGTTAACACAAGATCAACTCCATGGGGTCTTATCTTTTTCAATTTCATAATCGTACTTGCTGACAGTCTCACCTTTGAACGTCTTTGAACGTCTCCCTGTGTCGCATCACAAATATTCCACTGTTGTTGACATCTATGGTTCTCCACTTCAATTGATACCTGTTTGCTTTTACCTTTTGCCTGCTCTTCAAACGACTATGGTTTACCTTTTTCAGGTTCCCAACCATGGCTGTTTGCTGCAATAAACCACACAATACTATATAAATTTTCAAAACATAGGATAAAATTACGTACAGGTTCCATAGGTGCTTGTTGTTTGAACACCACATCCCTTGTATTGTATGATTAAGTTAACCATCATCAACATATTTCAATGACATATTTTTTCATATATGATAATCATGTATGATTTAACAATGAAAATCATATGTGATACTACTATGGTTATTTAGATCTTGAAATACATCACATAGAAAATAACACTTACATGTACCAATATGTACTTTAACACCACATCCCAATTTGAAAAAAGATATTATAATTATGCTACAAATCCAATCTCACTTAGATCAAAGTTTTATTTTCTGTTAATTAAAACATGACAATCATTAAAGAATTTAAGCACAAAGGCTGGTTCAATGTTTGTTACATTTGCATTAGAATCTAGGGTTTGATAGCATAGAGAGCTTTTTATGATGGTCATTAATTGTTCCCTGTAACAATTTGCACTACAATGCGTCACACAAGTTGTGGGAGATTTAGAGGCCCGTTTACTTATAAACACTTACTTTGTAAGTGCTTACCGGTAATATTGACACTACCACCTACCATATCAGACAATACTTTGGTCTCTCAAAACAATTTCGTTTGCAACAATTTACCTAGTAAGCGCATACCGAGTAAGATTGGGTAAGAGTAAGACTCTCGATTCATGCCATCGTTCTTACCGGCAAGGTTTTAGAAAACGAAAATGAGCCTCGAGGCGTTTTCCCCTTAAGTAGATAAGGCGTAAGCCTCAAGGCGGTCCAAGGCGTAAGTTTCACTCTCTGAGAACATGCAATATATTTTCTCAATGTGAAAGGGTACATGAGAACATGCAATGTATTTCTCACTTGCCACTAAGTTTCACAAGGTGAAAGCTATACATGATTACATGTTCTTACTTCTTATTGGTTATCAAAGAGACGAATAGAAGAAAAACCAAGATAGCTTTGACCCTATGACCCATTCCTACATACTCGAGAATTCATGTAGGAAGACACATACATGTTCGCCGAACAAAGGAAAATAGCAAAACACAATAATAGAATGAAGCAACAGATAATGATACTAAGTTAAACTTACCAAGCGCTTTGTCTTTGTCCACCAAAAATACTAAAGCAATTGCCAAAGCATTTCGATTATCTACTGCCGTTGAGTATTTGAAACTAGAATGACCAAAAAAGTAACATCCTGTTTCACCAACTATGACGGTATCTTTGTTGGATTTAATCTTGATTATGAATAGATAATTAGATATGGGTCAAATTAATATTTAGTCTTGTTTATCTTTATATTTGTTATGTTTTTATTTAATTGTTTAGTTAGTTAGAATGGGTCAAAGTCCATTAGTTGCATGATGGATAGAAGCATGATACGTTGCTAGTTTTTAGGTTAGTTGGGGTTTTTAGTTTTTGGTATGTGTATGGCTATATATATAGCCTCTTTCTCTTTATGAATAGATGCAGTAGTTTTTTCTTATATACGTCTTTTTCCTTTCTGTTTTTTAAAAAGCTTATTTCCATTCTACAAATTGTGAGTTTAAGTGACTTTATCTAGTTTTGATTACCAACATTTGGTATCAGAGCACCTAGGTCATATAGAAGAGAGAGTAGCATGTTCATGTGAATTGTAGGAGTAGTGAAGACCAAAAAAGACCGACGCCGTCAAGAGACCGAGAGACCGAGAAAGCCCGGCGTGAGACCGAAGACCGTGAAGAACGCAAGAAAGCACGAAGCAAGAAAGTATTAGCAAGAAAATGGCCGCAGAAAACACAGGTGCATCAACGGTACGTGAGCAAGGTAGTGTCACACTCCAATGTCCTAAATTGACCGAAAGCAATTACACGTCATGGTCAATTTTGGTTGAAACTGCGTTGAGAGCACATGGACTTTGGAAGACGGTAACCGGAGAAGATGAGGACGAGAAAAGAAATTATACTACCAAAGCTATAATTTATCCCACTCTCCCGGAAGATATTCTTTTGCAGGTTGCTAAATACAAGGATGCACAAGACGTTTGAGAATCCATTCGGATTCGGTATTTAGGTACCGAACGGGTATAAAAGGCACGGTTGCAAACTCTACGGGGTGAGTTGGAGAAAATAAAGATGAAAGAGACCGAGACAATCGACGAATTTTCGGGCAAGATAGGTGGTATAGTTGAGAAGTTTAAAAGTCTTGGTTCATGTCTTGAAGAATAAGTATTTGTTAGAAAGTTTCTTAACTCCGTTTCGAAGAAGTATTTGCCAATTGTAGCTTCTATTGAACAATACTCGGATCTGGAAAGTATGCCGTAGGAAGAAGCGGTAGGAAGATTAAAAGCGTATGAAGATAGGCTCAAAAGTCATGATGAAAATGACGAAGAACAAGGCCGCCTCATGTGGGTAAGTGAACAAAAGCATGGTGAAAGTAGCGGACGCGGAAGATGACGCGGAAGGAGCTTTGAGAGAGGTGGAAGAGGCCGAGGAAGAGCAAGAGGTCGAGGTGACAAAAGTGGATTTCGATGCTATGACTGTGGAGAGCTTGGGCACTTTAGCTATGAGTGCACAAAGTGGAAAGACAAAGACAACGAGAAAGAAGAAAACTTGATCCAAGAAGAGGAACCGGCATTGCTTTGATAAAGTGAATCAAGATTAAGGGGGGTGAATGTTGGATTTAATCTTGATTATGAATAGATAATTAGATATGGGTCAAATTAATATTTAGTCTTGTTTATCTTTATATTTGTTATGTGTTTATTTAACTGTTTAGTTAGTTAGAATGGGTCAAAGTCCATTAGTTGCATGATGGATAGAAGCATGATACGTGGCTAGTTTTTAGGTTAGTTGGGGTTTTTAGTTTTTGGTATGTGTATGGCTATATATATAGCCACTTTCTCTTTATGAATAGATGCAGTAGTTTTTCCTTATATACGTCTTTTTCCTTTCTGTTTTTTAAAAAGCTTATTTCCATTCTACAAATTGTGAGTTTAAGTGACTTTATCTAGTTTTGATTACCAACAATCTTGAGGCATTGTGTAATCTACAACAGTAAAAAGCAATTAAAGTAACTATATACGGCAACTTAACATAGTGAAGTGTTTCTGATGCAACACTAATCAAGAACATCGATGATACATTTGGTTTCTTCTCCCATGCCCTATTAAATAAATTTCGATGCATATAAGTATTGCGACAAGAACAACGTATTGTCAAAAGACTATTTATAATCTAACACGAGTAGCAACTTACGGCAAATAGAGATGTACATCATTGCCTCATTTGCTATATTTCGCTCTTGCTTATCGATTATGCCTCAACTTGGGCTTCTTCTAGATGGGTTTTCGCACGTAACCTACTTGGACAGTAGGCCAACCAAGTTATATTGGATTTAGGACTCCTTCTAGTATTGTTAGCGGTGAACTAAATATAAAAGTTGTATACTTGGTACTAAATAAACCTGAAGAAGACTAATAGTGGGACAAACAAAAGAAGATGAAAATCAAGCTACTTTAAAAACTTCACGTTGTGCTTTGTTTACACCATTCATTCAGTATTTGGGCCAATTACTCCTGTTAATTCTTTGAAGTGGATGAATAATATACTTTCAGTTTAAGATTTTCTTCCGGAGGCAATAGGTAACTTGTATAGCTCACTCTTTCGGTTAGGCAACTTCTGCAAAACCTAAAGATTTTGCTACTTCACTTGACAATGAATCACAGGCCTCCAGCACCTTGCAGTTGGGTTACCAGTCTTCTTTTAAAGGTTTGTGCCTTTAACTTCTTAGAAATTAAAATTTTAGTCTATCAGGTTCTGTATCAAGAAAGTTGTCTCTGTAGATTAATCTGTTTGTATGAATTAGGAAGGTTTTTGTTTGGGAGAGTTTTTCCATAGATGAATGAGCGTGCTTTTTAAGTTGGGAGAGGCGTGTTTAAAAAATAAGTTGACTTTCTGCATAAAGCTCCCCTATGAGCTTACTGAATAAGCCACCTTTTATATCATCAAGCCACTACCAAATAGTCATGTATAGCTGGCTGAATAAGTTGTAAGCTCCATTAAGCTACTAACAAACATGCCCTTAGTTGCCACTGGCTGACTGAAGTTTCTGGATCCACCTCTGCTTGTATTCACATACTTCATCTCAAAAGTTAGAACAATTCATATGTGACTATGTGAGCTACTAAAGAATTTGGATATCAGATCAATAATTGACAATCTACAAGTAGTAATTTTTATTCATACATTCACAACTTCCTAAACCAAATCTATGTTCTCCAAACTCAAACTGATTTATGTATTTTTTTTATGATGTTATTAGACAGATGAAATAAAGAAAATGACATGCAAGAAAGTTTATCTCTATACCACATGTATATATGTCGTTGCTGCAAGAAGGCAATTTCAATGGAAATTCACCCTGAAACCATGACGACCATACTGAACAAACTTTCTATTGTTTGAGGACGAACACAAAGGTAAAATAGAAGGCATGCTAAGAATAGCAAGTAGAACCACAGTTCGCGACATGAGAGTACCTTTGAGGTTGTAGATTGTCGGTATCAACCCAAAGGGTGGCGTATTCCTTTGCCACAAAAGGTGAAAGCACGGAATAAGCTTCTGCCCATTTCTTGTTTTGTTCTTCTTTGCCCACCAACCTTAATGCCTCGATTTCTTCCCACGCCATTTTCTTTGAACCAACAGTCGGGTTTTGTGAACCCTTGGTATTTTTCTTCGATCTTTTCGGCATGTGGATATTAGTTTTCGGGTTTAATCCATCATCCTTTTGGTGTACAGTTTCGGTTTCAACCAATTCTAGGGTTGGTTCTTTTTCGATTCAATTCAATGGCTTTGAATTCACCATGTCAGATTGTGGGAAGACACCGTTTGAGATCTTTATGGACGCATTATGGTTTTCAACAATGTGATGTTTTTCAAGACTGGTATCCTTCCTTTGATAAACAACTTCCATTTTACGTTTATCAAACATTTTTTAACCTTTTCCTTTTGGAATCTTCTTTTCGTAAAGGAAAGGAAGGATACCAAGGGTATCAAAGATTTATCAAAGAAGACACCTTTTCCTTTTGGAATCTTTATGGGCACATTATCCTTCCTTTGATAAGTCTTCTTTATGTTTTTCAAGACACAATGTGATCTTTATGGGCACATCACATTGACATCACATTTTTTAACCTTTATTAAAAGAAGATTTTTTTATTAAAGGAAGGATACCAAGGGTCTTGAAAACATTGTTGAAAACCATAATGTGCCCATAAAGATCTCAAATGGTGTCTTCCCACAATCTGACATGGTGAATTCAAAGCCATTGAACTGAATCGAAAAAGAACCAACCCGCGAATTGGTTGAAACCGAAACTGTACACCAAAAGGATGATGGATTAAACCCGAAAACTAATATCCACATGCCGAAAAGATTGAAGAAAAATACCAAGGGTTCACAAAACCCGACTGTTGGTTCAAAGAAAATGGCGAGGGAAGAAATCGAGGCATTAAGGTTGGTGGGCAAAGAAGAACAAGTTAAAACAAGAAATGGGCGGAAGTTTATTCCATGCTTTCACCTTCTGTGGCAAAGGAATACGCCACCCTTTGGGTTGATACCGACAATCTACAACCTCAAAGGTACTCTCATGTCGCAAACTGCACTTCTACTTGCTATTCTTAGTATGCCTTCTATTTTACCTTTGTGTTCGTCTTCACACAATAGAAAGTTTGTTCAGTATGGTCGTGGTTTCAGGGTGAATTTCCACTAAAGTTGCCTTCTTGCAGCAACGGCATATATACATGTGGTATAGAAATAAACTTTCTTGCATGTCATTTTCTTTATTTCATCTGTCTAATAGCATCCTAAAAAAAAACGTAAATCAGTTTGGAGAACATAGATTTGGTTTAGGAAGTTGTGAATGTATGAATCAAAATTACTACTTGTAGATTGTCAATCATTGATCTGATATCCAAATTCTTTAGTAGCTCACATAGTCACATATGAATTGTTCTAACTTTTGAGATGAAGTATGTGAATACAAGCAACTATCATGGAATGATTCATGAGCTTGTAAAGTTTTTTTTGGTACATGGGAATGAATAACTTGTTTTTATGGATATATGGTTATTGAAAATGTGTGAATGAGTTTTCACTTCTAGCAACTCAACTCCTATTCATTAATGAATATCTGTAAGTCTTAGTAAGTCATTTTATGATAACCTTTGAAATTTTCTTTTTGTATTTTTACTATACTGCAATCCTTTATTTATGCTTCATGTCCTACCATATTTGTGATTCCAACCCAATTTTCTTTTTGTATTTTTACTATACGGAAATCCTTTTCTTATGATCTTTAATTTCACATTATGGTATTCATGAATGGAACATTACCAAGGCATCATTTGCCCAGTGGATTTGGTTTATATGCCAAAAGTTGGCTGGTTCATTTGGAGGTATGTAACAACTTAATAACATTTGAGCTTTTTATATTTATTAATATCCTTTCATTTTCATTGAATAAATTACTTCTATATATATAGATAAAAGGTAAATCAATAACCATACTTTAATGGATATACGAAAGAAAACTTGTTGCACATCAAGGAAATCAGGATGATATGTATGTTACTTGATTTACGTACTATTACTCTTCATAGTGCCATTTTCAGTTTTCCAATGTTTGGGGCTGCATACCAATTCTCTGAAGTCATGATAAAGATGCTGTAAAGACAGATGATGTACTTGGAGGTCAGGTATGTTTTTAATCTTTGGTTTGGGAAATGTGATGTTCATTTTGTGAATGTCGATGTTTACGTTATTTAGTAGCTTTCCACGGATCATTTTAGGGTTCTACTTTGTGGATATTTATCTAAAAGTATATCTATACATGCTAAAACATTTTGTGGGTGATTTTGAAAATTTAAGTTTCAAGATTTCTCATGGGTTTTTCTTGATTCTATGAAAGTTGCAGAAAAAATTAGTGAAAGATATATATATATATATATATATATATAGAGAGAGAGAGAGAGAGAGAGAGAGGGAGAGAGATGGAGGAAGAGATAATCAACAAGATATTTGGTGCCGTGAATGTTCTAAGTTACTGTTACATGTTTAATAAGAAAACAAATGAAATCAAACAAACCCAGTAAATCTCGGCTAATACTATTAGTTTGGACTATGGATGCATACAGGTCTCGTCCGCTACAAGACATAAACAATCTTGATTTTGTTGGGTTAATCGTTTGTTTACCGGGTCACGGATATGGGTCAGCGGGTTACGATTCGAGTCACGGGTCGGCATTTTAGTTAGTTTTA
The DNA here is from genome assembly GCA_030169165.1 of Centaurea solstitialis. Classification (NCBI taxonomy): domain Eukaryota; kingdom Viridiplantae; phylum Streptophyta; class Magnoliopsida; order Asterales; family Asteraceae; genus Centaurea; species Centaurea solstitialis. The sequence continues at coordinate 62,520,983 of CM058046.1, read as the reverse complement.
TTTAGTGGGTCATAGTTAGTCTTGTGTATGGATGTTTGCATGGAGTTAGGAGCTAACAAGGGTCATGGAGAAGTGGCTAGAAATTAGGAGACTTAAGGTGGCGTTTGGTTCGCAGAATGGAATCTGTCGAAATTGGAATCTGTTAGATGAATTGGAATCTGAAGGAATTGGAATGGAATTTAACAATCTTTGACCAAGCGTTTGGTTGTTAGGAATTGGAATTAGAATTTGTAAAAAAAATTGAATATGTTTGTTTAGTTCATTGAATATATGATATTGGTGGGGGATGGAGGAGGTGGTGGAGACGGCGACGGTGGGTGGCGGGTGGTGGTGGCAATGACTGTTGTAGGTGGCGGTGGCAATGACACTGGCGGTGGTGATGCTTAGCGACCTTGGTTGTAAAACTCGGTTTCCTCGGCCGAGTACTCGGCGAGTACTCGGACCTCGGACCCTTAGCGAGGCGATTAGTGAAAAATCGGCTGAAAAGTCGGAACTAGTCAAAACCGGTCAAAATCGGTCAAAATCGGGAGTAATCGGTCTAGTCGGACGTACTCGGGCTGGGCGTTTTGGGGGAAATCGACCAACTCCGGCGACCTAATCAAAGCTCCGGCGACTCCTTCAAGCCTTCTTCTTCGTTTTTTTGCTCCGACGACCTTCCTTGTTCGAATCGGACTGAGGAAAGAGAGAGAAGAGATGGAGAGATAGAATTATAGTAAGGTGCTTCTTGTTTTTAGATTCTCAGATCTGATAAAATGAAGGAGGAGGTGGGTAAAATGAAGGATTGTAGGGGTTTGAAGTCTGATAAAATGAAGAAGGAGGAGGCCGTAAAAGGGGATAGGCGGAAACTCTGAATAATTAGGGTTTCTTTAAAGTTTTTAAAACTAACCTTTATTTTACCCAAAATTTTCAAAAACTACCCTTATTTGAGTTCTTGTTCAAATTGGCAGCCCAAAAGTATTATTCTAAGTTTATAACTAATTAACTATAACTACAAGTTTACTAGTTTATAAGTTATAATAGTTCTTATGGGTTTATAAGTTTATAAATTATAAGTTATGCACTTATAATTGGATAATTATATATAAAATTATAAATTTTTTATACTAAAAATTCCAATCCGAGTACTCCCCGAGTACTCCCCGAGTACTCCGAGTACTCGCTCCAAGGGGGTCGGCCGATATGGGAATGATTTCCGAGTTTTGCAACCTTGTTAGCGACAATGACAAAATGTAATAATGGCAACAACAACGATAGTGGTGGTGCGACGGTGGCGAAAGGTGGTGGTGACAACAATGATGACGGGTTGTGGTAATGATGACTGTAGTAGTGGTGGGGGCGGTGATAGGGGAGGCGATGACAACAACTAGTGATAGCGAGTGAAGACGGGGAGTGTGGTGGTGGGCAGTGATGGGTGGTGGTCGTGGTAGTAGCTTGACGGGTGTGGTGGCGCTGGCAGTGATGGTTGGCGTGGTAGCAACAGTAATGGGTGGTGGTTGTGGTAGCGGTGGCAACGACGACTAGGATGGTGGCAGCGGCAATGATGTAGTGGGGTGTGGTGGCGGCAGTTGTGGGTGGTGGTTATGGTAGTAGCGGTGATAGGTGTGGTGGTGGTGTCCATGACGAAGGTACCGATGGCAACCACTGCTAGGAAGGTGGCGGTGGCGACGGCAAAGATGGTGGTGGCGGCAACGGTGATGAGGATACGGTAGTTACATCCATGATAGGTGAAAGAAATGGAGCAATATAGTTTTTTTTAAAGGATGGTAGGAAGTAATTGAAATTCCTTGCTAAAACCTAAGAGCATCTCCAACAGGATTTCTATAGTTTTTTCTACAATAGAAAACCAAGTGTTAAAATCTCTAAAATGATTTACATTCATCTCCAACAGGTTTTCTATTTTAGAGATCTTAACTCAAATTATATTATTATAATATTCTATAATTTATCATCCCAATACACATTAAAAAAAGAATTAAATAAAAAATGATAAAGATTTAATCTCATTGGTGGGATTTAATAAAATATTCATTTCTCTCTCCTACCATTAAGTTTTAGAGAATTTTCTAAATTTAGGAAATCTTGAAGTTTTTCCTATTATAGCAAACAAGATAGCAATGCTGTTGGAGATGTTTAGAGTAAAAAAAACCCATTTTTTGCTATTTTAGCAAAGCTGTTGGAGATGCTCTAAGGAATCTACATTCTATTATTCGTGGAATTCAAATTCCTTGTGAATATTCAAAAGAGGAACCAAACGCAGGAATGGAATTTGGTCAACGGAATTGACCATTCCAATTCCTTCAAGTTCCATCGGATTCCAGCGAACCAAACGCCACCTTAGTTTTATTTATTTAGTTTTCTTATAAATTGTGGTTGTTTTTTTATTCCAAATTGTAGTGATAGTTTTTGAAAGGTTTTAAGTCCCTGGCGGGTTGGCCTTCGGGTCGGCTCATGGGCGCGGGGGATTAGTCGGTGCCCGTATGGATCCGGATACCCCCGGAACGTGTGTGAGTTAAATTGCCGTTCAAAAAAAAAAAAAAAAAAAAAAAAATTGATATATCTATCCAAGGTTTAAACCAACAGATTTCTCTTCAATTCTTGCCATCTCTGTGTATCTTTGTCTCCAATCCTATCTCTCATTGTACAGCCTCAACATTTATATTATACATATATATTTTTAATCTTTTTGTATTCATGTTCTATGATGGCTTGAAATGTATTTATCCCTATAGTTTACAAGACCTTTGACCATTTTGCAGCTCATTCGCGATTGTTTGTTATAAACGTGCAACCCAAGTTAATCACATTGTTAACTCACTCGAAATTGTATGTGACTAAACTTGGCTCATGAATGCTATGAAGTACGAAACATATTCAACTACTTCGACATATGCCTTAAAAACCAACATTGTGTTCAATAAAAAATATAAACTAACAACATGGTTTTCAACATATTTCATAAAAGTAAAAATTGAACGCCTATAGACATATAATTGATATTTTAATAGTCTAAATCTTGTTCCATAACCGTTTTACACTGAACAAATTGCTCATGCTATGGTTGTTTTAATACGTGTGGAAAACTGGTAAATTAAAGAAATGGAAACAAACTTGGGTTCTTATTTTCTAAAATCCAACAAGGGACCAAGATTTTGTTATACTCTTTGAAGTACCGATACATAATCTTATATTGCCCCTTAAGAGTTCGGCTATTCTATATAAAACATATAGGTCCATAAAATTAACATTGAGAAAGAAAGAAACAAAATAAGAAATGGGCACATGATTGCCATTTCGAGTTTTCAATTTTGATTTCAAAATGTTTCGCGCCGCATTGCGCGCAGGCATGTAACTAGTATATAGGAAAGTTCAAATGTGAACCACTTTTTGGTTGTGAACGTAAGGACAGTCGAGAGCGCGACACGTGGCGGCTTTGAGTGTGGTCCCCTTCTTTAATTCAATACCCTCCCATGAATCGCGCCTAGTCATCCGCCGTGGACATGACGTGGCGCCTAGTCATCCGCCACACGTCGCGCTCTCGGTTGTCCTCACGTTGACAACCAAAAAGTGGTTCACATTTGAACCTGCCCCTATATACATATAATATATATACTCACCTTATGAGACGAAGAAACTGTGAAGTTGAAATATTTGATTTTTAGAAGCTTGGTAGTCTTGTAGATTGAGAGGTAGGTTCATACAAGAACAACCCCATTTGCAAGAACAAAGGAACCCATTTTGAGCCATTTTGAGCCATACATTGATGTGGGCCCATGTGGGTCCCACATAATAAAAAATCATATATGATTCAGTGGTGGGACCCACCTGAACCATGTACGATTTTATATTATATGAAACCCACATGGGTCCACATCACATGTGATCCAGAATTGTCCATGCAAATTGACTTTGTTCTCGTTTGAACCTACTTCTATATATATACATATATATACTCACCTTATGAGACGGAGAAACTGTGAAGTTGAATTATTTGATTTTTAGAAGCTTGGTAGTCTTGTAGATTGAAGTTTTACAAAACTTAATTGCTGGTTAGGTTTGTAGGTTGGCGCTATATTAACTATTTTTCATATTTTTCTGTATACGAGGACATTGAAATGGGAGTGTTTGGTTTGGTTTTATAGTTGCTTTCTAATAGCTATAAGTTGCTATATTAACTATGTTGTAGTTATTCCCCAAATTGGGAAACCAAGTCTGGGATTGTGTTGCTCTGTTTTTTAGTCACAAAATAGTAGGACAAAGCGCTGTTATTAGGCTCAAAAACAGAAGCCTCGGATTGGGGAAATTAGCCAAGATGGCCATTTGAGAAATACCTATTGGCCTCCTAACCAAACCCTTAAACATTTAGCACTCCATGACCATGAGGTTCAGCAAAATCCCGCAAATGACTTCAGCAAAACTACTTTTTGCGGAACCTGATTAAAAAGAAAAAAAAAATTGAACTTCAGCAAAACTCAGCTAAAAAACCACCTACTTCAGCAAAACTCCGCAAAAAACACCTCTACTTCAGCAAAATTTTGCGGAAGTTCCAAAAGACAAGATACGAGTCAAAAACCCTAGTCAAAACCCTTTTTGCGGAACTCGTGGGCTTTTTTGCGGAAGTCAGTGCCATTTTTGCGGGGTTTTGTGGAACTCAGTGTGTTTTTTGCTAAAGTTCCAATTTTTTTTTTCTTTCATCCAACTTCCGCAAATATGGGTTTTGCTCAGTTTTGCTGAAGTGTTTTGCGGGATTTTGCTGAGTCTGGTGGCCATGGAGTGCAAAGTGGTAAAGAAAATGGTTAGGAGGCCAATAGGTTTTTCTTAAATGGTTAGGTTATCTAATTTCCCCTTTTTGGATGCCATTTTTGGGAATGTTTTAGGGCCATGTTTATAGGGGCTGTTCGGTGAAGTAAGCTATAAATCCATACATTACTATAACAAAAGCGACTATAGGACTCCAAGTATGTCAAAGTGTCCTGGTATACTACTTTTACATGGTTTAAGTTTATTTTTTTATGAATACTTTTTACGGATAATATTGCATTATTGCTCAAGAAACTTATCCGAAAAAAGATAATTAAAAATGAAAACATCAAGATGATCATAGTTTCTAGTTATCTCTTTTAATTATCTTTGACCATGTGCTTTTAATATCTTAGGGATGCTATATTTCTCTACTTATACTCAAGTACAAATGTTGGGACATAATTTTTCACTTGTTACTGAAAGTTTTGTTATGCATGCCATTGTATTTAATATGCACATTCTATATATCATATATGGAAATATGCATTGATGCACACTATATGCAATAGAAATACTAAAGCAGGTATCTATTTTGTACTGTAAAGGTCTAAACATACAAATATGCTATATGGGATCCCTCCATGGATGATATTTTGTGAAATTATGTATGCTGCTATTCACTTCAACATATCTTACGATGTCAAAATATTATCCTATGGTTGTAAAAAGAACATGCTAGCGTATAAATATTCTAAACACAGCTTGACTTGTTATCCTTACTAATGATACAAAATATTATGTCGATTTATATTCTATTTCTCTTGTCTTACTGATCAATGGTGTGCCATGAGATGTTTTTGCAATTAGGCCACAGTTTGTAAGAATGAAACAGTGAAAATGGCAAGGTTAGGATATAACAAAGGTACAACACCTTCAGATATTGGCCAGACTCCATTTATGATGTTGTCATACATAAAGCATCCTCGATCTACACAAATAATAGAAAAAAAGAACCAAAAGTTTAGAGGTTAATACAAATATGATTCGATAAAAATGGCCTAGAAAAATGGTAATTAAACGTAGTACATATAATTCTGAATTTTATATTAGAGGACATAACATAATTTATTGCCGTTTTTATAAATTTAGTATACAGAAGGTTTTTCCGTACCAGCTCCTACCTATACCGTAGTTGAAGCACCTAAAGGAGAATTTGGTGTCTTTCTGATCAGTGATGGAAGCAATCATCCCTACCGTCGTAAAATAAGAGCACCTGGCTCTGCCCATTCACAAGGACTCGATTCTATGTCCAAACATCACATGGCCAGCAGATGTGGTCTTTCTGTTCAAGCGGAGCTCGCTGTCTACTCCACGAGTCGCCACAGCTTCGCCTACGCCACTTGTATATAGAAAACAATAGCGCCCAAGATTTACCCTTCGTGTAGTTCATTGAACCTTCCAACTTAACTCTGTTGCCTGTGCTAAAGAAGTGTGTCTTAACTAATTCCTTTGAACTCATTTCACCTATTCTACCTCTCAATATCCCCTCACCCTGCACCTTTTCTTTCTTTTCCTCATCCCATGATCCTTTCCCATGTCGTGGAAGTGCAACAGTGCTCATTCATTCTTCATACGACTATAACCAAGCTGCCAACCAATAAAGCAAGCACCTTCATGGACTGAGACCGTGGAAGCTCCGTTAGCACCTTAAGGATGTCTTTATCCTGAGAACCCTCGGGAATATTCAAAGGAATATTCAGAGACTCTGCTAAGCTTCTAGCTGTTCACGAAACGTGGCATGGGACATCTGTCGGCGGCGGGTTAATTCCGAGCGAGAGGTCAAACCAATCCCATTAATCCTGGTCTAATCCGAACGGATCTTGTTGAATGAATTGTTCCATTGTTGTATGCCCTACTTCTTAGTTCATTTTTTCCTACTCGGACCCGCCGTACTTCCTTTGACTACTCCTGAGATATAGTGGAAACATTTTGTTATAGACTAGTCCCAGCGGGGAAACACTTACTTCCGAGAGAGCTGCTTTCGCCTCGGTAATTCCCTAACGAGAACGAGAGAGAGCCGATGCAAAAGTAGCCCTTGACGCGAGGGAACGCCAGACAAACTGACCTCTGCTAAATACGTTTTATATAGACCGGAAGCTAGAGAGAGACTAAGGTATAGTGCCGCTACCAGAGAGAAGGCTCTTTCATGCTAGGCGTCCAGACCCACTACGCCCGAGCCGCCTCCCCGTCACACCTTGCAACCATTCTTGGTCAAGTAGCTTCCCCACTTTTCGAAGTCAATCTTATCAGATTCAAAGACCTATTGAACTTCGTTAATCATACCGCAGTAGATCTCTACTAAACAAAGAGAAAGAACACCATAAATGAAAACACACTACTTTGAATCTACAGACACTTATTTAATTTAAACCTTAGAAAAGTAAAAAGAGTCGACGGAGCCTTCTAGCCTCTGGGGTGACCTCGGGTGATAGCACGCACAATGAGATCTTCCCGTGCTTTTAGCAGCATTCTGAGTCTACTCTCGAGGAACCTTGTTCTCGGGTCCATCGCACGGATTTGGTTTTCCACGACGGTAGGGTCGTGTTTGCCGGGAACCGGTGTCTAAAAAAACGGGCTATTATGGTTCTCTGGCGTTGGTGCAGCTCGTTTTCTACGTGCGGTATTTCGTTTACAACTTCAGCAAGCCTTACTGCATCTGCAATAGTAGCCATACGTGCTATTACTCAATTTCTTTGAATTTAATTTGATGAAGAACCACAAAATACATTAATACAGTCAAGTAATATAAAGTACATTATTAATTCAAACAAAATTATACCCCTAAGTATGTGTTTCCAAGTTGCCATCCATGCATGATTCTCATCCATGGATGTGTGTTTTAAAAGTGTTTATTGACATATTAGCTTCTCGAAAAGCTAATAAGCTAAACTTAGAAGGTGTTTGGGATTGCTTTTCAAAAGTGTTTAGCCAATAAGTCAAAAATCATGTTTGGCAAACATCAAAAGCACTTTTGAAAGTGCTTTTTGGCAAGGCATCAAGAGCACTCTTTAAAAAAATCACACTTGGGTGGCTTTTTGATTTCAAAAGTGCTTTTGGGAAAAAAATTGTTATAAACCCTTCTCAAAAAGCTGATAAGTTAAGCCAAACACCCTCTTAAAAAACAACCTAGTGACGTATTAGCTTTTACAATCACAAAAGCTAATCCAAAAGCATTTTTAAAAACTCAATTTCCTACCACTATAAATCAATAAGCACTATTGATCAAAAGCACATTTAAAGCTCAAAAAGCAATCCCAAACACTTGGTGTTTTGATATGGAAATCCCTTTTGAGAAGTGCTTTTTGGAGACTCGTGATTTTTAAAAAGCACTCGAAACACCCTCCTAGTCTGATTCAACATCAAATGTCCGTATCTATCTATTCAATGTTGTACTTTAGCGATGAGATGTTATAAATCCTACAAATACCATTCTAATAATTAGGGTAAATAGAAGCAATAACATGGAGTTGCAAAATGAACCCTACTGTGAATACGAACTAAATTGTAGAATAGATTGAAGAAATTAGATTTACCTATTTTAATAATTCCGAGACCACCTATTCCAACAAGTTCCATGGAATGTTTATCCTTTTTTCTAGGTTTGTCAAAAGAAAACAACTCCATAGAAACAGAGAGAGCTCCTCCATCTTCCATGGCAACTCAAAAGCAACTGGGATATAAAGATCCGAGAAACAGTTTACAGGCAAGAAATTTTGTGAAATTGAAGGGTGAAAAGGAAAACGAAGTTTGAGACGGTAAAAACGAATGTGTGTTGTCGGCTGACTTCTTTAGGGTTAACAATATATACACACATCTTCGATTATAATTTTACCTTTTTTTAATTTTACCGTACTTGTTATTTATTTTTATTTTTTTTCATAAAAGACCCTTTCATGTCTATATCTATACTTCTTTATAAAAGAGATTTTATCAATCTCTTAAACTCTTAAAATCTTAAAATCTTAAATACAACACCTAAAGCTTAGGGTGCGTTTGGTGCACTGGACAGGGTGGGACAGGACAGGACAGGACAGTCCTGTCCTGCGTTTGGCGCGCCCCAACCTTGGACTAAGTAGAACACAGTAGCACAAGACATGGGACAAGTGTGTCCACCCCTTACCCATGGAACTAGGTGGAACAAGGAACTTAATGACCAAAATACCCCTAAAATAAGAAACCTAATTAAATATCCCTTCTTTTTTCTTCAACCGCTTTCTCCCAAATTCCATCTCCTCTTTGATTTCACGACCTCGGATCTACCTCCCTCTCCGGCGATGTCCGGCGACCTGCGGCTATTACCTCCGGCGACCTCCGCCTCCCTCTACGGCGATGTCCGGCGACCTGCGGCTGCTACCTTCGGCGACGTCCGCCGTCCCGCGTCCTCCGCCTCCCTCTCCGACGATGTCCGGCGTCCTCCATCTCCCTCTCCGACGATGTCCGGCGACCTGCGGCTGCTACCTCTGGCGACGTCCGGCGGCCTCCGCCTCCCTCACCGGCGATGTCCGGCGACCTGCGGCTGCTACCTCCGGCGACGTCCGACGTCCGGCGGCCTCCGCCTCCTTCTCCGGCGATGTCCGGCGACCTGCGGCTGCTACCTTCGGCGACGTCCGACGTCCGGCGACCTCCGCCTCCCTCTCCGGCGATGTCCGGCGACTTGCGACTACTACTTCCGGCGACAGCTTATAGACTTTATCAATAAAACAGTATTATAAGGTTTTAAATTCTTTGTTATTATGCATTAAATTGATTATTTATTAATAAAACGGTACACAGCTCAACAGGGGTAAACTGGTCATTTAACCATGTTCTGGCTTGTGCTGTCCTATGTTGTTCTAGCTTACCAAACGCTGGACACCTGTCCTGTCCTGTTCTGTCCTGTCCTGTCCTGTTCTGTCCTGTCCTGTCCAGTCTGCGTACCAAACGCACCCTTAGAGTACAACTATGTTATGCAGAAGTTTCAAAAAACTCTTAATTATTACTACTGTTTATACATATTGTACAAGTTAATTGATGCAAGAGAACACCTCAAGATTGATAAAGGAAAAAGCCAAGGTTATGTTTGGCAAGCGTAGCTTATAAGCTAGCTGGTAGCTGATAAGCTAGCGGATAGCTGATAAGCTAGCTGTTGATTGATAAGCTTGTTAGTAGCTGATAAGCTAGCGTATGAACAAATTATGTTTGGCAAAAACTAGCTTATGAGTATGTAAAATGACCAAAAAGGGTATATTTGAATTTAATAATTAATATTAATAAGGGTATAATTGGAAAAAGCTACAATAAGCTCCTCATAAGCTACTCAAAGTAGTGTTTCAAAAAGCTAGCTTATAAGCTAGCTTCCTGGTACATGTTTGGATGGACTAGCTTATAAGCTAGCTTATCAGTTAGCTTATAAGCTAGCTTATAAGCTAGCTTATAAGCTAGCTTATAAGCTAGCTTATGTTTGCCAAACAAAGCCCAAATGTATCTTTCTTGAGAGATAAAAGATCTTTTTGCCTATTTTCGGTATTTTGAGATTTCCCAACTTTTAACCTCACTGCCACCAGCAATTTTGGAAGGCTAAGAGGCATCTTTCATCAATCTCACTTTTTTCCATCCCAATTTCATGTATCTAGATTAAGCAGCTCCCAAGAAATATCCATGTAAAAGATGGATTCAAACAAACGAATCCCTGTCAAAAGATTTCAAATTTGAAACCTCTACTCTATATTGATTCTTCATCGTCTCCATTTTTGAGACAGTGAATTCGAACTTAATTTTTTTATATCCTAATTCTTCATCTTCTCCATTTTCAGACATGGCGTTGCAGACATTAAGATGCACCGGAGATTAAGATGCACGAGATTGAAAGAGAAAAACATACATGTTATTTGACAAGGTAACATTTTCTTTTCTTTTTCTTGTTTTCTGTTGCCATTTGAAGTGTTCAGTATAGTCTTTTTATCATTTGAAGTGTTCAGTATAGTGTGTTTTAAACTTTTAGGTTTTTAAATCTTTATTGCTAATGTTTTGGGGTTTCATTTACAACAATGGTGCTTATTGTATTTGGATTCACATGGATCATGGATGGATGACAAAGATGCCTCAAATGGATTCTGGATGTTGGTGTTGGTAAGATGATTTATTCTTTCTGTTTTCAACAATATTGTTTGTGCGATGTGACTTGGCTTATTGGTATGACTTTATTTTACTTTCTCCATTGGGTTTTAATGGACAGGTCTTAATAATATTATTGTGAGTCAATCCAGTTGGTGTATATCTATTTTGATCATAATACAGTTGAGTTATCAATATATAAGGGGGCGTTTAGAATGGTATTCGATTTAATCGGAATTCATCAAGAAATTTGACTTTAAAGGAATCGGATGGAATTGTAAAAGGTAAGTTGAGCAAAAACCGAACCACAACCGGGGAAACACGAGAAATCAAAACCCAAAAACCGAACTGAAAATCGAAAACATTTTGGTTCGGTTTTTGTTTCCATCTCGACCAGAAAAACCGGAACCGAAAAAAAGAAAGAAACCGAGACCGAGACCGAAAATGGTCGGGTTCGGTTTCAGTTTCCATCTCGACTGGCAAAATTGAGCCGAAACCGGGGAAACAAGAAACCAAAACCGAAAATGGAAAATGGTTTGGTTTCGGTTTCCATGTCGACCGGGAAACCGAACAAAAAAAATAAGAAACCAAAACCGAAAATCGAAAACGGTTCGGTTTCGGTTTCCATCTCGACCGGAAAAAAGCGAATTGAAACCGAAAAAAAAAAACAAGAAACCAAAACTGAAACCAAAAATCCGTTGTTGAAGGAATTTGAATCGGATTCCTTAGCTTTCATTTCATGAACCAAATAGGACCATGGAATTTGGTCAATGGTATTGGTTATTCCAATTTTTCGAATTCCATTAATTCCGCCAACCAAATGGCCATGTTATCTGCATCATGTTCACTTCAAATTGCTGCAATTGCTTGTCTTTTTTACAGCGTTCTGGATAATATTGAATTTAGTTTCTTTAAATGATGTATAATGAGCTTTATGGATATTTAAACCAAGTATTGTTTAGAATATGTAATTAGTGTTTAATAATATAAGCACTTTGTTAGTATTTGATTTTTGTTGGCTGCAAGTAAATTACTATTATTGTCGCCAGGTATATGCCTTATTTGTTTTGAAAATTTCTGGCAATAAAAGATTGATGCCATGAAATCATTTATGTGGGTTTGTTAAATGTTGGGATAATGGTTGAATATGGAATCATGTATATGCTTGTTTTGTGAGAGTATATTGAGGTGATTGAAATTGATTTTTGACTTTGGATTTGGTGGAGAAATAGGTTATTTCTCTGTATAACGAATCCAACTCCAAAGCTCAACCTCACTTGACCATAAATTGGGATGGAAAATAAAATAAAACATAGAATTGTAGTTTTGAGTTCTCGATTTTGGAACTAAAATGTACCCCGCCGCATTGCGTGGGTACACTGCTAGTATTTTCATGTTAATAAATATTTTTCAAGTCTATTACTTATTAAGATAACTAACTATTCTGCTTTGTCACATTTTATCATTAAACTTATTTTTGTATTCAATGTACCATTGACTTTTCTTTTAAATGTTTAAATCTTATCATTACGATCGGTTACCATGGGTATTCGCTTGCATGGCATCTACGTGGCAAATCGCACATAGGATCATGAGATCTAGGGATGTAAACGAGCCGACCCGAGCTTGAGCTCGACTAAGCTCAAGCTCGGCTCGTTTAAGTTCATAGAGCTCGAGCTCGGCTCGTTTCAAGCCTTATGTGTTAAGCTCGAGGTCACGCTCGTTAAGGATTTTGCAAGCTTGGGCTCGGCTCATTTAGCCATAAATCAATATTTAATACGTTTTTTTTATTTTTTTTAATACTTATTTTTTAACATATTTATTATTTATAACGGGAAAATCAAATGAACACATTGCAATTGTTGCACACCCTAAGAACCAATGAATTAGTGTATTTTTTGGAAATAATGAAGATTCATTTATTATAATATAAATATTTATAGAGGTAATTAGAGTTCATTAATTATCATCACCACTTATAATAGGAAGTTATGAATGTATTTATGAATCCATATATCCATTAATACTAGATTGATGGATGAGATTGGTTCTTGAGGTGTGCAACAATTGCGTGGTGTGTATTTGATTGAGCCTCTATTATTTATTATATATTAATTAATATATATATATATTAACTAAAGCTCGTTTAGGCTCGCGAGCTTTATCATAAAAGCTCGAGCTCGAGCTCGTTTATTATATGAGCTTAGAACGAAGCTCGAGCTCGAATCGGGCTTTTAACAAGTCGATCCTGAGTAGCTCACGAATAGCTCGGCTCACTTACACCCCTAGTGAGATTGCACATAGGTTCGTGAGATCGCACATGGGATGTTTATGAAGAAGATCTAATCACTGAATCAAGATGTCATGTAAGCGAATACCTACGATAACCGGTGGTAATGGTAAGATTTGAACATTTTAAAAAATTCAATGGTGAGTACAAAAATAAGTTAAATGGTAAAATGTGATAAAACATAATAGTAGTTACCTTAACAAGTCATAAACCCGGTTAAGTAAGTGTCACCTATAACGTCATGTAAGCAAATACCTACGATAACCTGTCGTAATGGTAAGATTTGAACATTAAAAAAAATTCAATGGTGTATTGAGTACAAAAATAAGTTCAATGATAAAATGTGATAAACAGAATAATTAGTTACCTAATAAGTCATAAACCCTTTTTTTAAAGGCAACAATTTTTAAAAACCAACCAGTTACACAACCAAACATCCGAGGTTGTAAGACACAACCTCGATCAGCTTCTCACAACTAATACAAAACCCACCTAAAACTCGGACCAAGTAAACCAAACCCGCGAGACTGGAACCAAAACCACGACAACCAAACCATACTTTAACCGAACCTACGACCATCGAACAAACCGAACTAACAGTCGAACCCTACCATGCTTCAACTAAACCCTCTTGAACTAAGCCTGCAACCACCGACCCACGAACCACGAAACCAGTTACCACTACCACGAACTAAACTCGTTACCACTACCACGAACCACCGTGAACCACGAATACACCTAACCAATACCACGAACTAAACCCGATACCACTAACACTAACCACGAAAACCACGAACTACTGCCATGAACTACCCGTTACCACCATTACGAACCACCGAACCACCGCGAACCAACGAACCACGAAACAATGAACCACCAAACCATGAAGCTGTTGGGAATTGTTGAGACTTAAAAACAATTTACACAGCGGAAAAACTTATCCAATTCCCAAAACAGGAACCAACCAAATCACATATGGATTATCAACTACTAAGGGTTTAAACGATATACGTTAAAATCCCGAAAAGCTCGTGGGGGGTACACCGCTACTGCACTACCTCGAGGTTTGCTGCTAGAACGCCTTTGGATTACCCAGAACACAAATTTACCTGATTTGTGTGTGTATGTGTGTCGATTTCAAGGGAGGGGAGAGAGAGAGGGTTTTTGGCTTTCTTTCTGTCTAAGAAACTAATGAATTGGAAGAATGATTAATCCTTCAGGTTTATCCCATATTTATAAAACTAATATGGTAACTACCCAACAACAGAAAGCCCGTTTAATTAAAGGGTTAAGTACATGGTAGTGTATCGAACTTGTCACGTTTTATCATTGTATGTACTCAACTTTAAAACTTACCGATTAATGTACCGAACTTGCTAAAATTGTCATTGTATATATCCAACTTTATCAAAAACCTACCATTTAATGTATCCAACTTGTCACAAAAGTGTATCCAACTTCACTGTTGCACATAATCCTTTCAGACTCCCACTTGTGCCAGACCAGTAACTTCACTGTTACCATGACAATTTTAGCAAGTTCGGTACATTAATTGGTAAGTTTTAAAGTTAAGTACATACAATGATAAAACGTGACAAGTTCGATACACTCTCATGTACTTAACCCTTAATTAAAAGCCCGTTTTGCTTTTATTAAACATTACCATATATTAATTTCCTTATTAATATATATTTAATAAATATTTATTCCAGTATTTATCCAACCAAACAAATAATAAACTTATTATTTATTTATCTCTCCAATTAATTAATTAAACTAATTAATTAATTCCCACACAACTAGTAAATCCAACAGACCTCTATTTGAGTGTGTAGCAGTGTGACCCACAAGTGCCTTATAACATTGGATACGGTAATCCATGTTACTGTCTTGCACATAATCCTTTCAGACTCCCACTTGTGCCAGACCAGGAACTTCACTGTTACCATTAGCCTAAGGAGGTCCCTAGCCAGACATTTAGGTTAACCAGGTTATAAGATCTCTTATATCCACAGATACTATTCTCAATTGAATGTACACATGTTCATTCATTTTACACGCAATATTTCTAAAGTGAGTTTTACACATGGAGCGGAGGATTCAATTCTTAACGTCAAGTATTTCTTGACTCTAATTTCGATTGCGTGCAGTAACGGAACTTTCCAAATAACCACTGTTATTCTATCTGAGCGTGGCCACGCATTTTTGCCAATCTTAATCGTCAAGGGGCCCGGAAATATCTCTCTTGAAAAAGATGTGTAAATCCCTTCTTGACTATTTGCATCTGGAAACATGGCTTTCGCTGCATCTAGTCATGTCCCGTATGGCCACCCTGTTATGGCGTAGCGTTAGTACATGCTAAGAGTACAGCAGTCCTCACATTCCCAGACCAAACATCTCAGGTCTAAGGACAACCTATCATCAAGTCAATGCTCATGACATAGGCTCCATGTAGCAGACTTGAAAAACTGGTCACTTCCAATATTCATACACTCGGATGAATATGTATGAATGTTTGGTCACAACGCTTGTGCAATCATTCTTTACTTAGAACAAATCATCAAACACTCATAATAGCGTTACAGCCCTATTAAGGTTCCCACCTTAACAAGTAGCTACGAAAATTTTGATTTCTCACAAAAGGGTTGTAAAAATCACGGATGACTTAAATATGCTAAAATTGGTTAATTTGAAACAGTCATGAATAATAAACTTTATATGATATAGAGTTTCAAAGATAAAACCACAGTAATAATCAATAACATAAACTAGCTACTAGTGTCCAGGTACTGCATCCCTATGGAACTAGCATGGACCTCATGCTTCACTCTAGCTAGCGGCTTTGTCAACGGGTCTGCGACATTCTCATCCGTCGGAATCTTGCATATTCTAACATCTCCTCTTCCAATGATTTCTCGGATGAGGTGATATTTTCTGAGTACATGTCTCGACTTGTGATGTTCTCTTGGCTCCTTGGCTTGTGCCATAACACCAGAGTTATCACAGTAAATATCTACGGGTCTAGAGATACTGGTCACAACTGTAAGATCCGTGATAAAGTTCCTGAGCCAGATCGCTTCCTTTGCCGCATCTGATGCTGCAATGTACTCTGCCTCTGTAGTAAAATCTGCTATGGTATTCTGCTTCGAGCTGTTCAATGAGATTGCTCATCCGTTTAAGGTAAAAACGTACCCAGACTATGATCTAAAATCATCTCTGTCGGTCTAGAAACTAGCGTCAGTGAAACCTGTGACACTAATTTCATCCTCAGATCCTCCAAAGACCAAGAACATTTCTTTGGTCCGTCTCAAGTACTTGAGAATGTTCTTGACAGCCACCCAATGGGCTTCACCTGGGTTCCGCTGGTATCTGCTCGTAACACTTACTAAGTAAGCAACATCGGGCCTGGTACATAACATTGCATACATGATCGATCCAATTGCAGAAGCATATGGAATTGACTTTATCTTGTCCTGATCTAGACCAGGCACATGACATTGTGCTTTACTTAGCACTATGCCATGTTGAATTGGAATAAATCCTTTCTTGGATTCATCCATCCTGAATCTTTTCAGAATCTTATCAATGTATGTACTTTGACTAACTCCGATAAGCCGTCTAGATCTATTTCTATAGATCTTTATACCAAGTATATAGGCGGCTTCTCCAAGGTTTTTCATCTGGAAACATTTACTTAACCAAGCTTTCACTCCTTGCAAGGTTGGTACATTGTTTCCAATAAGTAGAATGTCATCTACATTTAAGACCAAGAAGGTTACTATGCTCCCACTGAACTTAGTGTAAACACATGGCTCAAACTCAGTTTTGGCAAAACCATACTCTTTGATTCACTCATCAAAGTGTAAGTTCCAGCTCCTTGATGCTTGCTTTAATCCATAAATGGATTTTAGCAACTTGCACACCTTATTGGGATTCTTAGGATCTACAAACCCTTCCGGTTGTTGCATATAGACATCTTATGTTAACTTCCCGTTAAGAAAGGCCGTCTTAACATCCATCTGCTAGATCTCATAGTTAAAATATGCTGAGATGGCCATCAGAATCCTAATAGACTTTAGCATTGCTACCGGCGAAAAAGTTTCATCATAGTCGATGCCATGAGTTTGCGTGAAACCTTTTGCAACCAGTCTAGCCTTAAAAGTGTGCACATTCCCGTCCATGTCAGTTTTCTTCTTGAAAACCCATTTACGTCCAACAGCCCTACAGTGCTGGGGTAAATCTGTCAACTCCCAAACTTGGTTGTCGTACATGGACTGCATCTCTGCCTCCATGGCATCCTGCCGTTGTTCAGACTCACTTCCTGATACAACTTCTCCATAGGATATCGGTTCATTCAACTCTCCACCATCCTGAGAGACTAGAAATCCAAGATACCTATCTGGTTCTTGCCTTACCCTAGTGGATCTGCGAAGGTCCTGTGTTTGCACTTCCTCAACCGTTTCTGGTTGAGTCTCAACATGTTCTTGTTGAGTGATTGGCTCAACAATCGGTGAAGTGGAATCTTCCTCTACCTCTTGTAGATCTACATCAATTCTGGTATCCCCGAGACTAAGAAACTTATCCTCTAGAAATTCTCCATTGCGAGCCACAAAGACTTTGTTCTCGCTAGGTCTTTAAAAGTAGTACCCCACAGTAGTTTTGGATAACCTACGAAGATACACTTGTCTGATTTGGGTTTGAGTTTCTCAGAGGTTGGACGTTTGACGTATACCTCACATCCCCAAATCTTCAGAAAGACAGTTTAGGTTTCTTACCCGTCCATATCTCGTACGAGGTCTTTTCTACCGATTTTGTTGGCACTCTGTTCAGTACATGAGCTGCCGTTTCGAGCGCGTGTCCCCAGAATGATACTGGTAGTATGGAACGACACATCATTGATCGTACCATATCTAGTAAAGTACGGTTCCTCCTTTCTGACACACCATTCATCTGAGGTGTATACGGAGGTGTGAGTTGTGAAACAATCCCACATTCTATCAAGAGATCGTCAAATTCCTGACTTAGATATTCTACACCTCGATCTAACCTTAAAAACTTGATCTTTCTGTCAAGTTGGTTCTGTACTTCATTTTGAAACTCTTTGAATTTCTCAAAAGCTTCAGACTTATGTCTTACGAGATAGACATAACCATACCTGCTAAAATCGTCAATGAAGGTAATGAAGTACCAGTATCCTCCTCTTGCCTCATGGCTGAAAGGACCACACACGTTTGTGTGTATTATTCCTAACAACTCACTAGCTCTTTCATTATCCTTATTGAAAGGCTGCTTTGTCATTTTGCCGGAGAAACAAGATTCTCAGTTGTTGAATGGTCTGAAATCGAAAGACCCTAGAAGTCCTCTCTTCTGGAGTTGTTCTATGCGTTTCTTGTTTATATGTCCAAGCCGACAATGCCAGAGGTAAGTTTGATCCTCAATTTCTTTGGATCTTTTACTTATATGATAGATTTCCTTATTATTTTCTTGTAGATTTAATACATATAGACCATTTGTGGGAGTTGCTTTGAAATAAAAGATATCATTTTTAATGCAAGAAATCATTTTATAATCATATTTAAAATAAAAATCATGGTCTACCAATAAAATCAAAAGAAATAACATTTTTTTTTATCATTTTGGGAACATAATAACAATTCTCAAGTTCCAACACTAGACCCGTGGGTAAACTAAGATTGTAAGATCCTACGGCTTCAGCTACAAGCATCGTGCCTTCACCAACTCGTAGGTTCGAACGATCCTTCCTCTAAATCATGATTCCCTATAAATCATGGTCTCCCTTCTACTGAATCCCTATAAATGATTACAAATGTGATTACCACTGCCTGTATCAAATACCCATGATTCATAAGAAGTGATCAAATAATCTATCATAAAGATACCTGGTGCATTTGGTAAACCAATGTCCAACCGGTCAATGTCCATCGAGTGAACGCAAATATCTTTGCTACCACATTCTGGGCAACTCAGATCTCCCAGCTCGTCAATCCAAGCACTGTCCATGAGCTCAAGCGTTGCTGCTGGCTTTGGCTCTAAACTGGCCACAATATCCTCATGAACCTTTGCCACGTCCATCTTTGGTTCTCCCATGTACTCACTAGCTGTGACACGTATCTCCTTCGGGAGTGAGAACCACATGAGATACACCAGCTCCTCTTAAACCATCTTGTATCCCATACGTGACAAACTCTTAAAGAGTCTCCTTATCTCTAGGAGATGATCTTTAACGGACTGACCACTTTCCAGCTTCAGTGAAAAGATTTCCTTCATGATTAGATACTTCCCGCAATTCTTATAGAAACCTACCTGGCTTTCTATATCTTTCATGACCTCATGGCAATACTTAACTCTTAAGTCGGCCGAGAATTCGGGCGAAGTAGAGAAAGAGAGAATCGACATCACATCTGATTCGTCAGCCATAAACTTAAAGTACTCTGCAAAATCCTTTTCAGGATAATTGCACATAGGTCGTGAAACGGGTTTCTCAATCACATATCGCTTACCCTGTGCACTCAAGACATTGTCAAGATGCATTTTCCAAACTGAAATTTTTTGGCCTGTAAGCTTCCACTTGCCCTTGATAAGGTGAAGTGATTCCTCAGGTGAATAAAACGGAATAGCAGTATAAGACATCTACAGAAAAGAATAAAATTCCGATTTAGTTATTTGATTATAAAATTTCTAATAATTATTACCCTTAAACAAAATTTATTAGACTAGAATCCATATTTCACATATGTCGACAAGCGGTTTGATCACACAAGCCGACCTATGCTATTTCGGGTAGGTAACGACTTATACCAATCACATTTTAAACGAAAACACGACTTCTAGATCGTCGGGACATCGGACATAAAATCCATGTATATTTAGTCCCTCTAGTGTGCTTTGGCCCGGTACCACCCGGTAAATATTAACACAACCAAATTAGACCGCACCACTTAGGACTGGATGTACTCTGGCCGGTACCACCCGATTATCGCAAAGTCTTTTCACCCCCTTCAGCTTGGGGTTTGAACGTGGGTGTCCAAGGTTTGCTCTCTTCGAACCCCCACGTACCTTACGCCAAAGGTGTCCCTAAGTGGGTCGCACTTACTGATAAAAAATTCTCATTAAGGGATTTTAACCAGTTTTTTAAAACAAAACCTATTTTAGTACAGATTCGAAAAACACACTGTAATCGAATTCTTTAGGTTTTAAATATCCAATTCATTAGATATTTTAAAATATGTTTTATCACAACCACGCAATAATAACGAACTACGCAAGATAAAACATAAAACTATGCCATAGCTTTGCCCTTTAACTAATGTCAGTCCCGTGAGTCAACATGGAACTGGCGGTCTCAATCCTATGTGACTAACAACACACAAGGCATGACATTCTGGCGCTCCCACTAGCTCCAACATCCCTGGTTGCAATTCCATCGCTCCGTCTTTGTCTTGTTTGGTAATTTGTATTAAATTAAAATTACAAAACAAGGGTTGTAAATGGCACGCAGGCCTTCCTTAACCAAACATACAATAGATAAGCAAAAATACAAAACAGGGTCCAGGGTTCGGCTATGACATCCAAAAACAGTTCACAGGATTTTAAATGAAAAACTCACAATGACGTTCTTAAAAATCCTAAACTGATTTTAATAATAGTTTAAAAATTAAATTATTTTTTTAAGAATCAAATAGATTTTTTAAGAATCAAATAGGTTTAAACCTATCTAGTAAAATTAAACCCTACCATCACGAAATCCTTAAGCATTTCAATCCCGTTCAGGTGGTTTACTAATGGTGATATGCGCGAGACTGTTGCTTCGAGCGTTTGACAACGGCTAAAGCCGCCGTCATCGCCACTTGGTGGATATCGGAAAAACTGCCGCACCCCGCCATCGTCAAAATAGCCGGCGACGAGGCCAGCCACCATCACCATTGTCTACCGCCACCGGCCGTGGCAAACTGCCACCGCTGTCGCCTTGGCCGGCGGCCATCGAACAACAAAACAACCACCATCGCTGCCAGCGACGATGATAGCAATCAAAACACCATCATCGGGAAACAACACCGCCACCACTCGGCGCGACGACAATAGCCGACCGGGCCATCGTCGTTGCCGTGGTGCGGCATTCGGTCGAATCAAAACCACCGCCGCCGTTGATTGCATCACGGTGGTGCGGGGAAGGGCCGGTGGTCGATTGACCACTACCACCACCGTCGCCCTGGCTTGGCTGTCAAGGCAGCCGACGATCAGCGGTTGGTTCCCCTTTCACAGCTGTGGCTTGCCGTGGCTCGTGCCGTGGCTTGCCGTGGCTCGTGCCGTGGCTTGCCGTGGCTCGTGCCGTGGCTTGCCGTGGCTCGTACCATGGCTATGCCGGCAAGTGGCCTGGTGGTCCGGCCGGCTAACTACCGCCGTTTGTCGTACTCGTGTGGTTATACAATAAAAATCGAATTTTTAAGTTTAAATCACAAAAAGATACAATTTTTATAAACAAACCACAACAAACAAATCCAAAAACGACAAGTCCAAAAATCCAAACATGATAATGGAAGTGGCTCTTATACCACTGTTGGGATTTGTTGAGACTTAAAACAATTTACACAGCGGAAAAACTTATCCAATTCCCAAAACAAGAACCAACCAAATCACATATGGATTATCCACTACTAAGGGTTTAAACGATATACCTTAAAATCCCGAAAAGCTCGTGGGGGGTACACCGCTACTGCACTACCTCGAGGTTTGCTGCTAGAACGCCTTTGGATTACCCGGAACACAAATCTACCTGATTTGTGTGTGTGTGTGTCGATTTCAAGGGAGGGGAGAGAGAGAGGGTTATTTGCTTTATTTCTGTCTAAGAAACTGTTGATCCAGCTCTCCTAAGACCTGATGAAATGATAATGATCCTGAATCTTTACTTAGTGAATAGGTTTTTACTTCTGTTATAGCTTGAGGAATTATCACTGAGTCTGTTCAGTGTTATTCCATGTTACTTATGCTGTAACTTAACTTTATAGATCAGGATCAGGATCAGGAGACTAACGAGTCTGTTCTGCAGTCTACTGATCCTGTCCACTGAAGTGAAGACCTCCTCCTGAAGACATTAAGATCATACACAAAGAACCATCAGCGACGTCGAAGAAATAGCTGATGACAGGAACAGCATGCTCGTGATCTGAAGACGGAACTCAGTGATAGCAGTCTGTTCACTATCGTATGACATCCTGAAGATTCATCAGGATACACGTGACCCTGAACTTCCCTAGTTTCAGGACTCTAGTCACTGATCAGTATCCTGATCCTGAAGGATTAGAACAATGTCTTAGTCTAATGCACAAAAGGATAACTCGCCTTTTCTGACACAATAGTACATAAGGGCAGTTACTTTACTGTTCCCTCCGTACTTATCAGACCATAAGGCAACTGTTTACAAACATCCTCTTTTGCACACCATGCAAAGAGTATTTGTTTATAGTAAATAGTACAACAGACCACTCACATTGTGACACGTCACAATAGTAGGTCTGCATGCATTTAATGCATGGAGTATAAATAGGACGTGAAGAGATGTTCTCCATACTTCTTCTTCATCCTAAAATACTCAAGTCCTTTCTCTCTTATCCCCTCTATCTTCTTTCTTTATTCTCTTCTCACTTAGTGCATAGTGAAAGAACTTAGATTGTTTAGTTTAGACTAATTGTCTTTTCTATTTCCGCAACAATCTGTAAATTCATATTGTTTATAAAACAAGAATTTAAAAGTGAGAAAACTGTGTGATTATATTCAACCCCCCCTTCTATAATCCCAAACACTATCCTTACTTGAAGGTCACCTACTTGGGACCAACAAGTGGTATCAGAGCAGTTACAAGCTCTCATTTTCTTCTTAAGAAAAATCTTGTGATCCTCTCTCTTCTTATTCAATGGCTCTTCAAGCTAAGGATAACTACTTTGATACCGGCTCTGCTGGAAAGCCTCCTCGGTTTAACAAAGACAACTTCTCTCTTTGGAAAACCAGGATGGAGCTTTTCCTCTCTGGTTCTGATCCCCAGATTCCTTATTTTCTGGAAAACGGACCACATGTGCCTACACAAACCGTCCACCCCATTCCTGCTGCTGGTGGCCAACCTGCTGTTCCTGAAAGAGAGCTGGTAAAGCCCGTAACTGACTGGAATGATGAAGATAGACGCCTGGTCAATATTGACACCAAGGCTAGGTCTCTCATTGCTATGTCACTCCCTGATGACGTCTTTCATTCTGTCTGTCACCTTCGCTCTGCTAAGGAGATATGGGACACTCTTTGTGTTCAATATGAAGGTACCGCCGTACTCATGGAATCAAGAAAGATTTTCTTGGTTCGACAGTACGAAAGCTTTATTCATCAGAAGGATGAAACTCTCTCCCAGCTACATCAGAGATTCAACTGTCTTCTGATTGATCTGAAGACCATCGGTACTACCTACTCTAACTCTGAGGTGGTTACCAAGTTCATGGAAGCTCTTCCTGAACATTGGGAAATTTACACCTCCTGCTTAACTATGTCAAAGGACATAAAGACACTCACACTAAGTGAGTTGTACGGTATTCTTCTGAACCGTGAACAACAGAAGAAACTGAAAAAGAATCTCATAAGAGATTCTAAAGAATCCAAAAGCACATCTGTTGCATTGGTTTCAGATTCAGTTCCTCCTGTTGCTGCCACTTCTTCTTCAGTAACTATTACTGAATTAGAATCTTCTGACTCTGACATGTCAGAAGATCCTGAATTCAATGAATCTCTTGCTCTTTTAACCAGATCTTTCAAGAAGTTTGCCAAAAAGGGAAACTTCCATAAAAAGAAACATCTTTCTATTACTGACAAGCCAAAGTCAGATTCTGCTGACAAGGCTACTGCTATCTGCTACAACTGTCAGGGCAAAGGACACTTTGCTAATGATTGCAGGTACAGAAAAAGTCAGTTTGCTCCCTCCTCTGCTAAATCTTCTTCCAAGAACCCCAAATACCAACGCCTGAAAGAAAAGTACAAGAAGATGAAAACTCAGCGTAAAGGCAAAGGTCTAATCGCAGAAGACTGCGACTGGGATGATGTCTCCTCTGATGACTCGTCTGACGAGGAAGACACTCAAGTGGCACTGATGGCCATTATTGAGGAACCTACCTTAGCTCTCATGGCTAAGATAGAAGAGGTTCCTGAAGAGATTCCTCCTCAGGATCCTGAAGCTTCTTCTTCCACAACTCCTGAAGCTTCCACCTCTGCGACTGATTCTTCCAGTCAGGTACCTATCCCTCTCATCCCTCTTGAAAGCTTAACTCAGTTGGACCTGGTCACTCTCGACCTTTACAAAGCCCTTAATGGTAAAACATCTGCTGAAAAAATGAATATTGATCTTAGAGGACAACTCAAAGAATGTCAAGAAAAATTAAAACAGCTTACCATTGTGGAAGAAAATTATAAGGACCAGGTCACTGTAAACAAAACTCTTTGTATTGAAAGAGAATTGGCTCTTGCTGCCAAAGAGAAGGCCCTTGCCCAATTAAATGCTGAAAAAGTCACCATCAAAGGATGGAGTGACGCCTCTGAAAAAGTTGATGAAATATTAGCTTCAGGGAGGTCTGACAAAAGCAAAAGAGGTCTTGGATTCTTTCGTGGATACAAGAAAGAAGAAACTAAGTCTGATAGTTCCATGCTCAAATTTGGAAAATTTGTTTCTTCTATTCCTCTTCCTAATGCCTCTGAAAACACCCCTTCTTCTTCTTCTTCTAACACTCACCCTGAAGGTGCTCCTAAGAGCAAAAGAATACAGTTAAGGATAAATCCAAAACTGAAACACCTTCAAAGACCAAGGGTCCTAAACCCAAGAACAAAGTTCTGGGTGGTGGTCCTTCAGTTTCTGGAACTAAGTCTCTTTCTCAGAGTCCTGCTCCCAGACTGAAGATTGACCTGAAGCAAAAGACTCAGGAGAAGAAACCAATTCCTCCAATGTCCAATGCTAAAGGCATACTTGGTGCAGGTCCTGATCACCTAAAGTTCAAAAACTTTCTGGACCACACTAA
This sequence comes from Centaurea solstitialis, assembly GCA_030169165.1. Classification (NCBI taxonomy): domain Eukaryota; kingdom Viridiplantae; phylum Streptophyta; class Magnoliopsida; order Asterales; family Asteraceae; genus Centaurea; species Centaurea solstitialis. The sequence continues at coordinate 62,495,738 of CM058046.1, read as the reverse complement.
ACGCTTTCAATATCGCAAATGCTATCACTGTGGATTAAATGACCATATTGCGAGTAAGTGTCCTGATGCTACCAAAGCTGAAAAATCAGCTAAGGTAAAGAAGATTCCCAAGGCTGAGAAATCAGTCAAAGGAAAGAAGGTTGTCAAGACTGTTCCTTCAGTCAAGACTCCAGCCTCCTGTACTGATACTTCAGTAAAGGCTGAAACTGATTCAACCAGTCCTACTGATACTTCTGGATCCATAGTTCTATGGGTACCAAAGAAAACTTAAACTCTGTATTTTACAGGATAAGGGCATCTGGTACTTGGACAGTGGATGCTCTCGACACATGACTGGTTCTAAATCTGTCCTCACTAACTACCGTGAAGAAAGAGGTCCTGCTGTGACCTTTGGCGGAAACGGTAGAGGCCAAACCCGAGGGTATGGCACTCTGACCAACGGAGTAACTACTTTCAAAAGAGTTGCTTATGTTGAAGGCCTGATGCATAATCTTCTGAGCATCAGTCAACTGTGTGATAAGAATCACAAAGTTTCTTTCTCTAAGAAAAAGTGCAAAGTCAAGAACAGGAGAAAGGAAGTTATTCTCAATGGTGTTAGACATGCAGATATCTACATCATCAATATGAATACTTCCACTGATAACTTCTGTTTCGTATCACGTGCCTCCACTGATATGAATTGGCTCTGGCACAAGCGTCTCTCTCATCTCAACTTCAAGACGCTGAATCAACTCTGCATCAACAACCTGGTTATTGGTCTTCCTGACTTTCGCTATACAAAGGAATCTCTTTGTTCAGCATGTGAGAAAGGAAAACAGACCAGGGCTAGCTTCAAGTCTAAGCAGATTTCCTCCATCAGCTCTCCTCTACAACTTCTCCACATGGATCTCTTTGGACCCGTTAATGTCCAATCCATTGGTGGAAAGAAATATACTCTGGTAATCGTAGATGAATATTCCAGATATACTTGGGTCATCTTCTTACGTGCCAAGAGTGATGCTCCTGAAGAAATCATCCTGTTCGTCAGGAAGATGGAAAGACTCAACAATCTTACTGTTCGTTCAATAAGAAGTGACCATGGGACTGAGTTCAAAACAGCACCCTGGAATCCTTCTTTGAACAGAAAGGTATCTCTCAAAACTTCTCCTCTGTGAGAACTCCTCAGCAAAATGGTGTTGCTGAAAGACGGAACAGGACGCTGATTGAAGCTGCGAGATCTATGCTGAGTGAAGCCAACCTTGCCACTCAGTTCTGGGCTGAAGCTGTAAATACTGCTTGTTACACTCAGAACAGATCTCTGATTGTCAAGCGTTTCAAAAGAACCGCTTACGAACTCTTTCGTAATAGGAAACCATCAATCGAACATCTCCATATCTTTGGTTGTGTCTGCTACATCCTGAACAACAAAGATAATCTTGGAAAGTTTGATTCCAAATCTGATGATGGAATTTTCCTCGGATACTCATCCATTTCTAAAACTTACCGTGTGTTCAACAAACGAAGACAAACCATTGAGGAAACGATTCATGTCAAGTTTGATGAATCGGGTCCTACCTTTCCTCACCCAAATGATAATACTGAAATCAATCAGTGGGCTGACTCTTTCTTTCAAGTCCCTGAACCTCCTATTGCTGATCCAACTCCTCAGGACCTTCCTGATGGTTTTGAAGATAATCCTATACCACCCGCTGATATAACCACTCCACCTCTCATAAATGCCACCCCTATTTCTCAAATCACACCCCCTGAACCTGATCAACCCACTAACAGTGAAGACTTCTCTCAAACCACTGTTAGTGAACCCTCTCCTACCAATCTTCTTCCTGATCCATCATCCAATGAAGCATCTACTTCAGGACAGGTGTATCAACCACCTGCTCTCCGATGGACCAAAGATCATCCCATTGATCAAGTTCTTGGAAACCCTTCTTCTGGTGTGAAAACCAGACGTCAGGCTGGTAACGTCTGTCTTTATGTAAATTTTATCTCTGAAAATGAACCTAAAGAAATAGATGATGCTTTGCGTGATCCTGCCTGGGTCTCAGCCATGCAGGAAGAGCTAGCAGAGTTCATCAGAAACAATGTCTGGCTTCTCGTCCCTAGGCCTCGAAAACGTACAATCATTGGTTCCAAGTGGATTTTTCGAAATAAACTTGATGAGATTGGTACAATCATTCGAAACAAGGCTCGCCTTGTGGCTCAGGGATACAGGTAGGAAGAGGGCATTGATTACGATGAAACTTTTGCTCCTGTTGCTAGGCTCGAAGCAATTCGACTCTTCCTAGCTTTTGCAGCACATATGAACTTCAAAGTTTATCAGATGGACATTAAAAATGCCTTTCTGAATGGAAAACTTAATGAAGAGGTCTATGTGGCTCAGCCTCCTGGCTTTGTAGATCCTAAGTTCCCTGATCACGTCTACAAGTTAAACAAGGCTCTCTATGGGTTAAAACAGGCTCCTCGTGCCTGGTATGATACCCTCTCAACCTTTCTTCTCTCTAAAGGTTTTGTTCGTGGAAAGATTGATAGCACTTTATTTCTGAAGAAATATCCTAAGCATATCCTTCTCGTCCAGATATATGTCGATGACATTATCTTTGGATCCACAAATCCCAAACTCTGCGAAAAGTTTGAGTTGCTCATGAAATCTGAATATAAAATGTCTATGATGGGCGAACTAACATTCTTTTTAGGACTTCAGATCAAGCAATCTGAAAAGGGAATTTTCATCAATCAAGGTAAATACGTACATGAGATGCTGAAGAAATTTGATCTCACATCCTGTACACCGATGAAGACTCCAATGGCTCCTCCTCTGTCTCTTGACAAGGAATCCAAAGGGAAACCTGTTGATGTGACTCTCTATAGAGGAATGATTGGCTCACTGCTGTATCTTACAGCGAGTCGTCCTGATATCATGTATTCTACATGTCTCTGTGCTCGTTATCAGGCTGAACCCAAAGAATCCCATCTGACCGCTGTAAAGCGGATCTTCAGATACCTGAAGGGAACTCCTAACATGGGTCTTTGGTACTCCAAGGACTCAGGGTTCGATCTAACAGCTTATTCTGATAGTGACTTTGCAGGATGTAAGATCGACAGGAAAAGCACTACTGGTGGCTGTCACCTATTAGGTGGCAAGTTGGTGAGTTGGACTAGCAAGAAGCAGAACTCTGTGTCCACATCAACTGCTGAAGCTGAATATGTTGCAGCAGGAATATGTTGTGCTCAGGTCCTGTGGCTGAGAAATCAACTTCAGGACTATGACATACAACTCTCCAAAATTCCTATCTACTGTGACAACACTTCAGCAATAGCCATTGCTAACAATCCTGTCTTACACTCTAAGACAAAGCACATTGAAGTGAGATATCACTTCATCAGGGATCATGTGATGAATGGTGATATTGAACTCCATTTTGTCCCTACTGAATATCAGCTTGCTGACCTCTTTACCAAACCACTGGATGTGACGCGTTTTAATATGCTCCTCAGTGAACTTTGGATGTTAAATCCTGAAGAATAGAAGTTCTCAGGACAAACAGTTGTTAAAGTCCTTATATTCTCTCAGGACCTCTCTTATTAACAACTCCTGAATAACTCTTCTTCAGAGGATGACTCTGTTCAGTACTTACAAAATCTTTGTTCAATATCCGAATACTGATGATTCTCAGGTAAGTATTTCTTCCCTCTGCTACTGAAACCTTATCGCATTAAATGTGATAAGAGGATTTTCCCAAAACAGTACTTATCTGATAAGTACTCTGATTCCAATAAACCATGTCTTTCACCAAAATGGAATCATCCCCTGAAAAGGTGGTTTTTAGTTTTTCAAATAAAACAAACCTTTCATCTGCACTGACACGTAATGGGACGTTTCCTGTTCCCCACTACGTGTGTCAGGCGCGTGAACGCGCGTAGAACTCCTTTTTTCATCATTGCGTTTGAATTTAGCCGCTCTTTTCTCTCTCATCCATTTTCTCTCTCCTAACACGAGGTATAAAAACCTCATTCGTAATCCTTTTCACTCTTTACGCTCACATAATACTCTCTAAGCATTCAAGCAAGAAAAAGCAAGAATCTGCATTCTCAAGAACACCAAGAACACACACTTACCACTTCTTTAACAAGATCAACGTAAGTTTTCTTATGTTCTTATGTTCTTTCCACAATCTAAGTTGGTATTCTTCCTTAAAAACAACTTATTTTGGTAAACGTTTTTCCAAAAACCCTAAGATCACTTCGTTTGATCTTAGTTTTCCCAAAATCTTCTAAGATTTTTGTTAAAACTGTTTAGAATGATTTTTCTTATTTCTTTTAAGAACAGTCATAAACTCCTATTTTGATATCTTTTCATCAAAATAGAAGTTCTTTTTAATACCAAAACACATTCCTTTTGTGTATTTTGGTATCTAATCTATTCTATGTATAAAGGATTTCACCATTTTTATGAACATATTTTGTGTTCATTGAAAAATGAAGAAAAATGCATATTTTGGACTCTTAATCATCCATATATGTTATTTTTATGTTTTTGACAGGATGGCTGCTACTACATCTACTTCTCTGGACGCCCAGCTCTCCTCAGAGGCCACACCTCTACAGGCTACTGAGAGCCTGCCAATCATCATTCCACAACATGACGTCCAATTCAAACAGAACAACGTTGTTGGTCTGTTTGATATCCCTGAAGGCAAGGAATATCTGATTCCTGCAAAAGACTTCCTTCTCCGCAGCCCGCTGAAGACGACTTTCACTCTGGACCCAAAGCCAAACAAGCCCATGCTGCAACAACTGTGGTCCACTGCCACTGTTGCCAAGGAGAAGAACACGAAAGGTGTCCTGCGCGAGGTCATCAAGTTCCAAATCAAGGAAAACATCATTTCCTTTGGTTTTGGAACCCTCAGGAACGTGCTCAACTTCCCCAAGAAGAAGCGCTTCCCTCCTGTCCCCACCGCTGACGAGATCGTCGAGTTCCTGGACGCCATAGGCTACAGATGGCCTGTGAACAAGGAAGGCGTCCTGCTACCGAAGACAGGTGCCACTGTCCATAAGTCAGGACTAAACGCCGTGTTCTATTATATATGGAACACGTTTGGCCTGTGCTTATCGGGCAAAACGGGGAGCACGGAGCAGTTCCCGATGGTCATTCAGCAGATGGTCTTCTCTGCGATCAAGAATCGCGAGTTCGACTATGCTCGCTCCATCTGGGACGACATGGTGAAGAAGTTCCGAAGCAAGAACCGGGTCGCCAACGTTGCCTTCACCAGGTTTTTCTCGGCCGTCCTGGAGCTGCATATGGGGGAACACTACCCCAAGGTCGGGAACTCCAACAACTACGCCCTCGGGCCTAGGTTCCTGGACCAGGTTGCTTATCATCCTGATGACGTCCCCCTCTCCGACGTCCTGGTCGTTCCTGAACCTGCTCAGGATCAGGATCAGGAGGATGCTGAACCATCCACCTTTCCCACTGCAGGTACGTTTTCTATCATCTCTTCCAAACCACATTCTTCTACTTCTATGCATGCTATGTCAGTAGCTAACCCCATACTGACTTCCCCAGCTGCAACCACAACTTCTGCGCTCCAGAAGCGCCCCCAACCATCCTCTGCTACTCCTCCACCTCCTCCAAAACGCGCCAAAGCTAGGGCGCAAAAGAAAAAGTCACAGGCGGCTGGTAAGAAATATTACATTACCCTGCCCCAGTACTTTAATAAACCATCCCCTTTGTCTAAACATTCTTCCACTGTAGATACTTCTACATCTGCCCCTGTTACACAAGAACCTGAGGTGGTTCAACTCGAACCCTCAGAGAATCTGGTGGGTAATCATTCTGATACCCTCCAAGCCTCAGGTAATATTTCTAAGCAATCTATTACTGTTATTTCTTCTATGAAAGCTAATGAGTCTTCTAGTGCTCACTTAGCTACTCTGTCTACAGGTTCTTTAGGAGCAGGTTCTGAAGGGCATCTTCATCAGGATGACCCCTTCAACGATTTCGTTCTCACGGATGCCGAGCATCAGCTGAACACAGCTGAACTCCGCAGGCAGTCCGCTGAGAGGAACCTGCATGAGGCTCGCACTGCCCTCCAGCAGAAGGAGGAAGAGCATTCAGCACAGCTCCAGTCCTTACAACAGGAGCTTGTTGCTGCCAAAACTGCTGCAGCCGCTGCTGAAGCCGCCGCCGCCAGTGCCACTGCTGCCGCCATCGCCGCGACTCCGCCGCCCACGGCCGTCACCCTGTCCATCCCTTGTCTGGATAATATCCATGACAAGGTTTCTCAGGTTGCCTCCTCCTCCACCAACCTTCAGGCATCCATTGATGACCTGAAGGCCTCGGCTCTACCTGCGCTCTCCACAGAGATCATCAACAGCACCAACTCTCTCACCACCTTCCAATCAACGGTGGTTCAGAGGTTGGATGCTCAGGAAGCTGCCATTCGCGCCATCCAGGAGCAGGTGCAAGGGCTCTCCTCTGCTGTCAACGCCCTCACCTCTGCTCCTGCGCCGCCTCCATCCTTCACCACGGCGGACAGGGAGGTCTTGCAGTCCCTGATCTCATCATCATTCATCCAGCGCAAAGTCCTCAGTGACATGGCCTCTCTCCTCCAAAGGAGTGTATCAACAGCTGCCTTGGTGCAGGCACCTGCTGAGGGGGAGAGACAGCCCCGAGACCATTCAGCCTATTCCCCCTCCACAAACTGGAGAACCACTGAAGACGGGGGGAATAATGAAGACGACGATGATGATGATGAAGATGATGATGATGTAGACGATGACATCTTCGTCGAGAAGGTCCCTGCTGCCTCTGCGCCCATTCCAGGGCTCGCACAACCTCAGGGGGAGAACCCTGATGCCTCTGGTATGTCTCCACTACCATCCTCTCCCTCTACCTCTGATAATCAACCCATATCTTCTCTTCTTAAAACCAAACCTACCCCTGAAACCATCACCCTAGACTCCTCACCTGAAGACTCCCCTCCTAATAACCTTCAAATGGTTATCTACCAACCTCCTAAACTACCTTCTCCTGAACCAACTCCTGAACTCACCTATCACCCTGAACCTGAACCTAATAACCAAGCCGATCCTGAAACTCACGATGTCAACTTTGGCTCTGTCACTGGTGACATTATTCGCCTAATGGAAAATAGTCCCAATGAGCAGACCAGAGCTGAATTAGCTAAAATGACCTTCAGGATCACACCCCTTAACCAAGAAACCATTTCTACCCGTCCTACAACCCGTTTCAACCAAGAAGCCTCTTCATCCAGAACCCCTGAAATCCGAGCCACCCCTGAAACCATATGCCTTTCATCAGATGATGAATTCATCTCTGATGACTTCTCAACCCCTGCTTCTTCACCCAGATCACCTCCCTCAAACTCTCCTAGATCTGAAGGTGAAAATTACCCTGACACTTCCTTTGCCATTGACAGGGATGGGCGCTTAGACGCCGTGATAGAGCGACTCGAGAGTACAAGAGTAAAAATCCCTCTTCGTACCTCTTGTGACTCCGAGTTCGCCTATCTCTCGCAGGAGGAGTACAACGAGGCTGTACAGGCTCAACTAGAGCATAATAAGAAGCAGAAGGAAGCTTTCCTCTCTGCCCAAGCCGCTCGAAGGCTTGCATCGGATTTTGTAGATGAAGATGCAGAAATAAGTGCAGATCCTATCCTTGCACAGAAGGCTGTTCTGAAGGTCTTCAACAAAAATGCTGAAATACAGACTGGAGAAGTGAATGCTGAGCTTGACTGGTGCAGAGATCGGTTACACCTCCGAAAGCATGGTGCTGCCATCTCAGGAATCCATCTTCGCCGATCTAGAGGCAAGAAAGGTAATCCTGGTAAAACCTGGATCACAGTCAAACGCTCTGGAGTAAAGGACGTTGTTGTCCCTAGAAACAATGAAATGCAAGAAGAAATGGATGGAAATCCAATCAAGGAGATGAAATCACTATAAACTTTGATGAAGAACACAACAATGGAGATATAGCCCAATTTAGTAAAAAGGATGATTTCATACATCAAAACCCTAGGAATCCTTTACCTTATATAGGTAGAAGGAATTTTGACAAAGTGACAAGAAGGGCCCCCGAGGTTACAAACCTCTAAACAAGGGCATAACAAAACATACTGTTTACAAAACAAGGAAACTAAACTAGAAAGCAGTTTAAAGATAGAAGATTCTGACTCTTCTCAACACCTGGGTTCTACAATCTCCCCCTTTGAGAAGAAGTCAGAATGGTGGTGGAAGCTCCAGTGCAGGCTCCCACTTTGACATCTGCAGGTATTCTTCCCACTCGCCTATGATCCGTGCTCTCATCTGCATTGCAGCCTCTGCCCGTCTGTACATCATCCGCTCCTTAAGCTTCTTTTCGATCAACCTCATTGCCTCCAGCAGCTTTCCTTTGCCATCTATGATTCTCCGACTTGGTACTTGATCCGCCAGCAGTCTGCTCTGCATGCCGTTATAGACATAGAGGAGGGTCCCGTCGCAGAACCTGGAGAGCTCTCCAAACCTCATAAACCTGCGCTCCTTCTTCTTCTGAGTGATGTACAGGACTCCGTGCTCAGGTATCCTGGTTGGCATGTAGGGCGTGTAGGCATCGATACCAGGAACGAGCAGGTTCGGTCTCAGCAGGTTGACCTTCGGCTGGCGGCTTTCTATGGCAAGCTGGTAGTCCGTCACTCTCGCGAGAGAGATTGCGTGACGGACGTATTTCTTCAGTATCTCCGTGCCATCTCTGTAGTGCCTTGGTCGGAGGATCGGGCCTTGGAGGTATTTGATGATCGTGAGAAGGTCTTCTAGATGCACCCGATCTAAGTCAGCTTCTGTGAAGGTCCAGTTCTGCAGTTCACCTCGAGGGACACCGGTGCCGTACATGCGAACATCATATTCAAGGAATAACTGATGGCCGTGTCTGTAGGGGCGCATGGCAGTTACCTTGGTAAAGCGACGTCTGATCCTCTGGCGTCCATGAGTGGCCCAGTTGCACATTCGCTGATGTACGTATGCTGTCCTCCGTCTCTTGTTCTTGATGTGAGAGATCCCGAAGTAGACTTTTCGGGACCAGGCGTGCAGCTTCTCTTGTTGGTAGATGCGGGTGAACGTTTCCTCTAGGAACGGACGGAAGATGATGGAGTGGTTCCAGTTGAGCTGGATGACAGTAGGAGCATCGGTTTCTGGATCAGTAGAGTGGACGGTCCGTGGGGCTTCTGGAGTTGGGAACTTGAGCGCTGAGAGGAGGTTGGCGTAGTCAGGATCCTTGACGAGGTCGTCTCCCTTCTGATAGACCCTTAGGCTCTGAGCTAGCGACCGCAAGATCTTCCGGGCTGCTTCCGGAATCTGGAACTCTGAGGGTTCAGTCGGTGCTGCTTCTGGGAGAACGGCATCAATCTGAGCCGTGTCCGTCATTTGAGGAAACTGAACTGCCTCCCCTTCCGGAATCCTCTCATATCTCCAACTCCCCATGTCCGGAATGTCTTCATCCTCAGAGTCGACATAGGGAGCTTCGGCGGTCTCGAAGTCTGTTGGAGCGCTCGAGGGGGCGGCTGAGGAACCTGGAGCTGGAGCTGATGAACCGGAGCCGGAACCAGGTTGGAGGTCGGTGCGAAGCCGTTTTGCAGCTTGTACCTCCCCTCATGAGGACCTGGTGCGGAGTCATCAGGGTCATCATGCCTCCTCTTCGAAGGCTGAGCCTGGGACCGACACACGGCCTCCAGTTCTCTAATCCTTTGTTGTAGCAGCTCGATCTGGGCAGCTTGATCTCGGACTTGGGCGGACAGGCGGTCATTCTGAGTGGTGTATGAGGTGACCATCATCAAGTGCTCCACCTCAGTGACGTAGCCTGGGATCGGAGGAAGGTCGCCCGAAGTCGGAGGAGCGAGCCTGAGGACGTCTTCAGTTGGCCTGGGAATGGGAGCTTCAGTAGATGGGGCAGCCTCAGAATGCTTGCCCTTGATCCTCCGTTTGAGCTCGTAGAGCTCCGCATCCCGGTCTTCTTGAAGCTTGCGCTACGCCTCAAGATCGGCTAGTCTCTTCCTCTCCGTCTCGGCCAAGGCTTTCTCGAGTGCCTCGACCCGCGCGTCCCGAGCCTGATTGGCTTGCTCCACGGCTAATAACCAGCTTTGGACGACTTTAAGGATGTCGTCCGAATCCGTCGGACCTATAAGTCCCGTTGGTGCAGGGGCGGTTTTAGGGATTCCGCCCGAATCCGTCAGGCTCAAAAGCCCCGGTGTTGCGTGAGCATCTTTATAGACTTTGCTCGAGTCTGTCGGACCCGGTCCCGGAAGAGCTAAACCCGGTGCCACTTGGGCTCCAGTTGACGAGAAGAGTCCTAAAGAGGTACTCTCTCGGCCCGATGTCACCGCTGGTATAATGCTGACGGTGTCGGGGCTTCCGGTGGATCCTCGAAGGGCGTCCAATGACGCACCAACTCTCCCCGTTCCGGCCTCGCCACTTGGGCGGGCAGATGAAGCATCCACAAGTGTCCTAGTCAAATGAACGACCCTGAAGGTCTCTGTGAGTGGCTCTAGGACTACTGGTGCTCTGAAAGACGTCGAGAGGTGGGGCAGAGCCTCTCTCATTTCAACACCGGCAGACTCCGATTGAGTGGCCGGTGGAAGTTGAGCTAATTCCCCGTGTGAATGTGAAACGACCATCTGTTGAGAGATGGCCGAGTGGCTGGTTTGGGCGTGCAATTGCGTTGGTTGGCTGCCAACGACTTGACCTGACGTCAACGAGTGACCGGTCTGTATGAGGGTTGCCTCTGTGGGGGTTGGACTCTGGGTAAGAGGGATATCCAATTCTACCCTATGCGGCTCTACTTCTACATCCGCCTCCTCTAATTGAGCCCAAGGCTCACTCAACTGGACCTCTACGTCTTCGGTCTCTTTTTCTCTGCTCTCTCTCTCCTTTTCTCCCCTCTCTCTCTCTTCTTCCTCTTCGCTGTCTTCTCGACCCCAGCCGGTAGCAACCTCGGCCTCACCTTCTTCCTCCTGACCGACAGTTCGGTCATCCGACGCCAGATCCGCAATAAGAGTGGGATCACCTGAAATCCGGTCGTCGTTGAACGAGGAGGTGGCTTCATCCAAATCTATCACTTGGGCCTTCCCGCCCTTTGGTGGATCTGATAGTTGAAACTCGGAGTCGGATCCGTAGTCAACTTGTTCTGACTCTGTTGCCTCGTCATCGGGCTCACGACGGTCCGTAGGAGTGTGCTCGGAAGAGTCGTGACCGTCGGAGTTATCGCCAGAAGGATCGCCAGACGGTTCTGCTGCCTGAGTGGTGACGGCCGCCGAGTGAGGTGGTGGAGGAACATGTGCTTGTTCTTGTGGGGAAGCTTCCACGTCCTCCCCAGTAGGTTGTTGCGGCGGCGTCGGCGATCGGCGTTCTTCCGATGACGAGTGGATAGGTGACTGCTGAAGGGTGCCCATATACTGCTTTACCCTGAAGTGACTCGTGTACTCGCGCAAGCGGACGGCATCAGTAGACTCCTCTACAACTGTAGGAGTGCGAGCACGAGTGGCACGGTTCTGAATCATGGTCTGGTATGCACCGGCTCTGGAAGTGTGCGGAGTGGCAGACGTACCGACAATTCTACCCGCTCCTCCCCTTACGTCAACTCTCATCACTCCCGAGCCAGAAGCTCCCCACTGGAGCTCTGGCCCGCCGTACCTGAGGTACGGCTTCTAGTAAGGACGGGTTGCACGTCTTGGGCAGGGCTCCCCGGTTCTGAGGAGTCCGTAGACGTGTCTTCTAAGCCTATGGAAATACGGTACATCCTAACACTCACTGACCTGCGGTCTGCCATGTTGAGTACGATTGCCGGTATGTGCATCTCTACCTGACCAGGCCTCAGATTCTTCTTGTTGGCTCGGCCGATCTGTTGGCTTTCAAAGCGGAGGTGGTTTGATCTGCGTCGGACGGCTCGGTTCTGGTTCATGTGGTCTCGAATGACCAGACTGAAGAAGCGCATCCAAGGGATGGATGTGTGTTTTGTGCGTCCGGGCCCAGCTCTGACATCACCGATGATGTCCGCCCATATTTGCTGAGCAAAGTCGATCCGCCTTCCGTAGGCGACCGCATGGAAAATGTGCCAGAACTGGGTGGATGCCTTGTCCACGCCATGGGTCTTCGAAGAGATCGTCCGGTTGAGTATGTTGAAGAATGAGTACCAGATTGGGGGCAGCATTCCCTGAGAGATCTGGGAGATTCCTCTCGGCCTGTTGTTCTCGGTGTAGTGGACTCCGACAGCGAGCACTTCGCTGAATAGCTCAGGTCCAGACACGAGATGGTCAAACGGGGCCTCCGGAGTTGCAGAAGGCAGACGAAGGATTCTGCGAAGATCCTCCATAGTGAAGACCAGATCAGTCTGGTCCACTCGGCCGATGATGGTTTGCACTCCGTCCCGGTTCTCAACACGGGAAGTGTTCCAGAACTGCTGCAGATATATCATTGGAATGTCAGCAGTTGCTTGCATCGCGTATGCAAGGGGATGTGCTCGGAGAATCTCGAGAACAACGTCATCCTGGACGGTGAAGTTCGCCAAGTCAACGAACTGGTTGTTCTGGTGGATCTCGACGATGTCAGCCGGGTTGATCAGTGCGAGATCAGCAGCGTTGGCGACGGGTGAAGTAGGAGCAATTGGTTGTTGATCAGCCATTTCTGCAAGATATTAAGTGTTAGAAATAATATAACGTGAAAAGACTATACCCTCGACTAAGCGCGAGTCGGAAAAACTCGAAAACCCAATAATGAGTATTTCGTAATTTCCGAGTCGGAGAACGAGCAAACTATATGAGGGGAGTTTTCCGATTCGGAAAAGGCTGTTTTCCGAGTCGGAATACTCAACACTTGGAAAAAATAGCATAAGGATAAATAGACAAGTTTTCCGATTCGGAAAAGGATGTTTTCCGAATCGGGAAACTCCCACACTTAGAGAGGAAAACTTGTGGGTTTTCCGAGTCGGAAAACATGGTTTTCCGATTCGGAAAATGTCAACACTTAGTAAAATTTTGGCAAGACTTGGTCTCTCGATCGAGTCGGAAAACCTTGGAAACCCATAAGGGTAGTTCCACGTTTTCCGAGTCGGAAAAGAAGCAACTAAGAACCGAGACCAAGTCCGATTCGGAAAACTATGTCTTCCGAATCGGAAAACATACAATAAGACTCATCGTTTTCCGATGCGGAAAACTTGAATGTTCAAGTTTTCCGAGTCGGAAAACCGAGACTGTTCGAGTTCTCCACTTAGAAACCGCTCAAAAACCGTCGATCTAAGGCCCTAAACTATCAACATTCATCCTAAATCAGTTCATAACAACATTATAAGCAACAATGGATCGTTTTAACGTCCCGAAATCCCATTCCAAGAAGTTTGGGTTTCGGGTAAGTTTTAAGACTTTTAGGCTTCGATCCAGACAATAAAACGCATGATTTAGATGTTAAAACTATATAAGGGTTGATCGTTTACTTACCAGGAATCCGAATATGTAAAGAAATCGACGATCGGAGCAATAACGAGCGAAAACCGGAATCGAGCGCGAAGTGGGTTCGGGTGAGAATTCAGAGAGAAAAAGATGAAAATTTGAATTTTGTGAAAAGTAATTCTTGAAAACCGGTATTTATATTTTTACCGAATTACACTGTGTTTGGGTCAAAAACACTGTGTTTGGCTCTCCTTTTGGCTCTCTTAACCCGACTTTCACCATTTGGCAAAAACCACCCCTGGACTTGAAGTTTGAGTAAACTTACAAACAAGTCCCTGAACTTGTTATTTCAGATAATTTTCAAAACAGACCCTGGACTACAAGTTTCACAAGGTTTGCAAAACGAGTCCCTGAACTTTAAGAAGCAGAAAGTGGCAAAGTTAGACCCCGAACTTGTAAGTTCAGGACATGTTCTCTACCGCCCCCTGAACTTTCAAGTTCACTAAAAGTTACAAGTTCAGCCCTCGACTCCCGAGAAAAGAGACTTACCTGGTTCGTCTCACTGGGTTTAGAGCGAGTCCTGATCTGAAGTAACCAGAAGTCGTTGTGAGGATTCACACCTACAAAAATAGAATATAAGAGTGGTATCCAAGGTGATATGGATCCGAGAACGTTAGTGAGTACACCAAACATTAAATACAGGACTTGTTACTCCCCCTCGATTCATGCAATATCTATAGAATTCCTACAGACTCCCCCTACACACATGCATATAAAATAAGAACTCCCGACTCCCCCTAGACCTCAGGCAGGGAGGTCTAGCATTCCTAACTTGCTTAGGAGAAAAAAGTGACGCTTCTCGTCAAACGGCTTGGTGAACAAATCAGCAAGCTGATAGTCACTCTCAACAAAGTATAGTTCAATATTACCTTTCTCGACGTGATCTTTAATGAAATGATATCGAATGTCGATATGCTTCGTCCGAGAATGTTGAACCGGATTTGCCGTGATCTGTATTGCACTTTTGGAGTCGCAGTAGATGGGAATTCGATGCATGGTGTATCGAAAGTCAGCTAGTTGGGTTTTCATCCACAGAACTTGCGAGCAGCAGCAGGCGGCGGCTACATATTCTGCCTCCGCGGTTGACAAAGAAACGCAAGTCTGCTTCCGGGATGACCAACTGACCAACTTGTCCCCGAGAAATTGACATGCACCAGAAGTGCTTTTCCGGTTGAGCTTACAACCTGCATGGTCTGAGTCTGTATATGCAATTAGTTCAAAACCAGAATCCTTTGGGTACCAAAGGCCAAAATCCGGTGTGCCCTTCAGATACCTAAGGATTCTCTTGACAGCAGACAGATGTGAATCCCGTGGGTCACACTGAAAACGAGCGCAGACACCCGTGGAAAAGACGATATCTGGTCTACTCGACGTGAGATATAAAAGAGAACCAATGATTGCCCTATAAGTTTTCTGGTCAACCGGTTTACCAGAAGTATCTGCAGAGAGTTGAAAGTTTCTGGGCATTGGTGTGGCCGCAGAGTTTGAGCCACCGAAATCAAAACGTTTTAAGAGGTCTTGAACATACTTGGCTTGATTTATGAAAATGCCATCAGGGCGTTGTCGAACTTGAAGTCCTAAAAAGAACGTCAACTCGCCCATCATGCTCATTTTGAATTGGGATTTCATGGTGTTCTCAAACTCTTGGCACATCTCAGGTTTTGTAGACGCAAAGATAATGTCATCCACGTATATCTGAACGATAATGAAATCTTTACCTGATTTCTTGAGAAATAGAGTGGGATCGATAGTACCTTTCTTGTAGCCAACTCCGAGTAAGTAGTCAGTGAGAGTTTCGTACCATGCCCTCGGAGCTTGCTTTAGACCGTAAAGCGCCTTGTCCAAAATGTAGACGTGATTCGGGAATCGAGAATCGACGAACCCTTCCGGTTGCTCAACGTACACTTCTTCTTGAAGGACTCCATTCAGGAAGGCACATTTGACGTCCATCTGATAGACTGTCATGTTTTTGTGTGCAGCATACGCAAGGAAGATTCGGATCGCTTCGATTCGGGCTACTGGCGCGTACGTCTCATCATAGTCGATACCCTCTTGTTGGCGATAACCCTTGGCGACCAGGCGAGCTTTGTTCCGGATGATGAGATTATTCTCGTCGGTTTTGTTCCGGAGTATCCACTTGAGGCCAATGATTGTCTTTCCCCATGGTCGTTCTACCAAGCGCCAAACCTTGTTTCTCTCGAATTCGGCCAGCTCATCTTGCATGGCGATCACCCAGTCGGGATCGGTGAGAGCTTGCCAAACATCAGATGGTTCAAAATCGCTCAAGAATCCACCGAATAGGATCAGATTTTCAGTGTGCTTTGCAGATCGAGTGTTTACGGGTTGAGAGGGACTCCCGATGATCTGGGAGGGGGGATGATCTTTTGTCCACCTGCGAGTGTGAGGGTGAGTGACATAAGCCTGTCGGTTGTTGGTGGCGTCGTTCTCATCTTGCACGACAAAGATCTCTTCTAGGTTCCCACTTGATGTGCCTTCAGCCTGGTTAACCCGCGGTGCAGCCTCTAACCGGGGCTCTCTGACTACCTGAGCATATGATCGTTGGGCCGTGCTTGGGGAAGGTAGTGGAGCTTCTTCTGGAATTGGAGTAAGAACAGGGTGCGGAGTCTGTTCTTGATCAGATGCCGGTGAGGCTGTGGATGAAACTTCAGATGGGGGAGCCGCGGATTCGGGTGTCACGGAGTGAGTTGAAGTGCTGGAGGAGAGCTCCGTGACGAAGGCATCAGATGTCACTGTGGTTGTGGTCGAACCTGTTGGAGCGGGAACTACGATTGGACTCGTTAGAGTGTGCAGATCGTATTCCGCGAGATCTAAAAAGTCTAAAGCAGAAAAGTTAGAAGACGGATCTGTGCTCGGTGGTGAAGGGAACAATTCAGGGAAAGAAGCAGACACACTACTAGAACTAGCATTCAGATAGGTTTCTGATTCAGAGAAATCAACATTTGAGCTTTCCAGGATAGTTCGGGTCCGTTTGTTGAAAACCCGGTAAGCCTTAGAGTTATGTGAGTATCCGATGAAGATAGACTCATCAGACTTAGGGTCAAACTTACCCAAATTATCCCGGTCATTAAGAACATAGCATTTACAACCAAAAACTCTAAAGAAGTCAATGTTTGGCTTACGCTGTTCGACCATCTCGTAAGCGGTTTTACCAGTCCGCTTTACGATCAGGGTCCGGTTTTGCGTGTAACATGCTGTGGAAACGGCTTCAGCCCAAAACTGTTGAGGAACTCCAGAGTGAGCCATCATGGATCTTGCTGCTTCGACCAACGTCCGGTTCTTCCTTTCTACGACCCCATTCTGTTGAGGTGTGTGAACTGCCGAGAAGTTGTGAGTGATCCCCACTTCTTCGAGAAAGGATTGCAGCTTTGCGTTGCGGAACTCTGTACCGTTGTCGCTACGTATTTTCCTCACCCGACGACCCAAGAGAACTTGTGTGCGTTTGATGAAGGCTATGATTCGTTCAGCAGCTTCTGATTTGTCTCGAAGAAATTCAATCCAAGTGAACCTAGAGAATTCATCTACGAGAACCAGCATATACTTCTTTCTGGCGAGACTTTCTACTCTCATAGGTCCACAAAGATCCATGTGTATCAGGTCGAGGGGACTTTGGCAATTCGTATCCATTCTCGGTGGATGAGAGCTTCTGGTCATCTTTCCTTGTTCGCATGCAGGACAAAGAGTATCCTTGGAAAGGCGAAGCTCAGGTAGTCCCCTGACTAATCCCTTAGAAACCAGCTTGTTCATATCTTTGAAGTTCTGATGACATAGTCTGCGGTGCCATAACCAACTGTCCCCTTTTGATGCTTTTGAGAGCAGACAGATTGCATTCT
The DNA here is from genome assembly GCA_030169165.1 of Centaurea solstitialis. NCBI lineage: Eukaryota > Viridiplantae > Streptophyta > Magnoliopsida > Asterales > Asteraceae > Centaurea > Centaurea solstitialis. The sequence continues at coordinate 62,478,397 of CM058046.1, read as the reverse complement.
TCGGGTTAGCTTCAAACTGGGGGTGTGTTTGAGGGATTGAACGGAAGACGGTTGTGTAAAGATTGCCATTTCGCCTGGCGGAGAGAATAGCGTTGTTGTCTTCATCGTTCACGTCACTTCCGTACTGAAAGGTCTTCACCCAGTATCCGTTATCACAGAACTGGCTGGAGCTAAACATGTTGTACCCCAATCCCTCCACATAACGTACACCCTTGATGATGTACTTTCCATTGGTGATTTTTCCCGACCCTAATATCGGCAACGGCGTTCTGTCGGCAGTCTTTATGTATCCCTCAAACTTCTCAACGTAGTCGAAGATGAAGGACCGCTGCCCAGTCATGTGTGTGTGAGCCCCCGAGTCAAAGTACCACACATGACTGATCTGCAAAACAATTAGGCTTGTTTAGGGACCCATTGCCAAATGGGTTCCTTAGGGTCAGAAACAATTGAATTGGTCGATGCAGTCTCCTTTTCGGATTTCTCCTTAGGCTTAGGGGACTGCACTGACGAGGAAGGTTTCCCCTTTCCTCTTTTTCTCCCTCTTCTCTTTCGAGATTTGATTTTAGGCACATCAGCATTAAAGGAATCATAAACACCATAGCGCAGAAAATTGTCAAACATAAAGCACATGTCATTACGCAAAGAGTCAAAAGCATGAGTTAAATGTCGATTACGTTTTACAGACATGTTTGAATTAATTCCTACACTAGGTGGAGCATAGCCAAGACCCGCACGGTTAGGACTATGCTGCTTAGGGAAAGCTTGAAAATAGTTGGGTCTTCCTCGGTGATCCTTCCTCGGTGGCTTCACTTCCTGTCCACCATCCTTCTTCCTCCCATCTGCATTTAGAGCATGGTGTGAGTTAGATGACGGTTTAATAGGAGAAGAGTTGCCACCCTTTCCAGAAGATGTTTTTGAAAATTTAGGATTTGTGGAAGAGAAAGGTTGCTTTGGTTTTAACTGAGAGGTCTCACCCACTTCAAAGCTGCTTGAATTAAGGTCAAGACTTTTAATGGGTTTAGCTGAGTTACGAGCATCGTTAGACTTTGAATGCTTTTTCTGGAGTCCTTTGGGTGCGTGAGGCTTAACTGACTTCTCCTTGTCAGTACCAACACATTTTCCACCCTTAGGGTTACTGTTCTCAGAAACAGGAGCTCGTGACTCAACGGACTTCTCAGTTTTTACAAAAACAGATTTTGGCCCTTTTGGGATAAAGCCTGAAGGATCATCACCTTCATCTAAGAACACCTTCAGATCGTATTCAACATTAGGATCATGGATAGTCTTTGGTTCAGTTATCCTATGGTGTGAGTTGAGGGGTTCATCATCATCTGACAGTAAGGTGTAATAGTCCTCTAAATCCGTAACAGATTTGGTTTGGGGAGTAACTATCGGATGGTTGAGGAGTGGAGTAGTCTTATCATTAACTGATTCTGAAAGGTGTGCACAGTACATGACTTTTCTTTTCAAAATGGAATTTGACACACGTTGGTTGGTTAAGGCTACACGATAATTGATCTTTTCATCATGATCAAGTTCTCTTGTAATTTCTGAATGAACATTTAGGAGAACATACCGTGCCTTAAGATCCGCAACCTTGAGTTGAAAATTAGTAAAGATTGAGGCTGCGGTCTCACACTCTGAAGACATTCTAATTCTCTCGGCATTTGCCTTGATCAAGTCTTTCTTCAAAGTGCGAACCAAGTTGTCTTTTTCAGAAATAAGCACTTTCAGATTCAGTATCTGATGTTGACATGCGTCCAGATCCATGGCTTTTAGTCTAAGTCCAAATATTTCCTTCTCTAGTTCGACCAGGTTTGGACCCTTAGTTGCGGAAACATCCTCTGGTGGGATAACTAAGGTCTCTTCTGAAAAATCCATCTTCCTAGTGTCATAACTAGTGTTAAGGTCTGAGTAGTTGATGGGAGGCATAGCTACCCTAGGTGTTCTTGCCTTGATGCCTTCCCATGTGGACTTAGTGTTGGTTGGATCACTGGCTGGGACAAATATAGGTTTGTTGGGAGTAGGGCTAGTGGGTGGACTGCTAGAGGTGCTGTTCGTTGGACTGACGGTCGTGGTTATGGTCTCACCATTTATAACTTCGGTATATGTGACAGTCTGCCTAACGAATTCCTCGGTCACATGTCCTCCTACTAGGGCAGGTTTGGGTTTGGAGGCGGCCATGTCCTCAAAATTGTACAGATTAGAAGGCGCCTTTTCTAAAACATGGTTTTCTGACAATCCTAGTCCGGGTCTGGCTTTATAGAAAGGATTTTTGTTGGCATGCTGCGTAAGAATGCTCAAGGTCTGTTCAGATTGTCCTCTTTTAAAGTTGTTATCTTCAAGCTCTTGAATTTTGGAAAACAGTCTAGTTCTTTCTTCTGAAAGCAACTGGAATTTTATTTGGAGCTCTCCATGGTCACTGTTAAGTTTCTCATGGGTTTTCTGAAGACAACTGAGTTTGTTTGACAAATTGGACTCTCTGACGCTAGACTCAAGAGTCTCACGATTGTACACTATGGTCAAGTCCTCAAGAGAGCTTTTGTATATGGCACTGTCGATTCTAAATTTCGTGACGAGAGATCGTTCCGATTGGAGACATTTCTCAAGTTCACAAATTCTAGATTCTAACATTGTCACATCATCAGTTAAGTCAGGAATAGTGGATACCTCAGAAGCGTCGAGGTCTCGATATGTGCTGGGGCCAACAGCTTCAGGTCCTTCGAAGTCTGCCATCAAACACGGACCCCCAACAAGATGATCCTCCTCGTCTGAGCTTTCTTCCTCACACACCCAGTTTTCTTCATCGACTAGCAAAGCAACTCCCTTCTCTTTCTTCCTCATCAATGCTGCCTTCTTCTCAAAGTATGCAGCATCCTTGTATCTGACAGGGCAGTTGTTTGCATAGTGACCCAGCTTACCACATTTGAAGCAGGATGTAGTGGCACTAGCGGTCTTTTGAGGAGTTGGGGTAGGAGCACCACTATTCACCGGAGCTGGAGGAGCATTCAACCTTTGATCACCAATCTCAACAGGACCTTGATGATGTCCTTCTCTCGGGGCTTGCCTGGAAGAACCACTCTGATGGTTGCCTTCTGGATAGTTCCTTTCTTGATCTTGTCCATATCCCCGACCACCTTGACTGCCTTCAAATCTTCCATATCTTCCATCATCACGTCTTCCATCTTGGCCACCTTCGTACCCACTGCCATATCCTTGACGATCAATGTATCCTGATTCAGGAGTGTAGTTTCTCTGGTTTTGGCGATAGTTGATATGAGAGACTTGTCCTCTCCAATCTCCCTGATCTCCAGGACCTCCCTGATAGTCCAGGTAGGTGTTATCTCTGTAGCTTCCCCTTGCTTCCCTATACTGGCCTTGATCACCACGGTATCTTCCTGGATGCTGATTCTGATATCTGTCCCCTTGCTGGTATCCTCCTCTTCCTTGATTCCCAAACTGAACTCGTTCCTGCTGGTAGTGTCCACCTCGGCCTTGCCCCATCCTTCCTCCACTGGGGTATCCAGATCCCCTAGGTCTGATGTATCCACGTTTGGAATTCAGCTTTTGTACGCTATTAGAGATGAGGGCAAGGGACTCATTCACATGAAAGAGCTCATCATCAGAGATTGAGATGATTAACGGATCATCTGGATGTTGATAGCTTGGATTATAGTTCGAGTTGAACTCTTGGTAGTTTGAACCATAGTTCCCGTTGAACTCCTGATTGTAGTTCTCCTGATAGTGCTGAGGTGGTGAGTGGTTGAATTGCTGAGGAGATGAGTTGCTGTACTGTTGATGCTGGAAGGGAGCTGAGTTTGATCCTCCACATGGTACTGCCGCGAGTGCCAGAGGGTCAACAGCATTTTTGAACTTGCCGCCAGTGATGAATTCCTCATGCTGAACCATCATGCTAAAAAGGTCATGTAGACCCATAATCCCCAGATTTCGGCTCAGCTGCAAGTTGATCGCCAGATTCTGCCATGCCGATGTCAGGTTCTTCAGGAACTTAACATTCACCTCGTACTTTGACTTTTCTATCCCGAGTCTTCGTAGGTCATTCACGAAGGCGTTCAGTCTTTGATAAGACTCGGAGAGGGATTCGGTTTCCCTGGCTTTGAAGCCTTCGTAAGCGTTTAAGGCACTTTCCTTTTGACTCTCGAGGGCGGTGTCACCTCCCTGCATCTGTTGCTCTATTTCTAACCAAACGTCTCGTGCATTCGTCAGACTATCCACTCTTGCGTACATATCATTAGGTAGAGCCATAATCAGAAGGGTCAGTGCACGCTTGTCAACGAGGTGCCGGGCTCTTTGTTCTGGATTGAACATCTCAACTGGTTTTTCGACTACATATGACGGAAGTTCGGGACACGTATCTGTTTTGGGAACAGCGACAACCGTAACGGTTGGTCGGATTGGGCCTTCACGGATTGACTTCATGAGATTTCCGTCGAGCATGTCTAGGAAGTGTATCATCCGGCGTTTCCATTGCTGGTACTCGCCCATCACCAGGACAGGAGGGCGAGTTTCGGAACCAATCCCCAGGATTTCCTTCGACATTTCTGAGAAAAGAATGAGACCTCCTTGTAAGATTCACTTGGCTTGAACACAGAAAGGTTTTGAAAAAACTGATGTTTCGAGCGCCTCGGGACACAGAAAGCTTGGTAAAAGTAAAAGGATTTGAAAGCAAGCTTAGTGTCGAATTTGAGAAACAAAACGGCAAGAGTTTCGGCTCAAAGAGGCGAAATCCGATTTGGAAACAGATGTTTTCCGATTCGGATTTGGCTCAAAACAATGTGGTGCGGAAAACACTCTTTTCCGATTCGGAAAAGGAGCTTTTCCGATTCGGAAAAGGTGGGTGCGGAAAAAGGGACTCGGAAAAGAGAGAAGTTTCTCAAGAGCAAGACCCCGAGTCAGAGACTCGTTTTCCGATTCGGAAAACAGAGTTTTCCGATTCGGAAAAGGAGAGTTCTCCGATTCGGAGAATGAGCAATTTCCGACTCGGAAAATTTGAGCTGATGTTTCAGCTCTTGTTTTCCGATTCGGAAAACCTGCACAGAAAGCTCGAAAAATTTCTTAAAAACACTTAAAAACCTCTTAAAAATAAGTGTTTAGACCCCCAAAATGTAGGAAAATGCTTAGAAAACTATGGGGAATCACTTAACACTTAATTTAAGCCCTTTTAAAACACCTTTTGGATTGAAAATCCAAAAGTTTTGAAAAACTCAAAAACTTGAAAACCTTTAGAACCTTTTTAAAATCAAACCAAAAGCCAAGGAATCAACAAGATTGGCTCTGATACCAATTGTTGTCCCTAGAAACAATGAAATGCAAGAAGAAATGGATGGAAATCCAATCAAGGAGATGAAATCACTATAAACTTTGATGAAGAACACAACAATGGAGATATAGCCCAATTTAGTAAAAAGGATGATTTCATACATCAAAACCCTAGGAATCCTTTACCTTATATAGGTAGAAGGAATTTTGACAAAGTGACAAGAAGGGCCCCCGAGGTTACAAACCTCTAAACAAGGGCATAACAAAACATACTGTTTACAAAACAAGGAAACTAAACTAGAAAGCAGTTTAAAGATAGAAGATTCTGACTCTTCTCAACACCTGGGTTCTACAGACGTAGAGCACACTCTGGACAAGTTAGATCGCTACAACTTGTCAGAGTGGAACGAAATCAGATCCCTGCTTCCCAAAGCCAACAAGAACTATCGGGCTGAAGTAGAAGAAGTCATTGAAGGACTTATTGCTCGCATCAGAAGGACAACCGAAATACCTGATGACCTGCTCCATCACTCTCCACTCCTATCTCAGCAGCCTGTTCGAAGATCTGCAGGCACCTCTACAAGAAGACCTACACCCTGTCTTCCCAGAATGGTTGTTAAACCTCTGGACCTCTCGATGCTTGATCTTTCATTCCCTCCTGGAATCTCTCTATCTGAAGGACAAGTAATCAGAGAACCTGTTCATGGCATTTGTGTTAGCAATAACTCAATCTTACGCTTTCAGCGCTTCAGTGAGCTACACATAGCGCCATATGAACATCTTTTGACAGTTCTCTTCACTGCACAACAAGATAAGAAAAATCCAGACAACAAAGAGATCATTCGCACTGTCAGAGCTATACTTGATCACAGACTTGCCTTCAGTGACACTCCTGTTCCTGTTTGCGTCAAGACTGAATATATTAGCGAAGAATCTGATAGTTAGATATCTTGTAAATTTTTCTTTCAGTACTCTTGTCATGTACTTTTGTATTTTCCTTACTCTTGTAATATTTTAATGAGATTAATGAGAATGCAATTCAGTGCATTGTACTTCATTCCATCATAGTACTGAAAAAGATCCCTCAAAACAGTAAATGGGACATGTACCTTTATGAGTTCTATTTCCTACTGTTTAGATCTAGACTTAGATTTATTTCTAACCTTTCTAGATTAAGACAATTACTCTGTTGTCTTATCATTATCATTTAGGGGGAGATTGTTGATCCAGCTCTCCTAAGACCTGATGAAATGATAATGATCCTGAATCTTTACTTAGTGAATAGGTTTTTACTTCTGTTATAGCTTGAGGAATTATCACTGAGTCTGTTCAGTGTTATTCCATGTTACTTATGCTGTAACTTAACTTTATAGATCAGGATCAGGATCAGGAGACTAACGAGTCTGTTCTGCAGTCTACTGATCCTGTCCACTGAAGTGAAGACCTCCTCCTGAAGACATTAAGATCATACACAAAGAACCATCAGCGACGTCGAAGAAATAGCTGATGACAGGAACAGCATGCTCGTGATCTGAAGACGGAACTCAGTGATAGCAGTCTGTTCACTATCGTATGACATCCTGAAGATTCATCAGGATACACGTGACCCTGAACTTCCCTAGTTTCAGGACTCTAGTCACTGATCAGTATCCTGATCCTGAAGGATTAGAACAATGTCTTAGTCTAATGCACAAAAGGATAACTCGCCTTTTCTGACACAATAGTACATAAGGGCAGTTACTTTACTGTTCCCTCCGTACTTATCAGACCATAAGGCAACTGTTTACAAACATCCTCTTTTGCACACCATGCAAAGAGTATTTGTTTATAGTAAATAGTACAACAGACCACTCACATTGTGACACGTCACAATAGTAGGTCTGCATGCATTTAATGCATGGAGTATAAATAGGACGTGAAGAGATGTTCTCCATACTTCTTCTTCATCCTAAAATACTCAAGTCCTTTCTCTCTTATCCCCTCTATCTTCTTTCTTTATTCTCTTCTCACTTAGTGCATAGTGAAAGAACTTAGATTGTTTAGTTTAGACTAATTGTCTTTTCTATTTCCGCAACAATCTGTAAATTCATATTGTTTATAAAACAAGAATTTAAAAGTGAGAAAACTGTGTGATTATATTCAACCCCCCCCCCTTCTATAATCCCAAACACTATCCTTACTTGAAGGTCACCTACTTGGGACCAACAGAAACTAATGAATTGGAAGAATGATTAATTCTTTAGGTTTATCCCATATTAATAAAACTAAATATGGTAACTACCCAACAATAGAAAACCCGTTTAATTAAAAGCCCGTTTTGTTTTATTTAAACATTACCATATATTATTTTCCTTATTAATATATATTTAATAAATATTTATTCCAATATTTATCCAACCAAATAAATAATAAACTTATTATTTATTTATCTCTCCAATTAATTAATTAAACTAATTAATTAATTCCCACACAACTAGTAAATCCAATTGACCTTTATTTGAGTGTGTAGCAGTGTGACCCACAAGTGCCTTATAACATTGGATACGGTAATTCCTGTTACTGTCTTGCACATAATCCTCCAGGAACCAACGAACCAAAGTGAGCCACCGAGCCAGCAAACCAAACGAGCCACCAATTAAGCCAATGATTCACAGAGCCATCGAGCCAGGAGCCAAGAGCCAACGAAACCACGAACCAAAACTCCTGAAATTGGCATCACCTTTTACCATAATGGAAAACTCGAAAACACATTTGAAGACCTGAAATGGGGGTACCTTGATGTAACACCCCGTTCCCATTCAGTTAAGTTTTAACTCTATTCGTTAAGTTAGTGAGTTTTGGTGTCATTTATGTAATTTCAGGTAGGGGGACTTGGATGTTATTGTAGAAAGTGGAGGGTGTTGTAGGTATGTGTATATAAAAGGGTTTTCAAGCCAAAACCCTTCTCATTTGATCCTTAGCCGATTTTGGAGAGAAAGGGGGAGAACTTGGCATTTTCGAGAGATCGTTTGCAAGAAGGGAATCGTTCAACCGAGATAGCAAGTAGCATTGTTTATTGTTGGTGATTATTCTAAGGTAATTGATGTTGTTTATGTGTTTTACATGTTAGTTTGCAAGTTTGGTTCAAGGGTTAGGGTTTTGTTGATTGTTAAGAGAATTAGTGATATTTGGACCACCAATTGGGTATGTTGTTGTTAGTTTGGTCCTAAATTATTTGTGGTATTTTGTAGAGCCTGGAATAACGAATCTATGGATTTTTGAATCGGAAAAATTGGGGTTTGGATGTGAAAGTTATGCCAAAAAGATGAAAACACGATTTTTGGTTCGTGCTGAATTTGCAGCACCTAGCGATCGTTAGGGGACAGGCTAGCGATCGCTAGCTATTGGAAAAAGAGGCTCATGGTCGCTAGCTTGATAGCTAGCTCGGACAGAAGTGGTGAAAATGCTAGCTAGCGATCGCTAGCCTGATAGTTAGCGATCGCTAGCACCCTGTTTTGTTGTGAAATCTTGTTTTGGCCATAACTTTTGCGTTTCAACTCCATTTTTTATTCTGAAAGGACCATTGGGTTCGTAATTGAATTACTTACCCTTTTAGATAGTCTAGTTCAGTTCTAGACTAAGAGTTACGGTTATGAGTCTTGAGGTGTCTTGAGACGTTATTTATGTGTGCCATACGATGATTTGATGTATAGGTGTTTGATACTCCATCGTGTAGTGTGTTGACTGTGTTAGTTGTGAAGCGAACTAAGGTGAGTACATTAACTTGCGTTCAAGTTTGATATGCATGTGATCATGATGTATATGTTGTTGATATGTGAACTGGCATGTAATATTCACGATAGTACCTATGGTGGTATTCGCTACCCCTAGGAAAGTTGGGTTCAGAGGCCTGATACCAGCGTCAGTATGATGCTCTTGGTGGATACACTTTGAGTAAGGTTCATGATACATGTCCAGTTCAAAAGACTTTTAAAGGATTTTTGGAATGATGAACGTTAAACTTCTTATCAAAATGTTTAGTTTGCAAAATGGATTTTATTGAGACTCGTTATTTCTTTTAAAGTTGTTTAGTTTGGACCCATTTTGGGAGAATTTATTTCCCTTTTATTTAAATACAAGCTTCCGCTATGTTTGGTTACTTATTTTCGTTAAATATCGTTAAATTATGAAAGTGGTTGTTACAATTGGTATCATAGCCTAGGTTTGAGGGATTCGGGTGTTCACAAGTAGTGAATACTTGAACTCAAACCCGGAGTTCGTGTTTTCAAAACAAAGTAACCAATGAAAAGAGAAAAATCTGTTCTTAAGAAGGGATGGTGGAACTGAACTGAGATCCGAAGCATCAAGACGGGAGTGAGCACCCTAAACTCTATTGCGTTGTTAGTAAGCATGTCTTGTCAAATTATGTATGAATATCATGAGATTATTATGTTTAACTGTTAAGAATGCAATAGATATGTAGTTGAACTAATGATGCCATGATGAGTGATGGGACTCTTATATTGTTATTGTGAATGCATGAATGATATTATCATGGTTATGTGAATATATGGAATGTTATGACAGGATCACGTAGATGTCAGACGTATGTATAAAAGTTGAACAACTTAGAGATGCCTATGACACTATAGGTATAGACGGTTACTACTAAGAGTGCTAGTGGTACCTTATGATTATGTGTTATGTGTATGACTAAGTTTAGAAAGTAACCCTTCTCATTATGAGGAAAAGGCTAAACGAGTAGCGTGTAAATTATAATGGTATAAGAGCCCATACCATTGCAATTACACTGTACTATTGAGGCTTGACTAAATTATGGGAGTAGTTATGGACTGACTGAAGTCATGGGTTAGGGGAAATAGATGCATGAAAGCTATTTAGCTTACTAAGAAGGATAGTGAGAGTTACTCACTAGTAAGGTCACTTAATTGCGTTGTTAGCTAAAAAATTATGTACTTGCATCAGTATGGTGACTACAAGGAGAACTGGTAAACGTCCAAGTGATGAGGAGGAGCATGGAATCCCGGATTTGAGGGGAATCATCGCTGCCGAGGTCGGGGAAGTTTTGCACGACTTACTACCGGGTCTTTTCGAACAAATGAAAAGGAGTTGACCCAAGTGGTCACTCAACAAGTCAGCTCCGCCATGGCTAGCCAAGGAAGCGGGGCGGGAAGCTCGAGTACCGGTCAGAATCGGGTGGTTGGGTTCAAAGATTTTGCTGCATGCCAACCGCCACATTTTGGTGGAGAAAAGGATCCGATCATTGCCTCGAGGTGGATCTCCTAGGTAGAGGGAGCCTTTCTCACTAGCTTTTGCCCAACTGAGGTAAAGGTGAGTGATAACTCCAAAATTATACATGTTTTGGTCGTACTTAATTGATTGAATTTATCCCGTTTCTCACCCAATTCTGATCTGATTACTCACATTTTGGGCTAAATCATACTTTTGTAGGTTGTGGAGGCCTTGGAACGGAAAAGTACGAAAAAAGGCGGAAAAGCGTGGAAATTGGACAAAGTCAACTCAGAAAGCTTTTCGCGTCCGTGAAATTTTAAGCTTGGCGTCGCGAAGTGAGCCAATTCTAGAATGTTCATGCTTTTCACCGACTTCGCGTCGATTCTGAAGATTCTCGTGCCGCGAAGTAGGCAATGACCCTCGACGGAAGATTCCAGAACTTGCTAAAAAAGGAAAAATAGGGTTAATTAAGTGCCTCGCGCCGCGAAGCTGTTGCCTCGTGATCGCGAAACGAGCCCACGAATGCCTTTTAAATACCAACCTCCTCCTTCAGTCCAAAAATCATCACCAATCATCTAGCAGTTACATCTTTTCATATTTTCTTAGTTTGATTAGTGAGAGAGAGAGTTGTGCCGATACGAGTGATACGATCTACTCGGAGTTTGTTCTCCGGTTCTCGATCATCTGTTGCTGTACGGTCGGTATAATGTCTTTCTTTTATACTATGTTTACTGTTTTTATTATGTTTAGTGAGTAGTCTTATTTAGTGGTACTTATTGTGGTAGATGAACCTTGTGGATGATGTTTTTATGAATTAATTGATTAATGGTTTGTTATTGGTTTATTGAGTGTGATTTTATGGTTCCAGTTTGATTCGTATTGTATGGTTATTTGAACTCGTTGGTTGGGTGTATCTGTTTGACCTAGATAGATAGACTCCGTTAGGTTAATCAACCTTTCTTGACCTTCACTTCGGTAACACGGAGAGTTGTGTTAGGTGGTTAGCTCAGACCGAGAGCAGCTAGATAGTAGAATTACGTGCAATAGTGATAGAATTGGGTGACTGGTACTAGATTGCCTGACAATCAGTCTATGTATTAGGACTAGGAAGACCAACCTAGTTGACAACCATAATCATCGCATGTTAGGGTGTCCTAGACTTAAATTCTTACAATAACCAATACAACCATACCTTTGGCAAAGTTGAATCATCCACTTGGGGAGTCGTTATTACCATGATAAGTACTACTATTTTCTTTTATAAAGTTTAAATCATCTTCTTTTTGCTTCTTAGTTATTTATTTATCTTTTAGTTAATTAAACCATTTTCCTAAAAACCCCCCATAATTCTAGATTAATTAAACTAGTTAAGATTATTAGTCTACATAACTTTACCGTTCCCAATGGTTAGAATGATACCTGGACTTTCCTACACTATATTACTCGCAATCAGATACACTTGCATGTGAATGTGGTAATTGTGGTTAGGCATTAGAGGTTAAAATTTGTTTCGCTTTTTATATATAATATTTACCGCATCAAGTTTTTGGCACCGTTGCCGGGGAACGGTAGTTTTTAGATTTTTAGTCTTTATTAGTTTTGTTAATCGATCCTTGTGAGGGATTCCATCCCTTGCAAGTTTTTCTCTTTTTAGTTTTTAGTTAATTGTTTTTATCTCTTTGTTTCCCGCAAGTTGCCCGTAATTGTTTGTTGTGGTTTCAGTCACGACGGAACTGTTAGAGGCATTTGAGGAACCGGAGAGGGAATTCAGAAAAAGAAACAAAAAGAAGTCAAAAGGCAACAAAGTTCGACTGCGAGCTTTGAATTTCGAAATGGGAGACGATGCACCAATGTGGACCGCCCGGAGGACCGCTCCGACCGTACCCACCAATGCGATCATGAAGCCAAACTTAGACAAGGAGATCCCGGGGAAGCTTCTTCACATGATTAAGGATCTTACCTTCGACGGGAAAAACGATAGCGATCCTATCGTGCATTTGGAGAACTTTGTGGATATTTACCAAATGAGTGGTAGCCTAGTGGTAAGGCTTGGGCACTACATAGTGGTGAACCCGAGTTCGAGCCCTGGGGGACGCATTCTGGAGGTACGGGGGCTTCGACCCCGGGCTGCATGCTTTAGCAGTCGGGCTGCGGCCCAAAAATTGCCGAGGATTAGTCTGGGCCCAATGTGGTCTGGGATACCTCTTCCAAAAAAAAAACTTTGTGGATATTTGTGATTTGTTCAAAACCGAGGAAAATCGAGATGATGCGATTCGTCTTCGAGTTTTTCCTCTTACGCTCGCCGGAGAAGCAAAAGCTTGGTTACGATCTTTGGAACCGAGTTTGATCACCACTTGGGAAGGACTTCGTTCAAATTTCCTTTCCCGATTTTTCCCACCATCCAAAATTGATAAGCTATGAGCCGAAATCTGATCCTTCCGACAAGATGATGAGGAGACGATATCCGAATCGTGGGAGCGATTCAAACACCTTCTAAATTTGTGCCCGAGTCACGGATTAAGTAAGAGTGATCAAGTTCAAACTTTCTATAGTGGACTTGGTTATTCTTCTCGAGCTACATTGGATTCATCCGCCGGGGGTGTATTCATGTACAAGACTCCCACGGAAGGATATAAGTTTCTCAAGGACATGTTAATTCACAACATAGATTAGAGGACGGATAAGCGCTTGCAAATTCCGAGAATGGCCGGGAAAATCTCAACCGACTTCGACCCATCCGATGAACTTGCCGCAATGAAAAACCAACAGGTTAAGTTTGAACGTAAAATTGAGGAGCTAATAAAATCTGTTCATGCTTTGCAAGTTGGATGCGAGGAGTGAAAAGGACCGCACTTAACAAAGGATTGCCCGAACCGTCCGATGATGACACCCGAGGAGGTACACTATCTCAATCGAGGCGACTACCAAGGAAGGTGGAACAACAACCGAAACTTCAACCCAAGACCTCCCGGTTTCTTTGCACCGAACCAACAAAATCAACGAATGGAGGGAGAGCCACGTGTTTCCATCGAGGACCGACTCATCCAATTCATGGACGCTCAAAAGAAGTTACAGTTTACCTATTTCATCTTCTGAATTTAAAGGTCTTGCTTTGTTAGATACGGGTGCTGCACTTAACATGATGCTTGTTTCTTATTGTAGAAAATTCGGGATCAAAAAGTTTGCACCAACGGATTACCGATACCGAGGAATAAACGGATACATGACTACACCGTTGGGGATAGCGGAAGGAGTTCCGATACGCATCGGAAATTTCGTCTACTATACAGACTTCATCATAGCCAACCTCCCGAAGAATGCGGAGATTCCAATTATTCTCGGGAGAGCTTTTCTACATACCGCCCAAGTGAACGTCGACATGTGCAACCAAGTGTCGAGTTTGGGATATGGAGATAAGAGGATCTACTTCAATCCCGATGGAGAGCCGGTTACCCATCTTGATACACCTTATGAGGACCCTTCTCAAGTCTATAAGAAGAACACTGGCCGCCCACTACTACCTCACGAGCATATGAAGAAAACGGAGGACTATCCAAACCCGATACATCAAAAGAATAAATCACCCGACGGGTTGGGACCCTCCAAGAAGGAGCATAAAAAAAAGGGCTCGTCAGCCCGATGAGCCAAGAAATGAGCCAAAAGTGGGGTCGAGCACTAGACCCATTAAAAAATGAAGCGCTTCTCGGGAGGCAACTCGAGTATTTTCTTTCCCTTTTCATTTTTAGTATTTTCGTGTGTGTTTTTACTGATATTTTTGCTTGTTATTGCTTAGGTAACCATACGGAGGGGATATAAACCAAAAACAAGAAAATCCGACGCGGAACGAAAATTTTGAAAATCGGATTCAAAGGCAATTTCGCGATCGCGAACTTTTAAGTTCGGCGACGCGAATATGGCTTCCCGTTATTTCAGGTAAAAGTTTCGATCTTCGCGGCGCGAGTGTTCTGTTTCGCGACGTGAAATTTAAAATTATGGTATTTTTTCAGAAACCGCTCGTTTCGCGACGCGAAGTTCTTTTCTTAGCGACGCGAAATCGGTCCAGAAGGGGTTTTAAACCTTTCTTCCTTACTTTTTCAAAACACAAAACCCTAAATTCTCTCTAGGCGCCTAGATACCCTTTCACGAACCTGCGAAAATCGAAATTCTTGAGCTTCAATTTCATCATCCATGGCTTCAAAGGTATGTATCCTAACTTGATTTCGTCGGATTAGATTGCTTTGGTGAGATTTGACCTTCTATTTGGGCAACAATGGTGTTTTCATGCTCTTGATAGATTTAAGCTTACTCTTGAAACTCCATTGTTTGGTTTTTGCTATTATTTGATGCATGCTATGAGCTTTGATTGCAATTTCATTTTAGCATGTGATTTGGTTAATGAATCTAGCTTGAATATGCTTTAATGATAAGTGTGGGGATTTTGTACCAAAATCCCCCACCTTTGTTTAACTCTCTAGATTTGTTTTTGTTGGGAACTTGACTAAAAGTTCAAGTGTGGGGATGTTTCACACCCCCTTTGTTTTGGATTTTCACGCATGCATTCGTATAAGTTGAACTTGTTAGTTTTGATTTTGTCTTGCACTTATCGATCACATTTAGCTAAGACAATTTCTTTTTGAATTTTTGTAGAGACAAAAGACCCGTTCTTCGACCTCCTCCGCTCCCACTTTCCGTGCACCGGATGGGAGCCATGCATTCACCTACTTTATGAACGATCCTACATTGAACGCTCAAAAGCGTACCGAGTACCGGGACATAGTAGCTCGGCTTGCACCCCGTCAAATTTTCGTGCCGAGGAGAGTTGATTGGAATCTTCTCCGATCCATGGGTGTTGAGAATGAGATTTGGGCGATACTTGAGAAGCACGCCTACGATGAAGATGGCACCGAGTACTACATTTGCCATGCTTGGGAGCGTGTCTTTGACATTGCCGAGACCCTCTATCGCGAGCTCATCATCGATTTCGTAGCCACTTTCAGGTTTGACGCCGTGAAGGCCCTCGAGGAATTCTACCAACCATGTATGTCGTTTAGACTTGGTGGGATTTGGCGATCACTTTCCTTGACCGAGTTCGGTGTGGCTTTGGGGATCTATACCCAAGCCGAGGTGGACGCCCCCGGTTTTGTGGAGTACATGTGGGCTAGCGAGAAAAGGCAAGACGGTTTTGATCCTCGTTTGGCTTGGGCGATTCTTGGTGATGGTGATTATGGTAACAACCTCAAGGTTAAGGGTTTTCTCTCTTCTTCGGACCGACTTCTACATCGCATGCTTGTTCACGCGGTGAACGCCCGTTCCTCGAGTGAGGAAAAGGTCTCGACTTATGACCTTTGGATTCTTGAGCGATTCTCCATGGAGGACAAATATCCGAATGCCCCTTACATCATTGCCGTGCAACTCGCTAAGGCGGGTGGTTATCGTGAGGGAAGTCGAATGGTTGGCGGACAATATGTCACCCTTCTCGCCAAGCACTTCGGTATCTTAACCGCGGGTGCTATTTCTTCGATGACGAGCCTAGGCGAGATGGGCTTGATCGATATGGACCAACTCCGTGGGATGGGGATCGCGATGGAGGAGCACTTGCTTAGTGGAGATCGGAACATGTGGATTTCAAATCCGCAAGCTTATGGAGCGAGGAGAGAAAGGCGAAGCACGCAAGAGCCCGGTAGCACGAGTGGGGTGAATGAGGAGCAACAGGCGGATTGGACGACATACTCGGGGTATCAAGATTTGAGTAACCGCCTCTCGGAGATGTCTTTATCTTATGGCCGGCATCATCAACGGATGGAGTACAACACTACGGAGGCTCTCCACCAAGCTAATTGACAAAGTGGAGTGATGAACCAAATGGACTCCCACTTTGGTATTGAGCCGAACACTGCTTATGCTCCATCGCCGTTTTGGCCGTTCTCCGAGGACACACCGCCCGGGTTCCCAACTTTCGAGGATTGGCGCAACCAACCTCGTAACCCTTATTGATCTTTATCTCTTTATCCGATATGGTTGTCTAAACAATTTTATTTCTGCTTTTGTTTGGCTGTTTGTTTGAACTTCTTTTATTTTGTTTGGTTTGCTTAGGTTAATTTTTAGTTTGCTTTAGTTTGTTTTATTTTATTTTGTTCTTTTTACTTTTACTTTTTCTTTTTGATAATAGATACATCAGTTTATGATCTTGTACCGCGCACGATTCCAGAATATTCTCTCTCAGATCAGATCAAGTCACATAACCCGGGAAGTTTCTCCTTTTCCCAATTACTCCTTACCTGTTTTAATTGTTGCATTGAGGACACTGCAAATTTTAAGTGTGGGGAGGGGGTTATGTAGACTTAACTGTTTAAATGGGTTCACTTTTTGCTTTTTGAATTGTCGTTTTTCAAATTTTTGATAGCTTTGAGACTTGACCCCAATTTTTTTTGAAATCTGAGATTGTTTTTGGAACTTAGTTGCTTGCATAGGAGAACACTAATGAGATTATTTGAGTAAAAGGATACCTTGGAATACCAATTACCATGAGTGCCTCACCCTATTCCTTTGAGAGATTGAGCCTAATTGATTATTCATTTTGTGAGGAATACCGATGTTGACCCAAGGTAGAACTTGTCGCTTTGAATGCTTGTCGAGACCACATAAGAGAAAGTATTTATCACCATTGCACTGATAGAGGCCTTCGTTTCTAACCCTTTTAGCCTTCGTTAGATAACCTCATCTTAAGGTTATTTAATTTGCCTAGCCGAATCTTTGAAAGTGTTCAACTTTAACACTTTAACCCTTGAAACCATTTTGAGCCTTAGCCTTTCATTTCTTTACCCATATCACCTTATATCCCTTTAGCCTATTTTTTATCTATCTTTTGGCCGTGACTTAAATTTGAGAAATTGAGATGTTGTGATCCATATTTTTCATATCTGACAAATAAAGTGGGATTGATTTTCAGCAAAAAGTAAAGAAAAGAAAGTGATGACTCAAAGAAAAGAATAGAAAGAAAAATCAAAAGAAAGAAAAGAGTCAAAGAAAAGAAAAATGAGCAAAATAAAAGAAAAAATTCGAGCCACAAATAAGGAATATGCTTAGGCCGATGCTAAGAGAAAAAGAAAAAAAAGCGCATAATTCCAAAAGTCAGATTTTTCTTAAAGATGTTTGGATCATTACTGATTGAGTCTCTCGAGTTTTTGTTGCATTCTTAGTCACTTATATATCCTTTATCCTACCCTTTACCCATAGCCTAACATTACAACCCTTAAGTCCTTGATGCGGTAATTATTGTATATAAAAAGCGAAACAAGTTTTAACCTCTAATGCCTAGCCACTGTCTTACCACATTCACAGGCAAGCGTACCTGATCGTGAGTAATATAGTGTAGGAAAGTCCAGGTATCGTATCTACCACTAGGAACGGTCAAGTTTACGTAGACTATTAATCTTGGCTAGTTTAATTAACCTAAAGCTTTGGGGGGTTTTTATGAAAAAGGTTTAATTAATAAAAAGACAACTAAATTAACTAAGAAACTAAGAAAGCAAATAAAGATGAATTAAAACTATAAGAATGAAAACAGTAGTACTTATTATGGTATAGTGATTCCCCAAGTGGATGATTTAGGCCAAAGGTTTGGTTGTTTTGGTTATTGTAGGAATTTAAGTCTGGGACACCCTAGCATGTGATTATTATGGCTGTCAACTAGGTTTTTGGTCCTCCTAGTCCCAATACATAGACTGTTTGTCAGGCAGTCTAGTACCAATCACCCAATCCTATCTCTATTGCACGGTATTCTACTACCTGGTCGCTCTCGGTCCGAGTAACCACCTAACATAACTCTCCGGGTTACGAAGGGAAGGTCAAGAAAGGTTGATTAACCTATCGGAGTCTATCTATCTTGGTCCAACAGATACACCCAACCAACGAGTTCAAATAACCAAAAAATATGAATCAGATCGGAACCATAACATACATTAAATGAACCAAAAACAAACCAATAATCATTAAATCATAAAATCATCATCCACAAGGTTTATCAACCATAATAAGTACAACTACTAAAAACTACTCACTGAACATAATAAAATCAGAAAACAAGAGAGTAGAAACAGACATTATACCGACAGTACAACGACGGACGATCGAGAATCGAACCCCGTAGTGTATCGGCACAATACTCTCTGTCTCTCAAACACTACAGAACTCAGAACTACACACAAATTTTCTCTCTATGAAAACTGAAAGAGGAGGCCAGTATTTAAAAGGAGAGACTCGGAGCCCGTTTCGCGATCGCCAAGCGGCATCCTCGCGGTGCGAAACACTTAGGTCAAACCCTGGATTTCAACTTTGACGAACTTAGCGGCGCCAGACTTGGAATTTCGCGAATGCTAAATGGCTACTGGATTGTGTTTGTGCAATTTTCACGTTTTCTCACCTTTTTCCGTACTTTTCCATTCCACGGCCTCCAAAACCTATAAAAGTATGAATAAGTCCAAAGTGTGAGTAAATAGACCAGAAATGGGTGAGAAATGGGGCGAAATCATTCCATTAAGCATAACCAAAACATGTATAATTTTGGTGTTATCAAAATCCCCACACTTAAGCTTTGATTGTCCTCAATCAAAAGACTGAAAGATAAGAAAAATAACGCCAAAATTATCTCCACCCAAGATCATTCAGGAGAACAAAGAATACTCACACAATTGAACACAAGAACAAGACACATCAAGCAATTGGATACCAAGATCAACCTTTTACCCTCACATAGTATGAATGACAATTTAAAGTGTATCTCTCGGGGGTAAAAGTGTATATATGAAAAGTGATCACACCAATACTCGACTTATTCCCGCATGCATAAGCTTGTCACCAAATCTAATCTCCACCACTGAGAAGTTGTCAACCGTCAAGAGGACTTTAGGGTTGTAATGTTAGGCTAAGGGTTAAGAGTAGGATAAAGGATATATAAGTGACTAAGGGTTGTAGCAAAAACCTGAAAACCAATCAGTTCAAGATCCAAATTAAGCATCTGACTTTTGAGATTTTTAGAGCTCGGGATTTCTATCACTCTCAATTTTATATCGGCCTAAGCATATTGCTTATTTGTGGCTTCGATATTTTTCTTTTCTTTTTTCAGCACATCGACTCTTTTGATTTTGCTTTTTCGATAATGAGTCGTTTTCTCTTTTACTATCTTTCTCTCTTTTTTTTTCTTTTCTTTTCTTTTTCAAGCTCTATTTTTTTTTCTCGAGTAGCAACTATGTTGCTTTTTACGCTTTTGTCTCTTTTTTTTCATAATCCATTTCTCTATTTGTCAGATTTCATAAAACAGATCAAAAACATAAAAAGTTTTCAACTTTGAGCTACGGCCAAAAGATAGATTAAAAAACGGGCTAAAGGATAAATGATATTGGGTAAAGAAACGAAAAGGCTAAGGCTCAAAAGGGTTACAAGGGATAAAGTACTAAAAGTGAGTACTTTCAAGAATTCGGCTAGGCAGATTAAATAACCTTAAGATGAGGTTATCTAACGAAGGCTAAAAGGGTTAGAAACGAAGGCCTCTATCAGTGCAATGGTGATAAATACTTCTCTTATGTGGTCTCGACAAGCATTCAAATGACAAGTTCTACCTTGGGTCAAAGTCGGTATTCCTCACGAAATAATAAACAATCAGGCTCAAAATCTCAAAGGAATTGGGTCATGGGTGAGGCACTCATGGTAATTGGTATTCCAAGGCATCCCTTTACTCAATTAATCTCATTCAGTGTTCTCCTACGCATGCAACTAAGTTCCAAAAAACAATCTCAGATTTTGAAAAAAAATGGGGTCAAGTCTCAAAGCTTTCAAAAATTTGAAAAACGACAAACCAAAAAGCAAAAATTGATCCCATTTAAACAGATAAGTCTACATAACCCCCTCCCCACACTTTAAATTTGCAGTGTCCTCAATGCAACAGTTAAAACAATTAAGGAGTAATTGGGAAAAAGAGAAACTTCCCGGGTCATGTGATGAAATCTGTTCTGATCTGAGAGAGAGTATTCCAAAATCGTGCTCGGTTCAAGATCATAGATCGCTGTATCTATTACCAAAAAGAAAAAGAAAAAAGTAAAAACGAACAAAGGAAAATAAACCAAACTAAGCAAGCAATTAAAAGTCTTAAATCCTAAACAAACCAAACAAAAATAAAAAGATGTTCAACCAAACCAAACACAAACAAAGCAAGAATAAATTGTTTAAACAACCATATAGAATAGGAGGTAAAAGAGATAGAGATCAATAAGGGCCACGAGGTTGGTTGCGCCAATCCTCGAATGTAGGGAAACCGGGCGGTGCGTCCTCGGAGTACGGCCAAAAAGGTGATGGAGCATACGCGGTATTCGGTTGAATACCGAAGTGGGAGGCCATTTGGTTCATCACTCCACTTTGCCAATTTGCTTGGTGGAGAGCCTCCGTTGTGTTGTACTCCATATGTTGATGATGTTGGCCATAGGACAATGACATCTCCGAGAGTCGGTTACTCAAGTCTTGGTAACCCGAATATGCCGTCCATTCCGCCGGTTGTTCTCCCGCGTTCGCCCCACTCGTGCCTCCTGTCTCTTGCGTGCTTCGAGGTGCTCTCCTCGTCCCATAAGCTTGAGGGTTGTGAATCCACATGTTTTGGTCCCTACCGATCAAGTGCTCCACCGTCGCTATCCCCATGCCACGGAGTTGGTCCATGTCAATCAAACCCATCTCACCAAGGTCCGTCATCGAGGCAATGGCACCCTCCATTAGGATACTGAAGTGCTTGGCTAGAAGCGTAACGTACTGGCCACCAATCAATCGACTCCCCTCTCGATAACCACCCGCCTTAGCGAGCTGCACGGCAATAAGGTACGGAGCATTCGGATACTTGTCTTGCGTGGAAAGTTGCTAAAGAAGCCAAAGATCATACGTGGAAACTTTTTCCTCACTCGAGGAACGAGCATTTACCGCGTGAATGAGCATGCGGTGCAAAAGTCGGTCCGAAGAAGCAAGAAAACCCTTCACTTTGAGATTACTACCATAGTCACCATCACCCAAGATCGCCCAAGCCAACCGAGGATCAAAACCGTCTTGTCTTTTCGCAGTCGCCCACATGTATTCCACAAATCCGGGAGCATCAACCTCATCTTGGGTATATATCCCCAAAGCAACGGCAAACTCTACCAACGAAAGCAATCGCCACACTCCATCGAGTCGGAACTTCATGCATGACTGATAGAACTCTTCGAGGGCCTTTATGCCATCGAAACGGAAAGTGGCCACGAACTCAATAATAAGCTCGCGGTAGAGGGTCTCGGCAATGTCAAAGACTCGTTCCCATGCACGGCATATGTAATACTCGGTGCCATCTTCGTCATAGGCGTGCTTTTCGAGTATCGCCTTGATATCGTTCTCGACTCCCATGGATCTAAGGAGGTTCCAATCAACTCTCCTCGGCACTAACACTTGACGAGCGAGAAGCCGGTTAACTGTATCCCGATATTCCTCATGCTTCGGAGCGTTCAAAGTTGGGTCGTTCATGAAGAAGGTGAAGGCGTGGCTCCCATCCGGTGCACGGAAAGTAGGAGCGGTGGAAGTTGACGAGCGGGTCCTTTGTCTCTACAAAAATTCAAAATACCATTGTCTTAGATACATTTGATCAATAAGCGCAAGACAAGGTTCATACATATCAAAACCCAACAAGACAAAGCTTCCACGACTAACAAGTTGAACTAACGAATGCATGCGTTAAAACCAAAACAAAGGGGGGTGTGTAACATCCCCACCCTTGAACTTTTAGTCCAACTTCCATCAAAACCAATCTATAGCTAATTAAACAAGAATGGGGGATTTTGGTGTTATCAAAATCCCCACACTTATCATCAAAGCACATTCACTAGATTAAACAAACAAATAGCATGCAAGAATGAAATCTCAATCAAAGTGTATAGCATGCATAAACCAATAAGCACTAAACAATCAATGGAGCCTCAAGAATAATCTAAAACCTATGAAAGCACAAAAACACCATTGAAGCCCAAATCAAGATCTAATCTTACCAAATCAAGCCAATCCCATGAAATTAAGTTTAGGAAACATACCTTTGTCATGAAGAATGATGAAATTGAAGCTCAAAAATTCCGAATTTAGCAAATGCCTAGAGAGAATTAGGGTTGTGTACTTTGAAAAAGTGAGAAAAAGGGGTTTAAAAACTCGTCTGCACCGATTTCGCGTCGCCAAACAGATAGTTTCGCGTCGCGAAACGGGCGGTTTTCGAAAATTTTACCCTAATTTGAAAACTTCGCGTCGCGAGACGGCCTCTTCACGTTGCGAGATTCGAAAATCTTACCTGATACCAAGGCTGGCTAACTTCGCGTCGCCAAGCTTAAAAACTGGCGATCGCGAAGAGTCTTCTGTTTCTACTTTTTGAAAACCTTCATCGCGTGTCGGATTTGCTCGATTTTAGCTTCTATCTCTTCCGTATGGTCATCTAAGCAATAACAAACAAAAATATTAGTAAAAACACACTTGAAAAATAGTAAAAATGAAAAACGAAAAAATTGCTCGGGTTGCCTCCCGAAAAGCGCTTCATTTTTTAATGGTTCTAGAGCTCGACCCCTTTTCCGGCTCATTTCTTGGCACGTTGGGCTGACGAGCCCTTCTTCTTTCTATGCTCTTTCTTGGAGGGTCCCGACCCGTTGGGTGTTTGATCTTTTTGATGTATCGGGTTCGGATAATCCTCCGTCATCTTTGCATGTTCATGAGGGAGTAGTGGGCGGTTCGTGTTCTTCTTGTAGGCTTGAGAAGGGTCCTCGTAAGGTTCATCGAGATGGGTGACCGGATCTCCGTTGGGATCAAACTAGATCCGCTTATCTTCATACCCCAAGCTTGACACTTGATTCCGCATGTCGGTATTTACTTGGGCGGTTTGTAGAAAAGCTCTTCCAAGAATTATCGGGATCTCCATGTCCTTCAGAAGGTTAGCTATGATGAAGTCCGTGAAGTAGACAAAGTTTCCAATTCGAATCGGGACTCCTTCCGCTATCCCTAATGGTTTGGTCATGTATCCATTCACCCCTCGGTATTGATAGTCCGTTGGTATGATCTTTTTGACTTCCATTTTCCTACAATAACCAACAGGCATCATGTTAAGTGCGGCACCTGAATCTATCAAAGTAAGACAATTAAATTTACAACATGAAATAGGTAAATTGTAACTTCCCGGATCATGATTGATAGGTGCAATGTAGATGAGTTCATCTTCCGCCGCCTTCTCTTTCTCCTTCTCTTTGCCTTTATCCTCCTTTTTCGGTATCACGAACTCCGTATATCCGCCTTGCTTTCTGTCTTCCTCCTCATCATCGCTTGAAGAAATGGGTCCTTTGAGTCCTAGATGCTCAAACGAAATGGTGAACCCCTCCGAGTCATAGTCCGTGGCATAATCAGGTTCACTACCACTATCGCTCTCCACATACTTCTTTGTGTAAATATCCGTCCACTTCTTCTTTGATGGTTCTCCGGTCATCATGAGCATTAGTTTCGCGTTCTCTACCTTCGGGTTGACTTGGGTTTGCGTTGGCAGCTCCCCTTGAGTCCTTTCACTTAGCAATTGCGAAACACGACCAACCTGCAATTCCAAATTCTGGATAGTACTTTGATGGTTACGTAAGTATGAACCTACCTCATCATTGAGCTTCTTTTGTGCATCCATGAATTGGAGAAGTCGGTCCTCGATAGAAACGCGCGGCTCTCCATCCGTTCTTTGGGTTTTTTGATTCGGTGCAAAGAAACCGGGAGGTCTAGGGATGAAGTTACGATTGTTGTTCCACCTCCCTTGAAAGTCGCCTCGGTTGAGGTAGTTTACCTCTTCGGATGTCATCATCGGACGATTCGGACAATCTTTAGTTAAGTGTGGTCCATTGCACTCCTCGCATCCAACCTGCGAAGCATGAACAGATTTAATTAGTTCTTCGATTTTACGTTCAAACTTTACCTGTTGGTTTTTCATTGCGGCTAGTTCATCGGATGGTTCGAAGTCGGTTGAGATCTTTCCGGCCATTCTCGGGATTTGCAAGCGCTTGTCCGTCATCCAATCTATATTGTGTATGAGCATGTCCTCGAGAAGCTTGTATCCTTCCGTGGGCATTTTGTACATAAAGACACCTCCGACGGATGAATCCAATGTGGCTCGTGAAGAATAAGCAAGCCCACTATAGAAAGTTTGGACTTGCTCACTCTTACTCAATTCGTGACTCGGGCATGAATTTAGAAGGTGTTTGAAACATTCCCATGCTTCGGATATTGTCTCCCCATCATCTTGTTGAAAGGATCGGATTTCGGCTCGTAACTTGTCAATTTTGGATGGTGGAAAAAATCGGGAAAGGAACTTTGAGCGAAGTCCTTCCCAGGTGGTGATCGAACTTGGCTCCAATGATCGTAACCAAGCTCTGGCTTCTCCGGTAAGTGTAAGAGGAAAGACTCGAAGGCGAATCGCATCATCTCGGCCGTCCTCCGTTTTGAATAGATCACATATGTCCACGAAGTTCTCCACGTGTACGATAGGATTGCTATCGTTTTTTTCCCGTCGAAAGTGAGGTCCTTGATCATGTGAAGGAGCTTCCCCGGGATTTCCTTGTTTAAGTCCGGCTTCGTGATCGGATTGGTGGGTACGGTTGGAGCGATTCTCCGGGCGGTCCACATCGGTGCTTCGTCCCCCATTTCAAAATTCAAAGCTCTCGGGCGAACTTTCTTGGCTTTTGATTTCTTTTTGTTTCTTTTTCTGAATTCTCTCTCCGGCTCCTCAAATGGCTCTAACAGTTCCGTCGTGACTGAAACCACAACAAACGGTTACGGGAAACTTGCGGGAAACAAAGAGATAAAAATAAAATAAATAAAAACTAGAAAGCGAAAAAACTTGCAAGGGAAAGAATCCCTCACAAGGATCGATTAACAAAACTAATAAAGACTAAAATCTAACAACTACCGTTCCCCGGCAACGGCGCCAAAAACTTGATGCGGTAATTATTGTGTATAAAAAGCGAAACAAGTTTTAACCTCTAATGCCTAGCCACTGTCTTACCACATTCACAGGCAAGCGTACCTGATCGTGAGTAATATAGTGTAGGAAAGTCCAGTTGGGAATGGTCAAGTTTACGTAGACTATTAATCTTGACTAGTTTAATTAACCTAAAGCTTTGCGGGGTTTTTATGAAAAAGGTTTAATTAATAAAAAGACAACTAAATTAACTAAGAAACTAAGAAAGCAAATAAAGATGAATTAAAACTATAAGAATGAAAACAATAGTACTTATTATGGTATAGTGATTCCCCAAGTGGATGATTTAGGAATTTAAGTCTGTGACACCCTAACATGTGATTATTATGGCTATCAACTAGGTTTTTTGTCCTCCTAGTCCCAATACATAGACTGTTTGTCAGGCAGTCTAGTACCAGTCACCCAATCCTATCTCTATTGCATGGTATTCTACTACCTGGTCGCTCTCGGTCCGAGTAACCACCTAACACAACTCTCCGGGTTACGAAGGGAAGGTCAAGAAAGGTTGATTAACCTATCGGAGTCTATCTATCTTGGTCCAACAGATACACCCAACCAATGAGTTCAAATAACCAAAAATACGAATCAGATCGGAACCATAACATACATTAAATGAACCAAAAACAAACCAATAATCATTAAATCATAAAATCATCACCCACAAGGTTTATCATCCATAATAAGTACCACTACTAAAAACTACTCACTGAACATAATAAAATCAGAAAACAAGAGAGTAGAAACAGACATTATACCGACAGTACAACGACGGACGATCGAGAATCGAACCCCGCAGTGTATCGGCACAATATTCTCTGTCTCTCTAACACTACAGAACTCAGAACTACACACAAATTTGCTCTCTATGAAAACTGAAGGAGGAGGTCAGTATTTAAAAGGAGAGACTCGGAGCCCGTTTCGCGATCGCCAAGCGGCATCCTCGCGGCGCGAAACACTTAGGTCAAACCCTGGATTTCAACTTTGACGAACTTGGCGGCGCCAGACTTGGAATTTCACGAACGCTAAATGGCTACTCGATTGTCTTTGTGCAATTTTCATGTTTTCTCGCCTTTTTCCGTACTTTTCCGTTCCACGGCCTCCAAAACCTATAAAAGTAAGAATAAGTCGAAAGTGTGAGTAAATAGATGTAACACCCCGCTAAAGCGGAAACACGAGGTGTGACAGTCTAGATTTCATAGCGATAGGAGATAAATAACACCAATCATTCATTATAAAGAAATTTAAATAGCGTTTACAAGTTGTACAATCCAACCATAAGTTAAAGTTTACAGATCTTTTACAAAATAATAGTAAATATCACAACTAGATTGGTGATCACAAAAATTCCACAAAAAGCCCTATCAAACCTTCGGATTTCCTGAAAAGCATGTTAAAACAAGTGTCAACTACGAGAGTTGGTGAGTTCACAGGTTTTCATATGCACAAAACAGTTTAAATGCAACAATTTTTTTTTTAGTGAACCCTTTCGTTCACTCAGTTTTCCATAAGCCAGTTGTAGTGAATTCATTTATTCACTCAATTTTTATAAACAGTTATAGTGAACCCGTTCATTCACTAAATTTTCGTAAAGAGTTATAGTGAACCCGTTCATTCACTAAATAAACAGTTATAGTGAATCCGTTCATTCACTACCAACACGTGAGTAAATTTCCCGGGTGATTTGTTAATCGCATGATATTTATCCTGTGAGTTACTACAATCCTCCATTTCATGACATGCTACGCCCCTATCTTATCACAGCGGTGGGACTAAATCCCACGCGTGTAAAATTTTTGTTCAATACAGTGCACCTCTCACTCGTCAGTTTAAGGTGGGTATGTCAATCCAAATAGCGCTATCCACATGTATTATAGGCCCATTGTTATGAGTTAATAGTAGTTTTCCGGGGACTTAAACATTTTGTTCTCACTATATCATGCTTAAAACGCATCAAATTTAACTCACTATACATTTCATTTCATTTCATTTCATTTCAATTCATAACATTTTCACAAATCCATTCACAATCATTCATAACATGCTTTTCACCCCAAAACGCATAAAAAACGGTAAAAAGTGGAGCTGTGAATACTCACCTCGAGTGATTAGCGTGCAAACAAACGTTAGTGCGTTTTCGTGTCTCGGCTCCGAATCTAGAATTGCCCTAAATCATAAGTATTTAACGTAAGTTCTAAATCCAACGGTCCATAATTTAGTAAATTGTACCGATATCCATTATAATGCCGTTACGTTGTTTATATAGTCCAATATAGTAAAAGCTTGTTTTGGTGTATTTTGAAGACTTCCAACTATTTTGGAAAGCTTAAAATTCATAAAATTGGATTTTTGTAAAATTCCAGAATCTGTCCAAAATATCAAGTTGTAAAAATGCCACTTTTAAGCTTAGGTCCACCAAATGATAAATCCTCAAATTTTTACCCTCTGATTTAGGGGATGTTAGGAACAATCTCACCAAATTTCACAATTTTTAAAGGTGTTTTACTATTTTTAAACATTTTTGCAAAATCAGTGGTACCCCTTTATTTTTCAGAAATACCTTTCAGTGAAGTTTAATTCATAAATAATTTATTACACCACCAAATCACGAATTTCAAAAGGGATTTTCTAGCCAACACATATACCAAGCTAATGAGACAAGTTTCACATCATTTGAGTGATTTTTGAGGGAGATATGGCCTCTTAAAGTTGTGCATGTGTAATCTGCCACCAAGGGACAGCCTACACCACTAACTTGTTTTCATTGGTTGAACCCTCAAAACTCCTCTAAATGACATGATTTTGGACTCTTTAGAAAGCTAACTCAGAGTACTTGAGTTTTGAATCAAAAATCGTGCATTTTAGATAAGTTAACAAAGAGATAAGCATGCATGAAGATGAATAAACTTTCCTGACTAGAAGCTGATGAGCATCAAAAAGTTTTTAGTTGGTTGAATGGGTTTCCCTTCGAATTTTTGGGTGATTCAAAATGGATTTTCTTCCTAACACATCAAATTTCAATCCATCAAATTTTTGTAAGAAAATACTTCTGTTTACTATACTTTTACAACGTCTAAACACACATGCAAGAATCTGTCCAGATTCTGTCCTCAAACAAAACTCAAATTTCTCTCTTATAAAACATGCAACTCATCAAAATTTGGGGTTTCTTTGATTTCACACCCAATACCTCATCCAATAACATGTAACAAGCAATATTTTAAATAAAAATCAAGATGATTCTTGCATGCAATCATCCATGAATTTCCAGCTTCTAAAATGAACTAAAAACATCAAAATTGGGGTTTTTCACCCTTTTCTTGTGTATAAGGAGGAAATTCATGGGATTTCACCTTCTAGTGGATATTTAAATCATCCATGGTGTTCATCCTTATCTCCAAAACATCAAGAACATCATTCAACCAAAAGAAGAGTTTAAACATTAAGAAATGCAAGAAAAAGCACCAGAAGTGCTAAAAAAATCGAAACTAACATACACCTTTTACTCTTACCTTGATGATGAAACTATTAGGGTTTTTGAAACTTTGATTTAATCTTCTAAAAACTCAGATTTGAAGATGAATGTGGCTGATTTTCTTGAGAGAATTTGAGAGAGAAAAGAGAGAGTAGAGAGAGAGAAATTTGAAAAAATGGAATGATGAAAATGAATGGGGAAAAGGTGAAATGAGTATTTGTGATGGAAAGAAAAGAGAGAGAGGTAATTGGAGGAGAGGGGTGGTGGCCGGCCATGGGGTCCCACCCACCTCTTTTCATATTTTTTTGTTTGTTAAAATAAAACAGTGTAATTCTATACTGTTAATTCGACGCAGTACCGGGTTTTGGCGCTTTTTCGGCCAAAACTGACTTTTTCAAAGGCCGAATTGGATTATTTGGAACAGTTTATTTTCATTTTTAAAAAAGTAACATATTTTATACAAGTTGACTTTAAAACTTGGCATTATAGGATTTTCGGACGATTTCGGACCGGTACGGGCTTTTTCGGGCAGTTTTCGGGACTTTTAGGTTTTCGCCTAAATTTTTCACGCAAACTAACCTAGACTATTTGGGCAACTTAAATACTATATTTTTGCCTACGGAAACGCTACTGAGTGATTAAACGAGTAGCTAACCTGAAGGTCAAAACTGTCAGTTGTCACATTTACCCCTGGTTGAAAGAAATTTCGTCCCGAAATTTACTTCTTGCTGCTACCACAGGGGTCTTTAGTGAATAAATGCGGGTACTTGTTTTTCATGAAAGTCTCCCGCTCCCAGGTGAACTCTGGTCCGTGCCTGGAATTCCATCTAACCTTGAGGATCTGTATTTTACTGCGTCTAAGTTGCTTGATTTCTCGATCAAGGATTTCAATTGGTTCCTCCGTGGTACGCAGTTGTTCATCGATCTGGATCTTCTCCAGAGGTAAGACTACTGTCTCTTCTGACAGGCATTTCTTCAGATTGGACACGCGGAAAGCGTCAAGGATAGAGCTGAGCTCTGGGGTAAGTCCAATCTGTAAGCGACTGGTCCGATTCTTTCCAAGATCTCAAACGGTCCAACAAATCGAGGGCTCAGCTTTCCCTTCTTTCCAAATCTTATTAGCCCTTTCCAAGGCGATACCTTCAGTAGTACCGTATCACCAATCTGGTATTCCAGCGGTTTCCGTCGATTATCAGCGTAACTTTTCTGGCGATCCCTGGCTGCTTTAAGCTTTTCCTGTACCAGCTTAATCTTTTCAGTTGTCTCCTGTACGATGTCAGGCCTAAGCAGTCGACTCTCTCCCACTTCCAACCAATTGAGTGAGGATCTACACTTGCGTCCATACAGTGCTTCGTACAGGGCACACTGAATACTTGTATGGTAACTGTTGTTGTAGGAGAATTCAACCAAAGGTAGGTGATCATCCCAGCTACCTCCGAATTCCAACACACATGTACGTAGCATATCCTTCAGTGTCTGTATAGTCCTTTCTGTCTGACCATCGGTTTGTGGATGATAGGCGGTGCTCAAATCCACACGAGTACCTAATGCTGTCTGCAGCGATTGCCAAAATCGCGAAGTGAATCTACTGTCTGTATCGGAGATGATCGAGATTGGCACTCCATGTCGCATAACTATCTCATCGTCATACAATTTCGCGAGTCTATCAATGCTGTAAGTTTCTCTTATTGGCAACAAGTGCGCAGATTTCGTGAGTCGGTCAACGATTACCCAAATCGAATCATGGCCCTTTTTAGTCCTGGGCAACTTGGTCACGAAATCCATTGATATTCGTTCCCATTTCCATTCTGGGATTTCTGGTTGCTGTAATAGTCCAGACGGTTTCTGGTGTTCTGCCTTGATTCTTGCGCAGGTTAGACATTTGCTCACATAAGTGGCGATATCTTTCTTCATTCCAGGCCACCAATAGTGTTCCTTCAGTCCCTTATACATCTTGTCAGAACCTGAGTGTATCGAGTACCTTGATTGATGAGCCTCATCCATGATCATTTTCCTTAACTGATCGACTTTTGGGATCCAAATTCTATCCTTGAAGTAACGCACTCCATCCGTTTTCTTCTCAAACTCTTTCTCCATCTGGTGTAGAGTTTCTTTCTTCAAGTTATCAGCCTTCAGAGCTTCTCTCTGAGCTTCCAGTATTTGACTTTTCAGGCTGGTCTGCACTATCACTCCCATTGCTCGTGTCCTTGTAGGCTTCACTCGTTCCTTCCTGCTTAGCGCATCAGCTACAACATTCGCCTTCCCTGGGTGATATTTAATCTCGCAGTCGTAATCGCTGAGCAACTCAACCCATCTTCTCTGCCTCATGTTCAACATTTTCTGATCGAGAACATGCTGGTGGCTCTTATGGTCCGTATAGATGGTGCATTTGGTGCCGTAAAGAGAATGTCTCCAAATCTTAAGGGCAAACACCACTGCTCCGAGCTCCAAGTCATGAGTGGTGTAGTTCTTCTCGTGGACCTTCAGTTGTCTGGATGCATAAGCGATGACTTTCTCGTTCTGCATTAAGACACATCCCAAGCCTTGATGTGAAGCATCGCAATACACCACAAAGTTATCCGTTCCCTCGGGTAACGCCAGAATAGGTGCATTGCACAACTTATGCTTGAGCAATTGAAACGCTTCTTCTTGTTTCTCTCCTCAAATAAACTTCTTGTCTTTTTGCGTTAAAGTTGTCAGCGGCTGCGCAATTTTGGAGAAATTTGCAATGAATCGCCGGTAGTAGCCTGCCAGACCGAGAAATTGTCGAATTTCTGTCGGTGTCTTCAGGGCTTCCCATTTCTTTATAGCCTCAACCTTGGCTGGATCGACATGGATTTCTTCCTTGATCACTACATGACCTAAAAAGTGCACTTCACGGATCCAAAATTCACACTTATAAAATTTTGCGTAAAGTTCCTCGGTTTTGAGCAACTCCAGTATCAATCTTAAATGCTGCTCATGCTCCTCCTTGCTTCGTGAGTAGATTAGGATGTCGTCTATAAAGACAATCACAAATTTATCCTAGCACGGTCGAAGTATCCTGTTTATTAAATCCATAAGCACTGCTGGAGCGTTTGTCAAACCAAATGGCATGACCGAGAACTCGTAATGACCATACCGAGTTCTGAACGCTGTCTTGACGGTATCTTCTTCACGAACTCTCATCTGATGGTATCCGGATCGAAGATCAGTCTTGGAGAAGTAAGTAGCTCCTTGCAATTGGTCGAACAAATCATCGATGTGCGGAAGAGGGTGCCGATTTTTTTTATAGTGATCTTGTTCAGCTCCTTATAGTCTATACACATTCGAGAGGATCCGTCCTTCTTTTTGACGAACAAGACCGGGGCTCCCCAGGGTGAAGAGCTGGGTCGGATGAGTCCTTTATCTAACAGTTCTTGAAGCTGCTTCGACAGTTCCCACATTTCCGATGGCGCTAGACGATATGGTGACTTTGCTACAGGGGTCGCTCCTGGGACTAGATCGATGTGGAACTCCACCTGCCTATGCAGAGGTAGTCCGGGTAACTCTTTCGGGAACACTTCTGGATAATCTCTTACAACAGGAAAATCCTGAATTCGTTTCTCTTTTACTTCCTTATCTACAATGGGTGCTAAATATGCTACGCTCTCATTCCTTAAATGACTCCGCATTTTTATGCCTATCCTTATGCTAGATCTTGGTGAACCTCTTTAGTTCCAATTGCGAATGCCCTTCCTTGAGCCTTGCATCCTTAATCTCTTTGATTGGCTTGCGTTGCTTTGTCCCTCCTTGTGGTGTTAATCGTGCCGCTTTTCAGCATGAGACACCTATCTCAAAAGTGGTTTGGGGTTCCGCACTCTTAGCACCCTTTTCGGTCCTTCTGACCTTCCTTTCCTTTCTATAGTAACGAGTAGTGTAACCGACTAGGTTGTCCTTGGTACCCAAAATGCAAGCTTCTGGGTGATTGCAACTGTAGCTAGTACATTTTGGATGAGAGTCCATATACTGTCTTGACTCATGGGTCTTTAGTCCAAAATTTCTGACTTCTTTTCGACTTTTATCTGAATGACCTTGGGTTGTCTCTTCTGACGGGTGCTCTATTTTATTTCATTACATTCTTTCCATTCGATGGATACTATAACTTCCTTATTTCTTCTATTTGCGACAAGGTCGCTAGTAACTTGAGTGACTATAGTAGGTACGACTTCCCGGACTTATTGGGCTATCAGTTGAGCAATGTTGATCGATTAATTCTCACGGTTCACTTTCTAGCTACGTGTGTTTCTTCTGGAAAATGCGGTTCTAAATCATTTGTAAAATGTATGTTTGATTAAAAGTTGTTTTTAATAAACGTTCGAAAATATATTTGTATTTTATTTATGAGAATTTCCTTACAATAAAATCGATAAGAACGTCCTTGTGGTGAAGTAAAGATTAGTTTCATAAAAACTTAATAAATATCTGAAAGGGTCAAAATTTTGATGCTATTACATCCTTAAAATATTTTACTCACCCAAGCTAAGGTTTAAATGGGATAACCAAAAGTACACTTTGAAATTCTTACAAATTCACGTGAGTTACAATCGAAAGGATCAACTTTTGCCAACAGTATTACCACAACTGGCCAGTACAAGTCAACTCTCCTAGTCGTCCTTCTTGTCGTCATAACATTTTCTACAACATTGGTGGTACCTTCCTCCAAGAGATGCGCCAACTTTGTCAACTAAATTATGGCCTGATTCTATCTTAATGCCCTGCTTCGACTATTTTGCAGTCCGTCGGCGAGTGTTCGCATAACTCGAGCCTCTCCTTGTGCCATTCTAATAATATAACCGATCAATATCCCCGAAAGGATATGAAATGATCTTGCGTTATCCAGATGACTTATCGCCAGTCCGCTCCGAATGGTTGCCGCAACTGTCTTCTGAGTTGTCTCATATGAGGTGTTGTGAGGTTCGAAGGTGGATCGATTGAAACGTCTTTGCTTGTTACTCCGATGTCGGAATCGTAATGCCTAGACGGGTCTTTCTCCGAAGTCTAAGTAATGGTGTTCGGCATAGTGATTGTAGTGTCCGCATAACTTATTAACGCGCCTTCAAACTACTAGTGACCTCCTAAGTGCTAACGCAAGAGTGTTCAACAAAGGCGTTACTTTACTTAAACGCGTAAGTGCTATAGTAGATATCAGAATCATGATGTGCTTATGTGAACTCACACGGTTTATGTTTTTCAGGAATTTTTTTCGAAGGTTCCAACTTTTAAACTCTAACAGTATGACTAGTTCATAAGTCTTATCCTACTTATATCATGGCTAGGCGTAGGTGATCAGGCTCCGCATATCTATGATATATCAGAATAACACCTATCCTAATCATCTTAGCAGTAAAATTCTCCTAAATTTTGAAATCTTTGATTTTGAAAAGTTTTGGTTGCCGTACTTGGTATTTAAGAAAAACCGACGTGTATCAAAACAACACCTATTCTAACCACACTAGTATTTAAATTCTCCTATACTTCGAAATCCTTTAATTAAATGTTTAACTTCTTTTTGAAAAAGGTTGGTTATAGTACTTGGTTTTTATGAAAAACCGATGTTCTCTATAACCTATGGCTCTGATACCAAATCTGTAACACCCCGCTAAAGCGGAAACACGAGGTGTGACAGTCTAGATTTCATAGCGATAGGAGATAAATAACACCAATCATTCATTATAAAGAAATTTAAATAGCGTTTACAAGTTGTACAATCCAACCATAAGTTAAAGTTTACAGATCTTTTACAAAATAATAGTAAATATCACAACTAGATTGGTGATCACAAAAATTCCACAAAAAGCCCTATCAAACCTTCGGATTTCCTGAAAAGCATGTTAAAACAAGTGTCAACTACGAGAGTTGGTGAGTTCACAGGTTTTCATATGCACAAAACAGTTTAAATGCAACAAATTTTTTTTTTAGTGAACCCTTTCGTTCACTCAGTTTTCCATAAGCCAGTTGTAGTGAATTCATTTATTCACTCAATTTTTATAAACAGTTATAGTGAACCCGTTCATTCACTAAATTTTCGTAAACAGTTATAGTGAACCCGTTCATTCACTAAATAAACAGTTATAGTGAATCCGTTCATTCACTACCAACACGTGAGTAAATTTCCCGGGTGATTTGTTAATCGCATGATATTTATCCTGTGAGTTACTACAATCCTCCATTTCATGACATGCTACGCCCCTATCTTATCACAGCGGTGGGACTAAATCCCACGTGTGTAAAATTTTTGTTCAATACAGTGCACCTCTCACTCGTCAGTTTAAGGTGGGTATGTCAATCCAAATAGCGCTATCCACATGTATTATAGGCCCATTGTTATGAGTTAATAGTAGTTTTCCGGGGACTTAAACATTTTGTTCTCACTATATCATGCTTAAAACGCATCAAATTTAACTCACTATACATTTCATTTCATTTCATTTCAATTCATAACATTTTCACAAATCCATTCACAATCATTCATAACATGCTTTTCACCCCAAAACGCATAAAAAACGGTAAAAAGTGGGGCTGTGAATACTCACCTCGAGTGATTAGCGTGCAAACAAACGTTAGTGCGTTTTCGTGTCTCGGCTCCGAATCTAGAATTGCCCTAAATCATAAGTATTTAACGTAAGTTCTAAATCCAACGGTCCATAATTTAGTAAATTGTACCGATATCCATTATAATGCCGTTACGTTGTTTATATAGTCCAATATAGTAAAAGTTTGTTTTGGTGTATTTTGAAGACTTCCAACTATTTTGGAAAGCTTAAAATTCATAAAATTGGATTTTTGTAAAATTCCAGAATCTGTCCAAAATATCAAGTTGTAAAAATGCCACTTTTAAGCTTAGGTCCACCAAATGATAAATCCTCAAATTTTTACCCTCTGATTTAGGGATGTTAGGAACAATCTCACCAAATTTCACAATTTTTAAAGGTGTTTTACTATTTTTAAACATTTTTGCAAAATCAGTGGTACCCCTTTATTTTTCAGAAATACCTTTCAGTGAAGTTTAATTCATAAATAATTTATTACACCACCAAATCACGAATTTCAAAAGGGATTTTCTAGCCAACACATATACCAAGCTAATGAGACAAGTTTCACATCATTTGAGTGATTTTTGAGGGAGATATGGCCTCTTAAAGTTGTGCATGTGTAATCTGCCACCAAGGGACAGCCTACACCACTAACTTGTTTTCATTGGTTGAACCCTCAAAACTCCTCTAAATGACATGATTTTGGACTCTTTAGAAAGCTAACTCAGAGTACTTGAGTTTTGAATCAAAAATCGTGCATTTTAGATAAGTTAACAAAGAGATAAGCATGCATGAAGATGAATAAACTTTCCTGACTAGAAGCTGATGAGCATCAAAACGTTTTTAGTTGGTTGAATGGGTTTCCCTTCGAATTTTTGGGTGATTCAAAATGGATTTTCTTCCTAACACATCAAATTTCAATCCATCAAATTTTTGTAAGAAAATACTTCTGTTTACTATACTTTTACAACGTCTAAACACACATGCAAGAATCTGTCCAGATTCTGTCCTCAAACAAAACTCAAATTTCTCTCTTATAAAACATGCAACTCATCAAAATTTGGGGTTTCTTTGATTTCACACCCAATACCTCATCCAATAACATGTAACAAGCAATATTTTAAATAAAAATCAAGATGATTCTTGCATGCAATCATCCATGAATTTCCAGCTTCTAAAATGAACTAAAAACATCAAAATTGGGGTTTTTCACCCTTTTCTTGTGTATAAGGAGGAAATTCATGGGATTCACCTTCTAGTGGATATTTAAATCATCCATGGTGTTCATCCTCATCTCCAAAACATCAAGAACATCATTCAACCAAAAGAAGAGTTTAAACATTAAGAAATGCAAGAAAAAGCACCAAAAGTGCTAAAAAAATCGAAACTAACATACACCTTTTACTCTTACCTTGATGATGAAACTATTAGGGTTTTTGAAACTTTGATTTAATCTTCTAAAAACTCAGATTTGAAGATGAATGTGGCTGATTTTCTTGAGAGAATTTGAGAGAGAAAAGAGAGAGTAGAGAGAGAGAAATTTGAAAAAATGGAATGATGAAAATGAATGGGGAAAAGGTGAAATGAGTATTTGTGATGGAAAGAAAAGAGAGAGAGGTAATTGGAGGAGAGGGGTGGTGGCCGGCCATGGGGTCCCACCCACCTCTTTTCATATTTTTTTTTTGTTAAAATAAAACAGTGTAATTCTATACTGTTAATTCGACGCAGTACCGGGTTTTGGCGCTTTTTTCGGCCAAAACTGACTTTTTCAAAGGCCGAATTGGATTATTTGGAACAGTTTATTTTCATTTTTAATAAAGTAACATATATAAGTTGACTTTAAAACTTGGCATTATAGGATTTTCGGACGATTTCGGACCGGTACGGGCTTTTTCGGGCAGTTTTCGGGACTTTTAGGTTTTCGCCTAAATTTTTCACGCAAACTAACCTACACTATTTGGGCAACTTAAATACTATATTTTTGCCTACGGAAACGCTACTGAGTGATTAAACGAGTAGCTAACCTGAAGGTCAAAACTGTCAGTTGTCACATTTACCCCTGGTTGAAAGAAATTTCGTCCCGAAATTTACTTCTTGCTGCTACCACAGGGGTCTTTAGTGAATAAATGCGGGTACTTGTTTTTCATGAAAGTCTCCCGCTCCCAGGTGAACTCTGGTCCGTGCCTGGAATTCCATCTAACCTTGTGGATCGGTATTTTACTGCGCCTAAGTTGCTTGATTTCTCGATCAAGGATTTCAATTGGTTACTCCGTGGTACGCAGTTGTTCATCGATCTGGATATTCTCCAGAGGTAAGACTACTGTCTCTTCTGACAGGCATTTCTTCAGATTGGACACGCGGAAAGCGTCATGGATAGAGCTGAGCTCTGGGGTAAGTCCAATCTGTAAGCGACTGGTCCGATTCTTTCCAAGATCTCAAACGGTCCAACAAATCGAGGGCTCAGCTTTCCCTTCTTTCCAAATCTTATTAGCCCTTTCCAAGGCGATACCTTCAGTAGTACCCTATCACCAATCTGGTATTCCAGCGGTTTCCGTCGATTATCAGCGTAACTTTTCTGGCGATCCCTGGCTGCTTTAAGCTTTTCCTGTACCAGCTTAATCTTATCAGTTGTCTCCTGTACGATGTCAGGCCTAAGCAGTCGACTCTCTCCCACTTCCAACCAATTGAGTGAGGATCTGCACTTGCGTCCATACAGTGCTTCGTACGGGCACACTGAATACTTGTATGGTAACTGTTGTTGTAGGAGAATTCAACCAAAGGTAGGTGATCATCCCAGCTACCTCCGAATTCCAACACACATGTACGTAGCATATCCTCCAGTGTCTGTATAGTCCTTTCTGTCTGACCGTCGGTTTGTGGATGATAGGCGGTGCTCAAATCCACACGAGTACCTAATGCTGTCTGCAGCGATTGCCAAAATCGTGAAGTGAATCTACTGTCTGTATCGGAGATGATCGAGATTGGCACTCCATGTCGCATAACTATCTCATCGTCATACAATTTCGCGAGTCTATCAATGCTGTAAGTTTCTCTTATTGGCAACAAGTGCGCAGATTTCGTGAGTCGGTCAACGATTACCCAAATCGAATCATGGCCCTTTTTAGTCCTGGGCAACTTGGTCACGAAATCCATTGATATTCGTTCCCATTTCCATTCTGGGATTTCTGGTTGCTGTAATAGTCCAGACGGTTTCTGGTGTTCTGCCTTGATTCTTGCGCAGGTTAGACATTTGCTCACATAAGTGGCGATATCCTTCTTCATTCCAGGCCACCAATAGTGTTCCTTCAGTCCCTTATACATCTTGTCAGAACCTGAGTGTATCGAGTACCTCGATTGATGAGCCTCATCCATGATCATTTTCCTTAACTGATCGACTTTTGGGATCCAAATTCTATCCTTGAAGTAACGCACTCCATCCGTTTTCTCCTCAAACTCTTTCTCCATCTGGTGTAGAGTTTCTTTCTTCAAGTTATCAGCCTTCAGAGCTTCTCTCTGAGCTTCCAGTATTTGACTTTTCAGGCTGGTCTGCACTATCACTCCCATTGCTCGTGTCCTTGTAGGCTTCACTCGTTCCTTCCTGCTTAGCGCATCAGCTACAACATTCGCCTTCCCTGGGTGATATTTAATCTCGCAGTCGTAATCGCTGAGCAACTCAACCCATCTTCTCTGCCTCATGTTCAACATTTTCTGATCGAGAACATGCTGGAGGCTCTTATGGTCCGTATAGATGGTGCATTTGGTGCCGTAAAGAGAATGTCTCCAAATCTTAAGGGCAAACACCACTTCTCCGAGCTCCAAGTCATGAGTGGTGTAGTTCTTCTCGTGGACCTTCAGTTGTCTGGATGCATAAGCGATGACTTTCTCGTTCTGCATTAAGACACATCCCAAGCCTTGATGTGAAGCATCGCAATACACCACAAAGTTATCCGTTCCCTCGGGTAACGCCAGAATAGGTGCATTGCACAACTTATGCTTGAGCAATTGAAACGCTTCTTCTTGTTTCTCTCCTCAAATAAACTTCTTGTCTTTTTGCGTTAAAGTTGTCAGCGGCTGCGCAATTTTGGAGAAATTTGCAATGAATCGCCGGTAGTAGCCTGCCAGACCGAGAAATTGTCGAATTTCTGTCGGTGTCTTCAGGGCTTCCCATTTCTTTATAGCCTCAACCTTGGCTGGATCGACATGGATTTCTTCCTTGTTCACTACATGACCTAAAAAGTGCACTTTACGGATCCAAAATTCACACTTATAAAATGTTGCGTAAAGTTCCTCGGTTTTGAGCAACTCCAGTATCAATCTTAAATGCTGCTCATGCTCCTCCTTGCTTCGTGAGTAGATTAGGATGTCGTCTATAAAGACAATCACAAATTTATCCTAGCACGGTCGAAGTATCCTGTTTATTAAATCCATAAGCACTGCTGGAGCGTTTGTCAAACCAAATGGCATGACCGAGAACTCGTAATGACCATACCGAGTTCTGAACGTTGTCTTGACGGTATCTTCTTCACGAACTCTCATCTGATGGTATCCGGATCGAAGATCAGTCTTGGAGAAGTAAGTAGCTCCTTGCAATTGGTCGAACAAATCATCGATGTGCGGAAGAGGGTGCCGATTTTTTTATAGTGATCTTGTTCAGCTCCCTATAGTCTATACACATTCGAGAGGATCCGTCCTTCTTTTTGACGAACAAGACCGGGGCTCCCCAGGGTGAAGAGCTGGGTCGGATGAGTCCTTTATCTAACAGTTCTTGAAGCTGCTTCGACAGTTCCCACATTTCCGATGGCGCCAGACGATATGGTGACTTTGCTACAGGGGTCGCTCCTGGGACTAGATCGATGTGGAACTCCACCTGCCTATGCAGAGGTAGTCCGGGTAACTCTTTCGGGAACACTTCTGGATAATCTCTTACAACAGGAAGATCCTGAATTCGTTTCTCTTTTATTTCCTTATCTACAATGGGTGCTAAATATGCTACGCTCTCATTCCTTAAATGACTCCGCATTTTTATGCCTATCCTTATGCTAGATCTTGGTGAACCTCTTTAGTTCCAATTGCGAATGCCCTTCCTTGAGCCTTGCATCCTTAATCTCTTTGATTGGCTTGCGTTGCTTTGTCCCTCCTCTTGGTGTTAATCGTGCCGCTTTTCAGCATGAGACACCTATCTCAAAAGTGGTTTGGGGTTCCGCACTCTTAGCACCCTTTTCGGTCCTTCTGACCTTCCTTTCCTTTCTATAGTAACGAGTAGTGTAACCGACTAGGTTGTCCTTGGTACCCAAAATGCAAGCTCCTGGGTGATTGCAACTGTAGCTAGTACATTTTGGATGAGAGTCCATATACTGTCTTGACTCATGGGTCTTTAGTCCAAAATTTCTGACTTCTTTTCGACTTTTATCTGAATGACCTTGGGTTGTCTCTTCTGACGGGTGCTCTATTTTATTTCATTACATTCTTTCCATTCGATGGATACTATAACTTCCTTATTTCTTCTATTTGCGACAAGGTCAGTAGTAACTTGAGTGATTATGGTAGGTACGACTTCCCGGACTTATTGGGCTATCAGTTGAGCAATGTTGATCGATTAATTCTCACGGTTCACTTTCTAGCTACGTGTGTTTCTTCTGGAAAATGCGGTTCTAAATCATTTGTAAAATGTATGTTTGATTAAAAGTTGATATTTAAATCATCCATGGTGTTCATCTTCTAGTGGATATTTAAATCATGGGATTTCACCTTCTAGTGGATATTTAAATCATCCATGGTGTTCATCCTCATCTCCAAAACATCAAGAACATCATTCAACCAAAAGAAGAGTTTAAACATTAAGAAATGCAAGAAAAAGCACCAAAAGTGCTAAAAAAATCGAAACTAACATACACCTTTTACTCTTACCTTGATGATGAAACTATTAGGGTTTTTGAAACTTTGATTTAATCTTCTAAAAACTCAGATTTGAAGATGAATGTGGCTGATTTTCTTGAGAGAATTTGAGAGAGAAAAGAGAGAGTAGAGAGAGAGAAATTTGAAAAAATGGAATGATGAAAATGAATGGGGAAAAGGTGAAATGAGTATTTGTGATGGAAAGAAAAGAGAGAGAGGTAATTGGAGGAGAGGGGTGGTGGCCGGCCATGGGGCCCCACCCACCTCTTTTCATATTTTTTTTTTGTTAAAATAAAACAGTGTAATTCTATACTGTTAATTCGACGCAGTACCGGGTTTTGGCGCTTTTTCGGCAAAAACTGACTTTTTCAAAGGCCGAATTGGATTATTTGGAACAATTTATTTTCATTTTTAATAAAGTAACATATTTTATATAAGTTGACTTTAAAACTTGGCATTATAGGATTTTCGGACGATTTCGGACCGGTACGGGCTTTTTCGGGCAGTTTTCGGGACTTTTAGGTTTTCGCCTAAATTTTTCACGCAAACTAACCTAGACTATTTGGGCAACTTAAATACTATATTTTTGCCTACGGAAACGCTACTGAGTGATTAAACGAGTAGCTAACCTGAAGGTCAAAACTGTCAGTTGTCACAATAGACCAGAAATGGGTGAGAAATGGGGCGAAATCATTCCATTAAGCATAACCAAAACATGTATAATATTGGTGTTATCAGTCCTCTTGACGGTTGACAACTTCTCAGTGGTGGAGATTAGATTTGGTGACAAGCTTATGCATGCAGGGATTAGTCGAGTATTGGTGTGATCACTTCTTATACATACACTTTTACCCCCAAGAGATACACTTTAAATTATCATTCATACTTTGTGAGGGTAAAAGGTTGATCTTGGTGTTCGATTGCTTGATATATCTTGTTCTTGTGTTCGACTGTGTGAGTATTCTTTGTTCTCTTAGATGATCTTGGGTGGAGATAATTTTGGTGTTATTTTTCTTATCTTTCAGTCTTTTGATTGAGGACAATCAAAGCTTAAGTGTGGGGATTTTGATAACTCCAGAATTATACATGTTTTGGTCGTACTTAATTGATTGAATTTATCCCGTTTCTCACCCATTTCTGATCTGATTACTCACATTTTGGGCTAAATCATACTTTTGTAGGCTTTGAAGGCCTTGGAACGGAAAAGTACGAAAAAAGGCGGAAAAGCGTGGAAATTGGACAAAGTCAACTCAAAGATCTTTTCGCGTCCGTGAAGTTTTAAGCTTGGCGCCGCGAAGTGA
Source organism: Centaurea solstitialis (assembly GCA_030169165.1). Lineage (NCBI taxonomy): Eukaryota > Viridiplantae > Streptophyta > Magnoliopsida > Asterales > Asteraceae > Centaurea > Centaurea solstitialis. Next base: position 62,435,617 of record CM058046.1, on the reverse strand, counting down.
GCCAATTCTAGAATGTTCATGCTTTTCACTGACTTCACGTCGATTCTGAAGATTCTCGAGCCACGAAGTAGGCAATGACCCTCGACGGAAGATTCCAGAACTTGCTAAAAAAGGAAAAATAGGGTTAATTAAGTGCCTCGCGCCGCGAAGCTGCCGCCTCGTGATCGCGAAACGAGCCCACGAATGCCTTTTAAATACCAGCCTCCTCCTTCAGTCCAAAAATCATCACCAATCATCTAGCAGTTACATCTTTTCATATTTTCTTAGTTTGATTTGTGAGAGAGAGAGAGTTGTGCCGATACGAGTGATACGATCTACTCGGAGTTTGTTCTCCGGTTCTCGATCATCTGTTGCTGTACGGTCGATATAATGTCTGTCTTTTATACTATGTTTGCTGTTTTTATTATGTTTATTGAGTAGTCTTATTTAGTGGTACTTATTGTGGTAGATAAACCTTGTGGATGATGTTTTTATGAATTAATTGATTAATGGTTTGTTATTGGTTTATTGATTGTGATTTTATGGTTCCAGTTTGATTCGTATTGTATGGTTATTTGAACTCGTTGGTTGGGTGTATCTGTTTAACCTAGATAGATAGACTCTGTTAGGTTAATCAACCTTTCTTGACCTTCACTTCGGTAACACGGAGAGTTATGTTAGGTGGTTAGCTCAGACCGAGAGCAGCTAGATAGTAGAATTCCGTGCAATAGTGATATAATTGGGTGACTGGTACTAGATTACCTGACAATCAGTCTATGTATTAGAACTAGGAAGACCAACCTAGTTGACAACCATAATCATCGCATGTTAGGGTGTCCTAGACTTAAATTCTTACAATAACCAATACAACCATACCTTTGGCAAAGTTGAATCATCCACTTGGGGAGTCGTTATTACCATGATAAATTGATAAGTACTACTATTTTCTTTTATAAAGTTTAAATCATCTTCTTTTTGCTTCTTAGTTATTTATTTATCTTTTAGTTAATTAAACCATTTTCCTAAACCCCCCCCCCCCATAATTCTAGATTAATTAAACTAGTTAGGATTATTAGTCTACATAACTTGACCGCTCCCAATGGTAAGAACAATACTTGGACTTTCCTACACTATATTACTTGCGATCAGGTACGCTTGCCTGTGAATGTGGTAATTGTGGTTAGGCATTAGAGGTTAAAACTTGTTTCGCTTTTTATATATAATATTTACCGCATCAGTGAGATATGCTGCCAAGCTCCTGAGAGGGCCAGCGAAAGACTGGTGGGGCGTTGTGAATAGTTCCAGGACTCTGGAGCAGATTGGAGTCTTTACTTGGGAGACGTTTCATGCGGAGTTTGTACCTCAGATTGAGGTAGACAGACTCACCACCGAGTTTCTAGAAATGGAGCAGACCACGGAAATGGTGACTGAAATAACCAACAAATTATTGGAGTGGGCGTTGTTTTGTCACGACTACGTGGCTAATGAAAGGATGAAGATGTACCGGTACCGAAACATTCTGAAGCCGAAGATACGAGAGTTTGTGGCAATGGCTTAGTGTGACAGCTTTTAGCAGATGCACGAAAAGGCTCGAGCAAGAGAGTTGGAACTCGCGCATCAGGGTAAGAAGAAGAGGGCATAGCGGGTTCAGCCGCAGCAGCAAGTGGTCAAGAAGTTCAAAACCTCGAATCAAAAAGGAGAATCTAGAAAAGATCACCCTCGTTGTTCAAGGTGCGAAGAATCACCCGGGAGAGTGCAGAACGGGCTCGGGGACTACCTACAAGTGCGGGAGACCTGGGCATATCAGCCGTGATTGTGAAGTGGAGCCAAAGATGTGCTTCAAATGTTTCAGATCGGGTCACTTCGTCAATGAGTGCCCCATGGCAGTGGTGTCGACGGAGATCTCGGGTTTTGCACCCATCAAGGCAATAGAGGGAGGATCGAGTAAGAAGGGGGAGGCCTCTAGGACTCGAGCTAGAGTCTTTCAGCTGACTGCCGAGGAGGCAAAAGCTGAGCGAGACGTGGTGACAGGTATCTTTCCAGTTAATTCGATGCCTGCTCTAGTTTTGTTCGATACCGGTGCTAGTAAGTCTTTTGTTTCCATGTCGTTTTGTAAAGATTTCATGCATGTAAAAAGTAAACTAGAAAGTCCGTTAGAAGTAGAAATAGCGGATGAGGAGTTTCGTTTATGTAAGTACGTCTATAAAAACAATGTAATAGAGATAGAAGGTGCCAAGTTTAGTATAGACCTCATCCCTATTCCTATGAGAGAGATTAAGGTAGTGGCGGGGATGGATTGGCTAAGAAGGAATGGAGCCCATGTTGACTGTGAGAATTGTCGAGTAGTGGTTTGAACCCCAAGTGGGGGAGAACTAACTATCTTGGGGGACGGGAGCAAGCGCCTTCCGAGGGTGTGCTCAATGGCCAAGGCTCGGAGCTATGTGAAACATGGAGGTACTAGTTACCTTGTGTACTTGATCAGTGACCAAGGAGAAAAGAAGAAAAAGACTGTAAAGGACGTACCTGTAGTTTGTGAGTTTCCGGATGTCTTCCCGGAAGACTTGCCGAGGATTCCTCAAGAAAGACAAGTGGAGTTCAGGATAGACTTGGTTCCGGGGGCGGCGCCTGTAGCGAAAACCCCTTATCGCATAGCACCTCCGGAAATGCAAGAACTATCAAACCAGCTGGAAGAACTTTTAGAAAAGTGTTTCATCCGGCCGCGCAGTTCACCGTGGGGAGCTCCGATTTTGTTCGTCAAGAAGAAGGATGGATCGTTGAGAATGTTTATTGATTATCGTGAGCTCAACAAGCTTACGGTGAAGAATCGATACCCATTGCCGAGGATCGATGATCTTTTTGATCAGCTTCAGGGAGCCGCTTGGTTCTCGAAGATAGATCTTCGATCGGGCTACCATCAGTTGAAGGTAAGGTAGGAGGACATGCATAAGATGGCGTTCAGGACCAGATACAGACAATATGAGTTCGTGGTCATGCCTTTCGGGTTAACGAATGCACCTGTGGTATTCATGGATCTCATGAACCGGGTGTGTAGGCCTTTGTTGGATAGGTCAGTTATCGTATTTATTGACGATATCTTGATCTACTCCAAGACGAAAGAGGATCATGTCGAGCATTTGCGGGAAGTGTTAGAGATTTTGCGTAGGGAGAAGCTGTATGCAAAGTTCTCTTTGACTTCTGATTACAGGAGGTGTAGTTTCTAGGACATCTTGTGAACCGAGAAGGGATCAAAGTTGACCAAGTGAAGATCGAGGAGGTTATGAAGTGGGAAACTCCCAAGTCACCGACCGAGATACGAAGCTTTCTTGGATTGGCCGGGTACTATTGTCGGTTCATTCAAGATTTCTCCAAGATAGCGGTTCCATTGACTAAACTTACCAGAAAGAGCGTGAGTCTTGTATGGGGTGAAGAGCAGCAGTCGGCGTTAGAGACTTTGCTGCAGAAGTTGTGTGAGGCACCAGTTTTGATGCTACCTGAAGGGGTGGAGGACATGACGGTATATTGTGATGCTTCGTATCACGGGTTAGGATGTGTTCTCATGCAGCGTGGTAAGGTGATTTCCTATGCGTCTCGTCAGTTAAAGACGCATGAGGCAAATTACCCAACCCATGACTTGGAGTTAGCCGCAGTCGTCTTCGCGCTAAAGTTATAGAGACACTACTTGTACGATGTGAAGTGCACGATTGACACCGATCATAAGAGTCTCCGTTACTTCTTAGACCAGTCGAATTTGAATATGCGGCAGCGGAGGTGGTTGGATGTGGTGAAGGATTACGATTGTGAGATCCTTTATCACCCGGGAAAGGTGAACGTGGTAGCAGATGCGTTGAGTAAAAAGACTTGACACGCACTATTGCGAGTTCTGTTGATGAGGCTAACCGTGACGACTTCTCTCTTTGATTTAATTCGGCAATCTCAAGCCGACGCGATCAAGGAAGAGAATCAGAAGAAGGAGCGGATCAAGGGCCAGCTACCGCAGTTGGTAGCGGATAGTCGAGGGTTGTTGACTCGTTTTGGGCGAGTCTGGGTGCCAGTATCATGCGAGGCGAGGCAAACTTTGCTAGATGAAGCGCACAAGTCTAAGTTCTCGATACATTCGGGTGCCACAAAGATGTATAGGGACTTAAAGACTGATTACTGGTGGCCCGGAATGAAATGGAACGTAGCTCGTTATGTTGAGAAGTGCTTGACCTGTCTAACGGTTAAAGCCGAGCATCGACGGCCGTATGGGAAGTTGCAGCCGTTAGATATTCCGGTATGGAAATGGGAGCACATCACGATGGACCTGATTACCAAGTTGCCTTGTACGTCCCGAAGCTACGACGCAATTTGGGTTATTGTGGACTGTTTGACGAAGAGTGCTCACTTTATAGCCATTTGGTAGAGTTCATCTGCTGAAGTACTGGCGAACATCTATGTTAAGGAGAACGTGGCTAGACACGGCGTTCCGCTTACCATCATTTCTGACGGGATGTTCGGTTTACGTTGCGATTTTGGGGGAAGTTTCACGAGGATTTGGGCACGAGATTGCAGTTCAATACGGCTTTTCATCCGCAGACAGATGGTCAAAGCGAGAGGACCATTCAGACTCTCGAGGACATGTTACGTGCCTGTGTTTTGGATTTTGGTGGTAGTTGGGACACCTATTTACCGTTGGCGGAATTCTCTTATAACAATAGTTTTCACGCTAGTATCGGTATGCCCCCGTATGAAATGTTGTACGGGAGAAAGTGTAGAACCCCTATCTGTTGGGAGAGGTCGGACAGTGAGAGCTGGGTAGCACAGAGATAGTGCAAAAGACGACCGAGAGCATTGAGATGATTCGTGAGCGACTGCGAACCGCTCAGAGTCATCATAAAAGTTATGCGGATAAGAGGAGATCAGATTTAGAGTTTCAAGTGGGGGATAATGTGCTGCTAAAAGTGTCACCTTGGAAGGGGGTGATCCGGTTCCGAAAGAGGGGCAAGTTAGGCCCTAGATTCATCGGACCCTTCAAGGTGATAGCTAGAGTTGGGAAGGTGGCCTATAGACTTGAGCTACCACCAGAACTGAACCAGATTCACGACATGTTCCATGTTTTCCAGTTGAGGAAATGTTTGGTTGACGAGTCAGCTCATGTTCCGATTGATGACATCCAAGTTGATGAATGATTGAACTACATCAAAAGGCCAATAGCTATTTTGGATCGGAAGACAAAATTGTTACGCAACAAGAAAATTGGTCTGGTGAATGTTTAATGGGAGCACCGAAAGGCGTCGGAGTGGACGTGGGAGCCGGAAGCGGAGATGAGATCCAATTATCCGGAGCTGTTCCACGACTAAGCGATTACGGGGACGAAATCTTGGTAAGTGGGGGAGAGTTGTAACACCCCATTCCCATTCAGTTAAGTTTTAACTCTATTCGTTGAGTTAGTGAGTTTTGGAGCATGAGACCTCATAGGTTATGCTCTAAAAGGCGAGAAGGAAATCATGGAGTTTGAATATAAGCATATAAGAACAATGATTAAGGAGCATATGGCAAATAGGGTTAATAACATCGAGGACCAAGGCACTAAAGATATTGTGGGAAGGTTGTATGAGGGAATCCTTGTTGCTTTTGAAGAACATGATGTAGAAACATTACATCACTTGGCCATTTCGATGAATTACGTTTTAGAAGAGAGTTGATGTGGTGCATCATGTGTTAGTGCATCTCATCCTAATGAGAAATCAGTTAATAATCACTTCTAATACTTTTCATGTTAACCTCAACTTCTCATCGGAATTCAACCCTGTATTTTAATAATATTGTAAAGGACTATCTTCACCATAATGTATCCAACTTTACCCAAATTCCTATTGTATGTATCGAACTTAAAAAAGTGTTATTGCATGTATTAAAGTTTAAAAAATGGTTTATTGTGTGTTATGGTTTACCTACTAAACAGGTTACCGGTCACCCTTTTTAAAAATGTGTGCCATGTCATTGCCACGTGGGTTCCATGTAGATGCCACGTGGGATAGCTTCATCCCAGTCATCTTCTTCTCCGTCGACTCCCTTCTTCGGCCACCACCACCACCACCACAGCCACCATCTCCACCAACACAGCCACCATCTCCATCACCACAGCCACCACCACCATTACCTAACCCACCATTAACACTGCCACCATCACCACCACCACAGCCACCATCTCCACCACCACAGCCACCACCACCATCACCAAACCCACCACCACCACATCTACCATCTCCACCACCACACCCACCACCACCAACACCGCCACCACAGCCACCACCACCACAGCCCCCACCACCACCATAGCCACCACAACCACCACCAAACCCACCACCACCATCACCAAACCCGCCACCACCATCACCATCTCCACCACCATAGCCACCACCAACACCCCAAATTTGATTTGAAAAAAACCCCAAATTTACCAAGAACCCTAATTTCAATATATGAATCCTAATTGATCGAATGCAAAATTAGACAATGAAGGTGGTGTAGGGGTGGTGGTTGACGGTGGTAGTTGCAGCAGTTTGAGGTGGTGGTGGTCGACGGAATCTTCGTCTGGATCGATGGGTTGGTGGTGGGTTTAGTGATGGTAGTGGTGGCTGTGGTGGTGGAGATGGTGGCGGTGTTGGTGGTGGGTTTGGTATTGGTGGTGGTGGTGGCCGGAGAAGGGAGTCGCCGGAAAGTTTACCTATTACACCTCAGCATTAGCAGGTTTGTAGGTAAACCATAACACACAATAAACCATTTTTTAAACTTTAATACATGCAATAACACTTTTTTAAGTTCGATACATATGATAGTAATTTGGGTAAAGTTGGATACATTATGGTGAAGATAGTCCTATTGCAAAAGACCAGGATACTAACAACAATGAGATACCTCATGTTGTTTGCTTTATATAAAGAAGTTGAGGTCTTCTTCTGTAGCTAATTCACACATCCCAAAATTTGTATCTATTGCTCTTAGGTTTGGAGTTGCCAAATCTCCCTTTATTAAAACTGCTATTGCTCGACATTTCTTGATATCCAATGTATCCAAGGATGACCATGAAAAAGACACTTTTCCTAAGTAAAATCCCTTGAGACGTGGAAGATTCTTGAGTTGTTATTTTTTAAGAACTTTAGACGAGGTAACATAATCTCATTCACCTTCTCATCACATTCTCCTTGTCGTTCTTCTACACAACATTTGCTTCCTTAACTTTTGCATCTAGTAAATACATGTTATAAACTTTTGCATCCTTTAATAGACAACTTTGTTAGGTTTGGAAACTCAAGTATCCTACACAGGTTGTTCTTCCATATCTATTTTAGATTATTTAGCGCCTTTAAATTTCACTTCTCTAAGCTTTGGAACTTCTGCAACAACATATTGTAACTCATATAAATAATCTCCATTTGAACAATAAATCACCAGAAAAACACGTTATTGAGGTTTATTCACCAAATATCCAAAAAGTCAAATGCAAACATTTTTTCAAGATTCATTAACCCTCCTCCCTGCTCTCTCTCTCTCTCTGTGCCAATCTCACACACGCACAAACCAGTTCCGGTTTTTGTTCAATCCACGGCGGTCTAGCAGCCTATCTCACGGTGGTGCAGTAGCGGTGTATCCCTCGCTAGCTTCCGGAGTCGTTTTTAGTATCACTGAAAAGGTAAATTTGCTAAAACCCTCTTGATATAGTATTTGATAAGTTTTGGTTGGATCTCTGTCGGGATTGTTGTTTTTGTTTCTGCTGCTTAATTGTTTTAGTTAAATAATCCCAACAGTGGTATCAGAGCCACAACCTATAACTTATAGATCTGGTAATTCGTAGGTTTTGATAAAATTGGATTCTATTTATATAAAAATCTGAAATTTATACCTTGTTTCCTAAAAATTGGATTTTTATCGAATACCCGTGCGTTCGGGGCAATCGGCGGCTGTCGCTGGCCGAATCGCTCGCCGGACGGTATGAGGACGGCCCAATCGACGACCACCACGGTACAGTGGCCGATCGGTGGTATTAAAACTGTCGAACCACCACAGCCGCAAGCGGCGATGGTGGTGTTTATGTTTATCGCCGGCCACGGCGGCATGGCAGCCATTTGCTGCTGCCACCGATGGCCACCGGTGGCGATGGTGGTGCTTTGGCACTACCGTTGCTGCCGGGACAAAGGCGATGGTGGTGGCTGTTGGTTGAAGCCGCGGAGATGGCGGTGATGCGGTGGTTGATGGTGGCCGTGTGCTACAAACCACCGTATCACGATAAGGTTTCACGAATGGAACTTGGGTTACCAGTTAGGTAACGATATTGGGCCAGGGTATTAGTTCGAATCATGTCAGGCTTCGATCTGATAAGGGTTAATTTTTACCCTAAAAAAATAAAATTATTTTTGAATAATATTTTCAGTTAAATAATTATTAATTCCTTTTGGTTTTTATAATTATTTGGAAATCCAGTTTTATCAAAACAGTATTTATTTTTATTAGTTTTTTTTAAACTGTATTAAGTTGTCATATCTAAGCCCCGTAGACCTGTGGTTGTGTTTTTAATTCTTATTTTATCTCGTGCTGGTAGGGGAGGCATGCGTGCCATTTACAACCTATTGTATTTTAAATTTTAATTAATTTAGACGGGAGGCCTGCGTGCCACTTACAACCCGATTTCATTTGTAATTAAATTCTTTAAAGACGGTCGAAATTTTGAAGACGGAGTTATGAAGACACAACCAAAGATGTTGGAGCCAGTGGGAGCACCAAGATTTCATGCCTTGTGGTTGTTTAGTCACATAGGATTTAGACCGTCGGTTCTCATGTTGGCTCACGAAACTGACAATTAGTTTTGGGCAAAGCTATGACACTGTTTTGTTTTATCGTGTGTGGTTGTTATAGTTACCTAATTTGGATAAAACAAACTACTTTTTCAAAATCTAATGAATCAAAAGAACTCGATTACAGTTTGTTTTTCGAATCGGTTGTTTTTAAAGAAACTAAAACTGGCTAAAATCCTTAGGAAAATCTTATATCAGTTAGTGTGATCCATTTATGGACACCTTTGGCGTAAGGTACGTTGGGGCTCGAAGAGCTCAAACCTTGGACACCTGCGTTCAAACCCCAAGCCGAAGGGGTTGAAAAGACTCTGCGATAATCGGGTGGTACCGACCAGAGTACATCCAGTTCAAAATGGTGCGGTCTATTTTGGTTTTTGTTACAATTCACCGGGTGGTACCGGGCCAAAATACACTAGAGGGACTAAATATGCACGGACTTTGTCATCCGATGTCCCGATAATCTAGAAGTCGTATCTTCGTTTAAAGACACGATTGGTATAAGTTGTTCCCAACCAGAAATAGCATGAGATGACTTGTGTGATCAAACCGCTTGTCAAATCATGTGAAATATGGATTCTAGTCTAATAAATTTATTGTTCTAAGGTAATAATTTATTAGAATTATATAATCAGATAACTAAATCGGAATTTTATTTTTCTGTAGATGTCTTATACTGCTATTCCATTTTATTCACCTGAGGAATCTCTCCGCCTTATAATGGTGAAATGGAAGCTTACAGGCCAAAATTTTCCAGTTTGGAAAATGCATCTCGACAATGTCTTGAATGCACAGGGTAATCGATATGTGATTGAGAAACCCATTTCATGGCCCAAATGCAATTCTCCTGAAAAGGATTTTGCGGACTACTTCAAATTCATGGCTGACGAATCAGATGTGATGTCGATTCTATCTTTCTCTACCTCACCCGAGTTCATGGCTGATTTAAGAGTTAAATATTGCCATGAGGTCGTGAAGAATATAGAAAGCCAGGTAGGTTTCTATAAGAATAGTGGGAAGTATCTATTCATGAAAGAGATTTATTCTCTAAAACTGGAAAAGGGTCAATCCGTTAAAGATCATCTTCTGGAAATGAGAAGGCTCTTTAAGAGTTTGTCACGCATGGGATACAAGATGGTTCAGGAGGAACTGGTACATCTCATGTGGTTCTCTCTCATGGACGAGATACATAACACAACTAGTGAGTACATGGGAGAACCGAAGATGGACGTGGCAAAGTTTCATGAGGATATTTTGGCCAGTTTGGAGCCAAGACCTACAGCAGCTGCTGAACTCATGGACAGCGATTGGATTGACGAGCTGGGAGATCTGAGTTGCCCAGAATGCGGTAGCAAGAATATTTGTGCTCACTCGATGGATATCGACCAGCTAGACATCGGTTTACCCGATACACCAGGTATCTTTATAATAGACTGTTTGATCACTTCTTATGAATCATGGGTACTTGATACAGGCAGTGGTAATCACATTTGTAATCATTTAAAGGGGTTCAAAAGAAGGGAGACATTGAGGAAGGATCGTTCAAACCTACGAGTCGGTGAAGGCACGATGCTTGTAGCTGAAGCCGTGGGATCTTACAATCTCAGTTTACCCTCGGGTCTAGTTTTGGAAGTTGAGAATCGTTTCTATGTTCCTAAAATGATCAAAAACGTTATTTCTTTCGATTTATTAGTAGACCAAGGTTTTTGTTATAAACATGATTATAAACTTATTTCTTTCTTTAAAAATGATATCTTTCATTTCAAAGCAACTCCCACTAATGGTCTATACATATTAAATCTACAAGAAAATAGAGAAGTCTATCATATAAGTAAACGATCCAAAGAAATTGAGGATCAGACTTACCTCTGGCATTGTCGTCTCGGTCATATAAACAAGAAACGCATAAAACAACTCCAGAAAGGAGTACTTCTAGGGTCTTTCGATTTTAGACCATTTAATAATTGTGAATCTTGTTTATCTGGTAAGATGACAAAACAGCCTTTCAATAAGAACAATGAAAGAGCTAATGAATTCTTAGGAATAATACACATAGATGTGTGTGAACCTTTCAGTCATGAAGCTAGGGGAGGATACCGGTACTTCATTACCTTTACTGACGATTTCAGTAGGTATGGTTATGTCTACCTAATAAGACATAAATCTGAAGCCTTTGAAGATTTAAGGAATTTCAGAATGAAGTACAAAACCAACTTGACAGAAAGATCAAGTTTCTGCGGTCGGGTCGAGGTGGGGAATATCTTAGTCAGGAATTCGACAATCATTTGATGGAATGTGGGATTGTCTCATAACTCACACCTCCGTATACACCTCAGATGAATGGTGTGTCAGAAAGGAGAAATCGTACATTACTGGATATGGTACTATCAATGATGTGTCATTCCTCACTACCAGTATCATTCTGGGGACATGCGCTCGAAAAAGCGGCCCACATACTAAACAAAGTGCCAACTAAGTCGGTGGAAAAGACCCCGTACGAAACTTGGACGGGTAAAAAGTCTAAATTGTCTTTTCTGAAGATTTGTGGTTGTGAGGTATACGTCAAACGACCAACCTCTGAAAAACTCAAACCCAAATCAGACAAGTGCATTTTCGTAGGTTATCCCAAGACTACTGTGGGATACTACTTCTACAATCCTACCGAGAACAAAGTCTTTGTGGCTCGGAATGAAGAATTTTTGGAGGATAAGTTTCTCAGCACTGAGAATACCAGAAATGTGTAGAACCATAGGAAGTAGAGGAAGATGTTACTTTACCGATAGTTGAGCCAGTCACTCAACAAGAACATGTTGAGCCTCAACCGGAAACGGTTGAGGAAGTGCAAACACAGGACCTTCACAGATCCTCTAGGGTAAGGCAAGAACCAGATAGGTATCTTGGGTTCTTGGTCTCTCAGGATGGTGGAGACTTGAATGAACCATCATCCTATGGAGAAGCTGTATTAGGCAGTGAGTCTGAACAATGGCAGGAAGCCATGGAGGTAGAGATGCAGTCCATGTACGACAACCAAGTATGGGAGTTGACAGATTTACCACAACACTGTAGGGCTGTTGGACGTAAATGGGTTTTCAAGAAGAAAACTGACATGGAAGGAAATGTGCACACTTTTAAGGCTAGACTGGTAGCAAAAGGTTTCACGCAAACTCATGGTATCGACTATGATGAAACTTTTTCACCAGTAGCAATGTTAAAATCCATTAGGATTCTGATGGCCATCTCAGCATACTTCAACTATGAGATTTGGCAGATGGATGTTAAGACGACCTTCCTGAATAGGAAGTTACCAGTGGACGTCTATATGCAACAATCGGAAGGTTTTGTAGAACCAAAGAATCCTAATAAAGTGTGCAAGTTGCTAAAATCCATATATGGATTAATGCAAGCATCTAGGAGCTTGAACTTACACTTTGATGTACGAATCAAAGAATTTGGTTTTACTAAAAGTGAGTTTGAGCCATGTGTTTACACAAAGTTCAGTGGGAGCATAGTAACCTTCTTGGTCTTATATGTAGATGATATTCTACTAATTGGAAATGACGTACCAACCTTACAGAGTGTAAAGGCTTGGTTGAGCAGATGTTTCCAAATGAAAGACCTTGGAGAAGCCGCCTATATACTTGGTATAAAGATCTATAGAAACAGATCTAGACGGCTTATCGGGCTTAGTCAAAGTACATACATTAACAAAATCTTGAAATTATTCAGGATGGATGAATCCAAGAAAGGATTTATTCCAATGCAGCATGGCATAGTGCTAAGCAAAGCACAGTGTCCTGTATCTAGTGAAGAGCAGGACAAAATGAAGTCGGTTCCATATGCTTCCGCAATTGGATCGATCATGTATGCCATGTTATGTACAAGGCCTGATGTTGCTTACTCAATAAGTTTTACGAGCAGATACCAGCAGAACCCAGGTGAAGCCCATTGGGTGGCTGTCAAGAACATTCTCAAGTATATGAGACGAACTAAAGAAATGTTCTTGGTCTTTGGAAGATCTGAAGATGAGATTAGTGTCACAGGCTATACTGACGCTAGTTTCCAGACCGACAGAGATGATTTTAAATCACAGTCAGGATATGTATTTACTCTAAACGGAGGCACGATCTCGTGGAAGAGCTCGAAGCAGGACACCATAGCAGATTCCAGTACAGAGGTAGAGTACATTGCAGCATCAGATGCAGCAAAGGAAGCAGTCTGGCTCAGGAATTTTATCTCGGATCTAAGAGTTGTAGCCAGTATCTCTTGTGACAACTGACAGTTTTGACCTTCAGGTAAGCTACTCGTTAAATCACTCAGTAGCGTTTCCGTAGGTTAAAAATTAGTCATTTAAGTTATTAGAAGAAACTAGGTTAGTTTGCGTGAAAAATTTAGGCAAAAACCTAAAAATCCCGAAAACTGCCCGAAAAAGCCCGAACCGGCCCGAAGTCATCCGATAATCCTATAATGCCAAATTTAAAGTAATTTTTGGAAAATTAAGTTATTTTATTTAAAATATAAGTAAACTAATTTGAATGATCCAAAATTACCCTCGAAAAAGTCGGTTTTTAACAAAAAGTGCCAAAACCCGGTAATGCGTCGAGTTAACAGTATAAGGACTACACTGTTTTTATTTAAAAAAAATGATGAAAGGGTTGGGTGGGCCCCACTATGGCTGGCCACCCCCCCCCCCAATCCTCTCTCTTTCTTTTTTGTTTCTCCCCATATAATCATTATACCCTCCTTTCTACACTTCCCCATTTCTTGAAAAACCTTCCTACACACTCTTCATTTCTCTCTCTCTCATTTTCAAATTTTCTTCAAGAAATCCAGCCATTTCTTCTCTCAAATCTGGAAATTTTGAAGATTCAAATAAGAATTTAAAAGCTTTTGTAGTTGTTTTGTCAAAGGTAAGGATAGATTACATGTTCTAGCTTCGATTTTTGCTCATTTTGGAGCTTTTTCCTACTCTTTTTGAGGTTTAATCCCTCTTTTATGGTTTGATAACCATCTTGATGTTTGGGGATGAGATTTAACCTTAAAAATGTGTTTAAACATCCAATGAAGGTGAAAATCCATGAATCCCCCATAAGAACACAAGATTGGAAGCAAAATCCTTTTGTTTGATGTTTTTGATCATCATTTTGGGGCTGAACTTTGTTGATAGTTCATGCATGTATGTTGATAGTATTGATACATATTTCATCTATTCATTTGGTGCATAATAAGAGTTTTTGGTTTATTAGCAAGAAACCCCCAAAAATCTTGTGATTTTATGTGTTTTGATGAATAAAAAGGGGTTTTGGTTCTGGACAGATGCTGTCCGATTTTTGCATGTGTTTTGTACGACCCAAAAAGGGTGCTCCTGACCTCATTCTTCTTTGAAATTTTTATGGAACAATATTTTATGTGTTAGGGTTCAAACCCCACTGAAATCGTGTAAAAACTCCAAGATTCGAACCCTTAACCATGTTAAAACATTTTAGTGTGCATCAGATTCTGGTCAGAAATTTATGTTAGATTCATGCATGCATAACTCTTTGATTGATTGTTCAAAATACATGATTCTTGAGTCTAGAATCAAGTTTAATGAGTTAGCTTTCCAAAGACTCCGAAAACACATGATTTGGGGAAGTTCTGGATGTTCAACCAATGAAAAAGAAATCGGAGTGCAATCTGACCCACCATGGCAGATTCACATACTTGAGTTCTTGAGGTCATATCTCATTCAAAAATCATCCAAATCGTGTGAATCAAGTTTCATTTGTTAGATATTTGAATTGACTTTAAAATCCCTTTTGAAATTCAAATTTTGGAATAATAATGAGATCTCTATGACACAAACTCTACAGACATGTCTTTTCAGCATTGATACTTGCACACTGAATTTACAATAATTTTTAAAATATGTTAATCATTTTCAAAAATTATGAAAATTGGTAGAATTGTTGTTAATACATTTAATATTAATGGATAAAATTTTGGTAGCTAAATTCCTTTTTGAACTAGACAAAATGGAAGCATTTTTGAAACAATACAAATCTGCCAAAAGACAGATTTCTTAAAAAGTGATGTTTGGCAATTTTCAAGAAATCCCCATATGTTTGGACCTTAATTAAAGTAATAAAATATATTTTTGTACTAAAATGAACCTAATAAATTATAGTAAAGGCATTATATGGGATATCGGTATTGACTTATTAATATGGACCGTTGAAATTAGGACTTACGTCAATTACGTATGTGTTAGGGCAATTATAGATTCGGAGCCGGGACTTGATCACGCACTAACGGTTATTTAGAAACGCGAAAGCTACTCCAGGTGAGTATTCACAGCCCCACTTTTTACCGTTTTTACGTGTTTTGGGGTGAAAAGCATGCTTACAAATGATTGTGAATAATTTTGAAAATGTTGCGAAATGAAATGTGTTGTGAGCTAAATTTGATATGTTATGAGACATGATATATTGAGTAAAAGTCCCATGTTGAATACACTACTATTAACTCGTTTCGAGCCAATGGTTATTGTGGATAGCGCTATTTGGTAGAGTGGACCCACCCTTTGTTTACTGACGAGTATAGGGTGCACGTAATCATATGTGGTACTACACATGTGGGATTTAGTCCCACCGCTAAGGTAGTGCAGCGTCTACACATGTGGGGTTTTAGTCCCACTGCTGAGGTAGTTCGCGAAAACGCTCTACACATGTGGTTCGCTACCACCTCTGAGGTAGATCGTTAGGGCAAATTGGTTTTAGGTTTAGTAGTGGCTCAAAGAATGAATATCATGTGATTAACTTGACCCGGGGAATTTACTCACAGGTTGGTAGTGAATGAACGGATTCACTCTAACTGTTTATACGTATTTAGTGAATGAACGGGTTCACTATAACTGTTTACGAAAATTTAGTGAATGAACGGATTCACTATAACTGTTTATAAAAATTGAGTGAATGAACGGATTCACTATAACTGGCTTATGGGAAACTGAGTGAACGAAAGGGTTCACTCAAAATTTGTTGCATTTAAACTGTTTTGTGCATATAAAAACCTGTGAACTCACCAACTCTCGTAGTTGACACTTGTTTTAACATGCTTTTCAGGAAATCCGAAGGTGAATGATAAAGTTTAATTTTGGGCAATTGTAATCACCAAGCAAGACAATGTTTCTTTTTGTTAAGTCTGTAAACCTAAATTTATGGTTGGATTGTAATACACTGTAAACTTTATTAATTTTGTTATGAATGGTTGGTGCTATTTATCTCCTATCGCTATGAAATCTAGACTGTCACACCTTGCGGTTCCGCTTTAGCGGGGTGTTACAGATTTGGTATCAGAGCCATAGGTTATAGAGAACATCGGTTTTTCATAAAAACCAAGTACTATAACCAACCTTTTTCTAAAATGAGTTAAAACTTTTAATTATAGATTTCGAAGTATAGGAGAATTTAAATACTAGTACGATTAGGATAGGTGCTATTCTGATATATCATAGATAGGCGGAGCCTGATCACCTACGCCTAGCCATGATATAAGTAGGATAAGACTTATGAACTAGTCATACTGTTAGAGTTTAAAAGTTGGAACCTTCGAAAAATTTCCTGAAAAACATAAACCGTGTGAGTTCACATAAGCACATCATGATTCTGATATCTACTATAGCAGTTACGCGTTTAAGTAAAGTAACGCCTTTGTTGAACACTCTTGCGTTAGCGCTTAGGATGACACTAGTAGTTTGATGGCGCGTTAATAAGTTATGCGGACACTACAATCACTATGCCGAACACTATTACTTAGACTTCGGAGAAAGGCCCGTCCAGGCATTTCGATTCCGACATTGGACTAACAAGCGAAGACATTTCAATCGATCCACCTCCGATTACCCCCAACAACTGTCTTATCTCAAAGTACACCAGTTATTCCTACGCCTAACCCGAACCTTCCAACGCCTCATGTGAGACAACTCAGAAGAGAGCTGCGGCAACCATTCGGAGTGGACTGGCGATAACTCAGCTAGATAATGCAAGATTATTTTACATCCTTTCGGGGATATTGATCGGTTATATTACTAGTATGACACTAGGAGAGGCTTGAACAATCCGAGCACTCGCCGATGGGCTGCCAAATAGTCGAAGCAAGGCATCGAGATAGAATCAGGCCATAATTAAGTTGACAAACTTGGTACATCTCTTGGAGGAATGTACCACCAATGTTGTAGAGAATGTTATGACGGCAAGAAGGACGACTAGGAGAGTTGACTTGTGCTGGCAAGTTGTGGTGATACCGTTGGCAAAATTGATCGTTTCGAATGTAACTCTCATGAATTTGAAAGAATTTCAAAAATGCACTTTTTGGTTGTTCCATTTAAACCTTAGCCTGGGCAAGTAAAATATTTTAAGGATGCGTTAGCATCAAATTTTGACCCTTTCAGATAAGTATTAAGTTTTTACGACACCAAAGTTTAAATTAATCACAAAGATGTCCTTATTGATTTTATTTTAAAGAAATTGTTATAAATAAAATACAAATATTTTCGAACATTCATTAGAGACAACTTTTAATTAAACATACATTTTACAAATGATTTAGAACCGCATTTTCCAGAAGAAACACACGTAGCTAGAAAGTGAACTGTGAGAATTAGTCGATCAACATTGCTCAACTGATAGCCCAATAAGTCCAGGAAGTCGTACCTACCATAGTCACTCAAGTTACTACCGACCTTGTCGCAAATAGAAGAAATAAGGTAGTCGTAGAATCCATCGAATGGAAAGACGGTAATAAAAGAAAGTAGAGCACTAGTCAGAAGAGACATCTCAAGGTCATTCAGATAAAAGTCGAAAAGAAGTCAGAAATTTTGGAGTAAAGACCCATGAGTCAAGACAGTATATGGACTCTCATCCAAAATGCACTAGCTACGACTGCAATCACCCAGGAGCTTGTATTTTGGGTACCAAGGACAATCTAGTCGGTTACACTGCTCGTTACTATAGAAAGGAAAGGAAGGTCAGAAGGACCGGAAAGGGTGCTAAGAGTACGGAACCCCAAACCACTTTTGAGATAGGTGTCTCATGCTGAAAAGCGGCACGATTAACACCACAAGGAGGGACAAAGCAACACAAGCCAATCAAAGAGATTAAGGATGCAAGGCTCAAGGAAGGGCATTCGCAATTGGAACTAAAGAGGTTCACCAAGATCTAGCATAATGATAGGCATAAAAATGCGGAGTCATTTAAGGAATGAGAGCGTAGCATTTTTAGCACCCATTGTAGATAAGGAAGTAAAAGAGAAACGAATTCAGGATCTTCCAGTTGTAAGAGATTATCCAGAAGTGTTCCCGGAGGAGTTACCCGGACTACCTCTGCATAGGCAGGTGGAGTTCCACATCGATTTAGTCCCAGGAGCGGCCCCTGTAGCAAAGTCACCATATCGTCTGGCGCCATCAGAAATGCGGGAACTGTCGAAGCAGCTTCAAGAACTGTTAGATAAAGGACTCATCCGACCCAGCTCTTCACCCTGGGGAGCCCCGGTCTTGTTCGTCAAAAAGAAGGACAGATCCTCTCGAATGTGTATAGACTATAGGGAGCTGAACAAGATCACTATCAAAAATCGTCACCCTCTTCCGCACATTGATGATTTGTTCGACCAATTGGAAGGAGCTACTTACTTCTCTAAGACTGATCTTCGATCCGGATACCATCAGATGAGAGTTCGTGAAGGAGATACCGTCAAGACAGCGTTCAGAACTCGGTATGGTCATTACGAGTTCTCGGTCATGCCATTTGGTTTGACAAACGCTCCAGCAGTGCTCATGGATTTAATAAACAGGATACGTCGACCGTACTAGGATAAATTTGTGATTGTCTTCATAGACGACATCCTAATCTACTCGCGAAGCAAGGAGGAGCATGAGCAGCATTTAAGATTGATACTGGAGTTGTTCAAAACCGAGGAACTTTACGCAAAATTCTATAAGTGTGAATTTTGGATCCGTGAAGTGCACTTTTTAGGTCATGTAGTGAACAAGGAAGGAATCCATGTCGATCCAGCAAAGATTGAGGCCATAAAGAAATGGGAAGCTCCGAAGACACCAACAGAAATTCGACAATTTCTCGGTTTGGCAGGATACTACCGACGATTCATTGCAAATTTCTCCAAAATTGCGCAGCCGCTGACAACCTTAACGCAAAAAGACAAGAAGTTTATTTGGGGAGAGAAACAAGAAGAAGCATTTCAATTACTCAAGCATAAGTTGTGCAATGCACCCATTCTGGCGTTACCCGAGGGAACGGATAACTTTGTGGTGTATTGTGATGCTTCACATCAAGGCTTGGGATGTATTTTGATGCAGAACGAGAAAGTCATTGCCTATGCATCCAGACAACTGAAGGTCCACGAGAAGAACTACACCACTCATGACTTGGAGCTCGGAGCAGTGGTGTTTGCCCTTAAGATTGGGAGACATTATCTTTACGGCACCAAATGCACCATCTTTATGGACCATAAGAGCCTCCAGCACATTCTCGATCAGAAAATGCTGAACATGAGGCAGAGAAGATGGGTAGAGTTGTTCAGCGATTACGACTGCGAGATTAAATATCACCCAGGGAAGGCGAATGTTGTAGCTGATGCACTAAGCAGGAAGGAACGGGTGAAGCCTTCAAGTACGCGAGCAATGGGAGTGATAGTGCAGACCAGCCTGAAAAGTCAGATACTGGAAGCTCAGAGAGAAGCTCTGAAGGCTGATAACTTGAAGAAAGAAACTCTACACCAGATGGAGAAAGAGTTCGAAGAGAAAGCGGATGGAGTGCGTTATTTCAAGGATAGAATTTGGATTCCAAAGGCCGATCAGTTAAGGAAAATGATCATGGATGAAGCTCATCAAACAAGGTACTCGATACACCCAGGTTCGGACAAGATGTATAAAGGACTGAAGGAACACTACTGGTGGCCTGGAATGAAGAAGGATATCGCCACTTATGTGAGCAAATGTCTAACCTGCGCAGGAATCAAGGAAGAACACCAGAAACCGTCCGGACTATTACAGCAACCGGAAATCCCAGAATGGAAATAGGAGCGGATATCAATGGATTTCGTGACCAAGTTACCCAGGACTAAGAAGGGACATGATTCGATTTGGGTAATCGTTGACCGACTCACGAAATCTGCGCACTTTTTGCCAATAAGAGAAACTTACAGCATTGATAGACTCGCGAAATTGTATGTCGATGAGATAGTTATGCGACATGGAGTGCCAATCTCGATCATCTCCAATAGAGACAGTAGATTCACTTCGCGATTTTGGCAATCGCTGCAGACAACATTAGGTACTCGTGTGGATTTGAGCACCGCTATCATCCACAAACCGACGGTCAGACAGAAAGGACCATACAAACGTTAGAGGATATGCTGCGTGCATGTGTGTTGGAATTCGGAGGCAGTTGGGATGACCACCTACCTTTAGTCGAGTTCTCCTACAACAACAGTTATCATGCTAGTATTCAGTGTGCCCCGTACGAAGCACTGTATGGACGCAAGTGCAGATCCCCACTCAATTGGTTGGAAGTGGGAGAGAGTCGACTGTTTAAACCTGACATTGTACAGGAGACCACTGATAAGATTAAGCTGGTTCAGGAGAAGCTTAAAGCAGCCAGGGATCGCCAGAAGAGCTATGCTGATAATCGACGAAAGCCGTTAGAATTCCAAGTTGGCGATTGAGTGCTACTAAAGGTATCACCTTGGAAAGGGCTAATAAGATTTGGAAAGAAGGGGAAACTGAGCCCCCGATTTGTTGGGCCGTTCAAAGTCGTGGAAAGAATCGGACCAGTCGCTTACCGATTGGACTTACCCTCAGAGCTCAGCTCTATTCACGACACGTTCCATGTGTCCAACCTAAAAAAATGCTTATCAGAGGAAGCAGTGGTCCTAACCTTGGAAGTAGTCCAAATCAATGAACGATTGCACATCACTGAAGAACCGATCGAAATTCTCGATCAAGAAATCAAGCAGTTAAGGTGTAGTAAGATAGCAATTGACAAAGTTCGTTGGAACTCAAGTCATGGACCAGAGATTACTGGGGGAAATGAGAATCTTTTATGAAGAACCAGTACCCTCACCTGTTTACAAAAGAGCCTCCTAGTTATGGCAAACAGTAAATTTCGGGACGAAATTTCTTTCAACAGGGGGTAAATGTGACAACTGACAGTTTTGACCTTCAGGTTAGCTACTCGTTAAATCACTCAGTAGCGTTTCCGTAGGTTAAAAATTAGTCATTTAAGTTATTAGAAGAAACTAGGTTAGTTTGCGTGAAAAATTTAGGCAAAAACCTAAAAATCCCGAAAACTGCCCGAAAAAGCCCGAACCGGCCCGAAGTCATCCGATAATCCTATAATGCCAAATTTAAAGTCATTTTTGGAAAATTAAGTTATTTTATTTAAAATATAAGTAAACTAATTTGAATGATCCAAAATTACCCTCGAAAAAGTCGGTTTTTAACAAAAAGCGCCAAAACCCGGTACTGCGTCGAGTTAACAGTATAAGGACTACACTGTTTTTATTTAAAAAAAATGATGAAAGGGTTGGGTGGGCCCCACTATGGCTGGCCACCCCCCCCTATCCTCTCTCTTTCTTTTTTGTTTCTCCCCATATAATCATTATACCCTCCTTTCTACACTTCCCAATTTCTTGAAAAACCTTCCTACACACTCTTCATTTCTCTCTCTCTCATTTTCAAATTTTCTTCAAGAAATCCAGCCATTTCTTCTCTCAAATCTGGAAATTTTGAAGATTCAAATAAGAATTTAAAAGCTTTTGTAGTTGTTTTATCAAAGGTAAGGATAGATTACATGTTCTAGCTTCGATTTTTGCTCATTTTGGAGCTTTTTCCTACTCTTTTTGAGGTTTAATCCCTCTTTTATGGTTTGATAACCATCTTGATGTTTGGGGATGAGATTTAACCTTAAAAATGTGTTTAAACATCCAATGAAGGTGAAAATCCATGAATCCCCCATAAGAACACAAGATTGGAAGCAAAATCCTTTTGTTTGATGTTTTTGATCATCATTTTGGGGCTGAACTTTGTTGATAGTTCATGCATGTATGTTGATAGTATTGATACATATTTCATCTATTCATTTGGTGCATAATAAGAGTTTTTGGTTTATTAGCAAGAAACCCCCAAAAATCTTGTGATTTTATGTGTTTTGATGAATAAAAAGGGGTTTTGGTTCTGGACAGATGCTGTCCGATTTTTGCATGTGTTTTGTACGACCCAAAAAGGGTGCTCCTGACCTCATTCTTCTTTGAAATTTTTATGGAACAATATTTTATGTGTTAGGGTTCAAACCCCACTGGAATCGTGTAAAAACTCCAAGATTCGAACCCTTAACCATGTTAAAACATTTTAGTGTGCATCAGATTCTGGTCAGAAATTTATGTTAGCTTCATGCATGCATAACTCTTTGATGGATTGTTCAAAATACATGATTCTTGAGTCTAGAATCAAGTTTAATGAGTTAGCTTTCCAAAGACTCCAAAAACACATGATTTGGGGAAGTTCTGGATGTTCAACCAATGAAAAAGAAATCGAAGTGCAATCTGACCCACCATGGCAGATTCACATACTTGAGTTCTTGAGGTCATATCTCATTCAAAAATCATCCAAATCGTGTGAATCAAGTTTCATTTGTTAGTCGATAAATCCGCGAGTCTAGAAATTCATTTCGGACAATTGAACCTTCTCGAACTGTTTTTTTTAAGAACCAAAAATATTTGTGCCAAAATAACAGATGCGAAGAACCCTGGAATTAATAAAAATGGGCAATCCTGAGCCAAATCACGTTTTCCGAAAACAAACAATACATCTGTCTCGCTTCGACTCATTTACCGATGTTTGAATTGACTTTAAAATCCCTTTTGAAATTCAAATTTTGGAATAATAATGAGATCTCTATGACACAAACTCTACAGACATGTCTTTTCAGCATTGATACTTGCACACTGAATTTACAATAATTTTTAAAATATGTTAATCATTTTCAAAAATTATGAAAATTGGTAGAATTGTTGTTAATAAATTTAATATTAATGGATAAAATTTTGGTAGCTAAATTCCTTTTTGAACTAGACAAAATGGAAGCATTTTTGAAACAATACAAATCTGCCAAAAGACAGATTTCTTAAAAAGTGATGTTTGGCAATTTTCAAGAAATCCCCATATGTTTGGACCTTAATTAAAGTAATAAAATATATTTTTGTACTAAAATGAACCTAATAAATTATAGTAAAGGCATTATATGGGATATCGGTATTGACTTATTAATATGGACCGTTGAAATTAGGACTTACGTCAATTACGTATGTGTTAGGGCAATTATAGATTCGGAGCCGGGACTTGATCACGCACTAACGGTTATTTAGAAACGCGAAAGCTACTCCAGGTGAGTATTCACAGCCCCACTTTTTACCGTTTTTACGTGTTTTGGGGTGAAAAGCATGCTTACAAATGATTGTGAATAATTTTGAAAATGTTGCGAAATGAAATGTGTTGTGAGCTAAATTTGATATGTTATGAGACACGATATATTGAGTAAAAGTCCCATGTTGAATACACTACTATTAACTCGTTTCGAGCCAATGGTTATTGTGGATAGCGCTATTTGGTAGAGTGGACCCACCCTTTGTTTACTGACGAGTATAGGGTGCACGTAATCATATGTGGTACTACATATGTGGGATTTAGTCCCACCGCTGAGGTAGTGCAGCGTCTACACATGTGGGGTTTTAGTCCCACTCCTGAGGTAGTTCGCGAAAACGCTCTACACATGTGG
Organism: Centaurea solstitialis; assembly: GCA_030169165.1. Taxonomy (NCBI): domain Eukaryota; kingdom Viridiplantae; phylum Streptophyta; class Magnoliopsida; order Asterales; family Asteraceae; genus Centaurea; species Centaurea solstitialis. The sequence goes on along the minus strand of CM058046.1, from coordinate 62,411,982 downwards.
TTCGCTACAACCTCTGAGGTAGATCGTTAGGGCAAATTGGTTTTAGGTTTAGTAGTGGCTCAAAGAATGAATATCATGTGATTAACTTGACCCGGGGAATTTACTCACAGGTTGGTAGTGAATGAACGGATTCACTCTAACTGTTTATACGTATTTAGTGAATGAACGGGTTCACTATAACTGTTTACGAAAATTTAGTGAATGAACGGATTCACTATAACTGTTTATAAAAATTGAGTGAATGAACGGATTCACTATAACTGGCTTATGGAAAACTGAGTGAACGAAAGGGTTCACTAAAAATTTGTTGCATTTAAACTGTTTTGTGCATATAAAAACCTGTGAACTCACCTACTCTCGTAGTTGACACTTGTTTTAACATGCTTTTCAGGAAATCCGAAGGTGAATGATAAAGTTTAATTTTGGGCAATTGTAATCACCAAGCAAGACAATGTTTCTTTTTGTTAAGTCTGTAAACCTAAATTTATGGTTGGATTGTAATACACTGTAAACTTTATTAATTTTGTTATGAATGGTTGGTGCTATTTATCTCCTATCGCTATGAAATCTAGACTGTCACACCTTGCGGTTCCGCTTTAGCGGGGTGTTACATCTCTAGACCTATAGATATCTACTGTGATAACCCTGGAGCTGTAACACAAGCAAAGGAGCCCAGAGAACATCACAAGTCGAGACATGTACTCAGGAAATATCACCTCATCCGAGAGATCATTGGAAGAGGAGGCGTGAGAATATGCAAGATTCCGACGGACGAAAATGTCGCAGATCCGCTAACAAAGCCGCTAGCTAGAGCAAAGCATGAGGGCCATGCTAGTTCCATAGGGATGCAGTACTTGGATACTAGTAGTTAGTTTATGTTATCAATTATTGATGTGATATTTTAAAACGTTCATAAATAATTATCAGAGTGTATGAGTATTGGAAGTGACCAGTTTCAAGTCTGCTTCATGGAGCCTATGTCATAAGCATTGACTTGATGATAGGTTGTCCTTAGACCTGAGATATCTGGTCTGCGAGCATGAGGACTACTGTACTCTTAGCACGTCCTAACGCTGCACCGTAACTGGGTGGCTATAAGGGGCATGACTAGATGCAGCGGAAGCCATGTTTACTGATGCGGGTAGTCAATATGGGATTTACACCTCCTTTATAGGAGAGATATTTCCGGGCCCCCTGACGATTAAGATTGGCATAAATGTGTGGCCACGCTCGGATAGAATAACATTTGTTATTTGGAAAGTTCCGTAACTGTAGGCAATCGAAATCAGTGCCAGGAAATACTTGAGTTTATGATTGAAAATTCTCAGCTCCATGTCTAAAACTCATTTTAGAAATATCGTGTGTAAAAGGAATGAACCTGTGTACAATTCAAATATGAATCGTATCTCTGGATATAAGAGATCTTATAACCTGGTTAACCTAAGTGTCTGGCTAGGGACCTCCTTAGGCTAATGGTAATAGTTAGGTTACTTGTCTGTCACCAGTGGGAGTCTGAAAGGATTATGTGCAAGACAGTAACTAGGATTACCGTGTCCAATGTTATAAGACACTAGTGGGTCACACTACTACACACCCGATTCGAGATCATTTGGATAATAGGTGTGAGAAATAATTAATTGGGTTTAATTATTAAAAGAGAGAAAAAATAAATAATAAATTGATTATTTATTATTTATTAAATAAAATTATTAACAGTTTGTTAATTAAGATAATTATTGAAGAGTTATAATTGGGTTGGGTTTTTATTGGTTGCTATCTTATTTACTCTCATAAATAAAGGCATTATTCAGTTGGTTAATTAATCTGATTCATTAGTAACTTATACACCAATAAAAACCCTCCTCCCTGCGCTCTCTCTCTCTCTCTCTCTCTCTCTCTCTCTCTCTCTCTCTCTCTCTTGTCTGCGCCAATCTCACACACGCACAAACCAGTTCCGGTTTTTGTTCAATCCACGGCGGTCTAGCAGCCTATCTCACGGTGGTGCAGTAGCGGTGTATCCCTCGCTAGCTTCCGGAGTCGTTTTTAGTATCACTGAAAAGGTAAATTTGCTAAAACCCTCTTGAAATAGTATTTGATAAGTTTTAGTTGGATCTCTGTCTAGATTGTTGTTTTTGTTTCCGCTGCTTAATTGTTTTAGTTAAATAATCCCAACACCACGACACCAGAAAGTCAGATGATACTAAGAATCGGTCTAATTTGCTTAGAGATGTCCCTCCTTCCCCATCCAAGTGTACCTCCTCCCGCCTAGACTAATTTCTGGTAGCCTAGACTCACTGATAAAACTATTGAAGATGTATCTTGTTAGTGCAATAATATTGTATTCAAGATCACATATTATGAAGACTATTAATGAAGTCAATGCTAGAGGTCAAAGTCAAAGAAGGATGATTAAATAGTCAAAGTCAACTATCTAATGTGTTTAGTTAATGAGTTAGTTGTGTAAAGTCAAGGGTATAAATAGAAGGTTAGAAGGTTAGAGTTAGAGAGACTTGATAGAAGGAGCTTATTTTGTAATATTCATTAGTGAGATCTAGAGAGAGAATCTAGAGAGAGAAAGTTCATATTGTAAAGATTTACATGATGAAATGAAGAATTGATTGATTTGATCCATTGTTATTGCACTTACAATTGGTATCAGAGCTATGGCAGAAGATTTGTGCACAATTGGATGAAGATTTGAAGAAATTTGATGAAGATTTGAAGATTTTTTGAAGAAATGGGTTTTATAGGATTTTTTGTAGATTTGTAGATTTTTGTTGTTCAATTGTAGTTTTTGATTGTGTTTTTGTGATTCATTTGTGTTTTCTATTCATCTCTAATCATTCTTCTTGTATTTGAATCTCAATTTTGAGATTTGATTTTTGGAAATTTTCACCAAGAACTCAAAAGTTCATCCATGGAGTTTTTGAAATTTTTACAAATTGGATAAGCTGGAGTTGATTTTCGTGATTGTGGCTTCACAAAAGTTGTTTGTAATCTTGAAGTGAGCAACATATCCGAATTTTAACGTTTTTGGTGAAGATTTGTGAAAATCGTTCTTGAAGATTTGAGTTTGTGTTCTTGAGAGTTCATGAGTGATTTTATGATTTGATGAGATTTTGATTCGTTTTTGATTAAATTTGTTTCTAAAAAGTGTTTTTAGGCATGAATTCATCAAAGATTTCAAGTTTTAAGGTGTAAAAATCATTTTTGAAATTTTTGGGTTGAATGTGTTCTTGAAGATCTTCATGTGTTCTTGAGTAGATCTTGGATTTTGATCCAAATTTTTATTGAGAGTTTGTTAAAAAGTTGTTTGTATGTGTGTTTGATCTTAAAATTGAAAAATAATAAAGTTGTTTGGTGTTGGTGTGAAGTGGATGTCTCGACTCGAGACATTGTTTAATCAGCAAGGCATAAAACACTCGAGCTGACGTAGCTTTGTGTGATTGGATGATTGTTTGAGGTGGCTGTGTTTTATTGGTGCAAAACATGTGTGTATAGCTGTTGTCCCCTCCCTTGAGACATCAGGTCTATCGTGGCTAAATTTCATTGGCTGGAAGAAAGAGGCGTTGCTTTTATCGTCTCAATCTTAACAAAAGTTTTTTTTTTGTGTGTCCCCCAAAATGAAACATCTAGCTTTATTATTGTTTTAATAATGTGCGTGTAAAGTACTTCAGCTTTCAATTCGAGACTTTAATTTTGACGTGTGTGTGAGTGTGTCTTGCATGAAAAAAAAAATCAAATTAATTGTTTCATATGAGAGCTGATCAAATTTAAAATTAAAAAGCACGTGATTGTCATGCGATTTAGTTTAAATGTCTCGAGCCTCTCTCTTAATGTTTCGAGTCGGAGACATTCATTCACGCATTTTATTTTGATATACACGTGAAATTTCATACACGATTCACAATCACTCACACTAGCAATACATGCACACGTAACTTCATGTATAATCACTCTCGTAACATGCATTACACTTTTAAACGTCCATAGTTTCTAATTTTCGTGTTGAAACGCTAATTTTTCGGTGAGTTTTTCAGTGATCTTCGTTTTTGATTTTCTTAATAGGTTGACTGATATTGTATTGACTCGTTAATTTTTCAGGTCCGATCGGTGAGTTCTCGACATTGTTTGACGGGCGTTAAAAGTGATACGAGAAACATTTTTCTCGCATTTTTCGAGCTCAATTCGGGACTACCTCGAGACGTATCGATCGTAGTTCGGTGTTACGGATTGCTAGAGGAGGAAGTTGGTTGTCATTTAGTTTTAGTTTCGTAATTTTTCGGTGTCGTTCGGTAGTGTTTTGTTAAGCTTTTGTATGTTCTGTTATCTTTTTCGTTAGTTTTATTACTTTTTTAGTCCAGTTTCCGTTAAGTCCGTTAGTTTGTTAACTTTCAGCTTTTGTCACTTTTAGTACTTGGACTTAAAGTTTCAAAGATTTTCATTTTCAACCCTTGGACTTTTAAACTTTCAAATTTTATCATCTTTAGTCCCTGAACTTGAAATTTTTCACATTTTTACATTTTTAGTCCTTGTACTTGTGATTTCAAGTTTGTGAGTCATTTAAGTTTCTAGTTTTGTCACTTTTAGTCCTTCAAGTTTATTTTTACCCTGTTTCTTCATATTTTTTGATTTGTTCGATATAAATCGTTAGTGCACTATTCATACTTCTAATCGAAGTTTCTGTTGACGATCCTTATTTTTTCTTTGTGCAGTTAACAATGGATTCTGAACTCATGAAGTCACAAATAGCAGCGGTGAATGCTTATATGCACGATCTCCTAAACCCAGATTTCATTGAGACAATCTATGAAAGGATGAATCGATTCACACCCATAATTCGAAAACTTAAGAGAGAAAACATTTCCCTCACAGAGCAACTAGTGGCTCATGAGATAAAGATAGTTCAGTTGGAACAGAAGCTGAGTACCGAGAGAGAAGGGTTTAAGTTGAACAAAATTTTATCTACTTTAAATGCTGAGAAAGCTGAACTTCTCATTAAAGTTACTGATCTTGAAGCTTCACTTTCAAAAGAAAGAAGTCAGATTACAAGTTTGCAAAAGGATTTGCAAAATGAGCATGATCAAATGTTGCAACATTCTTTTGGAAATGCTCAAAATTTAAAACTTGTAACTTCTTTGAGAAAAGAAAATGAATGTTTGCAAACGAAAGTTCTTGAACCTGATGAAGATAAGAAGGTTTTCGAAAACAAGCTTATATCTTCTCAATCAAGAGTAATGGAACTTTCAAAGCAAGTAACTGATTTTGAACAAATTGTGATCATTGAGAGAAGTAACTTTGAGAAAGAAAGAAAGGTTTTTGAAGAAGAGAGAAGCGTTTTTGTAAATGAGAGAAAATCTTTTGAATTAAAAAGTGAAAAATTCTCACAGAAGATATCTGACTTAGAAAGAAAGTTTGTAATTGAAAGAAAGGAATTTGAGAGGAAGATGAATGCGATTGACAGTAAGACGAAATCGTCGAAGAAACCGAGTCTTCGTGTTGGGAAATACAATTTGCATGATTTTGGAGAAGACACACAAGTTGTTCAATCAGAGAGGGAAGTTGATGCAAAGAAACGTATTGAGCTTCAACAGCAAATTGTTAATTTGCAAACTCAGTTATCCGATGTACGAAATCAATTTAAACAAAAAGAGAAGGTTTTTCAACATGAAAAGACTGTTTTAGAACAGAAACTAGCTGAACCTAAGAAGCCTAATCTTGTGGAGAAAGATTTTGAGGACCAAAAGGACGCATTTAAGGCTGAAATAAACAAACTTACAAGAAAGTTATCCGGATTATCAACTGATCTCATGAATGAGCAACGGCTGCGATCTAATCAACAAAAGAAGTTTAATGATCTTCTTGAAGAGAGGAACAAGCTTTCTTCTAAAGTGAAGGAACTTGAAGAGATAATCTCTAAACCTCATAGTTTCATTCATACATATGTTGCTACACGCAGTAACATCAACTCAAGTGGCCAGATTCGTTCTACAAATCTCTTCTATGATCGTCGTGTTGATCGTTCAGGTAATCATCGTTATTCAAATGGTAAGTTTGTTTGGCAAGTCAAGGGAAACGCCGATCATACACAATCATTTGCTTCGGAACCGAAAGTTCAAAAGAAAATTTTTTTTCATGAAACATCTTTTGGTAAGTCTCAGTTAGTTTATTCTAGAAATAAACTTCTTAGTCTGTCCAAAAGAACATCATATGGTTCTTACTCTCCAAGAAATGATTTTGTATGTGACGATTATATCGATGATAGATTTGGGATTTACAAGATTTCTTCTTATAAATCAAATACATCTAACATCCGAGGATCCACATTCAAGTGGATACCAAAATCTTTCTTGTCTTGATTTTGTAGGTAGGTGGCTCTTGAATAAATCAGTTCAAGACCCGATCATCAATGTGTTATATGAGCGTTATTGTAAGTATCCCTCTAAACCCTAGTGCATAACTTGCGCTTAATTGTGTTTAACCGTGGTGTTCATCATCAGGAACTTACTTGTGTTTGTTCCTTTCCGATTCTACATCGTTTCACGAATTACCACGTGTTATAATTTTCTTCACATTGTTATTTCCACATCTCATATATTCGTTGAAATTATTCGGTGGAAATACACTCGCTTGAATTCCAGCTTGATTTCAATGCACGTTATTTCATTTCAATGATTCAATTCTTATTCAGATCATTAATTGTGAATTGTTCTTCACAATTAAACTTTCTAATCATTGATTCATTTCTTGAATACACTGTACTCCTTGAGTCTATCTGTTTAGCGCTTGAATTTTGTTCATTGGAATTCACGATCAAGAATCTTGATTTCTACAATAAATCATCAGATGTTTGAGTTATTAAATGAATTTCTTCAACATATGATATTTTTCAACACATATTCCCCATTTTCTTTCAAAATATGTTCCTCATATACATATTGTATCACATATGAATCACCATCATATCACGTTCTGGTATGAAAATACTCAAAGTTTCAAAGAATATAATTTCATGCTTTCAACTTCTGTGTGATAGGATATAGAAGTTTCTATGATCAATCCAGAGCCGGATGATCTACCCAAGAAACACAACCCTAGGTTAGACCTAGTGTGTGAGGGTGTGAATGAGGTAAAATATCCGAGAGCTTGAGTGTAGGGGGAGTTAAAAGAAAATGGTGAGTGTGAGACAGGATCAAAAAGAATAATAGAAGATCCTTCCCAAACCTATACAGTTATCCGGGTAACCACATCATCTATTCATTCTCGATTCTTTGGAGATGAATATTGAAACAAGACATGGACCCAGTGTCGATAACTCGTGTCACCCCACCAAGCTACTCAAATATCTCTTAAAAGATGTTTGTTTCAATTCTCACGGAGAATTAGCACATCATCTATCTAATCTTCACTCGGAAGATTTAGATATTGAAACAAGGAAGACATCCTCTCCGGTCTCCGAACTTCATATTCTATGCACTAGAGTCTATTGATTATCAATCTGCATCCCAGGTTGAATCAATATTTGAGCCTAATGATTATGATGATATTTCTTTGACACTTGCACGAGTCTTTGTGATTCCAACTGCATATCTTTGTGATATTGCCGGAACAGTCTGAGAACTTAGTTTTATAACTTTGCTTCAGTGATGACTGGAAGTCCTATCAGTGCTACCCCGTTGACAACACTGAAAATAGGCCACACAATTCTATGAGTTGTTGTGTCAATAGTTGCTCATTGTGCTTCTATGTTAGCCGATTACCCATCATTTGAGGAGGAGGAATTTGAGCCGGATTTGAGGGGAGTAATCTGATATGGATGCGATATTTGTTTGAGGGGGAGAATTTTTGTTGCAGCAAGTTTTGAGTAATTTGATGATGATGTCTTTGATTGTTCATGATGTTTCGGATTCTCCTAACCATCATGAGGGGGAGAAGTTGTATCAAAGACATTTGTCAAAGACATGATGAAGATATGAGAGTTATGTTGAAGAGCCCAATATTCGTTTGAAGAGGTCAAGATTTAGTTGAAGAATTCAAGACATCAAGTATGGTTGATTAAAGATTTCAAGATGTTGGTTCAATCAAGTTTTGAGGTTATATGTGAAGAAATGATTTGTGAAGTAATAATGTTGATCGTGATACAAGTGTTGATGTTGCTTGAAGAAAAGACGAAAGTATCAAGAGTTGAAGATGTAATCAGTTGAAAGTACATGATGATTTGGTTTGTGAAGAAATGTTTTGTGAAGTAACAGTTAAGGGAAGAAAGCAAGTATTAAGGGGGAGATAAAGAGAGATCGAAGTTTAAATCTTTTGAATCTATGGTTGAAAAGCCTTTAGGTTTAAAGATTGAGTTCGAGTTGTGAAGGTTGATGAAAGAATGGTTTGATTTGCTAAAGTTGAGAAAGTGGTTTGAAGAGTATGAAGATATGATGGATTTATAATGAGAAGGTGAAGAGCTTAGTACACATAGTGTCAAAGCTCAGAACCTAAATATCCTTGATCATTGGCTTTGGTTATCTCAAGAGGAAATTCTGGATTTGACATCAAGAGAATTCTGGATTTGATGAAGACTGCTTCAAGTTGAAGAGTGTTATTTCAAAGATGATATTTGTAAAAGGGGAGATTGTTATGTGCTGAGCTTATCTGTTTGATTATGATGGTCTGACTTCAAGATTGAAGATTGTTGAAGGTTGTCAAAGCCGGACTTCATGTGATCTTGAATACAAAGGGGGAGATTGTTAGTGCAATAATATTGTATTCAAGATCACATATTATGAAGACTATTAATGAAGTCAATGCTAGAGGTCAAAGTCAAAGAAGGATGATTAAATAGTCAAAGTCAACTATCTAATGTGTTTAGTTAATGAGTTAGTTGTGTAAAGTCAAGGGTATAAATAGAAGGTTAGAAAGTTAGAGTTAGAGAGACTTGATAGAAGGAGCTTATTTTGTAATATTCATTAGTGAGATCTAGAGAGAGAAAGTTCATATTGTAAAGATTTACATGATGAAATGAAGAATTGATTGATTTGATCCATTGTTATTGCACTTACATATCTTATTATAATCTCCCATCAGAATCCATGCACCAAGATTAGACTGGATGATTTGAAAAAGCTCATTCCATAACGCCTGGCTAGCCAAAGCAAGATGCGGGGCGTATATGTTTGCTATGAAAATCGGATAAGCAATTCCATTTAGATTATCGATGGTAATTAGGAAATTTGTACCTTTCAAGCACCCAGATTTGACAAATGTGGAGGAGTCCCATAGACTGATTTGAACTTGATTTTCGATGAAGATGCGTCGCTGGAGGTTGATGATGAAAATCAATTGCTTGAGAATGAAGATCAGTTGCTGGATTTGATTAATAAAGATATTACAGATCGTCTGGAGAATGAAGAACGATTGCTGATGGAGTTCATTAATGAAGATAATAAGGATCGTTTATGCTCTAATTTAGGTTTGTAAATCAGTTAAATTCGTTATTTATGCTTGATTTGTGTTTGTAAAGTCAGTTTGATTTAGGTTAGTTATTTAGGTTTGTAAATTAGTTTGATTTACACTTTTAATTTTGTTATTTAGGCTTAATTTAAGTTTGTTAAGTACTTTTATATATGTTTGATTTATGTTTTATTTAGTCTTAATTTATGAATTTCATGTTGATTAATTTGATTTAGGTTTACATATGAATATCATATTCACTGTTTAGATATAGATTGTTGATATTCAAATGTGAATATCATCTTCAGTGTTTAGGTTTACATATGAATATAATATTCATAATAAGAATGTTTCTATATGAAGGATCAGAATTACTCTGTTTAGATATTTTCATATGAATATCATCTTCACTGTTTAGATTTACATATGAATATCATCTTCACATGTGTATATTCATAATAAGAATGTTTGTATAAGAAGGATTAGAATTACTCTGTTTAGGTCTATATTCAATTTTCATAATGTCAAGTTTATGAATATAACTTTGTTTATGAACATAACATTCATGATATGATAAAGAAAATCTTATGTGTTGTTGGATGATGATAATTTAATCTGGTTTCAGTGTTCTTATAATCATAGTTATTATACACATATTCCCTTAGGTGAATGTATACTTATTCATATTATGAATGTTCTTATATTGTAGTTGTAGTTTCATACTGTAGTTGTATTTTTTAGATCTTAATATTGTTTTGATAGTTTTATATTTAATAATTTTATATGTTTACATTTATTGCAGAAATTCAAAGTTCTGAAAATCAGAACTTATGTTCTAGTAAAGTTTTTGAAGCTCCGGATGGTACTAAAAGATGGATTCCTATTGTAGATGAATCACTGAAACCGGTTCTGAATTCTCTTTTTGATACTCTTGATCAAGCAATAACGATGTATAACAATTATGTTGAAGCATCCGGGTTCGATACGCGTTTAACATCAAAGAAAATGAACAAGTTAGGTGTTGTTCAGATTAGGTATATTGTATGCAGTAAGAGTGGAGTTCCGAGAAAGATTACTTTTGATTCTCAGCAACGTTCAGTTCGTAAAAAAGAATTTCAAATTTCAAAAGGTGCAATTGTATGGAAGGTGTTAATTTTCGATTGTTGAAGGGAGTTGAGAAGTATGAGCTCTATAAGTTCATAGAAGAGCATAGTCATCCTTTGTTGGATTCAAGTGATATGTGTTTTTCTCGAATGCATCGGCAGCTAGGATTTGGAGATCAAATGTTAGTTCATAGAGCAAATAGCTTGCATTTGGGTGCTTCTACGGTACATAAAATGAGAACCACTTGTAAAGGCGGATATGATTTTTGCTCGAGTTCTTCTGTTGATTTTTAGAACTTCAAAAGAGATATGGATAACTATGTTGTTAGTTGGTGATGCTCAGATGTTCATTAATATGATGAATAATAGGAAAGAAGTTGCATTGAAGTTTTATTTCGATTATAAGGTTGCTAATAGCCAGTTGATTTGCACTTTTTGGGCTGATGAAGCTGCAAGGTTTAACTATTCTGAGTCTGGGGATGTTAATGTTATGTCCTTTGATGCTACATTTAGGACTAACAGGTATGTTTTTAATTTTAAATTAATAATTTCTTTATATTCATCTTATGAATAATTGAAAGTTGCATCTATGCAGTAGCTCAAAGTTCAGCTTATGAGTTTAATTAATATTCAAATTATTCACTAGTTCAATTAATTTCTTAATTTTCACCTTATGAATATTAGATATGTAATCTTGTGAATAGTTTAATTGTCACTTTATGCATGGTTCAATATTCAGCTTATGAATATTATTTTTTTTGCTGATTTTTTTATTGATTTTATATTTTCAATTTTAAATTATATGTTTTCTGTTTTTTAGGTATTGCATGGTATTCATCCCTTTTACTGTGGTGGATAACCACAATAAGAGTGTCATTGTCGGAGCAGCACTTGTACATAAAGAAAATGTTGAGAATTTCACATGGGTTTTGTAGTCGTTTCTTAGAGCTCACGAGAAACAACCCACTTTGGTTTTGACAGATCAGTGTCCATCAATGAAACAAGCAATAGCAGCTGTTTTTCCAAAATCTAGACACCGGTTGTGCATGTGGCACATTATGGACAAATTTCCTAAAAAGGTAAATGTTTTTTAAAAACTTAGAGGCATATTTTTTTTATTATTAATATAAATATTTACGCTTTATTAATAGTATTGTTTAAGTTTAGTTTTGAACATATATATTCCTGGTTCATAATATCTTATATTCATCATATGAATATGAACTTCTCTATTTCATAAAATTACTATTAATCTGATTAGGTATATATTTCTGGAGATGAATATATGTATGTTTATAATATGAATATTTGAATGTATATATTATTTTCTTTATAAATATATATATATATATGATGAAAATATGGATATTCTTGTTATCAATATTATCATTTCAGTTTATTGTTTTTGTTAGGACCAAATTGTCCTAATTAGAAAGTTTTATAAAGGATGCTTTAAGAAGAATTAATTAGTGTTTAATTAGTTAATTAGTTTATTGGGCTTGGGCTTGGGCTTTACTGTAATGGACCTATATATAAGGTCTAGGGTTTGGAGAGAAAGGTGTGAAATCATTTCCTATGAGAGTCGACTAGGTGTTTTAGTGTGTGTGTTCTTGTAGTTTTGAGATCTCAATAATAAATTCAAGAACTTTGCATTTCCATCTTCTTGATTTCTCTTCTTTTTATCTTGTTGTTTGATTCTTTGGACCTCACAAATGGTATCAGAGCCAAACAAATCATTAGATTTGTTTGTTCCTATTGAATCAAACAACTAGAAATGTTTTTTATTGGGTTTTGAAACTTTATTTTTTGAAAAGTTTCATTTTGAGTTTTTGGGGTTTTTGGGGTTTGGATCTTGTTGAAGATGATGAAAATGGGTGTATGGGTTGTGTTTTGAAACATCTTTGAGCTTGAAATGATCTATTTTTCAAGTTGCTTCAGTTTTTGGATCCGGAATGAGTTTTTGGGCTAAATCTTCAAGTTTTCCGAGTTGGAAAACTCGAATATTCAAGTTTTCCGAGTTGGAAAACTCATATTTTTCGAATTAAAAAAAAAATCGAATCGGTGAATAGTGCTTTTCCGATTCGGAAAACACCGTTTTCCGAATCGGAATAGTAAAAAAAAATCCAAATCGGTGAATAGTGCTTTTCCGAATCGGAATAAAAAAAAATCCGAATGAATAGTGTTTTTCCGAATCGGAATAGTGTTTTTCCAAACCGGATGAATAGTAAAAAAAAAAATTTTGAGTACCTTATTTTTCTCATTTTCCGACTCGAAAAATACGAAATACCCCTTTTGGGTTTTCGAGGTTTTCCGACTCGCTCTTGAGACGAGGGTATGCTCAAATTTTGTTTAAGTCTTGAACTACCTTGCTGTCCTTATTTTCCGACTCGGGAAACATGAAATACCCTTTCGGGTTTTCGAGTTTCTCGACTCGCTTTTGAGTCAAGGTTATGTTCAATTTTTGTTAAACTTTCCCAACTCCATTTCCGACTCGGGAGACTGCATTTCCCGACTCGAGTATCATCTTCAGATAAGCCTTCAAGATAATATTCCGATGCGATCTAAACCAACCCAAATTCAAATACTTGTGATGTTTCAAAACCCTTGCGCTTAAATAGCCACCTTTCTTTCCCAATTGATTCGTAAAGATCACATCAGCCCCGTTTATAGCCCAAATTCAGTTTTCAATCGTGAAAATTGAATTTCTCTCATTTCCCCAACTGCTCCAGATTCTTTGAAGACATGTCAGATTTGTAACGATTTCAGAACGACGGTGAACGGATTCTTCATTTGGTTAGATTACTCAGAAGCCTGACGCTCTGCAACCATTATTCTAGAGTTTTTATTAGATGGAATTATTCCTCTTATCCGGTGAGAGTTGAGTTTTTCCTTGGATGCCAGCTTCGGTGAATGGTACTGTTGTAACGTGCTTAATTCCTATCCATTTCACCATTGTGGAGGTTCGGTTGCGATCTAGAATTTTGAGTGACGATCGTCATCCATCTGACTAAGAAGACTAGATCTGGATCCGATTGCTTGACATTTTGGAAGATTTCTGGAAATCGACTATTTTCTGAGTAGTAGAGAGATCAAAGCAAAGCATCTCGTTCAGTATCTACTCCCAGTTTTTTACTCCATACGGTGTTTCGGTGATCCAAGCTTCAGTGTTTCCCAGTTGTGAGCTTATCAGATTTAAAGCTTTTTTGCTGAATTCCTATTCAACATGGGGTCAAAGACAGAACCTTTATCTTTCTTGCTGATCTGCACGGTAACTCACACATGCATCTATCCCTTTGTTTCTCTTGGCTGGAGATCAACATAGTTGGATGAATCAATATGCTCTGGTGCAAGCTGTTGTATTCTGCGGTTATCAGACGTGTCGAGTTATTTACAGGTTGAGCTGTAGTTTGTGCAATCAGTCGCGGTTATTGCAAATTGGATCTGGTCTTTCAGTTGAAACCGAAGATGAAGAGCTACAATCGAGGGGGAGCTTGGAGATCAAAATGTAGCCGAACGCCACTAAGGTTTTCTCACGAAAGCAAGGGGGAGAAGATCATAGATGCCTCCTTTACAGAACTTTAGGGGGAGATTGTTAGGACCAAATTGTCCTAATTAGAAAGTTTTATAAAGGATGCTTTAAGAAGAATTAATTAGTGTTTAATTAGTTAATTAGTTTATTGGGCTTGGGCTTGGGCTTTACTGTAATGGACCTATATATAAGGTCTAGGGTTTGGAGAGAAAGGTGTGAAATCATTTCCTATGAGAGTCGACTAGGTGTTTTAGTGTGTGTGTTCTTGTAGTTTTGAGATCTCAATAATAAATTCAAGAACTTTGCATTTCCATCTTCTTGATTTCTCTTCTTTTCATCTTGTTGTTTGATTCTTTGGACCTCACAGTTTTGTTTTAACTGCTTATATTTTTATTTCAGTTGTTCCTTTTTAGTTTGCCGTTTAATTCTGAATTGTTAAATGGAACAAGTTTTCGAAAAGAGATAAATAAAATTGTTTGGGATGTGCAACTTGATCCTGAAGAATTTGAACATAAATGGAATGTTCTGATGGAGGAGTATTAACTTACGGGTGACAAATGTCTTCAACCTTTGTTTAACATACGTGAAAGTTGGATTCCGGCGTATTTCAAGCACGTTCTGATGTGTTCTTTGATGAAGACAACAGCCCGTTCGGAGAGTATCAATTCGTTTTTCAACAAGTTCTCGCATTATGGCAACACCCCTCGTGTTTTTCGTTAACTGTTTTGATGCTGCCTTGGATAAGCAGCGTTTCTCTCAACGAAACCTTGACAATCTTACAAGTTCAACATTCCCAAAGTTTTTGACGCCTTGTAAAATTGAGGGGCATGCAAGCGACATTTATACTCGTGCTGTTTTCAACAATGTTCAAATTGAACTATACAAGGCAGCATGGTGTTGTTCGATTGAAAGTGTTCATTCCGAAGGTGATGTAGATTGCACATAAAGATAAAGCTTCAAATGTTAAATGTCATCATAAGGTATTATAATGAACTTTTGTTTTTTATATTTTTTTTGTTTAAATCCGTTCAAATTATTATTAATATGCAAGTATTTGTTGTATCTGATTAATATTTTTTTTTAATTTCAGGTTGTTAATGATAAGAATTTAGGAATGATATTTTGTAGTTGCAACTACTTTCATCGATGTGGATTGCTTTGTAGATAAATTTTCAAGGTGTTGCTCAATACGAATGTTGAGAAGATTCCTGAGAAGTATATAATGCGTAGGTGGCAAAGGGCTTTAATGCCTGATGATTTGAAGCACTCTCGTCTAAGGTAAACACATTATGTATAAATACATGTTCACAAAATTTTCATATTCAGCTTATGAATATACACGCATTGAAATATGTTCATATTCATCTTCTATGGATGTCTGTATTCATGTGTCTATTCATCATAAGGTATTATAATGAATACACACATGCATTTAAGATAATGAAAATATGTATATTCATAAGATGAATATAAAAATTTTGTGGAAATCATCATATGAGTATGAATATTTTCAACTTATGAATATATGATATATACCTAAACAGGTTTAATATATATGTAAACAGATTTTGTATTCATAAAATAATTGAAATTGTAATTCCTGTATATTCATTTTATGAATAAATGAAATTGCATCTTTGTAGTAGGTTAAGGTCTGGCTTATGAGTTTCTTAATAATCATCTTCATGTAGTAAGTTAATTTATACAAACTTATGTATAAATTATGAGTATTAGAAGAATATTAGAAGAATCATAATTATGGATAATTCTTAATATTATGAATATACACATATTCATATTATGAATATAGTTATGAATCTGAATATACTTATGAATGTCTAAGGTATGGAGATTTGGACGGGGAACAAGAGAGAATGTTCAATGAAGTTCTAATTGCAGTTGAGAATTGCCTTGGCAAATTGAGGGGCATAAGAAGGAGCTTGGTCGTTTTTTCTGAAAGTGTTCGTATTTTGAAGCAAGAGGTTGATGTTTCTTTTCCTACCAAATATGATTCAAGTTCAAAAATCGATACTATTGTTGATCTAATTGGTGTTTCTCAACCAGAAAATGTGGAAGTTTATCCTCCTACCGGTATTAGAAACAACGGTTGGTTGGTGCCGGTGAAATTGCAAGTAATAAGGCTTCAAGACACAAAAGGATCTGTAGGAGTTGCGGAAAACTTGTGAACTATGACTCCAGGAACTGCCCGAACAAAGTCACTGAGTAGCTGGATAATCAAGTCAGATGTGAAAAGGTTCTGAATTTTGCTGAAAGTTTTTGATTCGCTTGTGTTTTTTTCTTATAGTTGCTAAATGTTTTGGATCATAGTATGATGTTGATACTTTTTACAAGAATTCTGTTTGGATTGATTTTGAAATTCTGAATGTCGTACTAGATGGTATAATAAAGTTTGATAAGTGCTTCTAGTGTTTGGATGTTTTAATCTCATTATAATAATTACATATCTTATAAGTAAGTGAAATTGTATATTTCTATTAGGTCCTGGTTATCTTATGATTTTGTAACTTATTTATTTAACTCATGAGATATGGAAATGTGTAAATTTATAATATGAATATAGATAGTTCAAACATTCGATTAATATTTTGAATATTCACCATATGAATATTTGATTTTTAACAATGTGAATATTTAATATTCATATGGTGAATATTTTCACTTTCACCTTATTAATTTTTTAGTATTAACCTTATTAAATACATCCTTGTGAATATTCACTTTATGAAAGTTTCAAGATTTACATTATAAAAGTTTCATATATTCATACTAAAATACAATATTCATACAATGAATATTAAGTATTTATAAGTATGTTAATATTCACCATATGAATATTCAAATATTCATAATATGAATTTTTAAATATTTTAATACCATTAAGTTGTAAATATTAACTATATGAAAATTAATATATTTCAATACTTTATGTCTATGTTTTGCATTATGAATATGAAAATATGTAATTAATTCAATTTGCTATGTCAAACAAATTTCACATAAAAACTATACAAGTTCATATGAGAAACATGTATATGAAAATTAAAATATGAATATAAAATAAAAACTACTCTCATTACTTAAATATTGTTGATATTGACATGTGTATATTCACATGAATACAGACATGCATATAAGTATGAATATACAGATACTGATAAGTATGATTGTTCTCATATAGACAATTTTAGGTGAATTCACACACATTCATAACATTATGAAACTGAGAACAATTATAAGTATTTATATATTCATTATATGAATATAACTCTGTTTAGGTATATATTGATCATGTGAACATGTGTATATTCACATTATGAATATCTAAATTTATAGTTATGAACATGTTCGTATTCATATAATGAATATGCAAATACTCATAAGTATTACCAAAACAAAAATATTACTAAAACATAACCAAAAGAAGATCATGCATGTCATAAGCATATGAAAACGCTAAAAAGCAGTTAGTGTTTAGTTCATAAGCATTGTATCAAGTTTCCCAAAAACAATACATTTCCTGTTCTGATGCATTTAAACTCCAAGCAATCTGAAATTCTTCATTCATACTATCCTTGATATTGAAGAAATATCATATTGTATGCTCTTCTCCTCGTCGTCATTTTTATCGAAGTCCATGCTTTGCTTTACAACCTCCTTATCCTCTGTGTTTCTACCTCTGAAAGCAGAATCTAGACCGTGTACTTCATCCTTAAACTGTGAAGTTGGGATTGTAGCTTCTTTGAAGTCTCCTTGTATATGCCACATTTCCACTTATTTGTTTGTTCGCCTTTATACGTCTCCATGTGACGCATTGTGAAGATTCCACTTTCAGTTTGCTTTTCATTCTTAGTACAACAATGAACTTCGATTTCCTCAACATTGGCTCTAGATATTCCTTCCCAAGAAAGATGATTTACCTCCCTCAGATACCTAGCCATTATCTCATGCTGCATTTCAATATAACAGTTTATTACATCATAAATACGAGAATTTATAGAGAAAATAATTGTTTTACCCAAAAAACAATACCCAATTTACCTCCTACCCACTCTCTCCCACCGGTAACCAAAATACCCACCGGTACGCTCCAAGCCGGCCGCTTTCCGGCGCCGGCAGCCGTTCCACGGCGGTTTCCGGTGAGAAAACCGAAATCCGGCAAAAACGTCATTTGGGCCGCTTCAGGCCCGGCCGCGCGGAGCGGCCCATGCCTCGTCACCGTTCCCGTCCACGTGTCTCTCCTACATTGGTCCACCTCACCCGCTCTCTCCCACGTCAGCCGCTCCAAGGGCAGCCGGGCGGAGCGTCTCCCCCCTCCACGTCACAGCCACGTGAGAGCCAGCTCCCTGCCACCTCAGCGCCACCTCCCTGCCACCTAAGCACCACCCGCTCCCCACCCGCCCCCGCCTAGCGGCCCAATACACGTGGGCCGTTCCCATTGGCCCACGTATCTACTCTCTAGAAAACCCTGACTCTCGACCCTAAATTATTGTACTTTATTCACGTGAAAGGTAATCAGCTAGGGAATCTGATTCCCTAGCTGTGTAAATTATTGTACCAAAAATTCCCTTTATTTAAAAATCACGTGATATGTTCACAAGATTATTACTGTTTGTTCACAAGATGATGTTTGTATCTGTATTTTTTAGTATAAATTGAAGAAGTGTTATATCAAAAACACAAGTTTTAAAACACACAGGTTTCTTTCTTTCACGTAACTCTTTGCTATATTTCTTTCTTTCACAAAGTTTGATTTGTTTCTGAAAATGAGTTTCGGTGGCGATAAAGCGAGGCTATACCTTCATTCCGGTGGGAAATGGGTTGAAGGAGCCGGTGGATGGGATTACGCTGAAGCGACGGTGACAAAAGGTGTTAAATTGAAATTAAACACTACATTTCAACATATGCTTGATTATTGTAGCTGGAAATGCGAAATCGACCCTTCAAGTGGGCAAATGAATTTATTCTACAAGAACAAGGGCCGAATGTATCAGTTAACTGACGATGAAGATGTTAGCGTGTTTATGCATTTCGCAAAAATGTCAGAGGAACCTCCAGTACTTTACGTTGATGTATACCGTTCTGACGAAGGGGATGACGCTGGTACTTCAAACACTATCAACGAAGAACCAATGTATGTGGATACTCAGTCACAAAACCAACATGAAAGCGAAACATAATCGTCCAGACTTTGGATACGGTCTTAGTGACAGTTATCCAGAAGTTGTCCCAGAGACGTTGCAACATCAACAAGAAGAAGTGCAGGAAGAAGAAGAAGAAGAAGACGAATACGAGCGTAGAAAGTTCGCCGGATGTGCGAATGATGAATCCCATGTTTTCAACACGGGTTTATCGGATGAAGAAGATGAAGAAGACGAAGAAGGTGTGCAACCCTCCATTTTACGACCGGGCGTAGATGATTATTTTGGTATGCCTCATAACTTTCAGCCAACTCCAGATTTCTTGTCGACGCACAATGAAGGCGTACTTTATAGACGTAGTAAAAGGCTCAATGATGGTAAAGTTTTTGATTCGAAAGAGAAAATGATTTTAGAGGTCGGGCTGAAATTTCTAGAAGAACAATTTGAGTATAAGACACTAAGGTCCTGTACCAAAAGGTACCACATTGAATGTTCCCGCGAGCATTGTAAGTGGATGATGAAAGCGCACTCCGTTGGAGATGGGGGCATGTTTATGGTTACAAAGTCGGTTGATGTACACACCTGTTCTCGAACGCAGCTGAACCCTAACCACCGTCAAGCTAACAAAAGGTTACTGGGCAACATTTTTAAAAATAAATTTATAAATGCCTGCAGAGTACTAACGCCAAAAGATATGATCGAAGACTTTCGAGGACAGTATAGAGTTACGATCCCGTATCCCACCGCGTGGCGTGTGAGATGGAGGGCGATAACGTTAATCAGAGGCAGCCATGCAGAGTCGTTCACTTGGCTCCCCATGTATTTGTATAACCTGCAGCGTGTAAATCCAGGTACCAGAACGGCAATAAGGACAGACTCCAGCGGGCGTTTTGCGGAGTGTTTCGTTGCCCTTGGTGTTTCGATACGTTAATAGACTATAAATTTAACATTATACATACCATTTGGTTAACCCTAGCATCTAAACATCTATTTTTACGCAGATACATACGTTCTTAGAAAACCTGCGACCTATCCTTATAATAGATGTTGCGCACCTGAAGGGGAATATTTGGGTACTATGTTCTTTGTTGTGGCCATGGATGGAAACAACAACATTGTGCCCTTTACATTTGGTGTAGGTAGGTCTGAGACAGCAGACGAGTGGACATGGTTCCTGAACACGTTAAAAACATGTATCGGCGAGCCAAGTGGGTTGGTGTTTATGTCGGACAGAGCTTCTTCTATAAACGCAGCCATCACCGCCATTTTTCCAAACGCATACCATGCCTTGTGTTGTCGACATTTGCTCATGAATGTGAGATCAAAAGCCCCACGAATAAAACAATTCAAGACCCCATACTGGAAGGCCTGCAAGGCTTACACCCCGGGAGTGTTTGAGCGAATGATGACTATTCTTCAAGTCGGCATACCTGAAGGTGCTCAATTGATGCGAGACGTTGGGGTGGAAAGGTGGTCAAGGGCTCATTTTCCTGCGCAACGTTTTAACATTATGACGTCGAACAGTGCAGAGTCCATCAACGCACTGTCAACGAATGCTCGTAAATTACCTATTGTCAGACTAATGGAGTACTTTAGAGAATTCCAACAAGAGTGGTACTTTCTTCGTCGACGTAAAGGAGGTATAGAAAAAATCAATATTTTAGTTTTACGTTAGACATGTTTGTTTTTTACTTGAATAGAATAGTTTCTAAACCTGTATATTGTATATTTTGCAGACAAACTAAACCACGAACTAACAGAATGGGCGCAACTAAAGATCCAGAAAAGGATTGAAAAGTCCTATAGATGGACTACTCATGGAATTGGCTACGACCGATGGGAGGTCCGCGATTACGGCAACAATGCGGAGGTTGATATGCGTCACCGTCGTTGCACATGTCTTAAGTGGCAGGTGTCTAGGTTGCCGTGCGGTCATGCCATCGTCGTTGCAAAACTTGCTGGTAGAAGGGATGTGTTTGATTTGATTACAGTGAATTATTACATGTCCCAATTGTACAAGGCAACATACCGTGGGGTAATTAATCCAGTCGGACCTCCAGAAACATGGCAGTCTCCACAAGACCCTCTACCGACAGTACTTCCATCGTTGATAATAAAGAGACCAGTTGGAAGACCAAAGAAGGTCAAACGTCGTCCATCTCGCGGTGAAAGTCGTTCACAGCAGAAGTGTCCTAGGAGTGAAGAATACGGACATTTGAGCACGCAATGTCCGTGGATTCCATTGTCAACTAGAGGAAGCAGTCAGCTAGAGCCAATAGCAACTGTCGATCTTAATAGTGGTTACGAAAATGTACGCTTTAATTAGCCGGTTAATGTGTAACCCGGTTGGTCCTCTTTCGATGGCCAACTATGTAAATTGTATTGTAGAAGGGGGGGTTGAATACAATCAACACAGTTTCTTGTACTTAATTTAATTCACAACCCCTATGGAGTTTTTGTGTGACCTAAAGTAGATTGTTTGTTGAAGCGGATCTAGACTATGTCATGATCCAAACAATCCATAAGTATTTCACGAAGCATTTGTTTATGCACAAAACAAGAATAGAGATAGATAGAATGAACCTTGATAGAGAGAGAAAGGATTGGGGTATAGAAGCATGAACCAAGGTTGGTTTGAAGAACAAACCTAATATTCATGTTTATACCCTATGCATTAAATGCATGGCAGAACCACTTTTGCACGTGGCAAACTAAGAGTGGTTCTATTGTACTATATACTATAAACGACGGCCATACTTGGTAGGGTTATGGTCTATCGTGTACAATTGCTTTATGGTTGACAAGCAAAGAGGGAGCAGTGAAGAGACATCCCCTTTTTGTACTCTTGTCAGAAAGGCAAATCAAATCCTTTGCGTGCATATAGGAGGGAAAAACAAATCTTGAATTCGTAAAGAGCAAGTCACTGATTGGGCCTTAGAGTCGCTGATCTCTGGGAAAGATCAGGGAGGCGTTGTGACTTATCTTCAGCAGAACGTCATGCAGAGTAGTCAGCTCGCTATCACTGATTTCAACTTCAGATCACAAGCTCGCTGACTCTTTCATTCAGCTTACATCAATAGATGGTGCTGATGGTTTTCTTATGGCATGACTATTTGTCTTTCAGGGGATACTTAGCTGATGTCAGCTCTTGCTGATACTGAACGGAGTTAGTGATCAGCAATCGATGATTGTCCAAACTATCAGCGATAAAGAATCGCTGAAGTAGTGAACTTCATCTTCTAGCAGTGCTAAGTATTTTACAAAAGATAGATAAAGGATCATTGGTATTTCACAAAGTCTTAGGAAGACTGGATCAACAATCTCCCCCTAAAATCAATGATAAGACAACAGGGAGGTTGTCTTGATTCTAGAACTTAAAATAATTTGAATTCTAAGTCCAGAAGTTGTTGGGGTTTTTGTGAGACCTCGAACCAAACTGCAGGGCCGTCCCAATCTTTTTGGAGGCCCTGTCCTGTAATGACCATACTAAGAAACATAAACCCATAAGCTTAGCTACTTGTTGTTTTACAAAAAAGCCTACTTTGACATAGATGCAACATATGGCAAACATGGAAGCCTTCTTACTTTAGACATATTGTCAAACACATTGTGAGCATTGGTCAAAAACTCGGATTCACAAAGTTAATCTTGATTATATTTCAACAATTTAATCTAATAATCTTGATCAAATTTCAAGAACCTTTTGCAGGTGAACTAGAATCAAAACTGCAAATCACAATAAGTGGTAAATTTAACATTTCTTAGCATACCATAACAAGAAAAGACTTAACGGAAGCGGAAGACTGATCAATCATCCAATAGGATACAAAAGTGGAAAAGGAAATTAAGGTTTTACCTCATCAATGGTGTCAAGAACTGTATCAAGATCAGCCCCAAATGTCTCTTTTCCATTGTACAGTTCGTTCTTGAGTTCTTCCCCAAACTTCTTTGTCTCTTGAAGTCTCACTCTAAGATTTTCAAGTTAGATCTCAGATTTTCGAAGTTGTGCAACAAATTGATTTATCAAATTCTGAAAAAAAAATGTGAGAATCAGATTTGCGGAACTCTCATGCAATTATCGAACAAGAAATAGTTTCAACTGAGTCGTCGTTGTTGTCGTTTCCTTTAGGGCATCCAAAATCGAATTAAAAGCAATCATCATTAAGTCTTTTGAGATTCCAATCGTCGAATTGGGAATAGAAGTAGAGAAAATCGAAGAGTCGAATTCGAATTTAGCTTTGCAATCAGCAATCTTGGAAGCGAAAAAGAAGATGCGGCCGCTATTTTTCATGAGGAAGAACAATCATATAATCTGGGCCCAAGTATAAAAAAAAATTGGGGCCCTAATATTTTGGGGGGCCCTGTTCAGAAACTCCATTTTAACGGGCTAATCAACGGCCCCTGCCAAACTGGTTCGAGTCACGGTTCAAGAAAAAACAAACTGTTAATCCTAAACATCAAACCAAACTGGTTTGATCAGCGGAAGCAAACAAGTGTAAAAACCCGAAAGCACACTATCGTTTATTGTTTATCTAAATCACATACATATAATAAGGTTACGAAAAATTACCTCGGAAGCTTGAGAAAGATCCACCCGTGATGAACCCTACGAACGGATCTTCTAGCCGATCAATAACTCCGAGCTCCCGAACGAAAACACGAACTTCCTCCGGTTCGTGGTTGAAGTCGACGCCGAGGGAGAGAGAGAGAGCTTCTAGGTTTCTATTTGGGTGGGAATAATAATTGGAATTGAATGAATAATGATGAACCATAACTGAATATTTATAAAATATACTAGAATAAACAGTATCTGTATCATATTCAGTTTCCTTTTTCTGATAATTATCCATAAATAAACTCTTTCTTTTCCACCAAGAAAGATTTATTCCATATATAATTATCCATATAATTATCCATATATAATTCTTTCTTCTCCACTAAGAAAGATTTATTCCATATATATATCAGGATAATTATTATTATATATATTTATTTAACTAACAAATATAATATATATATATATATATATATTAATTAATTAAACCAGTTATTTATATATTTAACTAATAAATATAATCTCTTTTAATTAATAATAGAAACCTTTAACTTTGGAGTTTCTTACAGAAAACACGCAACAGATTTATAATTGACTATTATAAATCTAATTTCTCTATACTGGAGTTATTTTTACTTGTTCGTTTTACAGGCCTCACAAGTGTGACCCTCAAGTGTCTTATAACATTGGATGTGTAATCTTTGGTTTGTCAACTTATGCACATAATTACTAACAGAAGTAACAGTTAGGAAACAACAATTGTGAAAGGTACTTGTATTATTTAACTGTTAGTTAAAGTCATTTTCAGTGAGCTGATATCAGCAATAAAGAAACAGATATCAGAGATAAGAAGATACTTGTATTCATTTCATCATAAATTGAAGATTACAATACAGAAGGAAACAAATTACAAGTCACTGAAAGAAATACATAGAGACAGTGAAAGAAATACATAGAAAGCGAACTAGTCTAGAGGTCTTTTCGTTCTTCTCCATTTGTCTTCTCTTTCTAAAAGGTCGCTGAAGCTCGGCCAGGAATTTTTCAGTGAGGTTTGAAGAGGCATTCAACCAGCAGAAGATAACTTCCGCAGTTGAGTTACTCAATCACAGAGATGACCAGAAGATATTCGTCCCTGTGTTGAAAGCAGATCCTTAAGGAGAAGGAATCTGCTAGAAGAATGAAATTTCAGCGATCACAATCAGGTTCTGATTCTGATTACTGAAATTTCTCCCCCTCAGTAGATGCACATCCAAGAAACAGGATGTCTTTGCAATGATGCAAAGCCTACATATCAAAGGAGACTTGCAGGTATTCTCCCCCTTAGACGATGACCTATGACCTCCCGAGACTTGGGTTCTATGTTAATAGAACCAGGGAGATAGGCCAGCCCAGTAGAAAGGGAGCTAAGGAGAAGGGAACCTTCTTCGTTAGAAGAAGGTATCCTGCAAGTGGAGGGGGAAAGGGGAATGGAACATCCCTTTTAGAAGAAGGTGTCCTGCAAGACTTTCTCCCCCTCAGATACAGCACCAGGTACTGTAGCTGAGATGCAGGACCTTCCTTCATTAGAGCTGAGATTTGTGCTGCAGAAACAGTAGAGTAGAAGAGAATCTGCATTGAAGGGAAAAGGAAACATAAGTCAGAGCACAATAAGATATAAGAGAGATGTATTTTTAGAGAACTTATGATCTTAAAGACGAACTCAAAGTGAGTTATTATCTTTGAGAGAAGAGAAAAGAAAAGATCCTTGTAACAAGGATGAACTCACCAAACAAGGAAGAAGATCTTCAAAGGAGGAAGAAAGAGTTGAACACATTGTGAAGCAAATCTTTAGAGAGAAGATGTGGTAAGTTGTGAAGAATAGAAGTAATCCAAGAGTGGATTTATATAGAGAGGAGGGATACCAAAATGTGCGATTTTGGCGCCCAAAGAAGATGGGACGTGGAGCAAATTTCAAGATGTGATTATGACGATTATTAAATGCGCCGAATCAGTTCATATTACGCGCTTAAAACCGTCTTATCATTTACTGCCACGCGCCTGACACACGTTAAGATGTAACGTATGGTGCCAAAACGTCAACTCTACCAGATAGAGTTGGTAAAAGATAAGTAAAAAGATAACTTATCTAGTTACATATCAAAAGATTTTGAAAATGTAGTCAGAAAATCTTCTTAACACAATAAATGCGTTAAGGTAGGTTTATCACTGATAATTGATCATAAGGATAGAAATAAATGCAATATATCAGAGAGAAACATCATCAGTTACTAATAAAGATCTGCAGGATCTTTATATTCATTCAAGAGGAATAAATAGTACACTGGAAAAGAAAAATACATCATTAATGTATAAGAATAGTAAGAGCCATGAGCTTGCTGAAGATCAAGCGTCAGGGTTTAGCATGCCTAGCTCGCTGATAAGTTGATTGAACCTCTTCTCATCAAGGGGTTTAGTGAAGAGATCAGCGAGCTGGTATTCAGTAGGTATGAAATGGAGTTCGACATCTCCATTCATCACATGATCTCTGATAAAATGATATCGGATCTCAATGTGCTTTGTCTTTGAGTGTAAGACAGGATTATTGGCAATAGCAATAGCTGAGGTATTGTCGCAGAATATGGGAATTTTGGACAGTTGAACACCGTAGTCCAGCAGCTGATTCCTCATCCATAATACTTGAGCACAACAGCTTCCAGCGGCGACATATTCAGCCTCAGCGGTTGATGTGGACACGGAGTTTTGCTTCTTGCTTGTCCAGCTCACCAACTTGCCACCAAGAAGATGACACCCACCAGTGGTGCTCTTTCGATCTAATTTGCAGCCTGCAAAATCACTATCTGAAATAGCAGTTAGATCAAAACCTGAGTCCCTGGGGTACCAGAGACCAAGGTTGGGAGTCCCTTTCAGATATCTGAAGATGCACTTTACAGCCTTCAAATGGGACTCCTTTGGGTCAGCCTGATATCGTGCGCATAGGCAGGTGGCATACATGATATCAGAACGGCTCGCTGTAAGATACAGCAGTGAGCCTATCATTCCTCTAGGTAGAAATATCGACAAATTTTCCATTGGAATCCTTGTCTAGTTTTAGAGGAGGAGCCATGGGTGTTTTCATTTCAGAGCAAGTAGTGAGATCAAATTTCTTCAGCATATCTCGAACATACTTGCCTTGAGAGATGAAAATCCCCTTTTCAGATTGTTTAACCCGAAGACCTAAGAAATAGGTTAGTTCACCCATCATGGACATCTTGTAGTGAGATTGTATGAGTGACTCAAACTTTTTGCAAAGTTTGGCTTTCGTGGATCCAAAAATAATGTCATCAACACAAATTTAGGGAAGGAAAACATGATCCTTGTGAGACTTGAAAAACAGAGTGCTGTCAATATTTCCACGAGTGAAACCTTCAGCGATAAGAAAAGTAGATAAGGTTTCATACCAGGCTCTAGGTGCCTGCTTTAGCCCATACAAAGCCTTGTTTAGCTTGTAAACATGGTTTGGATGCTTAGGATCAGTGAATCCTGGAGGTTAAGCGACATAGACTTCTTCAGCGAGTTTCCCATTTAGAAACGCACTTTTGACGTCCATTTGGTAGACCTGAAAGTTCATGTGAGCAGCATAGGCAAGAAATAGCCTTATGGCTTCAAGTCTAGCAACAGGGGCAAAAGTTTCGTCGTAGTCTATCCCCTCTTCTTGTCATAGCCTTGTGCAACAAGTCTAGCCTTGTTACGAATGACTATACCATGCTCATCTAGTTTATTTCAAAAAACCTATTTGAGACCAATGATGGTCTTTCTAGATGGCTTGTGAACAAGTATCCAGACAAGGTTTCTTTCGAACTCAGCGAGTTCTTCTTGCATCGCTGAGACCCAAGATGGATCAGCGAGCGCTTCATCTACTTTTGTAGGTTCATGTTCAGATAGAAAGCTGACATAAAGACAGTAGTTACCTGACTGTTGTCGTGTTTTGACTCCAGTAGAGGGATCACCAAGTACCTGATCAATTGGATGATCTCTGGTCCATCTGAGAGCAGGAGGTAGAGGAATAGCCTATAGAGGTTCAGCATTTGTTGATGAAGTAGATTCATCAGCAATGACCTGAATAGGTTCAGCGGCTGAAAGGATAGAAGCCTCAGGGACATCATTCAGTTGAAGAGGATTGTCAACATCTTGTACAACTTCAGCAGAGCCTGAAGTTGACGGAATATCTTCCTGAGAAATAGTGGGAGATACTTGATTCAAAGGAATCGCTGAGTGGATAGGGGTATCCTGTGGGATATTAGGTTCTTCAAATCCATCAGGGATGTATGATGAAGATCCTGCAACAGGAGTGCTAACCTTAGGAATGTCATTTTCAGGGACCTAAAAGTAAGAGTTAGCCCATTGATCTATATCATCACTATCAGTAAAAGAAGGAGCGGATGAAAATGGATCAATTTCGTCAAACTTGACATGAATGGTTTCTTCTAGAGTTTGCCTACGTTTGTTAAAAACGCGATAGGCCTTGGATACAGTGGAGTATCCAACAAGAAAACCATTGTCAGCTTTGGCATCAAACTTTCCAAGATTATCTCTGTCGTTTTTGATATAACAATTACAACCAAAGATATGAAAGTAGGAAATCTTTGGCTTTCTACCCCTGAAGAGTTCATAGGCTGTTTTCTTGAATCGTTTCATGATCAGCGACCTGTTCTGGGTATAACAGGCCGTGTTGATAGCTTCAGCCCAGAATTGAAGAGGTAGACGTGCTTCAATTAGCATCAACCTTGCAGCTTCAATTAGCGTGCGATTTCTTCGTTCAGTGACCCCGTTTTGCTGAGGAGTTCGAACGGATGAGAAGTTTTGAGAGATTCCCTTGCTAATAAGAAAATCATCAAGAACAGTGTTTTTGAATTCAGTGCCGTGATCACTTCTTAGAGAACGAACAGTGATCTGATTACACTTCTCCATCTAAAGAATGAAGTTGATAATCTCTTGAGAGGCATCGCTCTTGGATCTGAGGAAGAACACCCAAGTGTATCTTGAGTATTCGTCCACAATCACTAGTGTATAGCGCTTTCCACCAATAGACTGAGTATTGACAGGTCCGAAGAGATCCATGTGCAATAGCTGTAGTGGAGAGGAGATAGTGGAGACCTGCTTCGATTTGAAAGAAGCTCTGGTCTGCTTTCCCTTTTCGCATGCTAAGCAAAGAGATTCCTTTGCAAAGCTTTTTTCAGGGAGACCATCAACCAGATTGCTGATAGAGAGTTGATTGATGGTTTTGAAGTTAAGGTGAGAGAGACGCTTGTGTAACACCTTAAAATCCACAACAATTATACATAAACGACTCTCTCAATAACTTAACCAATACTAACGTCAACATAAATAGAGATGAAAAATGGGGCGTTACAATTCTCCCCCACTTATCAAGATTTCGCCCCCGAAATCGCCTAAACTTGGAACAACTCTGAGTATTCCGTCTCACCCCATCATCCGGTTTCCACGTCTATTCCGAGCCTTTTTATGCTCCCTTTGAACATTCCCTATCCGATGCCCTTAAGGACCTGGTCGTTCTTTCCAAGATCAATTCCGGTCTTTCCACATCGAACTCTAGGTCTGACAGTACTTTATCCGAATAGCTCTTCTGGATAATTTCAGTGCAGCCCAACTCACTCTGACCAACCTCTCCCAAGAAGATGGGAGTCTTACATCTCCTCCCGCACAACATCTCATGAGGGGGCATGCCCTACCCAAACTCTTAACATGCACTTGAGAGTCTAAGCCGTCCTCTCGCTCTGCCCGTCAGCCTGTCCTTTATCCCCTACTTAACATCAAGCTTCCTAAAAATACACCCAACCTTACAACCAAATCCTTCATCACATGCTCTTACTTCCAACCAGAAACCCTGACTCTAACTTAGCCTTCACTCTTAGACACATCTAACACTTTTCGACATGTTTTTCGTTGTGATTGCTTAAACATACCTACTAGCGAGGTTATCACTGCCAACTTGTCCGCCACCTTTAAATTTAAAAAAAAAGCATATTTTTAAAAGAAAACTGTTTAAAATAAATGGAAGCCATGACTAAAGAGAACTCATAAAATCCGACTAACCCAACATCGTCCCATCAAACGTTTAGAATTTCAAACATGTACAAAAATCAACATTTTTCATCAAGTATTGATTTCACCCGGTTTATCAAAACGTAAATTTTAAGGAAACTATTTAAAATTTAGCGGAAACCTTGTTTAAAAGTCACAAAATAGTAAAACCAACATCCTTCCATAAAAATTTCACTAGTTAAAACATAAGACAAGACCAATCCTCTTTTGAAACATAAAAAAAAATACATGTGTCCAACATCACTTAAAATCATTAGCATAAGTTTCTTTCGTCCTCTTACATAACAAGAATCCATGTAGGCCTGTATTTGACGACTATGGTTCGATAATGTCCGCTTTGGAGATGTAGGGCCTTAACCGGTCACCCCTACTCCTTCACGGTTACGTTTTGGAGTTGCCCAGTCCAGGTCACAACCCAAAACGCATCCACCACCACGTCGTTTCCTAAAGGTTACAAGGATTCCGTAACGTAACCATATCTACACATGCTACTGCCCTCCGTTCCAAGAACGGAACTGTTCCTGTCGTTTCTCTAACGAGAATGATACTATCCCCCTTGACCCTTACGAGTACAAGGTTGTCCACATGCACACACAAAACATGCCATTCGTGTCTGACATAGTTATCTATCGTCTACTATAACATACGACCTATCACACAATCTAGTTCTTTACATTATCTACTTACTTCCCATGCTACATCATAATACCACTAACCCGAGGTAAAAGTATCATACTAAACTGTCATATCCTCTACTTTCTCTCGTGAAGCCAACACTAATGCTTCACTTAACCAACTCCTCAAGGTTCCAAGTGCTGCTGTCCTCTCTTGTTCCCACATAACGTTCTTTGCGTAAAATTTCCAATACATCTCGTAAACGCTCCACATGTTCCTTCTTCGATCCAAATAGTTCAGTACATTGTTTAAGTATACGATCCCTGACCTATCCACATCTTCCTGCAGACCCGATTCATCAGGTCTATAAAAGCTGCTGGCGCGTTCGTCAACCCGAATGGCATTACAATGAACTCGAAATGTTCATAGCGAGTACGAAAGGCCGTCTTATGCACATCTTGTTAGGAATTATGTGCACAGTTGACAAACCAAGTAATTACACATCCAATGTTACAAGACACTTGAGGGTCACACCTGTGAGGACCTATAAATCGAATAAGTTATATGAAACCCATAAATGGAGAGTTAGGATTTATAATAGTCAATTATAAATCAGTTGGGTAATTTCAGTCAGAAATCCCAAAGTTGGAGGGTTATTAATTAATTAAGTAGATTGTATATTTATTTGATAAAATAAATATATAATAGTTAATTAATAGTATTATATATATTAGATATATATATATATATATAGGTAATTATCATAAGCAAATTCTTTTCCAGAAAAAAGAGGAAAAAAATGAGATAATTACAATAAGGAAACTGAATCTTATACAAACTGTATTTTTCCTCCATATAAATAAGTCTTATGGGTTTAAGGAAAAATCATTGAACCAACTCATAAATCAGTTTCCAGTTTTCTCTCACTCTCCCTCTTAATCGGCGCCGCCCCTCTCCCTCTCGGATTCCAGTTCGGTTTCTCAAATTTCGGGTTTTTGGTTCTGCTAGAGGAACAATTCGTAGGTCGTTTACGGGTGGATCAATTCTCAAGCAATCCAGGTAAACCTTTAAACTGTTTTGATTAAGACCTATATAACGAAAGGTCGTGGTTTCCGGGTTTGAACCACAAAAATCGCTTCCGCAAACTTTGGTGTTTCTCAGATCAGTTTGGTTCGGGATCACAGTCTTAAACCCCAACAGTGGTATCAGAGCCACGTTTTCGTTTTATTCGTTTAGATTTATAGTTCCGTTAAAAGGTTTTAAGCTTTTTCAAATCTAATTTTATCGTTTACATCGTTTCGTACAAAACCCTAATCAATTATCACCATGGTCGCACCACCGTATGTGGTGGCGGCCGATTCAATCATCGCCGAACAACAACCGGGCCGCACCACAGTTGATGGTGGTAGCGCCGGTCGTTGAACGAAAAAACCACCAAGACCGTAACCACCAGTGTGGTGGTCGATCCCATTGCCGCCGTGAAACAATCGGGCCGCACCACAGTCGATGGTAGCGGCACCGGCCCTTGTTCGTAAGACCACCAAGCCGCAACCACCCAGATTGGTGGTGGATGCGGCGGCCCATAACCCACAGCCGCAACCACCAGGCGGTGGCCGCGGTATCACAACCACCAGATTGGTGGTGGTGGGTTGTTTTTGTTTTCGAGTTGAGCAGCGGCGAAAAAGGGGGAGACGGTGTGGTTTCATCGTCGTCGGCAATCGACGGTGGTGATGGTGGTCATAGATCGTCGCAACAAAGAACCACCACAGGCCGTACCACCAGATCGGTGGTGGCCGCGGCGTTCGCCACTCAACCGCAACCACCAGTACGGTGGTGGTGGTTATCATCGAGAGAATACAGCGGCGAATGGTGGCGATCGGTGGTGGCAGCGGTAACCGAATCGCAACCACCAGGAACCACTTCGGTGGTGGTGGTGTGCGACGTCGTCTAGTGGTAAACCGAACACCGCTAGCTGCCGAATGGCCGCGCCAAGCGGTGCCGGTAACCAATCAATCGCCGGCCACAGGAGCGAATAACAATGGCGGTGGAATCGCAAGATGCGGTGGGGGTAGCGTTAGCCGCCGCCGCTAGACCAACCACCGCTGGCTGCCTCACGGCCACGCCTAGCGGTGGTGGTGATCGGCGAATTAATAGAACCGCAACCACCAGGAACCACTTTATTGGTGGTGGTGTGCGGCATTGTTGGTGGCGAAAAGGACAACCGACCACCGCCGGCTGCCTCTAGGCCGCGCCATGCGGTGGCCGTAATCGATCGGTCGGGAGACCGAAACCACCAGAAGCCACCACGGTGGCGGTGGTGTTTAAAGTCTAGGGTTTCGACTAATTGGTGATAACAGGCTCGCGTCGCAAGCAGTTGTGATGGCCACGGCCTTCGCGACGCAAGCAGTAGGGTGCAGACCAGGACTTTCGCGCCGCGAGCAGTAGGCTCGCGCCGCCTGCAGCAACCAGTGTAGGTTGTTGCGAGCGGTGCTCAGTTCGAGCCGCGAGCAATGGTCACCAGGTCTTCTGATAGGGTTTTTCGATGTACGATAATTTTTCAAATAAAACGGGTCATAGGCCCAAGGCCCAGTTGTTACCAGTTTGGTAAAGGGTACAAAGGCCCAATGTTGGACCTAGTTTTCTAAGAAAATCTATTATCCAATTTTAACCCGCGAGGTTAAAAGTTTCTCGTATAAAACCAAATTATTTTTTAAAAGAAGAAAAATCTTTTATGAAACTAACTTTGATTTTTCAATTTAAAATATTGGTTTAAGATTTATAAAAACAAGCTTGTTTTTACAAATCAGTTAAGACCGTTTTTCGAAAAACATATTCAAAAAAATATTCAATAGATTTAAAGTTGTCATTTATAAAACAGTTTGTTTTATAAAATCAGATTTTACGAAAGACAAGACAAGACATTTTAACGGATCTAGGATTATTTATCGCATTTATATTTATTGCTTATATATGCATGATTGCTTGAATGAATATACATGTTTTGTATATACCTGCCTATTATAGGATTTGCCAACTTAGACCCTTTTGGAAAATTATGGGGAGGTCTGCGTGCCATTTACAACCCTTTTTGTAATAATGACCATAGGACAATAGGTTCTTTATTTTACCAACGAAGAAGGCAAGGCCAGTCGGAGCTATGCGAGAAAAACCTCTTTCCTTTTCCCGAAGTTCTAACGAGGATGTCGGAGCCAGTGAGAGCTACGCAAGGTGTTAGAATCGTTCTAGGAAATAAGTCATTATTGGTCCTTAGGAACAAAAGTTGGCAAACCTATAATTAGTTACTGTGTGGTTATAGTTCTTAACTGCGTGGTTGTTTATATATTGCATAATTAGTAGTTTTAGAATTGTAAGTTTTAAAACTAGATTGTATCACAAAAGGAAATGGTTTTAAATTTTGAAAATCACCAGTTTTTCTAAAAGAATTTTAAAAACGGTAGATTTTATTTTAAACCTATTGTTTCATGTGAAAAGGCAAGTTGACAAAAACAGTTAGTTTTAATCAACTAAGTATGCTATTAAAACAGTTAGTTTTAATTAGCAAGTGATTTTAAAACAGTTAGTTTTAAAAATAGCATGTATGTTTGAAACAGTTAGTTTAAAACATCAGTAGCCTTTATGACAATCAGTTTTTCAAAATTATAGTTTTTCAAAATCCTGGAAATAAAATTTTTCAAAAACCCCGAAAATCATAGATCAGTAGTGCAACCCATCTAGGGGCACCTTCGGCGTAAAGTACACAGGCGTTGTAAGTGATCACACATTCAACGTCCGTGTTCAAACTGAAGCTGAAAGGGTTACATAACTCTGCGAATTATCTCCGGGTGGTACCGGCCAGAGTAAAGTGATCAGGTCCCCAAAATGGTGAGATCTATTTTGGTACTATTAAGTTCACCGGGAGGTACCGGGCCAAAATGCACTTAGAGGGACTGAAACATGCACGGGTAATTACCGTGGTTCCGAAGAGATCTAGGAGTCATATCAGTTAGATATGATTGGTAAAAGTCCTTACCTACCGAAATAAATACGGGCCTGGTGGAGCAAGAACATACCGCACATCAGGACGTATGAAATAAGGATCCTAGTCCAATAAATTGATCATTTAAGGGTTTATTGATATTTATTGGAATTTAATCTATTTACAGTTGCTAAAAACCAAAAGTTTTAATGTGTGTAGATGGCAAACACTGTTACCAGCACTAACAATCTTTCCCTCCGCTCTATCCTAGAAAAGGATAAGTTGACTGGCTCCAATTTCCTTGACTGGGAGCGCAATCTGATGATTGTGCTCAGACACGAAAGGAAATGGTATGTTCTTGAAGAGCCTCTTGGGTTGGCTCCTCCGGCAACAGCTCCGGCTGCTGCTAGGAATGCCCACAAGAAGCATTCAGATGATCTACTGGATGTCGCTTGTCTCATGCTTGCAACTATGAGCCCAGATCTGCAAGCAGGGCTCATAAACACAAATGCTTATGACATGATCCGCCAGCTGAGGGACATGTTCCAGACACAGGCTCGTACAGAACGTTACGATGCCACAAAAGCATTTAATGAATGCAAGATGGTTATAGGGACATCAGTAAGTGACCGTGTTATGAAAACGAAATGGCACTTGGATAATCTGGAAAGGCTTGGTCACCCAGTTCCGTTGCAGCTAGCAACAGATACTATACTCAACTCACTGTCAGAAGACTACAGGCCCTTTGTAGTCAATTACAATATGAATAACATGGAGAAGTCAATAGCAGAATTACACTCCATGCTTAAGACAGCTGAATTGAATATGGGGAACAAGAACAAAACCAAGGATGTCTTGATGGTAAGAGACGGAGGGGTGAAAAAGAAGAATGGGCATGCTAACACCAGCAAATGAAAGGGACCAGTCCAGGCCGTCCAGAGTGCACCCAAGAAAGGCAAAGGCAAGGGCAAGGGCAAGAAGGTTAAGCCAAATAAAGCTAGGACCGAGAACCGCTGCTTCACATGCAATGAGGTCAGTCACTGGAGGCAAAACTGCCCAAAGCGTCATGAAGCAGGTATGTAAACCTCAGATATTTATGATTGCTTTAGTTTGTCACTTCTTACTTGTTAGTTTACAAGTATACTGATACCTAGAGCAAATGACTATTGCAGGAGGTCAGAAGTGAAGTGCCCAGGAGTTGCTGAGGATCTTAAGTACCAGTTCATTTCATTTCTAGTCAAGACATTTTGGATTTATGTTTTAAAACAGTTATTTTTGGGATGATTGTATTTATAATTCTATGGTTTTAATTTTAAAAGTTATTGTCTTGACATCGAAATATCTGATTGTACTTAGTATTTTTGAATCCATTTGATCCTAGATATTGCCTGTTACAGATACTTCAATAGTCTTTATTAAATTGAAGTAATTTATATGAAAACTATCAAAACACACGAAATTCTATAGGAATGTGTTTTGGGAATAAAACATTTTGTGATTAAGTTTGATTATTCAAATGTTCAGAAGAGAATCTGGGATATTAACTTAGACAAGGTTAATAACAGTATTTATAAAACTAGGAAAAATTCCAAGTTTTGGAATTAGGATTTAATAAAATCCAGTTAAGTTTTATAAATAGAATTCTCAAGTGTATTACTTAAAATAGAATTGACTAATCAAAGTTTTGACTAAGCCAATAGTTAATTTTGAGTAATAATCAGGTTTCATATAAGTTAGTTGGAGCCCAAATTTATTCTCTATCTAGTCTAAGATAAAGAATAAAAGATATAATTATTGATTCAATATATCTCGGAATTTATGATCCAGGTAGGATGAGAATTCATAAGATATAATTTACCTTATAGTCAAAAGGACAAAAGTTTCAAAGATCCTTGAATCAAAGGAAAGACATGATCAATAATTAAAGTGTTGGATTAGTTATAGAATTCAAGTAAATTTACCAGCATAGTAAATGGAATCTGATTTCAGGTAGAAATCATTCATCTACACAGCAACTAAGGAAAGTTGCAGTTTAGTTTTACATATTCAGGAACTGGTAGTTATTCCAGGTCTCCAAGTTCATGGAATATGATAGAAGTCTAATTTTTGTTTTAAAGGTGTTTGCAAAACAATGATTAGCAGATACAAGTAGATAGTATCAATAAATACAGACTTGTACTATTTGGTTATCACTTTGATTAAAATGGTAAACTTAAATCAAAGGATTTAAACTGAAGATAGGTGATACTTCATTTTAGATCAGTATTTAACAAACGTTAAATAGATATTATAAAAGTTATTAAGAAAAGTCATTAATTTTGTTATTATTACAGCATGTAATATGGACTATACGAAATTAATTTCTTTATCACTTTTATATTTTGCATGTTTTATAATCCAGAAATGAAACTAGTTTTTCAGTTTTTCATTCAAAACTTGTCCGTGACAACTTATCGTTGTGGGAACATGATAAGGTGTTAAAGTCATTGTGAACTTTTAGGTAGTTATGATCAGTTGCTGAATAACAGCTACAAGTGTTGTAGACTAAAAGCTGCACAGATATTTGATAGAGTAGCAAATATTGGACGTGATCCGCAGTTGAGATTACTTCTTGGAATCAGTCATAAGTAAGTCTCACAGTGGTTGTCCCTATCACCTGAGGTATCTAATTTGATATCATGAGGACTACTGAATACTTAGTGCACTCAACCGCTACACCGTAACAGGGTGGCTATAAAGGGCGTAACTATATTCAGCGGAAGCCGTGGTGTTAAAGGCAGATATGCAAGATGGGATTTGCACCTCTTCTCTTAAGAGAGATATTTCTGGGCCCATCTTGACTGACTGAATATACTGATGAAGTGCATGGCCATGCCCAAACGAACTGATTAGTTCTTTGTCGTTTACCTATCAGTAAAAGTCGGATAGTCAAGAAAACAGAATCTTGAGTATTTAGAGTTGACACTTTCCAAGCTCATACTCACAGATGAAATATCGTGATGCAAAGGGAAAAGCCAAGTTATACCCAATCAATGAACAGGAGGTTCATAAATGTTACTTCCTTACGGAATGTTTATATCACCAGTCTGGGTATAAGAGTTCTTGTAACCTGGTTAGCCTAAGTGCCTGTCTAGGGCTTCCTTAGGTCCGTGTAATCAAGACGGTATTGCCAACTTGCACAAGTGGGAGTCTGTTAGGAATTGTGTGCAAAGTTAACAAACCAAGTAATTACACATCCAATGTTACAAGACACTTGAGGGTCACACCTGTGAGGACCTATAAATCGAATAAGTTATATGAAACCCAGAAATGGAAAGTTAGGATTTATAATAGTCAATTATAAATCAGTTGGGTAATTTCAGTCAGAAATCCCAAAGTTTGAGGGTTATTAATTAATTAAGTAGATTGTATATTTATTTGATAAAATAAATATATAATAGTTAATTAATAGTATTATATATATATTAGATAAATATATATTGTTGGGTTTTTCTGTGATCCCCGAATCAAACTGATACGAAGAACACTAAGTATGCGGAAGCGATTTTGGATAAAAACCCGAAAACCACGATCGTTCGTTCTAATCTATTTAAACATTTAAAAGGGTAAGACTTTTACCTGGATTGCTTGAGTAATAATCCACCGGTGATCAACCCTACGAGCGTTCCTCTAGTAGAACTCAAAAACCCGAGCAACCGGAAAAACCGAACTGGTTTTGGAAGTGGGCGGCGCCAAAAGAGAGAGAGAGAGAGAGGAGGGAATTTTTTGGTGGAAACTATTTAACTAGTAATTGATTGAGACAATAAACCATGGACCCTAAGGCTTTTATTTATAGCTAATCAGATGGAGAATCCTTATCTGATTCAGTTTCCTTAATAATTATCTTTTCTTTTCTTTTTCTTTAAGAAAAGACTTTCTAGATAATTACCTTAATTAATTAGATTATCTATTATATATTTATTTTACTAATAAATATATAATTATCTTAGGTAATTTAACAACCCTCTAACTTTGGGATTTCTGACTGAAATTACCCAACTGATTTATTATTGACTATTATAAATCCAAACTCTCCATTTCTAGGTTTTATTCAACTTACTCGATTTATAGGTTCTCACAGGTGTGACCCTCAAGTATCTTGTAACATTGGATGTGTGATTACTGGTTTGTCAACTTCTGCACATAATTCCTAACAGACTCCCACTTGTGCAAGTTGGCAATACCGCCTTATTCACACGGACCTAAGGAGGCCCCTAGACAGGCACTTAGGCTAACCAGGTTACAAGAACTCTTATACCCAGATAGGTGATTTAAACATTTCCGTACGGGAATAACATTTACGAAACAACTGTTCATAAATTGGGTATAACTTGGCTTTTCCCTTTGCATTACGATATTCCATCTTTAAGTATGAGCTTGGATAGAGTCAACTCTTAATACTCAAGATTCTGTTTCTCGACTATCCGACCTCTACTGATAGGTAAACGACAAAGAACTAATCAGTTCGTTTGGGCATGGCCATGCACTTCATCAGTCTATTCAGTCAGTCAAGGGGCCCAGAAATATCTTTCTTCTGAGAAGAGGTGCAAATCCCATCTTGCATATCTGCATTTAACACCACGGCTTCCGCTGAATCTAGTTACGCCTTTTATAGCCACCCTGTTACGGCGTAGCGGTTGGACGCACTAAGTATCCAGCAGTCCTCATGACATCAAACCAGATACCTCAGGTAATGGGGACAACCACTGTGAGATTTACTTATGACAAAAATCCAAGAAGTAATTCTCAACCGCGGATCACGTCCGATATTTGCTGCTCTATCAAATATCTGTGCAACTTCTGGTCTACAACACTTGTAGCTGTTATTCAACCCCTGATCATAACTACCCAGAAGTTCACAATGACTTTAATACCCTATTGGGTTCCCACCACAATAAGTTGTCACGGACAATTTTCGAATGAAAGACAGGGAACTAGTCTCATTCCTGGATTACAAAACATGCAAAGTTTAAAAGCGAATTTAAGAGACTAATTTTCGTATAGTTCATATTACGCTCGGTAATAATACTAAAATTAATAGCATCTCTTAATTACCTTTTACTGTGTCTATTTAATGTTTGTTAAATACTGATCTCAACTGAAGTATCACCTAACTTCAGTTTAAAACCCTTTGATTAATGTTTACCGGTCTAATCAAAGTGATAACCAAAAACGTTACAAGTCTAATACCCACTGATATTTTATACTTGTTACGGCTAATTTTGTTTTGCTAACACTATAAAACAAATTTAGACTTCTTTTACCATATTCTCTGTACTTGGAGATCTGGACAAACTCCGAGTTACCCTGAATATGTAAATGTTGGTCCCAAGTAGGTGACCTTCAAGCTAGGATAGTGTTTGGGATTATAGAAGGGGGGGGGGTTGAATATAATCACACAATTTTTCACTTTTAAATTCTTGTTATATTAACAATATGAATTTACAGATTGTTGCGGAAATAGAAAAGACAAATAGTCTAAACTAAACAATCTAAGTTCTTTCACTATGCACTAAGTGAGAAGATGTAAGAAAGAAAGATAGAGGGGAATAAGAAAGAAAGGACTTGAGTATTTTTTGGATGCAGAAGAGGTATGGAGAAAATCTTCTCCACGTCCAATTTATACTCCATGCATTAAATGCATGCAGACCTACTTTTGTGACGTGTCACGTTGTAGTTGGTCTGTTGTACTATTTACTATAAACAAATACTCTTTGCATGTTGTGCAAAGGGAGTATGTTTGTAAACAGTTGCCTTAAGGTCTGATAAGTACGGAGGGAACAGTAAAGAGACTGTCCTTATGTACTTTTGTGTCAGTAAAGGCGGATAATCCTTTTGTGCATTAGACTAAGACACTTTTCTAATCCTTCAGGATCAGGATACTGATCAGTGACTAGGGTCCTGATACTGATGAAGCTCAGGGTCACTTGTATCCTGTTGAGTTTTCAGGATGTCATACGATATTGAGCAGCCTGCTATCACTGAGTTCCGTCTTCAGATCACGAGCATGCTGTTCCTGTCATCAGCTATTTCTTCGACGTCGCTGATGGTTCTTTGTGTATGATCTTGATGTCTTCAGGAGGTCTTCACTTCAGTGGATAGGATCAGTCGACTGCAGAACAGACTCGTTCGTCTCCTAATCCTGATCCTGATTACTATAAAATTAAGTTACAGCATAAGTAACATGGAATAACACTGAACAGATTCAGTGATAATTCCTCAAGCTATAACAGAAGTAAAAACCTATTCACTAAGTAAAGATTCAGGATCATTATCATTTCATCAGGTCTTAGGAGAGCTGGATCAACAATCTCCCCCTAAATGATAATGATAAGACAACAGAGAAATTGTCTAAGTCTAGAAAGAAAAAAAATTTCTAAGTCTAGATAAAACAGTAGGAAATAGAACTCATAAAGGTACATGTCCCATTTACTGTTTTGAGGGATCTTTTTCAGTACTATGATGGAATAAAGTACAATGCACTGAATTGCATTTTCATTAATCTCAATCAGGTTACAAGAGTAAAGAAAATACAGGAGTACATAAGTGAAGTACTGAAGGCAAAATTTACAAAAATATTCTAACTATCAGAGTCTTCGCTAAATTCTTCAGTCTTGACTACGATGGAACTGGAGTGTTGCTGAAGGCGAGTCGATGATCGAGTATATAGCTCTGACAGTTCGAATAATCTCTTTATTATCTTGGTTTTTCTTGTCTCTTTGAGCAGTGAAGAGAACAGAAACCAAGTGTTCATATGGTGCTTTGTGTAGCTCGTTGAAACGCTGAAAGCGTAATATTTTGGAGTTGTCGCTTACACAAATACCATGAACAGGTTCTCTGATGACTTGTCCTTCAGAGAGAGAGACTCCTAGAGGGAGTGAAAGATCAAGCATCGAGAGGTCCAGTGGTTTGACAACCATTCTGGGCATGCAAGGAGTTGGTCTCCTTGTTGAAGCACCGGCTGATCTTCGAACAGGTGGCTGAGGCAGTGCTGAAGAAGGCTGGAGAAGGTCATCAGGAATTTCCGTTGTCCTTCTGATGCGTGCAATAAGTCCTTCGATGACTTCTTCTACTTCAGCCCGATAGTTCTTGTTGGCTTTGGGAAGTAGGGATCTGATCTCGTTCCACTCTGACAAGTTGTAACGATCTAACTTGTCCAGAGTGTGTTGCACGTCCTTGACTCCAGAGCGTTTGACGGTGATCCATGTTTTTGCTCTCTTGCCGCGAGTTCGGCTGAGATGGATTCCAGAGATAGCAGCACCATGTTTTCTTAGGTGAAGGCGGTCTCTGCACCAGTCAAGCTCTGTGTTGACTTCTTCAGACCGAGCTTCAGCATTCCTGTTGAAGACCTTCAGCGCGGCCTTCTGTGCTAGAACAGGGTCAGCACTTATTTCAGCGTCCTCTTCAACAAAATCCGATGCAAGCCTTCGAGCGGCTTGAGCGGAGAGGAAAGCTTCCTTCTGCTTCTTATTATGCTCCTCCTGAGCCTGTACAGCAGCGTTGTATTCCTCTTGTGATAGATAGGCGAACTCGGAGTCCCAAGAGGTACGAAGAGG
This sequence comes from Centaurea solstitialis, assembly GCA_030169165.1. NCBI lineage: Eukaryota > Viridiplantae > Streptophyta > Magnoliopsida > Asterales > Asteraceae > Centaurea > Centaurea solstitialis. The sequence goes on along the minus strand of CM058046.1, from coordinate 62,369,907 downwards.
AATTTTTACTCTTGTACTCTCGAGTCGCTCTATCACAGCGTCTAAATGCCCATCCCTGTTGACAATAGCAGAGTTGTCAGGGTAATTCTCACCTTCAGATCTAGGAGAGTTAGAGGGAGGAGATCTGGGAGAAGAAGCAGGGGTAGAGAAGTCATCAGAGATGAATTCATCATCTGATGAGAGGCAAATGGTTTCAGGAGGGGCTCGGATTTCAGGGGTTCTAGAAGAGGATGCTTCAGGATTAAAGCGGGTTGGTCTAGAAGGAATGGTTTCAGGGTTAAGAGGAGTTACTCTGAAAGTCATTCTGCTTAATTCAGCTCTTGTCTGTTCTGATGGACTATTCTCCATGAGGCGAATAATCTCACCAGTGACAGAGCCAAAGTTTACATCCTGAAAGTCAGAGTTTTCTTGGTTTTCAGGCTCAGAGGTTTGTTTAGGAGAAGAATGGGGTGTTGGTTCAGGGGTAGGTTGTTTTGGTGGTTGGTAGACAACCATTTGTAGATTGTTTATTGGAGAGTCATCAGAGGAGGTGTCGAGGGTTATGGTTTCAGGTGTAGGTTTTGGTTTAAGGAGAGAAGAAATTGGTTGGTTATCAGATGATGAGGGAGAGGATGGTAATAGTGACGTACCAGGTGCACGGAGGTTCTCCCCCTGAGATTGTGCAGGCCCTGGAGTGGGCGTTGGGGATGCAGCCTTCTCGACGAAGATATCGTCGTCTTCATCATCATCTTCATCTTCTTCATCTTCCTCGTTCATTCCCCCTTGTTCGTTGGTTCGCCAGTTGGTGGAGGGGGGATAAACGGACTGGTCTCTAGGCTGTCTCTCCCCCTCAACAGGTGCCTGGAGTAAGGCGGCTGTTGATAAGTTCCTCTGGAGGAGAGAGGCCAAGTCGCTAAGGACTTTGCGTGAGATGAAGGAAGATGAGATCAGGGATTGCAAAACATCCCTGTCTGCCGTGGTGAAGGACGGAGGCGGGGCAGGAGCAGAGGTGAGGGCGTTGACAGCAGTGGTGAGGCCAGTCACCTGCTCCTGGAGGGCGCGGAGGCCTGCTTCCTGAGCATCCAACCTCTGAACCATTGTTGATTGGAAAGTGGTGAGAGAGTTGGTGCTGTTGTTGATGGTGGAGGAGAGTGCAGGCAAAGCAGAGGCCTTCAGGTCATCAATAGATGCCTGAAGGTTGTTGGAGGAGGCGGCCACTTGTGAGACCTTGTCATGGATGTTATCCAGACAAGGAATCGTAAGGGTAACAGCCGTAGGCGGCGGAGTGGCGGCGACGACGGCGGCAGCGGCATTGGCGGCGGCAGCTTCAGCAGTACTGGCAGCGGCCTTTGCAGCGGCAAGCTCCAGTTCCAACGCCTGGAGGCGTGTCTGTTGCTCGTCCTCCTTTTGTTGGAGAGCTGTGCGTGCCTCCTGCAATTGTCGTTCAGCGGACTGCCGACGTAGCTCAGCTGCATTCAGCTGACGCTCGGCGTCCGTGAAGACAAAATCATTGAAGGGGTCATCCTGATGAAGTTGGGGATGCCCTTCAGTGGCTGCTCCTAAAGAACCTTCAGTGGGAGAGGTGGAGTGCTCTTCATCCTCCTGAACTGGTTTAGGAACAACCAGAACGGCGGAGAGAGGGACGTCGTCAGGTTTTGGAGACACCTGATCCAGGAACTTAGACCCGAGGGCGTAGTTGTTGGAGTTCCCGATCTTGGGGTAGTTTGGCCCCATATGCAGTTCCAGGACTGCCGAGAAGAATCTGGTGAAGGCGACGTTGGCGACCCGCTTCGTGTTCCTGACCTTCTTGACCATGTCCTCCCATATGCAGCGAGCATAGTCAAACTCGCGATTTTTGATCGCAGAGAAGACCATGTGCTGAATCACGGTGGGGAACTGCTCCGTGCTTCCTGTCTTGCCTGATAAGCACAGGCCGAACGTATTCCATATATAATAGAATGTGGCGTTCAAGCCTGTCTTATGGACAGTAGCAGCAGTCTTGGGAAGCATGACGCCATCCTTCACAGGCCATCTGTAGCCAATGGCGTCCAAGAACTCGATGATTTCATCGGACGTAGGAGCAGGAGGGAAGCGTTTCTTCTTTGGGAAGTTCAGCACGTTCCTCAGAGTTCTGAAACCAAAGGAAATTATATTTTCCTTGATCTGGAACTTGATGACCTCCCGTAGGACACCCTTGGCGTTCCTTTCCTTGGCAACAGTGGCAGTAGACCACAGTTGTTGCAGCATTGGTTTGTTCGGCTTCGGGTCTATTGTAAAAGCCGTCTTCAGGGGGCTGCTTAGCAGGAAGTTCTTTGCAGGCAGCAGATAATCCTTGCTATCGGGGATGTCAAACAGTCCAATGACGTTGTTCTGCTTGAATTGTACGTCGTGCTGCGGAATGATGATCGGCAGGCTTTTAGTGGCAGTTTGCAGAGGAGTAGCTTCGGAAGAGAGTTGGGCGTCCAAGGAGGAAGTAGTAGCAGCCATACTGTTAAACACAAAAATAACATATGTGGATGATTAAAGGTCCAAAATATGCATTTTTCTTCATTTTTCAATGAACACAAAATATGTTCATAAAAATGGTGAAATCCTTTATACTTGGAATGGATTAGATACCAAAATTCACAAAAGGAATGTGTTTTGGTATTAAAAAGAAACTTTTATTTTGATGAGAAGATATCAAAATAAGAGTTTATGATTGTTCTTAAAAGAAATAAGAACATCATATTAACTGTTTTAGCAAAAATCTTAGAAGATTTTGGAAAAGCTAAGATCAAACGGAGTGATCTTAGGGTTTTTAGAAAAACGATTAACAAAATAAGTTGTTTAGATGAAGAAGGCCAACTTACAGTGTAGAAAGAACAAGAGAAAAGAAACACTTACGATGATCTTGTTAAGAAAAGTGGTGAGTGTGTTCTTGGTGTTCTTGAGAGAAAACAGTTCTTGCTTTTTCTTGCTAGATTGCTTAGAGAGAGTTTGTGAGCGTAAAGAGTGTAAAAGATTACGAGTGAGGTTTTTATACCTCGTGGTAGGAGAGAGAGAATGGATGAGAGAGAAAAGAGCGGCTAAATTCAAACGTAATGATGAATAAAGGGGGTTCTACGCGCGTTCACGCGCCTGACACACGTAGTGGGGAACAGGAAACGTCCCATTACGTGTCAGTGCAGATGAAAAGTTTGTTTTATTTGAAAAGATAAAAACCGCCTTTTCAGGGGATGATTCCATTTTGGTGAAAGATATGTTTTATAGGAATCAGAGTACTTATCAGATAAGTACTGTTTTGGGAAAATCCTCTTATCACATTTAATGCGATAAGGTTTCAGTAGCAGAGGGAAGAAATACTTACCTGAGAATCATCAGTATTCGGATATTGAACAAAGATTTTGTAAGTACTGAATAGAGTCATCCTCTGATGAGAGTTAATTCAGGAGTTGTTAAAGAAAGAGTCCTGAGAATGATTATTCTATAGGATTTAACAACTGTTTGTCCTGATAAACTTCAATCATCAGGATTTAACATCCCAAGTTCACTGATGAGCATATTAAAACGCGTCACATCCAGTGGTTTGGTAAAGAGGTCAGCAAGCTGATATTCAGTAGGGACAAAATGGAGTTCAATATCACCATTCATCACATGATCCCTGATGAAGTGATATATCACTTCAATGTGCTTTGTCTTGGAGTGTAAGACAGGATTATTGGCGATGGCTATCGCTGAAGTATTGTCACAGTAGATAGGAATTCTAGAAAGTTGTATGTCATAGTCCTGAAGTTGATTTCTCAGCCACAGGACTTGAGCACAACAGATTCCTGCTGCAACATATTCAGCTTCAGCAGTTGATGTGGACACAGAGTTCTGCTTTTTGCTAGTCCAACTCACCAACTTGCCACCTAGCAGGTGACAACCACCAGTGGTGCTTTTCCTGTCAATCTTACATCCTGCAAAGTCACTATCAGAATAAGCTGTTAGATCGAACCCTGAGTCCTTGGAGTACCAAAGACCCAGATTAGGAGTTCCCTTCAGATATCTGAAGATCCGTTTTACAGCGGTCAGATGGGATTCTTTGGGTTCAGCCTGATAACGAGCACAGAGACATGTAGAATACATGATATCAGGGCGGCTAGCTGTGAGATACAGCAGAGAGCCGATCATTCCTCTGTAGAGTGTCACATCGACAGATTTCCCTTTGGAATCCTTGTCAAGTGTTAGAGGAGGAGCCATTGGAGTCTTCATCGGTGTACATGATGTGAGATCAAATTTCTTCAGCATCTCATGTACGTATTTACCTTGATTGATGAAAATTCCCTTTTCAGATTGCTTGATCTGAAGTCCTAAAAAGAATGTTAGTTCGCCCATCATAGACATTTTATATTCAGATTTCATGAGCAACTCAAACTTTTCGCAGAGTTTGGGATTTGTGGATCCAAAGATAATGTCATCGACATATATCTGGACAAGAAGGATATGCTTAGGATATTTCTTTAGAAATAAAGTGCTGTCGATCTTTCCACGCACAAAACCTTTAGATAGAAGAAAGGTTGAGAGGGTATCATACCAGGCACGAGGAGCCTGTTTTAACCCATAGAGAGCCTTGTTTAACTTGTAGACGTGATCAGGGAACTTAGGATCTACAAAGCCAGGAGGCTGAGCCACATAGACTTCTTCATTAAGTTTTCCATTCAGAAAGGCATTTTTAATGTCCATCTGATAAACTTTGAAGTTCATATGTGCTGCAAAAGCTAGGAAGAGTCGAATTGCTTCGAGCCTAGCAACAGGAGCAAAGGTTTCATCGTAATCAATGCCTTCTTCCTGCCTGTATCCCTGAGCCACAAGGCGAGCCTTGTTTCGAATAATCGTACCAATCTCATCAAGTTTATTTCGAAAAATCCACTTGGAACCAATGATAGTACGTTTTCGAGGCCTAGGGACGAGAAGCCAGACATTGTTTCTGATGAACTCTGCTAGCTCTTCCTGCATGGCTGAGACCCAGGCAGGATCACGCAAAGCATCATCTATTTCTTTAAGTTCATTTTCAGAGATAAAATTTACATAAAGACAGACGTTACCAGATTGGCGTCGAGTTTTAATGCCAGAGGAGGGATTACCAAGAACTTGATCAATGGGATGATCCTTGGTCCATCGGAGAGCAGGTGGCTGATACACCTGTCCTGAAGTAGAAGCTTCATTTACTGATGGATCAGGGAGAAGATTAGTGGGAGTAGGCTCACTAACAGTGGTTTGAGAAAAGTCTTCACTGTTAGTGGGTTGATCAGGTTCAGAAGGTGTGATTTGGGTAATTGGAGTGGCATTAATCAGAGGTGGAGAGGATGTTTCAGTGGGTGGAATAGGAGGATCTTCTTCAAAACCATCAGGAAGGTTTTGAGGAGATGGATCAGCAATAGGAGGTTCAGGGACTTGAAAGAAAGAATCCGCCCACTGATTGATTTCAGAATTATCATTTGGATGAGGGAAAGTAGGACCCGATTCATCAAATTTGACATGAATCGTTTCCTCTATGGCTTGTCTTCGTTTGTTGAACACACGGTAGGTTTTAGAAATGGATGAGTATCCAAGGAAAATTCCATCATCAGATTTGGAATCAAACTTCCCAAGATTATCTTTGTTGTTTAGAATGTAGCAAACACAACCAAAGATATGGAGATGTTCGATTGATGGCTTCCTGTTACGAAAGAGTTCGTAAGGAGTTCTTCTGAAGCGTTTGACTATCAGAGATCTGTTCTGAGTATAGCAAGCAGTATTTACAGCTTCTGCCCAGAACTGAGTGGCAAGATTGGCTTCACTCAGCATAGATCTCGCAGCTTCAATCAGCGTCCTGTTTCGTCTTTCAGCAACACCATTTTGCTGAGGAGTTCTTACAGATGAGAAGTTTTGAGTGATACCTTTCTGTTCGAAGAAGGTTTCCAGGGTACTGTTTTTAAATTCAGTTCCGTGGTCACTCCTGATTGATCGAACAGTAAGGTTGTTGAGTCTTTCCATCTTCCTGACAAACAGGATGATTTCTTCAGGAGCATCACTCTTGGCACGAAGAAAGAATACCCAAGTGTATCTGGAATATTCATCAACTATTACCAGAGTGTATTTCTTTCCAGCAATGGATTGGACGTTGACTGGTCCAAAGAGATCCATGTGGAGAAGTTGTAGAGGAGAGCTGATGGAGGAAATTTGCTTGGACTTGAAACTAGCCCTGGTCTGCTTTCCTTTTTCACATGCTGAACAAAGAGACACCTTTGTGTAGCGAAAGTCAGGAAGACCAATGACCAGGTTGTTGATGCAGAGTTGATTCAGCGTCTTGAAGTTGAGATGAGAAAGACGCTTGTGCCAAAGCCAATTTGTATCAGATGAAGCACGAGATACAAAGCAGAAGTTGTCAGTGGAAGTATTCATGTTGATGATGTAGATATCAGCATGTCTCACTCCAGTGAGAATAACTTCCTTTCTTTTGTTCTTGACTTTGCACTTTTTCTTGGAGAAAGAAACTTTGTGATCCTTATCACACAGTTGACTGATGCTCAGAAGATTATGCATCAGGCCTTCAACATAAGCAACTCTTTTGAAAGTAGTTACTCCGTTGGTCAGTGTGCCATACCCTCGGGTTTGGCCTTTACCGTTTCCGTCGAAGGTCACAGCAGGACCTCTTTTTTCACGGTAGTTAGAGAGGACAGATTTCGAACCAATCATATGTCGAGAGCATCCACTGTCCAAGTACCAGATGCCCTTATCCTGTAACGATTAAAGTTTAAGTTTTCTTTGGTACCCATAGAACTATGGATCCAGAAGTATCAGTAGGACTGGTTGAGTCAGTGTCAGCCTTTACTGAAGTATCAGTACAGGAGGCTGGAGTCTTGACTGAAGGAACAGTCTTGACAACCTTCTTTCCTTTGACTGATTTCTCAGTCATGGGAATCTTCTTTACCTTAGCTGATTTTTCAGCTTTGGTAGCATCAGGACACTTACTCGCAATATGGTCATTTAATCCACAGTGATAACATTTGCGATATTGAAAGCGTTTAGTGTGGTCCAGAAAGTTTTTGAACTTTAGGTGAGCAGGACCAGCACCAAGTATGCCTTTAGCATTGGACATTGGAGGAATTGGTTTCTTCTCCTGAGTCTTTTGCTTCAGGTCAATCTTCAGTCTAGGAGCAGGATTTTGAGAGAAAGATTTTGATCCTGAGACTGAAGGACCACCACCCAGAACTTTGTTCTTGGGTTTAGGACTCTTGGTCTTTGAAGGTGTTACAGTCTTAGATTTTTCTTTGACTGTGCACTTTTTGCTCTTAGGAGCACCTTCAGAGTGTGTGTTAGAAGAAGAAGGGATATTTTCAGAAGCATTAGGAATGGGAATAGAAGAAACAAATTTTCCAAATTTGAGCATGGAACTTTCATATTTAGGTTCTTCATACTTATATCTATGAGTGAATCCAAGACCTCTTTTGCTTTTGTCAGATCTCCCTGAAGCTAATATTTCATCAACTTTTTCAGATGCGTCACTCCATCCTTTGATGGTGACTTTTTCAGCATTTAATTGAGCAAGGGCTTTTTCTTTGGCAGCAAGAGCCAATTCTCTTTCAATACAGAGAGTTTTGTTTACAGTGACCTGGTCCTTATAATTTTCTTCCAAAATGGTAAGCTGTTTTATTTTTTCTTGACATTCTTTGAGTTGTCCTCTAAGATCAATATTCATTTTTTCAGCAGAGGTTTTACCATTAAGGGCTTTGTAAAGATCGAGAGTGACCAGGTCCAACTGAGTTAAGCTTTCAAGAGGGATGAGAGGAATAGGTACCTGACTGGAAGAATCAGTCGCAGAGGTGGAAGCTTCAGGAGTTGTGGAAGAAGAAGCTTCAGGATCCTGAGGATGAATCTCTTCAGGAACCTCTTCTATCTTAGCCATGAGAGCTAAGGTAGGTTCCTCAATAATGGCCATCAGAGCCACTTGAGTGTCTTCCTCATCAGATGAGTCATCAGAGGAGACATCATCCCAGTCGCAGTCTTCTGCGATTAAACCTTTGCCTTTGCGCTGAGTTTTCATCTTTTTGTATTTTTCTTTCAGGCGCTGGTATTTGGGATTCTTAGAAGAAGATTTAGCAGAGGAGGGAGCAAACTGACTTTTCCTGTACCTGCAATCATTAGCAAAGTGTCCTTTGCCCTAACAATTGTAGCAGATAGCAGTAGCCTTATCAACAGGGTCTGATTTAGGCTTGTCAGTAATAGTAAGATGTTTCTTTTTGTGGAAGTTTCCCTTTTTAGCAAACTTCTTGAAAGATCTGGTTAAAAGAGCAAGAGATTCATTGAATTCAGGATCTTCTGACATGTCAGAGTCAGAAGATTCTAATTCAGTAATAGTTACTGAAGAAGAAGTGGCAACAGTAGGAACTGAGTCAGAGACCAATGCAACAGAGTTGCTTTTGGTGTCTTTAGAGTCTCTTATGAGATTCTTTTTCAGTTTCTTCTGTTGTTCTCGGTTAAGAAGAATACCGTACAGCTCACTTAGTGTGAGTGTCTTTATGTCCTTTGACATAGTTAAGCAGGAGGTGTAAATTTCCCAATGTTCAGGAAGAGCTTCCATGAACTTGGTAACCACCTCAGAGTTAGAGTAGGTAGTACCGATAGTCTTCAGATCAATCAGAAGACAGTTGAATCTCTGATGTAGCTGGGAGAGGGTTTCATCCCTTTGATGAATAAAGCTTTCATACTGTCGAACCAAGAAAATCTTTCTTGATTCCATGAGAACAGCAGTACCTTCATATTGAACACAGAGAGTGTCCCATATCTCCTTAGCAGAGCGAAGGTGACAGACAGAGTGGAATACATCGTCAGGAAGTGACATGGCAATGAGAGACCTAGCCTTAGTGTCAATGTTGACCAGGCGTCTGTCTTCATCATTCCAGTCAGTTACGGGCTTCACCAGCTGTCTTTCAGGAACAACTGGTTGGCCAGCAGCAGCAGGAATGGGGTGGACGGTTTGTGTAGGCACATGTGGTCCATTTTCCAGAAAGTATGGAATCTGGGGATCAGAACCAGAGAGAAAGAGTTCCATCCTGGTTTTCCAAAGAGAGAAGTTGTCTTTGTTGAACCGAGGAGGCTTTCCAGCAGAGCCGGTATCAAAGTAGTTATCCTTAGCTTGAAGAGCCATAGAATAAGAAGAGAGGATCACAAGATTTTTCTAAGAAGAAAATGAGAGCTTGTATCTGCTCTGATACCACTTGTTGGTCCCAAGTAGGTGACCTTCAAGCTAGGATAGTGTTTGGGATTATAGAAGGGGGGGGTTGAATATAATCACACAATTTTTCACTTTTAAATTCTTGTTATATTAACAATATGAATTTACAGATTGTTGCGGAAATAGAAAAGACAAATAGTCTAAACTAAACAATCTAAGTTCTTTCACTATGCACTAAGTGAGAAGATGTAAGAAAGAAAGATAGAGGGGAATAAGAAAGAAAGGACTTAAGTATTTTTTGGATGCAGAAGAGGTATGGAGAAAATCTTCTCCACGTCCAATTTATACTCCATGCATTAAATGCATGCAGACCTACTTTTGTGACGTGTCACGTTGTAGTTGGTCTGTTGTACTATTTACTATAAACAAATACTCTTTGCATGTTGTGCAAAAGGAGTATGTTTGTAAACAGTTGCCTTATGTGACAACCGACAATTTTTGACCTTCAGGCTAGCTACTCGTTAAATCACCCAGTAGCGTTACCGTAGGTTAAAATTTAGTCATTTAAGTTATTAAAAGAAATTAGGTTAGTTTGCGTGAAAAATTTAGGCAAAAACCTAAAAATCCCGAAAACTGCCCGAAAAAGCCCGTACCGGCCCAAAGTCACCCGAAAATCCTATAATGCCAAATTTAAAGTCAACTTGTATAAAATATGTTACTTTATTAAAAATAAAAGTAAACTGTTCCAAATATTCAAAATTCACCTTCGAAAAAGTCGGTTTTTACCGAAAATCACCGAAACTCGACACTGCGTTTAATTTATCAGTATTGGGAATACATTTTTAAAACAAAAAAAAAAAAAAAATGAAAGAGGGATGGGGATTGGCCAATGTGGCCGGCCACCACCCCCTCCCCCAATCATCTCTCTCTCTTTTCTACACACACATCAAATATATGCTTTTCCCCAACCTTCCATCATTTCATTTTTCCAAAACCTCCTTCTCTCTCTAGCATTTTTCTCTCTAAACTCTCTCATCTTCTTCCAAAATCCAGCCAACATTCATTCAAAAATATGAGTTTTTCTTGAAGATTCAAGCAAGTTTTAAGAGTATTATTGTTGTTTATCAAAGGTAAGAATATTATATGTATGTCTAGCTTCAATTTTTGCTCATTTTGAAGCTTTTTTCCTACTTTCTTTGAGGTTTAAACCCTCTTTTATAGTTTAATAACAATCTTGATGTTTGAGGATGAGATTGAACCTTAGAAATGTGTTAAAACATTCAAAGGAGGTGAAAATCAATGAATCTTCCATAAGAACACAAGTTCGATAGTAAAATCTTGTTGTTTGATGTTTTTGGATCATCACTTTGGGGCTAAACTTTATGGATAGTTCATGCATGAGTCTTGATGGTATTAAAACATATTTTGTCTATTTTTCACTTGAAAAATCTGATTTGTGGGTGTAATAGCAAGAAAAACCCCAAAATTTTATGATTTTATGTGTTTTGGTGATGAAAATGGAGTTTGATCTTTGACAGATTCTGTCCAAGTTTTTGCATGTAGTTTATACGACCCAAAAAGGGTTTTCTCGAACTCATTTCTTCATGAAATTTTTATGGATTGATATTTTAAGTGTTAGGGTTCAAACCCCACTGGATTTGTACAAAAACACCAAGTTTTGAGCCCAAACCATCATGAAACATTTTCGTGTGCAACAGCACTTGGTCAGGAAATTGGGTCATCTTCAAACTTGTATAACTCTTTGATAACTTATCTAAAATACAAACTTTTTGATTCTAAACTCAAGTACTCTGAGTTAGCTTTCCAATGAGTCCAAAATCATGTCATTTAGAGAAGTTTTGAGGGCTTAACCAATGAAAACAAGTTGATGGTGCAAGCTGTCCCAAGGTGGCAGATCCACATGCACAACTTCAAAGAGGCATATCTCTCTCAAAAATCACCTAAATGATGTGAATCTTATCTCATTAGCATGGTATATGTTTTATTTAGAAAATCCCTTTGGAAATTCGTGAGTTGGTGGGATAATGAACTCTCTATGAACAAAACTTTACTGACATGTATCTTTGAAAAATGAAAGTGTGCACTGATTTTGCAAAAATGTTTAAAAATAGTAAAAGACCTCTAAAAATAATGAAATTTGGTGAAATTGTTCCTAACATCCCCTAAATCAGAGGGTAAAAATTTAAGGACTTATTATTTGGAGGATCTAAGTTCAAAGTGGTAATTTTTACAACTCAAAATTTTGGCAGATTCTGGAATTTTATAAAATCCAAATTTATGAACTTTGAACCTTCCAAAATGTGTGGGAGACTCCAAAATGTGATAAAATGAATTTTTACTATATTGGACTATATAAATAACATAATGGCATTATATGGATATCGGTACGATTTTTGTAATAGGGACCGTTGAACTTAGAACTTACGTTAAAAATTACGTGTTTGATAGGGCAAACATAGTTCGGAGCCGGGATTAGACCACGCACCATCACTTACGAAATCGCACTAAACACTTGAGGTGAGTATTCACAGCCCCTTTTTACCGTTTTTACGAAGTTTTTGGGGTGAAAAGCATGTCTATGAATAAATGTGTTTAATTGTGAACTTGTTGCGAAATGAAATGAATTATCGAAATGAAATGATTCATTGTGACAAAATGAAATGAATCGTTTATTTGAAATGATATGAAATGTTTTTATAAAATGAAATGAATTGAAATGTGAGTATGATAATGAAATGATGTATTGAAATGGAATGCACTTCGTGTATCAAAATGAAATGAAATGAAATGAGCTTTGAGCATCGAATCAAAATTGAAATGAAATGTTTTGCTAAGTCTCACCATAAAATGAAATGAAATGTTTTGTGAGATAAATTTTGATGCGTTTTAAAGCATGATATAGTGAGTCTGAAGTGAAAAAGTCCCCAGGTAACTACTATTAACTCATAACAATGGGCCTATAATACACGTGGATAGCGCTATTTGGTTTGACATACCCACCTTGACTGACGAGAATATAGGTGCACTGTATTGATTAATTCTTCACGCGTGGACAAAAGTCCCACCGTTGAAGACGCGTAGGGGCAATATGTCATAATTGGCAGGATTAGTAGTGACTCAAAGAATAAATATCATGCGATTAACAAATCACCCGGGAAAATTTACTCACAGGTTGGTAGTGAATGAACGGGTTCACTCTAACTGTTTATACGAATTTAGTGAATGAACGGATTCACTATAACTGTTTACGAAAATTTAGTGAATGAACGGATTCACTATAACTGTTTACGAAAATTGGGTGAATGAACGGATTCACCATAACTGTTTACGAAAATGATGTGAATGAACGGATTCACTATAATTGGTTTACGAAAATACTGAGTGAACGAAAGGGTTCACTAAAATTTGTTGCATTTTAAACTGTTTTGTGTGTATAAAAACCTGTGAACTCACCAACTCTCGTAGTTGACGCTTGATTTTAACATGCTTTTCAGGAAATCAGAAGGTGAACGATAATGTTTGATTTGGACAAATGTAGTCATTAATCAAGACTTCGTATTTTGTTTTACTATGTCTGTAAACTTTAAATTTGGGTTGGTTGTAATAACTTTTGTAAACTTTACATTTTGTTTTCCAAATGAATGGTGGTATTTATCTCCTATCGCTATGAAATCTGTGCTGTTGCACCTCGCGATTCCGCTTTAGCGGGGTGTTACAGATTTGGTATCAGAGCCATAGGTTATAGAGAACATCGGTTTTTCATAAAAACCAAGTACTATAACCAACCTTTTTCGAAAAGAAGTTAAAACTTTTAATTAAAAGATTTCGAGGTATAGGAGAGTTTAAATGCTCGTGTGATTAGAATAGGTGCTATCCTGGTATATCATAGAAATGCGGAGCCTGATCACCTACGCATAGCCATGATATAAGTAGGATAAGACTTATGAACTAGTCATACTGTTAGAATTTAAAAGCTGGAACCTTCAAAAAAAATTTCCTGAAAAACATAAACCGTGTGAGTTCACGTAAGCACATCATGATTGTGATATCTACTATAGCACTTATGCGTTTAAGTAAAGTAACGCCTTTGTTGAATACTCTTGCGTTAGCGATTAGGATGACACTAGTAGTTTGAAGGCGCGTTAATAAGTTATGCGGACACTACAATCACTATGCCGAACACCATTACTTAGACTTCGGAGAAAGACCCGTCTAGGCATTACAATACCGACATCGGAGTAACGAGCAAAGACGTTTCAATCGATCCACCTCCGAACCTCATAACACCTCATATGAGACAACTCAGAAGAGAGCTGTGGCAACCATTCGGAGTGGACTGGCGATAACACATCTAGTTAATGTAAGGTCATTTCATGTCCTTTCGGGGATACTGATCGGTTGTACTACCAGTATGACACTAGGAGGGGCTTGAACTATCCGAGCACACTCGACGGACTGCAAAATAATCGAAGCAGAGTATCAAGTTAGAACCGGGATATAATTAAGTTGACAAAATTGGTGCATCTCTTGGAGGAAGGTACCACCAACGCTGTAGAGAAGGTTATGACGGCAAGAAGGACGACTAGGAGAGTTGACTTGAGATGGCAAGCTGTGGTGATACTGTTGGCAAAGTTGATCCTATCGATTGTAACTCTTGTGATTTTGAAAGAATTCCAAAAATGCACTTTTGGGGTTGTTCCATTTAAAACCCCAGCATGAGCAAGAGAAATATTTTAAGGATGCATTAGCATCAAACTTTGAACTCTTCAAATATGTATTAAGCTTTTACGAAATTAATTTTTATTAAATCACCAAGACGTTCTTACCAATTTTATTTTAAAGAAATTGTCACAAATAAAAATACAAATAATCTCGAACATTTAGAGACAACTTTTAATCAAACGTACATTTTACAAATGATTTAGAACCGCATTTTCCAAAAGAAACACACGTAGCTAGAAAGTGAACTGTGAGAATCAATCGATCAACATTGCTCAACTGATAGCCCAACAAGTCCAGGAAGTCGTACCTACCATAGTCACTAAAGTTACTACCGACCTTGTCGCAAAAAGAAGGAATAAGGAAGACATAGTACCTATCGAATGGAAAGATGGTAATACAAGAAAATTTGAACACCAGTCAGAGGAAACGACTCGTGTTAATTCAACCGAAAGTTGAAAAGTAGTCAGAAAATGCACACTGAGCTTAGCAGGAAAGGATTTTAGTATAGACCTAATCCCGATCAAGATAGGGAGCTTAGGTATAATAGTTGGCATGGACTGGATGTCCAACCACCGAGCGACGATATGCTGTGCGGAGAAGATAGTTAGACTAGCATTACCCGATGGAGGTGTACTCGAAGTGCACGGAGAGAAGTCGAAGAGAGACATTAAGTTAGTGTCGTTCATGAAAATGCAAAGCCATCTACGAAAGGAGTGTGTAGCATTCATGGCGCACGTGGTGGATAAGAAAGCAGAAGAGAAGCAAATCCAGGATATTCCGATTGTGCGAGATTTTCCTGAAGTTTTCCCGGAGGAGTTACCTGGATTACCCCCGCAACGGCAAGTAGAGTTCCACATTGACTTAGTTCCCGGAGCAGGCCCCATAGCGAAATTGCCATATCGTCTAGCACCATCCGAGATGCAGGAGCTGTCAAACCAACTTCAAGAACTGCTAGATAAGGGATTCATCCGACCCAGCTCTTCACTCTGGGGAGCCTCTGTGCTGTTCGTCAAGAAGAAAGATGGATCTTTTCGCATGTGCATCGACTATAGGGAGCTGAACAAGATCACCATCAAGAACCGATACCCTCTTCCGCGCATCGACGACCTGTTCGATTAACTGCAAGGAGCAACGTACTTCTCCAAGATCGATCTTCGATCTGGTTACTATCAAATGCGAGTTCGTGAGGAAGACATCGCAAAGACAGCGTTTAGAACTCGTTATGGTCGCTATGAGTTCTTAGTCATGCCTTTTGGTTTGACGGACGCTCCAGCAGTGTTCATGGATTTGATGAACCGAGTATGTCGGCCATACTTAGATAAGTTCGTAATTGTCTTCATAGTCGACATCCTAATCTACTCAAGAAGCAAAGAGGATCACGAGCACCATTTGAGGCTGATATTGGAACTGCTGAAAGCCGGACAGCTATACGCCAGATTCTCGAAGTGCGAGCTTTGGATTCGAGAAGTTCACTTTCTAGGACGCGTAGTGAATAAAGGAGGAATCCACGTCGATCCAGCTAAGGTGGAAGCGGTAAAGAAATGGGAAGCCCCGAAAACACCGGCAGAAATTCGACAATTTCTCGGTTTGGCAGGCTATTACCGACGATTCATCGCAAACTTCTCCAAGATTGCGCAGCCGCTGACAACTTTAACGCAAAAGGACAAGAAGTTCGTCTGGGGAGAAAAACAAGAAGAAGCGTTTCAGACGCTAAAGCAAAAGTTGTGTAATGCACCCATTCTGGCGTTACCCGAAGGAACGGATAACTTTGTGGTATATTGCGATGCTTCACATCAAGGCTTGGGATGTGTTCTGATGCAGAACAAGAAAGTCATTGCCTATGCATCCAGACAGTTGAAGGTCCACGAGAAGAACTACACCACTCATGACTTGGAGATCGGAGCAGTGGTGTTTGCCCTTAAGATTTGGAGACATTATCTCTACGGCACCAAATGCACAATTTTTACGGATCATAAGGGCCTCCAGCATATTCTCGATCAGAAAATGTTGAACTTGAGGCAGAGAAGATGGGTTGAATTACTCAGCGACTACGACTGCGAGATTAAGTATAATCCAGGGAAAGCGAATGTCGTAGCTGATGCGCTAAGCAGAAAGGAGCGGGTGAAGCCTACGAGGACGCGAGCAATGAGAATGGTAGTGCAGACCAGTCTGAAAAGACAGATAGTGGAAGCTCAGAAAGAAGCTCTAAAGGCTGACAACTTAAAGAAAGAAACTCATCACAAGTTGGAAAAAAAAAAAAAAAAAAAGAGTTTGAGGAAAAACCGGATGGAGTCCGATATTTCAAGGATGGGACTTGGGTTCCAAAAGTGGATCAGTTAAGGACCCTGATCATGGACGAAGCTCACCAGTCGAAATATTCGATACATCCAGGATCCGATAAAATGTACAAAGGACTGAAGGAGCATTACTGGTGGCCCGGTATGAAAAGAGATATCGCCACTTACGTGAGTAAATGCTTGACTTGCGCGAAAGTTAAAGTAGAGCACCAGAAACCGTCCGGACTTCTTCAGCAACCGGAAATCCCGGAGTGAAAATGGGAGCAGGTATCGATGGATTTCGTGACTAAGCTACCCAAGACTAAAAAGGGTCATGATACGATTTGGGTAATCGTTGACAGACTCACGAAATCAGCGCATTTCTTGCCAATAAAGGAGACTTATAGCGTCGATAAGCTTGCGCAGCTGTATGTCAGTGAGATTGTCATGCCAGCATTCAGTGTGCTCCATACGAGGCACTATTTGGACGCAAGAGTAGGTCCCCACTTAATTGGTTGGAAGTGGGAGAGAACCGATTGTTTAGGCCTGATGTCGTGCAGGAGACCACCGACAAAATCAAAATGGTTCAAGAAAAGCTGAAAGTGGCCAGGGATCGCCAGAAAAGCTATGCCGATAATCGGTGAAAGCCGTTGGAATTCCAAGTTGGTGACAAAGTGTTACTAAAGGTATCTCCATGGAAAGGGCTAATAAGATTCAGAAAGAAAGGAAAACTGAGCCCTCGTTTTGTTGGACCATTCAAGGTCGTAGAGAGGATCGGACCCGTTGCCTATAGGTTGGACTTACCCATAGAGCTCAGCTCTATTCATGACACGTTTCACGTGTCTAATCTGAAGAAATGCCTGTCGGAAGGGACAGTGATCTTGCCTTTGGAAGAGATACAAATTGATGAACAACTGCGCGCCGCGGAGGAACCTATTGAGATTTTTGACCGAGAAGTCAAGCAACTCCGGCGCAGTAGAATACCGATTGTCAAAGTACGATGGAATTCAAAGTATGGACCGGAGTTTATCTGAGAACGAGAAGCTCTTATGAAGAGCAAGTACCCTCACCTTTTCACAAAAGACACCTGTGGTAGCAGCAAGAATTAAATTTCGGGACGAAATTTCTTTCAACAGGGGGTAAATGTGACAACCGACAATTTTTGACCTTCAGGCTAGCTACTCGTTAAATCACCCAGTAGCGTTACCGTAGGTTAAAATTTAGTCATTTAAGTTATTAAAAGAAATTAGGTTAGTTTGCGTGAAAAATTTAGGCAAAAACCTAAAAATCCCGAAAACTGCCCGAAAAAGCCCGTACCGGCCCAAAGTCACCCGAAAATCCTATAATGCCAAATTTAAAGTCAACTTGTATAAAATATGTTACTTTATTAAAAATAAAAGTAAACTGTTCCAAATATTCAAAATTCACCTTCGAAAAAGTCGGTTTTTACCGAAAATCACCGAAACTCGACACTGCGTTTAATTTATCAGTATTGGGAATACATTTTTAAAACAAAAAAAAAAAAAAATGAAAGAGGGATGGGGATTGGCCAATGTGGCCGGCCACCACCCCCTCCCCCAATCATCTCTCTCTCTTTTCTACACACACATCAAATATATGCTTTTCCCCAACCTTCCATCATTTCATTTTTCCAAAACCTCCTTCTCTCTCTAGCATTTTTCTCTCTAAACTCTCTCATCTTCTTCCAAAATCCAGCCAACATTCATTCAAAAATATGAGTTTTTCTTGAAGATTCAAGCAAGTTTTAAGAGTATTATTGTTGTTTATCAAAGGTAAGAATATTATATGTATGTCTAGCTTCAATTTTTGCTCATTTTGAAGCTTTTTCCTACTTTCTTTGAGGTTTAAACCCTCTTTTATAGTTTAATAACAATCTTGATGTTTGAGGATGAGATTGAACCTTAGAAATGTGTTAAAACATTCAAAGGAGGTGAAAATCAATGAATCTTCCATAAGAACACAAGTTCGATAGTAAAATCTTGTTGTTTGATGTTTTTGGATCATCACTTTGGGGCTAAACTTTATGGATAGTTCATGCATGAGTCTTGATGGTATTAAAACATATTTTGTCTATTTTTCACTTGAAAAATCTGATTTGTGGGTGTAATAGCAAGAAAAACCCCAAAATTTTATGATTTTATGTGTTTTGGTGATGAAAATGGAGTTTGATCTTTGACAGATTCTGTCCAAGTTTTTGCATGTAGTTTATACGACCCAAAAAGGGTTTTCTCGAACTCATTTCTTCATGAAATTTTTATGGATTGATATTTTAAGTGTTAGGGTTCAAACCCCACTGGATTTGTACAAAAACACCAAGTTTTGAGCCCAAACCATCATGAAACATTTTCGTGTGCAACAACACTTGGTCAGGAAATTGGGTCATCTTCAAACTTGTATAACTCTTTGATAACTTATCTAAAATACAAACTTTTTGATTCTAAACTCAAGTACTCTGAGTTAGCTTTCCAATGAGTCCAAAATCATGTCATTTAGAGAAGTTTTGAGGGCTTAACCAATGAAAACAAGTTGATGGTGCAAGCTGTCCCAAGGTGGCAGATCCACATGCACAACTTCAAAGAGGCATATCTCTCTCAAAAATCACCTAAATGATGTGAATCTTATCTCATTAGCTTGGTATATGTTTTATTTAGAAAATCCCTTTGGAAATTCGTGAGTTGGTGGGATAATGAACTCTCTATGAACAAAACTTTACTGACATGTATCTTTGAAAAATGAAAGTGTGCACTGATTTTGCAAAAATGTTTAAAAATAGTAAAAGACCTCTAAAAATAATGAAATTTGGTGAAATTGTTCCTAACATCCCCTAAATCAGAGGGTAAAAATTTAAGGACTTATTATTTGGAGGATCTAAGTTCAAAGTGGTAATTTTTACAACTCAAAATTTTGGCAGATTCTGGAATTTTATAAAATCCAAATTTATGAACTTTGAACCTTCCAAAATGTGTGGGAGACTCCAAAATGTGATAAAATGAATTTTTACTATATTGGACTATATAAATAACATAATGGCATTATATGGATATCGGTACGATTTTTGTAATAGGGACCGTTGAACTTAGAACTTACGTTAAAAATTACGTGTTTGATATGGCAAACATAGTTCGGAGCCGGGATTAGACCACGCACCATCACTTACGAAATCGCACTAAACACTTGAGGTGAGTATTCACAGCCCCTTTTTACCGTTTTTACGAAGTTTTTGGGGTGAAAAGCATGTCTATGAATAAATGTGTTTAATTGTGAACTTGTTGCGAAATGAAATGAATTATCGAAATGAAATGATTCATTGTGACAAAATGAAATGAATCGTTTATTTGAAATGATATGAAATGTTTTTATAAAATGAAATGAATTGAAATGTGAGTATGATAATGAAATGATGTATTGAAATGGAATGCACTTCGTGTATCAAAATGAAATGAAATGAAATGAGCTTTGAGCATCGAATCAAAATTGAAATGAAATGTTTTGCTAAGTCTCACCATAAAATGAAATGAAATGTTTTGTGAGATAAATTTTGATGCGTTTTAAAGCATGATATAGTGAGTCTGAAGTGAAAAAGTCCCCAGGTAACTACTATTAACTCATAACAATGGGCCTATAATACACGTGGATAGCGCTATTTGGTTTGACATACCCACCTTGACTGACGAGAATATAGGTGCACTGTATTGATTAATTCTTCACGCGTGGACAAAAGTCCCACCGTTGAAGACGCGTAGGGGCAATATGTCATAATTGGCAGGATTAGTAGTGACTCAAAGAATAAATATCATGCGATTAACAAATCACCCGGGAAAATTTACTCACAGGTTGGTAGTGAATGAACGGGTTCACTCTAACTGTTTATACGAATTTAGTGAATGAACGGATTCACTATAACTGTTTACGAAAATTTAGTGAATGAACGGATTCACTATAACTGTTTACGAAAATTGGGTGAATGAACGGATTCACCATAACTGTTTACGAAAATGATGTGAATGAACGGATTCACTATAATTGGTTTACGAAAATACTGAGTGAACGAAAGGGTTCACTAAAATTTGTTGCATTTTAAACTGTTTTGTGTGTATAAAAACCTGTGAACTCACCAACTCTCGTAGTTGACGCTTGATTTTAACATGCTTTTCAGGAAATCAGAAGGTGAACGATAATGTTTGATTTGGACAAATGTAGTCATTAATCAAGACTTCGTATTTTGTTTTACTATGTCTGTAAACTTTAAATTTGGGTTGGTTGTAATAACTTTTGTAAACTTTACATTTTGTTTTCCAAATGAATGGTGGTATTTATCTCCTATCGCTATGAAATCTGTGCTGTTGCACCTCGCGATTCCGCTTTAGCGGGGTGTTACACCTTAAGGTCTGATAAGTACGGAGGGAACAGTAAAGAGACTGTCCTTATGTACTTTTGTGTCAGTAAAGGCGGATAATCCTTTTGTGCATTAGACTAAGACACTTTTCTAATCCTTCAGGATCAGGATACTGATCAGTGACTAGGGTCCTGATACTGATGAAGCTCAGGGTCACTTGTATCCTGTTGAGTTTTCAGGATGTCATACGATATTGAGCAGCCTGCTATCACTGAGTTCCGTCTTCAGATCACGAGCATGCTGTTCCTGTCATCAGCTATTTCTTCGACGTCGCTGATGGTTCTTTGTGTATGATCTTGATGTCTTCAGGAGGTCTTCACTTCAGTGGATAGGATCAGTTGACTGCAGAACAGACTCGTTCGTCTCCTGATCCTGATCCTGATTACTATAAAATTAAGTTACAGCATAAGTAACATGGAATAACACTGAACAGATTCAGTGATAATTCCTCAAGCTATAACAGAAGTAAAAACCTATTCACTAAGTAAAGATTCAGGATCATTATCATTTCATCAGGTCTTAGGAGAGCTGGATCAACAGTAAAAGCTATACTGCAACTTATCCTAGCTGCTGTGTAGATGAACGATTTCTACCTGAAATCGGATAAAATTTCCAATTACCTAACTGGCAAATTGCAGGAAATTTTAATTTGGCCTCTTATAATATTTTATGGTTAAAAGATGCCTTAGTACTCTTTTACTAAGTTATTTCAACACACTTGATCATTGATTCCCTTTTAAAGTCAATCACGGCTTTATCTAATTTTTGAATTACTGATCCACCCTTTTTGGACTAAAGGAGCAGATTCTATATCTGGTGAATTTGTATCCTATCTGGATTATAATTCCTAGATATACTGAATCAATAATCACATTTTCTATTTTATATCTCAAACTGGATAGAGAATAAACTGGGCTCCCACTAACCTATATGAAAACTGACTTTTACTCAAAATTTACAATTGACTTAGTCAAAGCTTAGTCAATTCTATTTTAAGTAATGTTCACTTTAGAATTTTATTATTTATAAAACTGGACTTTGCTCAAATCCTATTTCCAAAACTTGGAATTTTCTCTAGTTTTATAAACACTGATATTTTCAACGATATCTGGGATAATATCCTAAATTCCTTAAAACATATGAGTAATTAATTCTGATCAGAAAAAAAACTTTCATAATCCTTTACTCATAAATGTTTTATTCAAAACACATTATAGTACTTCGTGTGCTTTGACAGTTTTCATATACATTACTTTATTAAAGTAATACTGTTAGTGTAATAGGCAACATCTAGGATCTAATTTTGAATCAAGTCTAACTTGACTTATACAGATTCAAAATATCATGCATAAAGATATTTGAATCAAGACTATAATTTTAAATCTTAAAACCGATAATCATTTAAAACCCAAAAATCCAAGTTTTGGAAAAACAAGATTGTTTTAAATCATAAAAGTTTAAAATTGTCTTGATAATATCTAAAAGTAAACTTGTATGCTGATCCTTGCAATCTGGGCACTTCACTTTTAATGACCACCTGCAATTAAACATTTACTTCTAGGTGTCAACTCATTTTAAGTAGTCACGAATACCTGAGGTGTTTATACCTGCTTCGTAACGCAACGGGTAGTTATACCTCCAATGACCGACTTCATGGCACTTGAAGTATTAATTCTCGGTCATTACTCTGTTAGATTTTAACTTTCTTTCCCTAGCCCTTGCCTTTGCCTTTTTCACGAACCTTGGGTGCACTCTGGGTGGTCTGAACTGGACCTTTTCCCTTGCTGGTGCCTCCATGCCCATGCTTCTTCTTTACTTCTCCGTCCTTCACCATCAACACATCCTTGGTTTTGTTCTTGGTTCCTATATTCAACTCAGCAGTCTTAAGCATGGAGTGCAATTCGGCTATTGATTTCTCCATGTTATTCATGTTATAGTTGATTACAAAAGGCTTGTAATCCTCTGACAGTGAGTTGAGTATAGTATCCGTTGCTAGCTGCAACGGAACTTGGTGACCGAGTCTCTCCAGGTGATTCATATGCCGATTCATTTTCATGACATGGTCACTCATTGAGGTCCCCTAGAGGCTCTTCAATGACATACCATTTCCTTTCGTGTCTGAGCACAATTATCAGATTGCGCTCCCAGTCAAGGAAATTGGAACCGGTGAGTTTATCCTTCTCAAGGATGGAGCGGAGGGAAAGATTGTTTGTGTTGGTTACTGTGTTTGCCATCAACATTTTAAAACTTTTGTTTTTAACAACTGTGAATAGACTAATTTCCAATAAATATCAATAAACCCTTAAATGATCATTTTATTGGACTAGGATCCTTATTTCATACGCCCTGATGTGCGTAACGTTCTTGCTCCACCAGGCCCACGTATTATTTCGGTAGGTAAGGACTTTTACCAATCACATCTAACTGACATGACTCCTAGATCTTTTCGGGACAACGGTAATTATCCGTACATGTTTCAGTCCCTCTAAGTGCTTTTTGGCCCGGTACCACCCGGTAAACATATAAGAACCAAAACAGATCTCACCATTTCGGGACTTGGACACTTTTACTCTGGCCGATACAACACGGAGATAATTCGCAGAGTCGTAGTATCCCTTCTAGCTTGGGGTTTGAACGCGGATGCTGAAGGTGTGTTCTTCTTAGAACGCCCGCGTACCTTACGCCTGAGGTGCCCCTAGATGGGTTGCACTACTGATCTATGATTTATCGGGGTTTTTAAATAATTTTTGAAAAACCTTTTAATGTCCAGTTATTTAGAAAAATTGTAACTTTGGAAAACTGATTGTTTAAACAGAAAGAAACTGATGTTTAAACTAACTGTTTCAAACATACGCTGTTTTAAAAACTAACTGTTTCAAAAGACTCTTGCTAATTAAAACTAACTGTTTTAAAAGCACACTTGCTAATCAAAACTAGCTGTTTTGATGGCATGCTAGTTGCCCAAAACTAACTGTTTTATCAACTTGCCTTTAAACAATCTATTTACAATTTTATAGGTTTCAAAATAAAATCTACCGTAAAAGGTTTTTTGAAAAAGCTGGTGACTTTGATTTTTAAAACCTACTTGATCTCGTGATTTAATCTAGTTTTATAAATTAAAACCTAATTTAAAAACGTTTGATAAGACCTAGGCATGTAATATCAATAATCACGAGAAAACAGAATAACCACAACCACACAGTTTAAAATAAATAAGCAATTATAGAGTTTGCCATTTATTTCCTAAAGGACCAAAAATGACCTAAAAACTATTGTGCTCCGATCTCCCCGCATAGCGCCGATCTCCTCGCGTAGCTCCCACTGGCCTCGGCATCTTTGACGGAACTTTAGGAAGAAAATCTATCCTAAGGGTCATTTTACATATTCCCGGGGTTGTAAGTGGCACGCAGGCCACCCCAAATAGATCAAGGGTCTAAATTGGCAATCTCTATAATTACTGAATATACACTAAGCAGATATATATATATAAAATATTCAACCACGCAATTTTTATATAAAGCAATACATAAGCATATAAAGAATTCCTAGATCCGTTAAAATTATTTTATCACAAACCATGATTTTAACTGATTTATAAAATCAAACTGTTTTATAAATCGAAGCTGATATTTTAAAATCGAATTGCTTTTCATAAAATTTCTAGATTTATAAACTATAAATCAATTTTATAAGCCACTATCAATTTCACCAAAAATATCTGCTTTTAATTAACTTAATTATACTGACTGTTCCGACCGAACTAGTCGGAACATCAGCCCGTGATCTGTGTCTTGATTCGATCAACCGGTCGAAAAAGATATCGGGCCAATTTGACCAAGAAACGGGTCAAATATCTTAGTTTAATAATTTACTAGGAAAATAAAATTCCTTAATTTAAGTTAGATAAAAAAACTATTTAAATAATTATCTAATTTGGGCTAAAAGCTTAAACACCCAATAAGTCTTATTGGGCCAAGAACGTGGCCCAAAAATTACATGGTTTGGGCCCGTTATCAGACAGATAACTTTGGGCTCGAAAAAGTGATTGAGTTGGATTCTATCAGAAACTGTTGCAATCATCGAATCATGCCATCGATCACCTCCAAACTGGTGGCTATTCACGAGTGGTCGACGATCCGCGATCGATCAACAACAACACCATCGTTCGGCCACCACCACGCTGGTGGATCAGCCACGGCTTAGGCGGATTCGACCACCGCCATCGATCACTGTCGCTCGCGTCGTAATAAAACAACAAACCACCGTTGCTACCGACGTGACGACAGCAGTAGCATAAACGCGCCACCACCATCGCCTCCGCATGTCGACGTCAGCAGCAGCAATACGCCACCGCCACGCCGTCGTTGCCGGCGATTAAAACAAACAAATGCCGCCGCCACCTAGGGTTTTCCCCAAGGCGGCTGGCGGTTGCCGGGAACAACCACCCCCTTCGACTGCCGGGAACAACCACCGCCGTCGACCACTGCCGCGACAGCGGCTACTGGTGGTCTCACGACACCCGACCAACCACCGATCTGGTGGTTGTGCCATCGTTCGGTGCTGATTGAGCCACGGTGCTGTGGTGAATCAAGCCTTGGCCTGGTGGTTGTCATGCCATGGTTCGGTGTTGATTGAGCCACGGTGCTGTGGTGAATCAAGCATTGGCCTGGTGGTTGTCATGCCATGGCTCAATGGCTGATCAAGCCACGGCCTGAAGGGTGTCGTGCCATGGCTCAGTGGTTTGAACAAGCCACGGCCTGATGGCTGTCGTGCCATGGCTCGATGGCTTATCGTGCCATGGCCTGATGGCCTATCGTGCCATGGCCTGATGGCTTATCGTGCCATGGCCTGATGGCTGATCAAGCCACGACTCAGTGGCTGATCGTGCCACGGCTCAGTGGCTGATCAAGCCATGGCCTCAGTGGCGATCAAGCCACGGTTCGGCCATCGGCCCATTGGCGGTTCGATTCCGGTTTTCGGTGGTGATAAAAATCCGATGATCGGAATAACCAACTAATAAAAAACTTTTATTCTAAATAAGTTTTTGATAAAATTTACACAAAATCTGATATAAAATTTTTTATACGAATCTGATAAAGATCGAATTTTTATCTAAACTGATAAAAATCTAATCTTTATACCAACTGATAAAAAATCGGATCTTTACACCAACTGATAAAAATCCAATTTTATACAACCTGATAAAAATCGAATTTTTATACCAACTGATAAAAATCCAATTTTTATACACCTAAAATAATTTTATAACGGATCTTTAAACAAAATTAGATAAACGATAAGTAAACCTGTGGCTCTGATACCACTGTTGGGTTTTTCTGTGATCCCCGAATCAAACTGATACGAAGAACACTAAGTATGCGGAAGCGATTTTGGATAAAAACCCGAAAACCACGATCGTTCGTTCTAATCTATTTAAACATTTAAAAGGGTAAGACTTTTACCTGGATTGCTTGAGTAATAATCCATCGGTGATCAACCCTACAAGCGTTCCTCTAGTAGAACTCAAAAACCCGAGCAACCGGAAAAACCGAACTGGTTTTGGAAGTGGGCGGCGCCAAAAGAGAGAGAGAGAGAGAGAGAGAGGAGGAGAGGAATTTTTTGGTGGAAACTATTTAACTAGTAATTGATTGAGACAATAAACCATGGACCCTAAGGCCTTTATTTATAGCTAATCAGATGGAGAATCCTTATCTGATTCAGTTTCCTTAATAATTATATTTTCTTTTCTTTTTCTTTAAGAAAAGACTTTCTAAATAATTACCTTAATTAATTAGATTATCTATTATATATTTATTTTACTAATAAATATATAATTATCTTAATTAATTTAACAACCCTCTAACTTTGGGATTTCTGACTGAAATTACCCAACTGATTTATAATTGACTATTATAAATCCAAACTCTCCATTTCTAGGTTTTATTCAACTTACTCGACTTATAGGTTCTCACAGGTGTGACCCTCAAGTATCTTGTAACATTGGATGTGTGATTACTGGTTTGTCAACTTCTGCACATAATTCCTAACATATATATATATATAGGTAATTATCATAAGCAAATTCTTTTCCAGAAAAAAGAGGAAAGAATGAGATAATTACAATAAGGAAACTGAATCTTATACAAACTGTATTTTTCCTCCATATAAATAAGCCTTATGGGTTTAAGGAAAAATCATTGAACCAACTCATAAATCAGTTTCCAGTTTTCTCTCACTCTCCCTCTTAATCGGCGCCGCCCCTCTCCCTCTCGGATTCCAGTTCGGTTTCTCAAATTTCGGGTTTTTGGTTCTGCTAGAGGAACAATTCGTAGGTCGTTTACGGTGGATCAATTCTCAAGCAATCCAGGTAAACGTTTAAACTGTTTTGATTAAAACCTATATAACAAAAGGTCGTGGTTTCCGGGTTTGAACCACAAAAATCGCTTCCGCAAACTTTCGTGTTTCTCAGATCAGTTTGGTTCGGGATCACAGTCTTAAACCCCAACACATCTTCCTCTCTAGCTTTCAACTGGTGGTACCCTGAGCGAAGATCTATCTTTGAGAGCCACGTGGTTCCCTGAAGTTGATCAAAGAGATCGTCGATCCTCGGCAGCGGGTATCTACTCTTTACTGACAACTCGCCGAATTCCTGATAGTCGATGCACATCCGCCTCGACCCATCTTTCACTTCTATGAGCAGGATAGGGGTTCCTCATAGGAACGAATCAACCCCTCTTCCAATAGTTTCTCTAACTGTTTCAAAAGCTTTTGCGTCTCCGGAGGTGCTAACCGGTACGGAGCTTTTGCTACCGGTGCCGCCCCCGGAACCAAGTCAATACGAAACCCCACTTGCCTCTCGGAAGGAAAACCAGACAAGTCATCGAGAATACATCCGAATACTCCCTGAACAATGGCACATCTGCAACCGTCTTCTTTCTTGCCCCGTCGCGACTGTCGTCCACAACCCGCCAAGAGACCATGTATTTCACGAAGAACATGCTTCCTAGCCTTAGCTAACGTGAACATTTCGGTAGTCTCTTTCTTCCTTCCCTCACTATGGTCAATTCTCCCCCACTTGGGTTCCGAATCACCCTCTGCTGGTTCTCACAGTTAATGTGAGCTCCATTGCAATTCAACCAATCTACCCCAGCACTATGCTAATTTCTCTCTTAGGGATGGGTATGAGATCAACACGGAATCTCACTACTCCCCAACTCTATCACACTTCCTTCGAACACGTCTCTAACTATCACACTCTTTTCAACGACTATCTCTTGCAAAACCGTACACGTCACCTCCTTGACCTCAAACAACCAAATCCAAACAGTCCTTACTTGACCCTCGAAGCCTACGGGTGTAACCACCAGTGTAGGAAACACAAGGATCAATTTGGATAATAGGCTCGGTCTTTTTAGTCTCTGCATCCAAACATCTCAACAAATCAAGCCTACTTTATTCCTTCATTCGCAACATGCTTCGAACAACATTTCCGAACAAGTGAGCGGTTGCTCTAAAGACTTGTCGGTAGTCTCATTCATCCATTTAGTAATTCATATCTTTGCCACAATTTCACTGCCTAACTCTTCCACCTCTCTCTAAGGTACATATCGTTCTCTAAAATATAGAGAACTCTTACCACATCACTAACCAATTCTGGCTTCATTTTGGGTAATAACACCTGAATACACGCCCCAAGCCTTGGAGGTATCACTCCTCTTTCTTGCCTTACTAATTCTCGCTCTCTAATCCATGTTGATTCATGCATCTGATGAATGTCAGTACATTTTGTCATCACCACAAATTCCTGCATCTCCGCTTCAGTATCTTCGTGTAACGACACATCTTCCGTTTCTGAAATCCGCTGGGTGTTAGCCACTGGATCCTTCTTTCCTTTGAAGATCGGCGATTGACATGCCGAGAATTTTCGTAACTAACTGCTCTAGCCTGATCAGACTGAGAGCTTAAAACATCGCCAGCTTATACGGTCATGTCTGCTTCTATCTGCTGCTAACCCCCTGGGTTACATCGTGCTCCCAACGCTCGAAAGGCTAGGTAGTAACTCATGGAGAACTCCTCTGCCTCACATGCTACACTCTCTAACCCTTATCGGTAATTCAAGACAGCCATCATAATTCCCAACATAACGAAGACACCTTGTCTACATCCCATACTAATCCCAATATCATCACACTTAAAAGATGACAATTTCCTTCTCACCTCGACTACAACTATTCGGATCAATGACTCTCGTTATGCTTTTCCTTTCATCAATGCTACTGAGTGGTCTATTCTTACTGATTCAATTAACATGCTACCTTAACACCACTCTAGTTTTTGTCCCATGCCATCTACTAGCTTAGGTCAATGACCTTAGCCTCCAATTCTCTCCTCGTCACATGCCTCTCAGGGGTCTAACCACTTACCTTACGGACACTCATGAAGGTCCTATCATGCTACTACCCCATCCCGACAATCCAGTAGGTTCATAGAACTCCTTGTAACCATGTCAATTCCCTGATATGCACAATGTATTTGCAATGATACGGGCCCTTGTATCACTATAAATACATCCTACATATCTAGCCTCGACACCATCACAAAGATCCTAATTCCCGACTAGTTGTCCCATACATAACCTTTACACTAGAGCTTAACAGCTCACCTACCATTCAATCACATAAAACATGCATCATGCTCTTCTACTCGTAACCACATAACCATAAGTCTACACAAAGGCACAACATGTATGTCTACCATTCCATAGTTTCTATTCATCATAATAACGCATTCTAAACCACTTAACATTAAGAACTCATACTCGTTCATTTCTCCACAACTATCATAGTGATACCTGCTCCCAATGTCCTTTATATAGGACCTCATGCTTCATAACAATATACATAACTTATTATCATGCCCATACATAACATAGCCTCATGCATATATTCGTATCATAACATACATAACATATCAAGTCGACATGACTTATCATTATCAACAAAGTAACATGCTTTTCTTATCCAAGTATAGTGTGCTCACCTCACGTTGATGTCCCGGTCCGCAGCTCAGTCTCTTATCCATTTCTTATCCAACTCCAAATTTTCAAAATTCTTAGTTAGAAAACAAGAACGCTTGGTTTAAGTTCAAACACTTACTACCGGTGAATGCCTGAATCCCTTAAACCAGGGCTCTGATACCCATTGTAACACCTTAAAATCCAGAACAATTATACATAAACGACTCTCTCAATAACTTAACCAATACTAACGTCAACATAAATAGAGATGAAAAATGGGGCGTTACAGCTTGTGCCAGAGCCAGTTGATGCCAGAAGAGGCCCTGACATGAAGCACACATTTTCAGTGGATGTGTCCATGTTGATAGTGTAGACATCCCGGAAACGTTGTTCTCTGAGAATGACTTTCTTCTGCCTGTTCTTCACCTTACAGTCTTTCTTGGAGAAAGAGACTTTGTAATCTTTATCACAAAGTTTACTGATACTCAGTAGGTTGTGAGTCAGTCCTTCAACATAAGATACCTTCTTAAAGGTAGTCTTACCATTGGTTAAGGTACCATAATCTTTAGTGATACCTCTTCCTTCACCGCCAAATTTGATTGAAGGGCCTGCTTCTTTTTTGATGTCAACCAGCACATGCTTGTTTCCAGTCATGTTCTTTGAGCATCCGCTATCAAGATACCAGATGCCCTTTCCCTAAAATAAGAAGACAGGTTAAGTGGTCTTGGGGACCCACATAAAGTTGAGTCCAGTTGAGTCAGCACTTGATGACTCATCAGGGACAAAGATTATCATTGCATTTGAGGTAGAGGCAACGACATCTGTCATTTCTGATTTCTCAGAATTGACAGGATCAGGGATGCTTGAAGCATCAGGGATGCTAGATGCATCAGGGATTAAAGGATTCTTTCCTTTGACTGATTTTTCAGCCTTGGGACCTTTCTTTACCTTAGCTGCCTTTTCAGCTTTGGTAGTATTTGGACAATTACTAGCAATATGATCATTTTGACCACAGTGATAGCAACTTCTGAAGGTCTTAGCCTTAGAGAGACTACCCTTAGGATGTTTAAACCTGAGATGGGTTGGTCCTTGTCCAAGAAAGCCTTTTTCAGCGGTCTGAGGAGGAATTTGTGTCTTCTCCTCAGGCTTAGATATAATATCTACTTTAAGTCTTGGAACAGGGTTTTGTCCTGTTTTCAGCTTCCCTGACCTAGGAGGTCCACCGCCTAAGACTTTAGGAGTCTTAAAATAAGTTTTAGAAGGTTTTGGTGGTTGTAGAGAGAAATTCTTATCCATGGAGGGCTGGTCAGTGGTAGAGTCATTTTCATCAGCAGGACAAGAGTTAGAAGAGACAAACATGCCAAACTTTAAACTAGATTTATCAGGGATATCATCAGCATGCAAATTGTCTTTATTAAAACCAAGACAGGTTCTAATCTTAGGATGTCGCTGAGAGGAGATTATTTTGTCAATAGTTTCAGAAGCATCAGCCCAACTTTTGACAGTAACCTTCTCAGAGTAGAGTTCAGCAAGAAATTTTTCTTTCTCAGCGATAGCCTGTTTTGTTTCAAGACAAAGGATTTGGTTCACATGAACCTGGTCCTTGTAACTTGCTTCATAAATGGCAAGCTCTTTGAGTTTCTCATAACACTCTTTGAGCTCAGTCCTAAGATCAAGATTGATCTTTTCAGCAGAGGACTTGCCGTTTAAGGCATTATGCAGATCGATGGTAAGAGCGTCCATCGCTGACATAGTATCAGAAGGAGAGGGAGTAGATACCTGAAAAGGAGGGAGTGAGGATGAAGTAGGTGTAGCAGGAACCTCTTCAGGAATGTCCTCAAGCTGCGCCATGAGAACTGGTTCAGCTTCTTCAATGATAGCCATCAGACATGTGGCCTCAGTGGTGTCTTCCTCATCTGAGGACTCGTCAGAGGAATCGTCCCATCCTTTGCCTTCAGCGATTAGACCTTTGCCTTTTCGCTGGTATTTCAGCTTGCGATATTTCGCCTCCAGCTTCCAGTATTTGTCCTCCTTGGAAGCTGGAGAGGAAGATTTAGCGAACTGATTCTTCTTGTACCTGCATTCAGTAGCATAGTGTCCCTTTCCCTGACACTTGAAGCAAGTAGCAGAGGCCTTATCACCAGAAGGTGTTTCAGCCTTGTTAGTAAGAGAGGGGGGTTTGGACTTTCGGAAGTTTCCTTTTCGTCCAAATTTCTTGAAATGCTTAGAGAGAAGAGCAAGGGACTCATTGAGCTCAGTCTCAGTATCAGAGACGTGGTCAGAGTGAGAATCTTCTATCTCAGTGATGGTCACTGTTGAGACAGGATTAGAGGGTTGAGGAGAGTCAGAAATTAAAGCAAGAGAGGTGCTTTTGACATCCTTAGTATCTCTTATGAGATTAGACTTAAGGGTCTAGTGCTGTTCATGGTTGAGCATCATACCATATAACTCGCTGAGAGTTATAGTCTTTATGTCCTTTGACACTTTAAGACATATGGTGTAATTTTCCCAGTGATCCGGGAGAGCTTCCATGAACTTAGTGATTACCTGCGAGTTGGAGTAGGAGACGTCGTAGGTCTTCAGATCTATCAAGAGGCAGTTAAACCTCTGATGGGTCTGGGAGAGAGTTTCACCTTTAACAGCGATGAACTTCTCATACTGACGTATGAGGCGAATCTTTCTAGATTCCATGAAAGCATCAGCGCCCTCGTATTGGAGACACAGAGTGTCCCATATCTCCTTAGCTGATTTTAGCTTGCTGATGGAGTGAAATACTTCATCAGGAAGAGACACAGCTATCAGAGATCTTGCCTTGCTGTCAATATTCACCAAACGTCTATCTTCATCAGACCAGTTAGCAACTAGTTTGACAAAGCTTATTTCCTATACTGCAGGGGTGTTATCAGTAGCATCAACGGAAGGGATTATAGAAGTGGGAACGTGTGGTCCATGCTCTATAAAGTAGGGGATTTGAGGATCAGAACCAGCTAAGAATAGCTCCATCCGAGATTTCCAGAGAGGGAAATTTTCAGGCATGAATCTGGGTGGCTTTGCCAGAGATCCAGAATCGAAGTAAGAATCTTTAGAAGGAAAGGTGGCCATAGTGTGGATCTAGAAACTATGTTTCTTTTGTGAACGGTTAGATAAACGAAAGAGTTTCTAACCGCTCTGATACCACTTGTTGGTCCTCTTTCGATGGCCAACTATGTAAATTGTATTGTAGAAGGGGGTGAATACAATCAACACAGTTTCTTCTACTTAATTTAATTCACAACCCCTATGGAGTTTTTATGTGAACTAAAGTAGATTGTTTGTTGAAGCGGATCTAGACTATGTCATGATCAAACAATCCATAAGTATTTCACGAAGCATTTGCTTATGCAAAAAGCATGAATAGAGATAGATAGAATGAACCTTGATGGAGAGAGAAAGGATTGGGGTATAGAAGCATGAACCAAGGTTGGTTTGAAGAACAAACCTAATACTCATGTTTATACCCCATGCATTAAATGCATGGCAGAACCACTTTTGCACGTGGCAAACTAAGAGTGGTTCTATTGTACTATATACTATAAACGACGGCCCATACTTGGTAGGGTTACGGTCTATAGTGTACAATTGCCTTATGGTTGACAAGCAAAGAGGGAGCAGTGAAGAGACATCCCCTTTTTGTACTATTGTCAGAAAGGCAAATCAAATCCTTTGCGTGCATATAGGAGGGTAAAACAAATCTTGAATTCGTAAAGAGCAAGTCACTGATCGGGCCTTAGAGTCGCTGATCTCTGGGAAAGATCAGGGAGGTGTTGTGACTTGTCTTCAGCAGAACGTCATGCAGAGTAGTCAGCTCGCTATCACTGATTTCAACTTCAGATCACAAGCTCGCTGACTCTTTCATTCAGCTTACATCAATAGATGGTGCTGATGGTTTTTTTATGGCATGACTATTTGTCCTTCAGGGGATACTTAACTGATGTCAGCTCTTGCTGATACTGAACGGAGTCAGTGATCAGCAATCGCTGATTGTCCAAACTATCAGCGATAAAGAATCGCTGAAGTAGTGGAACTTCATCTTTCAACAGTGCTAAGTATTTTACAGAAGATAGATAAAGGATCATTGGTATTTCACAAAGTCTTATGAAGACTGGATCAACAAACCCATGTCCTTGCATTAATAAAAAGTAACTTATTTTAGCTTCTAACATTTTAGTTATAAGGAATGATAATTGTATGTGTAACCCATGTCAATGTTTTTAGACTTTCCTTGCATTAATAAAAAGTAACATGATAGGTATAAGGATAACAAACACATAGTACTATAATACATTCATGGTAAACCGATACATAAACTTAGACATAAAACGGAAACTAGCAGAAACATAACATAAACGTAAACGCGCATACACCATAGACGAAAATACATCTTACTTCCCTATCAGTAATTCGGGTAGACGTTCTTGCATTCCACAATGAAGGTGTGTAAATGGCGGAATTCGTCCTCAATGGCAGAACACTCTTCTTCAATAAGCTTTATTGCGCGTTCATCCTTCCTAATTTCTTTTTGGGTGCACCTAACCATTGCTTTTTTCTCTGCAAGTGACTTCTCGAGTGCTTGTTTTTCCAGTTCCTTAGCCTTCATGACCTCCTTTAGTTTGTTCAACTCAGCTTCTTTCTCCCTTACTTTTGCTGCAAGTTTATCCGGCATCTATTGTGAACTCGGAGGGTTGTTTGTAGAAGTGGATGGACGAGAACTTTCTGCCATTTCAAGAGACTTTGTTGGAATTTTTGTAATAAACAAGTAAGAAAGAAGAGTTGGTAAGGTGTGAATTTTACGTTGAGATCTAACTGCTATTTATATAGCCTTGGAGCCGATACACTCTTAAGCCTTTTTTCAAACCTATCAGGCATCTTTTGCTTTTTAGATAAATCTGCAATGCTTTTTCAGCCTTTTTCAGACCTATCAGACGTCTTTTGCTTATTAAATTTTTTCACGTGAAAGGGAATCAGATTCCCTACACCCATGCACACCTATCAAACATTTCAACAACGACAACGACAACTCAGTATTCCTGAAATAGTCTGAAAAAGCAAAAGCATTCATGACTCAGTATCAAACATTTCGACATCAAAATGCTTTAATTATGTTATTTTCCCGTTGTCTTAGTTTCCAGTCATGTTTGTTTTCCGCTATGTCAGTTTCCCGTAATTCTTAATGTTCAATTTTCCAATTGATAAAAGCTATAAGTCTTTAGTCTTACTGATAAAAGCAACAACGACAAATGCAAGAAAAGTAATCCAATAAGTGTATTAAAAAACTTTATTACATCAAAACTCAGCCACGTATCAGGTTTTCGATCCAGATACATTGTACGTTCTACAAGGCCCTAGAAACATGGCTGCTGGTCCGAGTAAAGATAGGCCACGTCCACATCTATCCTCAGCGCATAAAACTGCTCCGCCATATGTCTCCTCCACTCTCTAGCCGCAGTAAAAGGGTTATCCACCATCCTGGGGGCTATACCGCTTACCAAATCTGATAGGAAGCGACACAACCATACACCACAATCTCCATGTCCGCCAGATTGTTGTGGTATATGGGATGGAAAATACCATATCATGTCCTCTGTTTGCTGGGCTCGGGCCGGTTGATTGAGTGTCGTAAACACTTCTTGAAGACCCCTTTTCAGTACCCGGAGGATCGCATTCACTTGCTCCTGTAGAAAATCAGAGCGATAGCTATCGTACACAGCCATACGCATGGTCAACAAGTTTAGATCTCATAGGATCCAATGCTTTTGATGAATGGATATCGGAATGTAAACCTGAAAGGGAATACAGGTTGAAAACGTGAAATTAATAAACGTAAGCTATAGAAATTTTTAAGATAATACATATAATGCAAAAAAATTTACCCTAATCAGCGTATCCCATGGTACCTCCGGTCTCCCCCGAGACGCAAGGCTTCGCCGCTTCTTTGTTCTTTTGGTGCGTCATCAATCCGACGAACGCTGATCTCATCACAGCCCACTCGGCGGATCTGTCTCGTTTATCCATTATGCGGTTGACCCATCCGTCAATGTGCTGAAAGCATAATATCAATCGTTAATTACAGAAATAATTAATTATAATTGTATACACACATGATTAATTATTAACCATATCTGTCAGATACCCTTCATCTTCAAGCCCTAGCAAAGTGCCCCACCACTTACTGTCTACCGCCGACAATAGGTAGCATGATAAAAGCATAGGCTCCAGTCTGCGGTTACGGTATAGGGTAAAAATTCGCATAGTCGGGACGGAGACGGGTTCATCATACGGACCCAAACGCGTACTAGTAGAAGCAGCAACAGTACTAGTAGCGGCAGCCACAGTATTATTCCACGGAGGCCACACAGTCTTTAACATATCTTTCGCTCTTTCGACGGTGAACGGAGGCTTTCGACCCTGCGCCGGCCTTTTGTCCCTTTGTGGACGAGGACTCTTTTTAGCCGGAATAGTCCTGGGAGACATGATGTGTCTCCGGCTCGACATGCTGAATCTCCGACGAGACATGCTGAATCTCCTACTCGCCATATGATAAGCGTTTAGGACGCACAGGAGAAGTATGCATCTGCACCGCCTGACTGGCACTGGGAAGCCATGACTGATCCTGAAAATAAAAATTAATTAACCCAAAAAACATATTAACGTATAACGTCACAAATAAATTTATGAAACGCATATAAAACTTACGTCATCCACAACGATGGTCCGTGCGGTAAAAGAAGAAGCAACAAATGATGTGTAAGGGTAGTTATGGGAAGGGGGCGGCGCGAACGAGCCCCAAGTGCCCGTCCATTCGGGCACTTGATGCGATGGTCTCGGTGGGTCCTGAAAATTGAAAATAGATAACAGTTCATAATATTTTGCTAAACAGACTTTTTAAAATAACGTATGTTTTTTCGTAACGATAACTTACAAGTTGTTGTGAGTAATGCACAAGATCAGCGGGCGGCGTAAACAACGCGTCGAAACTGCCCGTCCATGCGGGCACATGATGCGATAGTCTCGGTGGCTCCTGAATATTGAAAATAGATAACCAGCTTATAATTTTGGCTCGAACACACACAAGTAAAATAACTTATGTTTTTCGTAACGATAACTTACTTGTTGGTGCGAGTAATGCACAGGTGTATCACGTTGTACGAATGGAGGAGGCGCCCTACCACCTGAGTACGAATGCCGTCCAGCCATCTAAAAAAATATATGCGTCAGTACATAACAAACAAATCTTATGTAGTTGAAAGCTATAACTTTGGTTCATAGTTTACCTGCATTCGTTCGATCTCTTTCATAAGCTTATCAATTTCCTCCCTTTGTTTCTTCTGCTCCCAACTAACTTCCGTGTAGTTGGTTTCTAGGGTTTCCAGCCGCACCCATATTTCACTGTACATGTCCCTTTGATTACCATCACCACCACCACGACCATCACCATCACCATCATCATCATCGGAAGGGTCCCCTACAACAGGGCCACGTCTAGCCCTCTTTTGCGGCCGATGGCTACTAGGGTGCTGAAACCACTCGACGCTACTTATGTACCACTGCTGCTGCAACTCGAACGCATCTGGTACAAGTGCCTCGCGTGGGTGCCTATGGCGCTACAGTCGGAAAAACAACTCATCATAAAGTTATCATATTAAATGTAAAAAAAAACTCTATCTACGAATACATTCATAATTTACTATCTATCAAAATAACATACCCGAGGAAAGCGAAAGAACGGGTCAACCTCTGTTTTTTGCAAAGCCCTGGGAATTCGTTTCCAACGAATTCCCCTAGGATATATATCTTCCTGACGAGTAAAACGCCTATGGGAGACAGGGAACATCTCTAAAATCCATATCTGTAGTTAAAGAAACAACAACAACGAGTAACTATATGGAGTAGTACAAATGGTGATTGTAATAAATATTATAAATAATAACGCAACTTACGTTAAAGGGGAGTAAAAATTCAGATAAGGACATTTTGCAGCTAACTTGGAACCGTCTGCTAAATGCACCTTTCATGTGCCTATATGTGAAGCTCCATATATATGATCCCCATGGATACTCAGAAAACGCATCAAGATCCTCGACAGCCCTGATTACCTCATCGGAAACATAGCTTTTTGGCTGTTTTCCTAGGAAAACAAGCTCCTCCATCATAATAAGTGCTATCTTCACTTTATCCTCGTTATTTAAGCCGAAAAATGATTCGTCCCAGACTTTGACAACCTCCTTGACTGTTATACGGAAAGGCTAGCCTCGTATAGGTCGTGCTGGAACGGACCTTGGGAATAACCTTGTAATCAAGGTATCACCAAAAGCATGACTAATGCTGGGAACCAGACCAAAAGGGAGTCCTGTAATAAGCATGAACTCCTGTCGGCCGAAAACCCGTATGTGACCTTCGATATTGAAGGTTAACTGCTCAATTTCGGCATTCGGAACCGAAACCTCCCGCTGCAGAAAACGGGTCACAAGAGAAGCGTCTCCAGTCTCCAAGGGTAGATCGAGCCAAGGACCAAATGGAGTGGTCCTAAAAAGATTCACCGTCTCCTGGTTCACCTCGTACAATCTTTCCCTGATGATTTTACAATACGACACCTTACTCCGAGCCGTCAAAGACGGCGGGTCATCCTAAACCATATTAGCGTTGTTACTTTAAGGGGGCAAAAGAATATGTATGTGACTTACACTACACTAGTCGCATATGATAGTACTTTTAAGCATATATTGATACATTGAACCATCAAATCTGTCGGTAATTCCACTAGTCCACACAAGAGGCGGTGAGTTTGGTAATGCTAAGGCATTTAAAAAACCATTCCTATTCGGCTACCATATTATAGGCAGCCCCCTTAAACCTCCTTAGAGTGTTTATAGTGAGTACGCCCCTAGATTTGATTATCAATGTATAACAACATTTTAAGCATATATAATCAAGTGTATATATGTTGTTTTGATTAAACTTATATGTCACTATATCCGTGTGTGAAGTTTATATGTGAAGTTTATATTTAAACTTATATGTCACTATGTCACTATATACACTTGTTGTGAGGTCACATGCCAAAAAATAATTCCTACATTTATTTTCTAAAGTTAAGGGGTCAAATGCGTAAATTTATAAAGTTCAGGAACTAAAAGTGTCAACTCCTAAAGTACAAGGACCAAAACTGCATTTCACTAAAGTTCATGTGCCAAAAGTGCATTTTTCTAAAGTTAAAAAACCCTTCTATAGACGTTTAAAAAACACTTACAACTAACTTAACAACATAACAAGCATACACTTTTAAAACCCTTCTAAACGACTTTTAAAAACGAGGCAAACAACTTTTAACATATGTCTAACAAAAACTAAAAAACAAAACTTACTTGGTTTGCCATGAAGAACAAGTTGACAAAATAAACCTTCACCACCAATAGCCGACAACTTCACGTGCGTGGAATGTATAACCTTTTAATTAAACACACTTAACAAACACTTTGGTCCCCTCCCCAAATTTGCTACTACTAAAATAACAAGAAAAGAAAAAATTTGGTCCCCCCCTCTATTTGTTTAATAGAGCCGATAGAAGTGAAGAAGAAGAGGAGGAGAAGAAAAGAGATTGGTGTAGGTTGGATGCATGTGGGGTGTCGACTGTTTTATAACGAAAAAGGTGGATTTTAGGGTTAGGGTTTTCTAAGGATCTGACACGTGGCCGAATGGGAGAGACACACGTGGAGGGGAGCCGCTCCGCGCGGCTGGCCATGGAGCAGCTGACGTGTCTTAGGAGCGGCTGAGGTGGACTAATGGTAGGGCGACACGTGAACTTGAGATCGGTGACGAGGATTAGGCCGCTCCGCGCAGCCGGGCCTGGAAGCGGCCCAAATGCATTTTTGCCGGGCTTTGTTAATCTCACCGGAAACCGCCGTGGAGCGGTTGCCGGCGCCGGAGAGCGGCCGGCCTGCAGCGCACCGGTAGGTATTTTGGTTACCTGTGGGAGAGAGTGGGTAGGAGGTAGATTGGGTATTTCTAAATGGGTAAAACAATTATTTTCTCAAATTTATAATATCATAATTATTAACATAATTGAGACACGTACTAGAACATTCGGTACATTGTTGTATCTGTTCGCCAGATGCTTGTCGCTTATATCATTGTTAATGATTACAACTGTAGCTTTCTTCAGATTGAAAAACAACTACAAAGATAAGTGCGAAAAACAACTACAAAGAATTATTGTTTTAATCAGTATTATAAGATAAGTGTTCAGTGAGAAATTTTTTTATTAATAATTTGTTAATAAGAGGATAAACATACCAAATCATGATGCCTAAATTCAAGATTCTCCGATGACAAATTCATGGATGATATTCATCTTATGAAAAAAAAAATATGTGAAACAACATATCAATTCTAACATTTGATAAAAAAAATCCTTAAAAAAATTATTTTTTAGTTGGTTTTCACGGGTTTTCATATAAAAAGTGGTTTTTATTTGATTATTCCTCATTCTCTCTCTCTCTCTCTCTATATATATATATATAGAGAGAGAGAGAGAGAGAGAGAGGAAAGTTCAAATGTGAACCACTTTTTAGTTGTGAACGTGAGAACAGCCGAGAGCGCGATACGTGGCGGCTTTGAGTGTGGTCCCCCCCCTTTAATTCAATTCCCTCCCATGAATCGCGCCTAGTCACCCGCCGTGAACCTAACGTGGCGCCTAGTCATCCACCACATGTCGCGCTCTCGGCTGTTCTCACGTTCACAACAAAAAAGTGGTTCACATTTGAGCCCACCCCTATATATATACACACACTCTAGACCCCTCATTCTCAGTCACAATCGAATGCAAACTATCCATACCCCTATAATAAACAACACTAGTATATTATTATCTATATATATATATATAAGGTTGTCAGCAGCGGTGTGTGTGGGTAGGGCGGGTAGAGCCCGTCAGCTTCAAGATTTACCGGCGGGTTGGGTGCTTCACAAAGTTTACCGGCGGGCTTTGTTCACAGCGGCTTCACCAAGCCGTTGTGTTTGTGTGTGTTGTGTGTGTGTGTTGTGTGTGTGTTGTGTGTGTGTTGTGTGTGAGAGGGTTGGGTAAGAGTTGTAGAGGGTTATGGGAGGGTAAAGAGAGGGTTGGGAAAAAGCTGATGTGACATTAAAAAAGTGAGTGGGTTGAAAGGGTTGAGAGGGTTAGGTGTGGATAGCCTAATAAGTAAAAAAAAACTTGATTGGGGTCTGACTAGGGTCTGGTAATATCATCTCCAACCCTATCGGGTCCATGCCCGCATTGTTACCAACCAAAACCAAGAATCTCCACCACGACAGGAGACAACAAATTAGTTTTATTGTTGTAGACACTAAAAATCATACATACCGCTCAACCCATCTATGACTATGAAAGGAAAAAAAAAAACAAACAACAACCAAAATGCCCTTGTAAACCCTTTAAATAGCAGTTTTCTATAACTATTCAATATGATTCAACATCAAACCTTATTATGTATCTATAGATATGAAACTATGTCATTCAATGTTGTATTTTAGCGATGATATGTTATAAATCCTACAAATTCATTCTAATTCTAATTTGGGTAAAAACAAAGCAATAACATGGAGTTGCAATATAAACCTTAACTGTGAAATGTGAACTAAATTAAAAAAAAAAAAAAAAAAACTTAGATTGAAGCAATTAGATTTACCTTATTATAATAATTCCGAGACCACCAATTCCAACAATCAAAGGTAAGATGATGTTATCTTTTTTCTAGGTTTGTGAAAAGAGAACAACTCCATAACAACAGAGAGAGCTCTTCTATCTTCCATGGAAAAAATTCGTATGTTGTTAGGTCGATCCAAACACCTCGAAAGTAAGTTTGTAGAACGAAAATTCAAGAAATTTAGTGAAATTGAAGGGTAATAATGAAGACGAAGGAGATACTGTAAAATGAGAGAGAATGTGTGACGGCTGTTTTTGTTTTTTAGGGCAAACCACGTATATATGTATCTTGATAACAATAAGGCTAGTCGCACCGGTGTCAAGGCTTCACCGCGGGTAGGAGAGAAGGAACCCGGCGGGTATGTTGGCTTGGGTGCGCGAGTTGTTGAAGCCGGCGGGTAGGAGGCACCGCGGCTTCACAAAGCCGTTGCCAACGGCCTTCTCTCAACGGCTACTTTTTTTTTTTTTTTTTTTTCTTTTTTACAAACCAACCTCCTATATATACACAACTATATTCACACTTCATATACACAACTATATTCACACTTCTACATTCACTTTTCACAACTACATTCACTTTTCATGAATCCAAACATGTCGGGACGTGGTTCACGAGAAAGAGCATCGAGAGGTGGCGGTGGATCGAGAGGTGCCGGTCCTTCGAGAGGTGCCGGTGGATCGAGAGGTGCCGGTCCGTCGGGAGGTGCCGGTGGGTCGGGAGGTGCCGGTGGGTCGGGATTCGCCGATTACGCGAACCACGAACCATACATACCGCAATTTGACGCTCAACAACAACCGCCGTATATACCGCAAAACCCCGAACAAAACGCCGGTTACGGAACCGGTTACGGAACCGGTTACGGAACCGGTTACGGAACCGGTTTTGTGCCTCCGTTCTATCCTCCCCATTTTCCTTACCCTCCAAATTTCTATCCCACCCAAATGTCTAATACGGCCTTTCCCACCCACATCGGGCCATCCGGTGTCAATACGGATTACAACCGCGGGAAAACGGTTTACCCCGATGTCGTACCCCGTGAAACGGCCTCGGGTTCCGATTCAAGCGAAACACATTCGTATGTTCCGGAGACCCAACGGTTGCCAACCGAAGGTTCCGCTTCACCCGAGGCCGTAGAAAATCTTTTCCCCGAAAAACCGAAACAAACCTTCCCCACCCGCGCACCGGCAAAAAAATGGACACGCGAGGAGGAAGTAGCGTTATGCCAGTCGTGGATTAACGAGTCCGAGAACCCCGCATCCGGTAACGCGCAAACATCTTGTATATTATTGTTTCGTTTATTTTTTCGATAATTTATTAATTAATTGTTTCGTTAATTATTTCGATAATTTATTAATTAATTGTTTCGTTAATTATTTTGTAGTGAAATTTTGGAGCTCAATCGAGCGGTCGTTTTACGCCCGACTTGAGACCACCCCGTACAGAACCCACCACCAACTGACTGCAAAATGGAGGGCGATGAACAAAAAAATAACGGCCTTCAACGGAATATACAACCAAATAATGAACAGTAGGCCTAGCGGACAAAACGACGTCACCCTTCTACAAATGGTTCGTTCCCAATACCAAATGACGGAGGGCG
This sequence comes from Centaurea solstitialis, assembly GCA_030169165.1. Classification (NCBI taxonomy): domain Eukaryota; kingdom Viridiplantae; phylum Streptophyta; class Magnoliopsida; order Asterales; family Asteraceae; genus Centaurea; species Centaurea solstitialis. The sequence continues at coordinate 62,326,957 of CM058046.1, read as the reverse complement.
GTGTTTTCCCCTTCGAAGAGTGTTGGGAGATAGTCCGTCACAGCCCTAAATGGGCTGCAGTTCCGTTAATGTCCGGTGGGTCTTCGTCTCGCTCAACAAAACGTACTCGCACGTCCGGGTCTTCCGACGGTCACTTTGGTCAAGAGTCCGACGACGTCGAGGTTCCGCCACCTAAACGACCCGTAGGTCGGGGCAAGGCGAAAAAAGCCCTTAGAGGGGGCCAATCTTCCACCCCCACGACCGACCTGTATGAATCGTGGGACCGCAATTTGGCGGAAAAAATGGACTACAAGATGCAAAAACTTGAACTCGATAGGAAAATTGCGGAGCTCGAAGAAAAAAAACTCCAACTCCAACTAGATGCTGCATTCGAGGAAGCCTGGGTGTTCTGCAAAACCCCGCATGACCACCTTGAGGGTTTGGAGTTGCAAGCGGTGTTGCAAAAAAAGGCTATACTAAGAGCGAGACACGGCTTCGACTTTTAGTTTATTTATTTTCGTATTTTTTTAGTTTATTTTTTTCGTAATTTTTTTAGTTTATTTTAGTTTAGTTAATTATGTAATTTTTTTTAATATTAGAATTTTCAAAATATTTTTAACAATATTATTTATTTAATTATGTTATTTAATTAAATAAAATAAATGAAATAAATAAAATAAATTGAAAAGTGAGTGGGTTGGGAGGGTTGGGTGTGTGTTGTAGAGGGTTATGGGAGGGTAAAGAGAGGGTTGACCAAAAGCTGATGTGGAAGCTGATGTGGCAGTCAAAAAGTGAGTGGGTTGAGAGGGTTGGAGAGTATGGGTGTGTGTAGCCTAATAATTTTACTTTTCTTTTATTTTAACAAATACTTGGTATTTTTAAACCATTTTTTAGTTATTAATGTTTTAATGTAGGAAAGAATGCAGATAGGACATTTTGATATCTGAGTGATTAAATTTTCTAAACAAGCAATCCACTAAAAGAAGTATCATTGGAGATGAAATTTTAAATGTTCTTGACGCCAAAAAAATAAAAATAAATCAATATTAATGTAATTGCCATGACCGCCCTAACTTTGAATGGTTTTCTTTATATCATTTCTATTTCGATCTTGACTTTCACTGACATTTGCTAGACTACCTGTTGATCTACTTAGTCTACATCTGTGTTCAAACTCCGTCTTAAATAACATCGAATTGGACCACCATCTTTTCATAGAGTTTTCTTGTTCCATATTTGCATGAAAATACGATAGATGAATAGTTATTCGATTTTAGTAAATGTTCATATGATAATTGCTTATGTGATCACTTTATCTTATCAGGTAAATATGACAAAGGTTGAAAAAGTTATCACATAAAAGCAACGACAAAAATCGAAAGTCTTTACTCAATAAGTGATAGTGATAACTCTTACAAGGTAATCGTTTACCAGATAAAAATGTTGCATAACAATTCCGTTAAAATGGACTAAAGATATGCTAAGTGAAGGTGATAATAATAAGCATTTATCAAGGTAAGTGTTAACTGAATAACCTTTTAAGTCTTTAAACTTTTTTAAAGAGATTAAGCATATGCTTTTGATGTATACATTGTAAATTCACTGGAAAAGTCTAGGAAAAAAAAATACTTGAAATGAAATCGATTAAATGAACTATTAAATAAAACCAATGAAAAATTGAATAATTATTCAATTTTTCATTGGTTTTATTTAATAGTTCATTTAATGGATTTCATTTCAAGTATTCTTTTTTTTCCTAGACTTTTCCAGTGAATTTACAATATATACATCAAAGTAACTATTGAGAATAAATCTAAATTCAAACCATTAATGTTATGAAATTCAAATTAATATTGCTATGTATACTATGATACTATAGTCATTAATCTTTAAACAGTTGATGTTAAATTATTCATGTGCATATTATGAGTAATAATCATATTTCCAATATTCATATCTTGAAGTTATCATGTTATATTCATAACTAAATTCACCTTTAAACCAGTTCATTTTTATACATTTTAGTTATAATGATTGTTTAATAAAATAGTTTAAACTAAATAGTTACTTTGATACGTACAAAAATTATATACAATAAAATGAATAAATACAAAAATTATGTTCAAAATAAAAATGGACGTAGAAAAAAGTCGTGTGATTCTGAAAAATGTATCAAAATATTTGTGCCACGACAAATTTTGTTAATTGTATTCATCCAATTTAAAGGCCATCCGCTAATGTAATTAAATCATTTTCAAAATTGAGTTGGCTTGACTCGAACTGTCCGAGTATGTATTGAGCTATAGAAGTAACGGGGATAAATATATATTTGACATGTAATTTAGTTATATGCTTATATAGAAAAAAGATCACCCCAGAAAGAAATCATTTTAACAGAATGCAAGAATTATTCTTACTCTCTCATTTTTATATTTGAAATGCATTAATCACACCACCTCTATAGCTACCCACTTCACCCACCTCTGCCGCCACCTCCGCCTCCGCTGCCGCCGCCACCACCACCGCCAGTGCCACCGTCGTCGCCACCACTGGCAGCACCGCCTCCGCCAGCAGCACCACCACCCACACCACCTACGCCGTCACCACCGCCACCCACCCCACCCACACCATTGCCACCTCCACCACCCACACCACCGCCACCGGCACTACCACATGTACCTCCGGCACCACCGTCACCACCACGAGTACCACCGTCACCACCAAGAGTACCACCTGCACCACCACGAGCACCTCCGGCACCACCGTGACCACCACGAGTACCACCGGCACCGCCACAAGCACCTCCGGCACCACCTTCACTACCACGAGTACCACCGGCACCCCCACGAGCACCTCCGACACCACCGTCACCACCACGAGTCCCACCGGCACCCCCACGAGCACCTCCGGCACCACCTTCACCACCACGAGTCCCACCGCCACCCCCACGAGCACCTCCGGCACCACCGTCACCACCACGAGTACCACCGACACCAACACGAGCACCTCCGGCACCACCACGAGCACCTCCGGCACCACCGTCACCACCACGAGTACCACCGGCACCGCCACGAGCACCTCCGGCACCACCTTCACCACCACGAGTACCACGGGCACCCCCACGAGCACCTTCGGCACCACCGTCACCACCAAGAGTACTACCGGCACCCCCACGAGCACCTCCGGCACCACCGTCACCACCACGAGTCCCACCGGCACCCCCACGAGCACCTCCGGCACCACCGTCACCACCACGAGTACCACCGGCACCAACACTAGCACCTCCGGCACCACCACGAGCACCACCGGCACCCCTACGAGCACCTCCTGCACCACCGTCACCACCACGAGTACCACCGGCACCAACACGAGCACCTCCGGCACCACCACGAGCACCACCGGCACCACCGCCACCACCACGAGCACCACCGGCACCACCACGAGCACCACCGGCACCACCGCCACCACCACGAGTACCACCGGCACCACCACGAGCACCTCCGGCACCACCGTCACCACCACGAGGACCACCGGCACCACCACCAACACCTCCTGCACCACCGGCACCACCACGAGTACCTCCCGCACCACCTGCATCACTACGAGCACCACTGGCACCAGCACGAGCACACCCGCACTATCACTAGCACCATGAGCACTTTCTGCACCACCATGAGTACCTCCCGCACCACCTGCATCACCACGAGCACCACCGGCACCACCAAGAGCACCACCGGCACCATCACGAGCACCACCGGCATCATGTACACCACCACGAGCACCACGGGCACCTTCGACACTACCACGAGCACCTCCGACACCACCTCAGCCACCACCACCACCCCCGCCAGTAGCGGCAACACCACCACCTCTACCACCACCTTCACCGCCACCATTTTGCATATTTTATATATGATTTTGCTTTGATGATTTTACAAATGATTTTGCATTGAAATCACATATGATTCTTCAGTAAAATCACATATGATCTTGTGATCATACATGATTATGCATTAAAATCACATGTTAACGCATCAGCTTATATTAAACCACATGATTTTGCATTGAAATTACATATGATTCTTCAGTGAAATCACATATGATCTTGTGAAATCACATACGGTGTTGATGGTGGTGGTGGCGGTGGCGAAGACGACGTAGGTGGTGTAGGTGGTGGGGGTGCTGCTAGCGGTGGCGGTGGCGATGGCCTTGGTTGTCCTCACGTTAATAATTAAATTTAAAAATGAAAAACACTGAATAATACTCAGTGTTATATTATTTGGTCTCCACTCGATTGTCCTCACGTTAATAATTAAATTTAAGTGTTCACAATCTAACTTATAATCAAAGACGCAACTTCCCCTACATGAACTACATTCAAGGCCTTAAAACATGTTTATTGATTACAAATAAAAACCATTGACGACTACAAAAACAATTTTGATTATCGTTTTCAAAAGTGGGGATACCAACAACTAGCCCGAACCTTGCCGTTGCCATTTCTTGTCTCAACTCTTTAGGAAGACGCTTGCAAAAAAGAGCAAAACCATCCAAATTTCAGGCAAAATATTGGTTCACTAGTGAAACAATATACATTCTATTATGATACCGAATGCATTTCAACCGGTGAAATTTCATTCAATTAAAAAAAACACCAAATTACTATTTCTAGAATATAAAATTATAGTTAAATAACAATATATGCTATAGAAACGACAATATCATTATCTATTTCCTTGATGAAAACAAACTACCACAAAATTAGTAAGTACTAAAAACTATTACTAAGTTTGCTAAATGAAAAAGAGCAACAATCCTAGATAATTATCAATGGAATCACTTTGTTGCATCTCATCCTAAAATGAATCCAATAGTTGATAACCACTTCTCACCGAAACCCAACCATGTTCCCTTGTATAGCATTTGCACGCTTACTTATTTCTTCTTTAGCTTGAAACTACAAAGCGTAAAATTTCTCAACTTCCTGAATTACGTATTCCTGGCAAATATCATGTTTACTTCATCTAACAAATCGTATACCTTTGTTTCGTAGGGTGACCCGCCTAGCTCTATAGTTGCTTACTTCTCGTCTTACATATGGGGATTTAAGTTCCACACCGTATTCTTATCTTCTTATGTGTCTGTCTCCTTATCCCTCTAGTCAAAGTATGATTTCTAATCCATAACGTCAATCCTATGTATGAACCAAAACTAGTTGGTTTTGTTGGGGAAATCCGAAGATCGAAAGTAGGTTGAGAAAGATTTGCAAATGATTTCATTGGTGGTGTTTGCACATCACACAACCAATGTGTACAACTTGGTTTAGTGTTAAGAGGCACAGGATAAATAAATATTGATGTCATCGGCTGCCTATCTTCAGAATGATGTGAACTTCGGTTTGACTCATTGTTCAGCGTTCGTTCTTTCTCAATGTCTAGTTTTCCGATGTTCAATTTTACTGTTTTCTTTCCGTCAACATCCACTCATGAATATGCTATCTAACCCTTGTCATATTTAAAAAAAAATCCTTTTCATCTAGATATTTATCTAACACATCTGTCAACTCTGCCTCATCTTCGCATTTTGCAAGCATCAAACATTTCATCTTGTAATGAATCATGTCTATAAAACCTGTGTATGTGAATGGACAAGATATAAGCATCATTAAGTCATAAGTGTATGCTTTAGTTTATATACTGAATAAAGACAATATTGTTTTATATGTTGAATAGAACAAATGTATAATCCATAATAATTACATAAGCTTAATAAGATGTTCTAATCATTGTGGTGTTAGAACTAGTACTATTTAGAACCATGATACCAACCAATCACAGTTAACTGGTGTAGCAATCACAAAACCTTACATTTTCGTAAAGGTCCGATTATAGCAAGGACTGGGAAATCGAGTAATTAGTTGAGCTCTTAAGTGGTTATAACAAGGACTAGGTTTTCGGTTAAAGGCCCTACTAGTTACTCGATTTCCCCGTCTCTAATTGTCACTAACATATCTAACAAAAAAACAAAGCGCAGGTAAAAAAATATATGAACAAAGCTCGCAAAATAAGAGTGAGTTTCTTAATATATTTGGGTTTAAGCTGATTTTTACAACTCGTAAAATATGAATGTTAATTTCATATTTTACAAACTACATTACTAACTCACGAACTCAGAACTATTATAGCTTCTAAACAACATCTAACACAGTTAATGCTTCAAATGAAGACAAAATACTCAATTATGTAGGTATATTTGTGTGTGTATATGTATTGGTTACCTGTACGTTACCAAATCCTTCTAAACAAGATGCAGAGCCAAAACTACACTTCGTAATACCCAGGCTTAGGCTTCCATCATGTACGCCATCGTTCGTAATCCCTAGACTTAGGCTTCCATCCTATATACCATTGTTCTTGTATTCTATTTTACTTAACATGTCGAAACTTGGAATTAAGATTCTTCTCAAAGTTCTTCCAAGTTGTGTAGGCAATTTTTAGTACTTCAGATCTACCTTTGCCATCTTCAAAGTCCATTTTGTCTGTTATTTTTTTTCAAAAAAAAAAATGACAGGATCTAAATATCAATATCAAGATCAGAATACTTAATCAAAGAAGTTTGCGGAATAACACTTTGATTATATAACAGAACAATGAATTTGAATAAACTGTGTGTATTGATCTCAATAGCTTAATGATTACAACTACAAGCCCCAATCTGTTTGAACAGGCTCAAACAGACGTGCAACACTTCTCTATTGCAGGGATTTCAAGAATAATCTTGAGGCTCTTAATTCTAACACCAAAGCTATCAAACTCGTATCTAACAATGATTGACCTATCAGCTATATATATACGACTTAACAGATTACAATAAGGAAACTAGATTACAAGATAATCTCTAAAATATCTCCAAGCAAATCGTATCTTGTTTATATCTTCAAGTCATCGCAATCCTTTCCTTATCTTCATCTTGATAGCAGTAGTAAAACAAAAGCAGTGTTAACTTTACACCAGCAGTGTTAATCTCAGAACCAGCAATGGTAATCTTCACGAGCAGTGGTAATCTGGTACAGCAGTGGTAATCTTGATCTTCATTCATTCATCACATACTGGCAGTGGTAACCTTCCCTTAATCAGCAGTAGTAACAACTCCAAAGCCAGCAGTGGTAATCTCAGCAGTGGTAACCTATTAATCTCCAGCAGTGGTAAAGTATCAGACTCAACAAAAAAAATCTTAAAGTCAGTCGAAGATGTCGACACAATACAAGCCCCATAAGAGTTTTTCGTTAACATATAATATTTCATGAAAGCACATGCAACGGCTATTATGTATCATACCTTAATAGTCATCCACAACAAATCAAGAATCAAATTGACGAATTTATCAAAATCATTGATCTTGTTGTCACTCTTCTTGTCACTCTTTACCCAATTAACGAATTTGGTGTAGTTAACTGCCGTAGGTTTATTAAGTTCATCAACTTGAATATGCATTGAATCTGCATTTTTAGTTTGTTTCTTCGCTAATGTTACGCTTCTCATACGTCTTGGTTGTGATGGTTGGTCAAAACCGTAGCTAATTCTAGGTATGTTCAAATATGCATTCTATGAATACATACCTTGTTTCCATCTTCAGTGGTATCCTTCTCCTTATTCATCTTGTCTCCATCTTCATTCCCTTCTGTATCTCCATCCTGATAATCATTTAAAAAAAAAAACATTACCAAGTTATGGTTATTCAAATAATTAAATGGGTTTACTTCGTAAAAGTGTATCCAACTTGTCAAGAAAAGTTATTGTATGTCTTGTACTTACGTTTTTACCTTTTACGGTATCAATACTTTCAAAATTGACATTTAATGTATCCAGTTACCTGTTGGACAATTAACTGGTAAATTTTATAATTTTTCTTTTTTTAAATGAACATCACTAATTATGATGATGATGAAGAAGAACATGATGAACATCTCATGAACCCTAAATCTGGACTTGAAGTTGAAAACCAAACAATCTAACACAAATCAAACTCTAAAATAGAAGAAACAAATCAAAACTCTAAAATCAAGAACCATGAACAAATTGAACAGATTCCATAAACCATAAATCAAAACCAGATTGAAAACCATGAACCCTAAATTGAACAAATGCAAATCAAAACGAAGATGTACCAAAACCTTGATGAATCAAAACGAAGATGAAATCGAAACCCTAATTGGTTCATCTTCATCACCAAGAACAAAACCTAACACCTAATAAAACCCAGATTTGGGGGTTTTCTATTAGAACCCTAAATCTCTAATGAAGATGAAGATGAATGTAATAACCAAGATTTCTGGATGGAGTTAATTAAGTTTCTGTCAAATGACCCTTTTTGTGCGAAAATTAGGATTTTTGGGGTAAATGTGTTACTTTTGAAAAGCTTTTAATGGTATGGGCTTATACCATTTTAGGTATGGGCTTGGCCCAAAACCCAAGGTATTTAAACCTTAAACCCTAATCTTTGCCATTTTTGGGAAAGATTAGTGTGTGTGCTTAGTGTGTGTTGGAAAGCAATTAAGAGCCGTTTCATCAATTTGCAAGGTCGGGAAATCATCGCCGAGGTAAGATCTCGATGTTATTTCGCGTACGATTTATCTAGATTAATGCGGGAATAGTTTAGTAACCTTCTAGAATTGCTTTGGATGCATTTGGATCGGTTTTTATCGAGATTTTGGAACTTTTTGCGGATCTGTTCGGTTTTCCGAATCGGATTTTGAGTTTTCCGAAACGGGAAACATGTTTTCCGAATCGGAATTCATGTTCCCCGAATCGGAACTCATGTTTTCCGAATCGGTTTTTATGAACACTTGTTTGAGTATCTCAAATGCCTTTCCTGAATTGAAAACTATGTTTTTCGAATCGGGAATTGGGCTAGTCTAGTCGTTATGCTGACCTCGTTCCTTACAAATCGGGAAAATCGGAAAAGGGTGTTTTCTGAATTGGAAAAGGGTGTTTTCCGATTCGGAAAAAGGGGGGGGGGGGTTTCCGATTTGGATTTTTGAGGAGTTTCATTTGTAGGGTTAGTTTTCGGAGAGGTTTTTCCATAGTGATTTAACCCTCAGACCCCGCAAGGGCGGCTCCCCTTGACACCGTCCGCTAACCGGGTAGCGGAACCCCCGTGCTAAGTATGCCTAGGGATGTCATAGTAGTGGGTTTTAATGAGCGCAGTTATTAATGCCTTAGAATATTTACAGGCACGTAGACGAGGTCCACGGGAGGACAGTGAGATTTACTCAGGTGAGTTCCCTTGCCTGAAAATGAATGGATAGTTTTCACTGCTTTCATAAACATATATCCATTCGATTTGCGAATTGTTTTGCTATTAATGATGAACTGTTTTTGTGGATAATTGTCGGATTATGTTTAATGCATGCTTAAATGTAATTGTTGAAATGTTTCGGAATGAAATGTGTTACAAGTATGGACATTGGGTACCTTGGAACTGTATGTTCCTTGGGAGTGTTTACCATTTGGTCTGGTCCACCATTTGGGGGTACCTCGGGATAGCGTCCCTTGGGAGTGATATGATTGTGGCATCGGTGCCTTGTGGAAGTTCTTTGTCCGTAATACATTTGCATTGCCATTATTATTAAACTGTGAATTTTACGGCCAGCGGGCCGGAATTGTCGATTAAACTGTTTTGAGGGAATTCACTAGACCTTTCGGTCTAACCCTCGTTTTCAAAATCTAAAATCTTTTCAGGGAAAGATCGTGTTGCGAGAGGGAAGGAGAAGGTAGACGCCTAGCGTAGCTCTACCGGTAGAAGTTAGTACTTTATCCTAAATAGAATCTCAGCTGTGGAGGGTTGTTCCGCATGCACTCTTAAACCATTTACTTTTGAGTTGAGAATTCTGAGACTTATGCGTATTAGATCACTGGGAATATAATGTTATGCGTTATTATTGCTTGTTATGCTCATTATATTGTATGGGTTTTGGGGTGTTACAAATTGGTATCAGAGCACTAGTTTAAGTGAATTAGGTGACCAGGATTGGGCCTAGTCTTAAACTATAGGATTGGAACACAGCTGAGATATTAGGTGACCCTAAGATAGGTGCACTTGCGTTGAGTCGTTGGGGAAGGAAGTACGGGGACTAGCGTGCGATATGAAAACGTAAATACACCTGGCCAGTGTAGTTACGAATTCATGTATGCATCCGAACACTCGGACTATCCACGTACCCTGTTTGTAGGGATAACTTAGGTTATTGTTGTTATTTCAGTACTCGATGGCTGGACGCAGCTTGCGAAGCAGAGTGATACCGGAACCTGAGGTTCCACCGCCACCTACTCGTACGACTGCGGTACGAGGAAGGGCCGGGAGTCGAGGCCGTGGTCGGGGAAGGGGAAGAGTCGGAAGAGCGGCGACTGAGGTGGGCGCCAGAGTCCAACCTCGAGCTAGAGGTGGCCGCCGAGCACACAGTGAGAGACCGCCCGTCATACCGGAACCCTCCCAACAGGAGAGTTCTACGAGCCATCCGGCACCTTTCGTCACCAAGGAGGACTTTCAGACTGAAATGGGAAAGCTTCAGGCCACACTGTAGAATCTACTAAACCAGCAAGAGCGATCAAAGTCTGCGGAAGAGAAGGAGGATTCCGGAATGACTAGTCCACCACCTACTGTGGTTGGAGGCCACTCGCAGTTGACACCATTGGAGACAGTAGTTCCAACCAAATCTACTCATGGGTGTAGCTACAAGGCGTTTGCTGCATGCAAGCCCCCTTTGTACAAAGGGGAGCGTGATCCAGTCTTGGCTTTGAGGTGGATTGAGGAAATGGAGATGGTGTTTGAAACTTGCCGGTGTGCTGACGAAGACAAGGTAGTATATGCTCGTTCGATGTTGAAGGCGGATGCCTTGAGCTGGTGGAATCTAGAGACGGGAGGAAAGGGATCCGAGATGGTGAGGAAAATGACTTGGACCGGGTTTGTGAAGAAGTTTACTCAGCAGTTTTGCCCTCTGGCGGCCAGGAGTTCTTGCGTCTGGAGCAAGGTAATTTGTCTGTGCAAGATTACACCACCCGGTTTATCGAGAAGGCCCGTTTCGCTGGAGTGTATGTTCCAACAGAAGAGCGAAAGGTGGAGCGGTATATCTGGGGTTTGAGGGGCAACCTCAGGGAGTTCGTGCTGAGCAAGGAACCTGCTACGTTTCAGGTGGCTATCACTGCTGCCGAAACGATCGAGCATGAAAAGAATCAATAGATGACAGAACGAAGCGGAGATAAGAGACGTTGGGAAGGACCAGTCAGCGACCCTAGGAAAGGAAAGTTTCCTAGAGTTGAGCCTCGGGGGGGACCAAACCCGAACACCAGGCCGTGCGGAAAGTGTCAGAAAGTTCATCACGGAGAGTGTCGATCAGGACCACCAACTTGTTTTCGATGCGGACAACCGGGGCACTTGTCCCGGGATTGCACTACTCGGAGGACGTGTTATCTGTGTGGGTCGCCTGATCACTTCAAGTCGGAATGCCCCCAGTTGAAGAGCGGAGGAGCTCCACCACCAAGGGACCGAGCTATGGCAGCGAAAGAGGGCGAGAAAGCAGCACCAACTTTAGCAAGGAGTCGAGCCTTCAGGATGACCGCCGAGGAAGCGGAGGAGGCACCGGAAGTGGTGACAGGTACATTTCTGGTTAACTCTATACGTGCAAAAGTGTTATTTGATACTGGTTCGGACTATTCGTATGCTACCCCTGAGCTTCTTAAACAGTGTTGTGTAAATCTTGAACCATTAGACCATCCTTATGAGGCGGACACCGCCAATGGGCGAGTGTGGGTTAGGGAGTTTGCGAAAGGTTGTACCGTAGAATTGGAAGGATGCCTAGTGCCCGTAGTGTTAAGACTTATACCTATGGAAAGTTTGGATGTGGTTTTAGGAATGGACTGGATGATTAGAAACAAGGTGGAGATAGACTGTGAGCAAAAGATGGTTCGTATCAAATTACCGGATGGGAGAACGGCCGTAGTGTATGGCGCTTAGAGGAATAGGAGTACTAGGTTGATTTCAGTAATTAAGGCAATCGATGTATTAGAAAGGGATGCGTTTGGTTTATGGCTTATGTTGTAGACTCAAAGAAAGATAAGTTAGAGGTAAAAGACGTCGAGGTTGTTCGTGATTACCCGGAGGTTTTCCCGGAATATTTAGTTAGTCTACCGTCGGATCGAGAGATCGAGTTTCGGATGGATTTAGTACCCGGAGCGACGCCTATCGCTAAAGCGCCATATCGACTTGCACCGTCGGAATTGAAAGAGATGTTGGCACAACTACAAGAACTACTTGATAAGGGATTTATTCGCCCTAGTACTTCGCCTTGGGGAGCGCCGGTGTTGTTCGTGAAGAAGAAAGACGGCACCATGAGGATGTGTATCGACTATCGAGAACTCAACAAAGTCACCGTCAAGAACAAGTATCCCTTACCGCGGATTGATGATTTGTTCGACCAACTACAAGGGGCTAAGTACTTCTCGAAGATTGATTTGCGATCGGGTTATCATCAACTCAAGGTTAGAGAAGAAGATATTCCAAAGACGGCTTTTCAGACTCGTTACGGACATTATGAGTTCCTCGTGATGTCATTTGTGCTTACAAACGCACCAGCAGCTTTTATGGACTTGATGAATAGAGTGTGTAAACCGTACTTGGATGAGTTCGTCATCGTGTTTATCGACGATATTTTGATCTACTCAAAGACGGCCGAGGAGCACGGCGAGCACCTACGGAAGGTTTTGGAAATGCTAAAGCGGGAGCAACTCTACGCAAAGTTTTCAAAGTGTGAGTTTTGGCTAAAGGAAGTTCAGTTTTTGGGGCACATCGTGACGCAAGAAGGAATCAAAGTGGATCCAGCTAAGATTGAGGCCATCAAGGATTGGGAGTCGCCAAAATCTCCTTCGGAAGTGCGAAGCTTCCTTGGATTGGCGGGTTACTACCGAAGGTTCATCGAGCATTTCTCGGCAATCGCCACACCGCTTACGGCACTTACAAAGAAGGACGTCAAGTTCGAATGGACATCGACATGCGAACGCGCATTCAACAACTTGAAGGGGAAATTGACTAGTGCACCCATTCTCACTCTACCAAATGGAACGGATGGATTCGTAGTTTATTGTGACGCATCAAAGTTGGGCTTGGGGTGTGTTCTCATGCAAGATAGAAAGGTGATTGCGTACGCGTCGAGGAAACTGAAGGTGCACGAGCTCAACTATCCAACTCACGACATGGAATTGGCAGCCGTGGTTTTCGCTTTAAAGATTTGGAGGCACTACCTTTATGGCGTGAAGTGTCAGATTTATACAGATCACAAGAGTCTTCAGTATCTTCTTAATCAGAAGGAGCTCAACATGAGGCAGCGGCGATGGATTGAATTACTCAGTGACTACGATTGTGAGATTCTTTACCACCCGGGTAAGGGAAATGTTGTAGCGGATGCCTTAAGTCGAAAAGGAGGTAAAGTCAAGCCTGGCATTGTGGATTCTCGAATGGGAATTGTAGCTTACCGAATCAGTCTTGTACCGGACCTCAAGTCCGAGGTCAGAGAATGTCAAGAGAAAGCTTTGAAAGAGGAAAACCTGAAGAGCGAGCGTTTGGTAGGATTCGTGGATACGTTAGTATCGGACGCCGAAGGCTTAAAGTGTTTTGGGAATCGGATCTGGATTCCAAAACTTGGAGATCTACGAAAGAAGATTTTGGTCGAGGCGCATAAATCAAAGTACTCCGTTCATCCGGGAACGAACAAGATGTATCATGGTTTGATGCAAAGCTATTGGTGGCCGGGAATGAAGAAGGATATCGCTTATTTCGTTGAGAGATGCGTGACTTGTCTACAAGTAAAGATCGAACATCAGCGACCGTATGGCAAACTACAACAGTTGCCTATACCGGAATGGACTTGGGAGCATGTTACCATGGATTTCGTGACGAAACTACCTCGTACGCCTAAGGGCTACGACACTATTTGGGTAATAGTCGACCGACTTTCGAAGTCAGCTCATTTCTTACCAATGAAGGAAACGTATTCTATGGAAAGACTCGCGAGACTGTATATAGCGGAGATTGTACGACTTCACGGAACGCCCGTATCTATTGTGTCGGATCGAGATGCCAGATTTACTTCGACATTTTGGCAAAGCTTCCAACGAGAAATGGGAACGCGGGTCAATTTAAGCACCGCGTATCATCCGCAGACGGACGGACAAAACGAGCGGACTATCCAAACTTTGGAAGACATGTTGCGGGCATGCGTCCTAGACTTTGGAGGTTCTTGGGAGGATCATCTACCGTTGATCGAGTTCGCCTACAACAACAGTTATCACTCCAGTATTGAGGCAGCACCGTATGAGATACTTTATGGACGGAAGTGTAGGACACCATTATGTTGGAATGAAGTCGGAGAAAAGCAACTTGCCGGACCGGAAGTTGTCCAAATCACTTCAGATAAGATCAACCAAGTACGAGAACGACTGAAGATGGCCAGGGATCGACAGAAGAGCTACGCGGACAAGCGTAGGAAGGATATAGAATTCCAAGTAGGAGACCGTGTGATGCTTAAGGTATCACCTTGGAAAGGGGTGATACGCTTTGGGAGAAAGGGAAAGTTGAGCCCTCGTTATATTGGGCCGTATAAGACTATTGAGCGAATCGGACCCGTAGCCTATAGGCTAGAGTTGCCGGAAGAACTAAGAGGAGTACATAACACCTTCCACGTTTCGAACCTACGGAAGTGTTTGGCGGAACCAGATGCAGCAATACCTCTACAAGAAATAAGTGTTGATCCAAAGTTAAATTTCGTAGAGGAACCTGTCGCAATAGTGGATCGGAAGATCCGTAAGCTGAGGAATAAAGAGATTAAGTTAGTGAAAGTTCAACGGAATTTCCACAAGGGGCAGGAGTGTACTTGGGAGACGGAATCGGAGATGAAAGAAAGATACCCACAGCTGTTTACTGAGTGAATTCCGGGACGGAATTCTTTTAAGGGGGGTGTGATGTAATAACCAAGATTTCTGGATGGAGTTAATTAAGTTTTTGTCAAATGACCCTTTTTGTGCGAAAATTAGGATTTTTGGGGTAAATGTGTTACTTTTGAAAAGCTTTTAATGGTATGGGCTTATACCATTTTAGGTATGGGCTTGGCCCAAAACCCAAGGTATTTAAACCTTAAACCCTAATCTTTGTCGTTTTTGGGAAAGATTAGTGTGTGTGCTTAGTGTGTGTTGGAAAGCAACTAAGAGCCGTTTCATCAATTTGCAAGGTCGGGAAATCATCGCCGAGGTAAGATCTCGATGTTATTTCGCGTACGATTTATCTAGATTAATGCGGGAATAGTTTAGTAACCTTCTAGAATTGCTTTGGATGCATTTGGATCGGTTTTTATCAAGATTTTGGAACTTTTTGCGGATCTGTTCGGTTTTCCGAATCGGATTTTGAGTTTTCCGAATCGGGAAACATGTTTTCCGAATCGGAATTCATGTTCCCCGAATCGGAACTCATGTTTTCCGAATCGGTTTTTATGAACACTTGTTTGAGTATCTCAAATGCCTTTCCCGAATTGAAAACTATGTTTTCCGAATCGGGAATTGGGCTAGTCTAGTCGTTATGCTGACCTCGTTCCTTACAAATTGGGAAAATTGGAAAAGGGTGTTTTCCGAATCGGAAAAGGGTGTTTTCCGATTCGGAAAAAGGGGGGGTTTCCGATTCGGATTTTTGAGGAGTTTCATTTGTAGAGTTTCTTAATATATTTGGGTTGAAGCTGATTTTTACAACTCGTAAAATATGAATGTTAATTTCATATTTTGCAAACTACATTACTAACTCACGAACTCGGAACTATTATAGCTTCTAAACAACATCTAACACAGTTAATGCTTCAAATGAAGAAAAAATACTCAATTATGTAGGTATATTTGTGTGTGTATATGTATTGGTTACCTGTACGTTACCAAATCCTTCTAAACAAGATGCAGAGCCAAAACTACACTTCGTAATACCCAGGCTTAGGCTTCCATCATGTACGCCATCGTTCGTAATCCCTAGACTTAGGCTTCCATCCTATATACCATTGTTCTTGTATTCTATTTTACTTAACATGTCGAAACTTGGAATTAAGATTCTTCTCAAAGTTCTTCCAAGTTGTGTAGGCAACTTTTAGTACTTCAGATCTACCTTTGCCATCTTCAAAGTCCATTTTGTCTGTTATTTTTTTTCAAAAAAAAAATCTTAAAGTCAGTTGAAGATGTCGACACAATACAAGCCCCATAAGAGTTTTTCATTAACATATAATATTTCATGAAAGCACATGCAACGGCTATTATGTATCATACCTTAATAGTCATCCACAACAAATCAAGAATCAAATTGACGAATTTATCAAAATCATTGGTCTTGTTGTCACTCTTCTTGTCACTCTTTACCCAATTAACGAATTTGGTGTAGTTAACTGCCGTAGGTTTATTAAGTTCATCAACTTGAATATGCATTGAATCTGCATTTTTAGTTTGTTTCTTCGCTAATGTTACGCTTCTCATACGTCTTGGTTGTGATGGTTGGTCAAAACCGTAGCTAATTCTAGGTATGTTCAAATATGCATTCTATGAATACATACCTTGTTTCCATCTTCAATGGTATCCTTCTCCTTATTCATCTTGTCTCCATCTTCATTCCCTTTTGTATCTCCATCCTGATAATCATTTAAAAAAAAAAAAAAAAACATTACCAAGTTATGGTTATTCAAATAATTAAATGGGTTTACTTCGTAAAAGTGTATCCAACTTGTCAAGAAAAGTTATTGTATGTCTTGTACTTGCGTTTTTACCTTTTACGGTATCAATACTTTCAAAATTGACATTTTAATGTATCCAGTTACCTGTTGGACAGGTAACCGGTAAATTTTATAATTTTTCTTTTTTTAAAATGAACATCACAAATTATGATGATGATGAAGAAGAACATGATGAACATCTCATGAACCCTAAATCTGGACTTGAAGTTGAAAACCAAACAATCTAACACAAATCAAACTCTAAAATAGAAGAAACAAATCAAAACTCTAAAATCAAGAACCATGAACAAATTGAACATATTCCATAAACCATAAATCAAAACCAGATTGAAAACCATGAACCCTAAATTGAACAAATGCAAATCAAAACGAAGATGTACCAAAACCTTGATGAATCAAAACGAAGATGAAATCGAAACCCTAATTGGTTCATCTTCATCACCAAGAACAAAACCTAACACCTAATAAAACCCAGATTTGGGGGAGAACGATTTGGGGGTTTTCTATTAGAACCCTAAATCTCTAATGAAGATGAAGATGAATGTAATAACCAAGATTTCTGGATGGAGTTAATTAAGTTTCTGTCAAATGACCCTTTTTGTGCGAAAATTAGGATTTTTGGGGTAAATGTGTTACTTTTGAAAAGCTTTTAATGGTATGGGCTTATACCATTTTCGGTATGGGCTTGGCCCAAAACCCAAGGTATTTAAACCTTAAACCCTAATCTTTGCCATTTTTGGGAAAGATTAGTGTGTGTGCTTAGTGTGTGTGCTTAGTGTGTGTTGGAAAGCAACTAAGAGCCGTTTCATCAATCTGCAAGGTCGGGAAATCATCGCCGAGGTAAGATCTCGATGTTATTTCGCGTACGATTTATCTAGATTAATGCGGGAATAGTTTAGTAACCTTCTAGAATTGCTTTGGATGCATTTGGATCGGTTTTTATCGAGATTTTGGAACTTTTTGCGGATCTGTTCGGTTTTCCGAATCGGATTTTGAGTTTTCCGAATCGGGAAACATGTTTTCCGAATCGGAATTCATGTTCCCCGAATCGGAACTCATGTTTTCCGAATCGGTTTTTATGAACACTTGTTTGAGTATCTCAAATGCCTTTCCCGAATTGAAAACTATGTTTTCCGAATCGGGAATTGGGCTAGTCTAGTCGTTATGCTGACCTCGTTCCTTACAAATCGGAAAAATCGGAAAAGGGTGTTTTCCGAATCGGAAAAGGGTGTTTTCCGATTCGGAAAAAGGGGGGGGGTTTTCCGATTCGGATTTTTGAGGAGTTTCATTTGTAGGGTTAGTTTTCGGAGAGGTTTTTCCATAGTGATTTAACCCTCAGACCCCGCAAGGGCGGCTCCCTTGACCCCGTCCGCTAACCGGGTAGCGGAACCCCCGTGCTAAGTCTGCCTAGGGATGTCATAGTAGTGGGTTTAAATGAGCGCAGTTATTAATGCCTTAGAATATTTACAGGCACGTAGACGAGGTCCACGGGAGGACAGTGAGATTTACTCAGGTGAGTTCCCTTGCCTGAAAATGAATGGATAGTTTTCACTGCTTTCATAAACATATATCCATTCGATTTGCGAACTGTTTTGCTATTAATGATGAACTGTTTTTGTGGATAATTGTCGGATTATGTTTAATGCATGCTTAAATGTAATTGTTGAAATGTTTCGGAATGAAATGTGTTACAAGTATGGACATTGGGTACCTTGGAACTGTATGTTCCTTGGGAGTGTTTACCATTTGGTCTGGTCCACCATTTGGGGGTACCTCGGGATAGCGTCCCTTGGGAGTGATATGATTGTGGCCTCGGTGCCTTGTGGAAGTTCTTTGTCCGTAATACATTTGCATTGCCATTATTATTAAACTGTGAATTTTACGGCCAGCGGGCCGGAATTGTCGATTAAACTGTTTTGAGGGAATTCACTAGACCTTTCGGTCTAACCCTCGTTTTCAAAATCTAAAATCTTTTCAGGGAAAGATCGTGTTACGAGAGGGAAGGAGAAGGTAGACGCCTAGCGTAGCTCTACCGGTAGAAGTTAGTACTTTATCCTAAATAGAATCTCAGCTGTGGAGGGTTGTTCCGCATGCACTCTTAAACCATTTACTTTTGAGTTGAGAATTCTGAGACTTATGCGTATTAGATCACTGGGAATATAATGTTATGCGTTATTATTGCTTGTTATGCTCATTATATTGTATGGATTTTGGGGTGTTACAAATTGGTATCAGAGCACTAGTTTAAGTGAATTAGGTGACCAGGATTGGGCCTAGTCTTAAACTGTAGGATTGGAACACAGCTGAGATATTAGGTGACCCTAAGATAGGTGCACTTGCGTTGAGTCGTTGGGGAAGGAAGTACGGGGACTAGCGTGCGATATGAAAACGTAAATACACCTGGCCAGTGTAGTTACGAATTCATGTATGCATCCGAACACTCGGACTATCCACGTACCCTGTTTGTAGGGATAACTTAGGTTATTGTTGTTATTTCAGTACTCGATGGCTGGACGCAGCTTGCGAAGCAGAGTGATACCGGAACCTGAGGTTCCACCGCCGCCTACTCGTACGACTGCGGTACGAGGAAGGGCCAGGAGTCGAGGCCGTGGTCGGGGAAGGGGATGAGTCGGAAGAGCGGCGACTGAGGTGGGCGCCAGAGTCCAACCTCGAGCTAGAGGTGGCCGCCGAGCACACAGTGAGAGACCGCCCGTCATACCGGAACCCTCCCAACAGGAGAGTTCTTGTAAGGCTCTAAAAATTTTAACAGTTTTAGAAAGAATAAAACAAACCAAATTTTCATTTAAAAACCAAACTTAGTATAGAAACCGTTGTAACGACCATTACCGCCAAAAATAACTGTAATCAAAACCGTAATTCAAATCCTAACGACTATGTAAATAAAACCCATGTTCAAAATCATTAAATAAACTAGATGATCTAAGCCCGTCGGGAGTTCGGAATCTTTCGGGACTACTGTAATGCCACGCCTTTGCCCTTCGTATCCGTGTTACTAGGACCTGCAAGATCTGAAAGATGGGGGGGTAAGCTAATGCTTAGTGAATCCCTACATCATGCCATAAGTCAATCACATGTTAACACACATAACACGCCCGGAGACCCGGCCCTTAACCGATACCACACCTGTACCTCTAAGGGGACCACGAGTCTCCACGTCCGATGTCCGACATCCAGACACCCCCAAGGTCACGCTATCTCGACATCCAAGAATAGCCGTGAACCTTGGGCTAGACAAGTCACCCCGCACCCGACATCCAGGCCAGTGACGCTTATCTAGGGACTAAGCCAGCCAAACAAACACATAATATCAAACAACATCCATACAACAACAATCCAACGATATACAATCATCACTAATCAAACATGAGTGATAAGCATACAATATCATCATAGCAAGACGAGGAACTCACCTCGAATATTTAGCTACGTCAATCTCCTAACCACTCGACTACGATACTTGCGTACACCCTATAATTCCGTAAAAACCCTAGATTAGATAACGAACCGTAATGCATCCCGGGTATGGCTGATCCCGACAGCCACCACCAACAGCCAAGGCTGCCGGTGGTCGGAGTAGCAACCCAGCGGCGGCAGCTGCCTTCTGCTGCCCGCCGTCGATCAACTTCCCAATTACACACACACGGACACAACGCACACACATAAACACCTCGCACACACACACACACAGATCACATACATATATATATATATATCACACACATACACACAGACCGTATATATATATATATATTGCACACACACACAGACCGTATATATATACTGCACACACACACACAGACCGTATATATATATATTCAGCACACACACACAGATTGTATATATATATATATACTGCACACACACACACAGACCGTATATATATATATATATATATATATTCAGCACACACACACACACACAGACCGTATATATATATATATATTCAGCACACACACACACAGCGCACATACACACACCGAACACACACAAAACGCACATACACAGCACACCAACACCGCACACACACTATCACCGCAAGGGTGTAGGGCGGCAGCCTGTCAAGGCCGCTGGACAGAGGGCGGCAGCCCCCCCCCCCCCCCCTTTTGGTGCTGTTGGCGAGTAAGAGAGTAGGAGAGAGAGAGAGAGAGATAGCTATACCAAGAGAGAGAGATCTGATCGGAAAAGAGGGAGAGACTCCAGTCTCTTTCTGCTGGCCGGAAAAGAGTGAAGGGAGAGAGGGAGAAGGACGGCTGCTAGGGTTTACGGCTGCTAGGGTTTGCTTCCTGATCAAGTTATGACTAGGCTCTCTTAGGTCGATATATATAAAGAGGGACAAGGCCCGATTTAACACACACGCGGCTACACGGGCCTGACTTCTCATGCAAGTCACCCGGCCCCCTTATCCTTTCTAAATAAATAACCGGCCATTTAAAACCGGAAATTAAATAAATAAATAATTAAATACCAAAATAAGAAAGGTAACGAATTACCGAAATCTCGGGGCGTTACAGTTCTGCGAGCCATCCGGCACCTTTCGTCACCAAGGAGGACTTTCAGACTGAAATGGGAAAGCTTCAGGCCACACTGCAGAATCTACTAAACCAGCAAGAGCGATCAAAGTCTGCGGAAGAGAATGAGGATTCCGGAATGACTAGTCCACCACCTACTGTAGTTGGAGGCCACTCGCAGTTGACACCGTTGGAGACAGTAGTTCCAACCAAATCTACTCATGGGTGTAGCTACAAGGCGTTTGCTGCATGCAAGCCCCCTTTGTACAAAGGGGAGCGTGATCCAGTCTTGGCTTTGAGGTGGATTGAGGAAATGGAGATGGTGTTTGAAACTTGCCGGTGTGCTGACGAAGACAAGGTAGTATATGCTCGTTCGATGTTGAAGGCGGATGCCTTGAGCTGGTGGAATCTAGAGACGGGAGGAAAGGGATCCGAGATGGTGAGGAAAATGACTTGGGACGGGTTTGTGAAGAAGTTTACTCAGCAGTTTTGCCCTCTGGCGGCAACCAAGAAGATGGAAGAGGAGTTCTTGCGTCTGAACAAGGTAATTTGTCTGTGCAAGATTACACCACCCGGTTTATCGAGAAGGCCCGTTTCGCTGGAGTGTATGTTCCAACAGAAGAGCGAAAGGTGGAGCGGTATATCTGGGGTTTGAGGGGCAACCTCAGGGAGTTCGTGTTGAGCAAGGAACCTGCTACGTTTCAGGTGGCTATCACTGCTGCCGAAACGATCGAGCGTGAAAAGAATCGACAGATGACAGAACGAAGCGGAGATAAGAGACGTTGGGAAGGACCAGTCAGCGACCCTAGGAAAGGAAAGTTTCCTAGAGTTGAGCCTCGGGGGGGACCAAACCCGAACACCAGGCCGTGCGGAAAGTGTCAGAAAGTTCATCAGGGAGAGTGTCGATCTGGACCACCAACTTGTTTTCGATGCGGACAACCGGGGCACTTGTCCCGGGATTGCACTACTCGGAGGACGTGTTATCTGTGTGGGTCGCCTGATCACTTCAAGTCGGAATGCCCCAGTTGAAGAATGGAGGAGCTCCACCACCAAGGGACCGAGCTATGGCAGCGAAAGAGGGCGAGAAAGCAGCACCAGCTTTAGCAAGGAGTCGAGCCTTCAGGATGACCGCCGAGGAAGCGGAGGAGGCACCGGAAGTGGTGACAGGTACATTTCTGGTTAACTCTATACGTGCAAAAGTGTTATTTGATACTGGTTCGGACTATTCGTATGCTACCCCTGAGCTTCTTAAACAGTGTTGTGTAAATCTTGAACCATTAGACCATCCTTATGAGGCGGACACCGCCAATGGGCGAGTGTGGGTTAGGGAGTTTGCGAAAGGTTGTACCGTAGAATTGGAAGGATGCCTAGTGCCCGTAGTGTTAAGACTTATACCTATGGAAAGTTTGGATGTGGTTTTAGGAATGGATTGGATGATTAGAAACAAGGTGAAGATAGACTGTGAGCAAAAGATGGTTCGTATCAAATTACCGGATGGGAGAACGGCCGTAGTGTATGGCGCTAAGAGGAATAGGAGTACTAGCTTGATTTCAGTAATTAAGGCAAATCGATGTATTAGAAAGGGATGCGTTTGGTTTATGGCTTATGTTGTAGACTCAAAGAAAGATAAGTTAGAGGTAAAAGACGTCGAGGTTGTTCGTGATTACCCGGAGGTTTTCCCGGAAGATTTAGTTAGTCTACCGCCGGATCGAGAGATCGAGTTTCGGATCGATTTAGTTCCCGGAAGATTTAGTTTGTCCGTAATACATTTGCATTGCCATTATTATTAAACTGTGAATTTTACGGCCAGCGGGCCGGAATTGTCGATTAAACTGTTTTGAGGGAATTCACTAGACCTTTCGGTCTAACCCTTGTTTTCAAAATCTAAAATCTTTTCAGGGAAAGATCGTGTTGCGAGAGGGAAGGAGAAGGTAGACGCCTAGCGTAGCTCTACCGGTAGAAGTTAGTACTTTATCCTAAATAGAATCTCAGCTTTGGAGGGTTGTTCCGCATGCACTCTTAAACCATTTACTTTTGAGTTGAGAATTCTAAGACTTATGCGTATTAGATCACTGGGAATATAATGTTATGCGTTATTATTGCTTGTTATGCTCATTATATTGTATGGGTTTTGGGGTGTTACAATGAAAACCCTAGAATATGAAAAGAGAGGAAATCAGACCTTAATTCATACATAGAGAGAGGAAATATGACCATCGATTATGTAAATCGGACCTTCATACGAAGAAAGAAGGGGATGCCGACGGATGTGTTCCAAGGAAGGCCGTGGGGCGCCAGCGAACTCGCAGGATGTTGCAGATGTGGGCGCCGGCGAAGTCGCCGGAGGTGGCAGATGGTGGGGCAGGCGAAGTCGCCGGAGGTGGCAGGTGGAAGGAGGGTTTCATCTATATCTTGCAGGTGATGGAGATGGTGGTGGTAGGGTTTGTTTTCTCGATATCATACAGGAAGGAGAAGCAGGTTTGGGGTTTTTTTTTAATTTTTTTTAAAATATATTTCATTTGTAATTATTTTAAAACACAAAATATCCATATCAGCATCCACATCAGCAGCCACGTCACTAAAACTGGTGCCACATCAGCGGTAACCTGATATAACTGGTTGGATACATTAAAATGTCAATTTTGAAAGTATTGATACCCTAAAAGGTAAAAACGTAAGTACAGTATATACAATAACTTTTTGTGACAAGTTGGATACACTTATGAAGTAACATGAATTTGTTAAATTATAATTATTATTTTCATATTAAATTTGTTAAATTGTACTTATTTTCATATTAATTTTGTTAAATTATAATTATTATTCATGTAATCAAATGCATAACATGAATAACTAGGTATTCATATAAATACACATTTGAATATTTTAAAATATTTGAGCATACATGCATTTATATTGTATTCATCACTGTTTTCATATTCATAATTTTTTTCATATTTATAACATCAATAAACACTTATTCATAACATGAATAATTAGGTATTCATATAGAATATCTATAACTCACAATTTCTAAATTGGTAGGTATGTTCAAATATGCATTCTATTAATACATACCTTGTCTCCATCTCCTCCATTGTTATCCTTCTCTTTATTCTGATCCTCATTCCTCTTGTGTCCATCTCCAATCCCTTCTTTATCTCCATCCTGAATTTTTATAAAACATTAATAACTTATTGCTATTCAAATTATGAAATCAAGCTTATTTTCATATTAAACTCGTAAAATTGTAATTATTTTCAAATTTGAATACACAAGAATATACGTAATATGAAATGGAAGCGTATTCACCTTACGAGAGTGATTATTGCCTGCATCTTCATCATCTTTATCATTTTGATGATCATTGTTTCCATCTTCTGTCTTGTGCTCATCATCATTTTTGTTTCCATCTCCAATCCGAAACAAGTCTTCCATCTTTCTTCGAAAATTAGAAAAGTATTCAACTGTTGGATATTTTGACAAAGCATCTTCTAGGATTGATTCCATCAAAATCTTTTCTTGAATAACGATGATAGCTTATCATTCAGTTTTCTTTTGAATCCCTGTAAGAATTACAACATTTAAATTAATATATTGATGTTATCTAATTTCTTTAAGTAAAAGTTAATATTGCAGTGACCAAAGAACATGTATGAATTATATTCATTTATCTAGAGAAAGGTTAAATGTTAAAGATATTAACTTAAGACAATGTGAGGAGCAACCTTATTCACTCATTCGATCAATAAAAGTGGTATGATCGATCTCCTCTCTAATAAACTTTTATCTTCCTATTAATTATGTCAGTCCTCCTTGATGATGTCCACCTTAACCGTGATATTGGTGTTTGAGATCACTCCTCATGTTTTCTTAAATTTATACTATGCATAGCAATATTAATTTGAATTTCATAACATGAATGGTTTGAAATATTGAGAATAAATCTAAATTCAAACCATTCATGTTATGAAATTCAAATTAATATTGCTATGTATACTATGATACTATAGTCATTAATCTTTAAACAGTTGATGTTAAATTATTCATGTGCATATTATGAGTAATAATCATATTTCCAATATTCATATCTTGAACTTATCATGTTATATTCATAACTAAATTCACATAAAACCAGTTCATTTTTATACATTTTAGTTATAATGATTGTTTGCAAGAATAAAACAGTTTGAAATACCTCAATTTTATCTTCATCCGTTAGTTGGCCAACTATCTTCCCTAGCCCAAAACATCCTATGTCTAACTCTGCTGTTTCCCGCCTCCATAACAGGTCTGTGCTCCAAGATAGTATTGAAGGTACTTGTCTTTCAACCATTGGTGTGGGACAAGTTGTAGAATTAACATACAGCAGCTGCAATAAAATGTTAAGAATGTAGTTTAATTTATAATGTAAATATAAAATAACATATTTTATAAATGTTTTTGTAAATCTTACCGTTAAAAAAGTGATTGGTCCAGAGTAAAATGATATACCTCTTGCTGACTTGCATCCATGCATGCTTGTTTTGGTGAAATCAAAGATCAATTTACACCAATCTATGCTTCTAAAACCAGTCTGTCTTCGCAGATGTTTTTGGAATGATAGATTGCAAATTCCCATTTTTTGGCAATCTATCATTGTATTGAAAAACAGAGTTATAAAGTTGATCTTAAAATTGAAATCTGCAACTGTTGAACTCTTGATCTTTTGCGTTATATGCATTGGTCGCACTTGAGGGTTCTGAAATTGGTGAATCCAGTCTGTGGTAATGTCTTCTTCTTTTGCTGACTCTAGCGAAAGAAGATCAATTCCCCCGATAGGAACACCCTACATATCATGCACGCTGTTGGGTGTTATCTCTATCCAACCATCTTCAACTCTAATCCTCATATTTTCTACATCCAGGTTATCCACAATGAAATATGCCATCGTTGATGGAATTATATCGATCTTCATTGTTAAGATCCACTCAAACCCCGCATTGATCAGCCATTCCTTTTGCTCCATTGACAGACTTTGCATTGCCAAGTATAAGGATTTTGGGGAAGTCCTAATCAACAATGTTGGGTTCTTCTTAGGATGAATCTCCTTCTTCTTACCCTTACTGTCGTCCTTCTTCAACTTCTTTCCTTTTCTTGTTTTCTTCTCTTCACATGATGAATCTCTTTCTTCATCTTCTTTTTCTTCAATTATTTCTTTAAGCTTCCTTTTTGATTCCTTTATGACAGATCTTGTTCTAGCATTGTCACCAACAGTAATCTTTTTTTTCTCCTTTGTAGAAACCTTTCTCTTTTTCAAAGGCTGTTGTTCATCTGAAGCTTAAATATATAAAAATTCAGTAAATTTAAGACATATGAATGTTTTAAATATTCTATCATGAACAAGTTATGTGTATAATACCTTTCTTGGAACTTTGGTTTCTGGTTTCCGTCTTTGAAAAACCCTTTTTCTTTCTTGCATCTGTTGAATATGTGTGCAATTATTAACAAAATCTTTTTTTTTTGTTTTATAAAGTTTTTATTAAGATCAACTTTAATAATTAAATAACGAAATAATCAATCGAATTTCTTATGCATTTTTATATGTAAATATACCTTTCATAACAGTAGAATCTGCAGTAGGTTTTACATTTTTTATCTGATTGCATTTTATATGTAAATATACTGAGTATGCATAAGGTAAATCTTTCAGGAAGTTGAATGCATGTTTTAACAAAAAAAACATGTGAATATGTTAAAATCCTTAATCATAATTGTTCTTATATTGTTGTCATTAGTGTTTTCTATTTCATGATGTGAATATACACATAATCATAATATGTATATAGTTATTGTTGCATATGTACCTTTCCCAACACAAAAACTTGCACGAGCTTCTACATTTGAAACCGCATCCTGAACTATATGTGTAGCCGAACTCATTTGAAGAACATTCGTCTTGAGTACTTGTTCTGTTTTATTAACACCAGAAGCTTGATCTTGTTTTTGAATTTTAGGTTTATCTGTTAAATATATAATCATATTATGATAAATTAACTTTAATCTCATGTGAAAATGCAAAAATCTATATGTATGAATGCACATATTCATAATTATAACATATATGCACAAGTATGTACTCTAATCATAATATGCATAAGGTGAATATTTTGGATAAGCTGAATGCATGCTTAAACAAATACACATTTGAATAATTAAGCATACTTGTACTTATATTGTATTCATCACTGTTTTCTAATTTATGATATGAATACACACACAGTCATATTATTCTTAACATGAATACTAAGTATTCATATAATGTTAAAGAATCTAATATTTTCTCATTCATAATATCAATACTCATATTCATAACATGAATACCTAGCTATTCATATAATGTTATAGAATCTGATGTTTTCTTATTCATAAGGGAAAAGTACACCAAAATGTATCCAACTTGTCATGTTTTATCATTGTATGTACCCAACTTTAAAACTTACCATTTAATGTATCGAACTTGTTAAACTTGCCATTGTGTGTATCCGGTTACCTACTAAGAAGGTAACCGGCAAAATTGCCACGTATGATGCCACGTAGGATGACACATAGGATACGAAGTCACTATTACTTTAATAAATTACAGATTTTGTCCCTCTACTTTACTAATTAGATCCCAAGGACCTGTTTTTGCCTCATTTGAAAACCCAAACCCACCTCCGAACCACCACCACCACCACCGCTGCCGCCTCCAAACCACCACCACCACCACCGCTGCCGCCTCCAAACCACCACCACCACCACCGCTGCCGCCTCCAAACCACCACCACCACCGCTGCCGCCTCCAAACCACCACACACCACTCTACTGCTACTGCCTTCAAACCACCACCACCGCCGTCGCCGCCGCCTCCAAACCACCACCACCGTCACTTCAAACCCCCACCACCACCGTCACTACCTTCAAACCACCACCAAACCGCCACTGCCTCCAACACCCCCCACCACCACCACCACTGTCACTTCAAACCCCCACCGTCACTTCAAACCCCCACCACCACCATCAATGCCTTCAACCACCACCACCGTCGTCACTACCTTCAAACAACCATCACCACCACTTCCAAACCCCCACCACCACCGCCACTGTCTCCAAACCGCCATCACCATCGCCACTACCACCAAATTAACAAAACCCCCAATTTTATTTCGTTTTTGTGAACCATATCCACCGGCATTGATTTTTGCAGGGCTCGCCGGATCTGGAAGGTGGAACGAGAGAGGGAGAGAGAGAGAGAGAGGTCACTGGATCTGGACGTAATCATCTCGCCAGAGACGGAGGTGGATGCCGGAGGAAGTGGTTACGGGGGTGGTGTTGCCGGAGACGTGGTGGTTACGGGGTGGTGTGGCCGGAGACGTGGTGGTTACGGGGTGGTGTAGCCGGAGACGTGTGGTTACGGGGTGGTGTGGCCGGAGACGGGGTGGTGTGGCCGGAGACGTGGTGGTTACGGGGAGGTGTGGCCGGAGACGTGGTGGTTACGGGGTGGTGTTGTCGGAGACGTCGCCGGCGACATGCCGGAATTAGGTGATCGCCAATGGTAGGCATGGTGTGGTGTGTGGTGGGCATGGTGGTAATCGCCGGCCACCCATTGTTGGTTTGATAAGTATTCAAGAGAGAGAGAGAGTGTGTGATAAAGAGAAAAGATTTAAAAGGGTTTACAATTTAACCCTTGTTATTTCGTTTTTGTCAAATAAAACCTCAGGGACCAAACTTGTAATTTACTTCTTTTAAAAATAAAAAAACAAAATTACACATCAGATATAACTTGTGCACGTGAGCATTTTGTAGGTAACAAGTTACCTGATACATACAATGGCAAAGTTCAGCAAGTTCGATACATTAAATGGTAAGTTTTAAAGTTGAGTACATACAATGATAAAACGTGACAAGTTGGATACATTTTGGTGTACTTTTCCCTATTCATAATATCAATAGACACATATTCATAACATGAATAACTAGGTATTCATATATTGTTATAGAATCTGATGTTTTTCTATTCATAATATCAATAGTCAGACATTTATAATATGAATAACAACTAATGCTTATGAAATTTATTCATATCTAACTCAAATGAATATAATCATTTTATTCCTAGTATTATCATTTTAAATTAACTAAGTCATATTCATCTCATGAAATTTATTCATATCTAACTCAAATAAACATTGTTATTTACTATATGAATCACAATAACAAGTTTATTTATAGTTAAATTAAGAAGTACCTTTCTTTCTCATCTTTGATAACAACTTCTGCAATGTTTTATTGCTATCATCGCGTTCATGCATACTCTCAGAAGTATTGCTTTGCTCTACTATCGATTTTTGACTTAATCGTGGAGTGTATCGTTTTGGTACTGAAGAAAAAAAATCAAAGTTTAAACCTAATTCTGAAAAACTATAGTGTTTAAGTTAAATCATTTACGAGAATATGAATACGAGAGAGAAGATGAATAAGTCTTACATTTGAACCTTATCTTTGTATTTGATTTCTTTGAAGTTTTATCATTGTCCGCCATTGATGCTCTGTGAAGAAGATGAATACGAGAGAGAAGAAACTGAATTGATGGAGACGATAGGGACGTTAATGAGGGGTTTGTGAATTTCAAATGAATATAAAGTGTAATTGATAAAATTTGACTTCCGATTATTATATAATTTAAATAATCAATTAATAAATTATGTAATTTAATCAGTTAATAAATTTTTCAATATTCCCAAAATGCCCCTCTGTGTACTTTTTATAAGAATTTGAAGTTTTGATCAACAGCCGTCCATATATTTTGATCAACGTACAAAAACGGTCCTCTAGTTTTTACTCTTTTTTTGGTCCTCCCATGAAGGCCCCTATATATATATATATATATATATATATAGAGAGAGAGAGAGAGAGGGGGGGAAATTAATTTGTAAACCACAAAAAACGTGTAAACCGTGTAAACTCATGGTTGCATAGATTAAATCAATGAAACCCATTCATGGAGTTGTTTAACTTGATGAAAATGATTCATAAACAGCAAATTTTGATGAAATTGTTTAATATTTCGGTATTTTTATTCATATGAAACTTTTTTCTTGTTTCTGTGAAACTTTTTCATTTTTACGTAAGTAAACATCTTCATATGAAAAAATTTTCATCAAAAAATTTAGTATATGAAACATTTTCATCATGTTAAACAACTCCATGAATGAGTTTCATTGATTTAATCTATGCAACCATGAGTTTACACGGTTTACATGTTTTTTGTGGTTTACAAATTAACTTCCCTCGATATAGATATACATATACATAGGGTGAGTTCAAATGTGAACCACTTTTTGGTTGTGAACGTGAGGACAACTGTTCGCCTGATTTCAGGACCCTTTTGTTCTTTTGAATTATTTAATTATTTTATTGTTTGAACGGTAGCGGTGCCAAAAACAGGTGTGCAAAAGAAATAAAACAAGTAACCTTCGGTCCAAGTATAAACCTCCAATTACTGTCGTTTTTTCTAAAAACAAGTAATAAAATGGTACAAGTACCAGATATCGATCCCACAGGGAAGCGGTGAAAACAATCTTTCGAGATTCAGTTTTTGTGAAAGTTAACTTCAAATGGGGTTTGGATGAAAAAGTATTTGATTGGTTGGTTGGTTGAGTATAAGCTACGTGAGAGAGCAATTTATAAAAAGGGGCCAGGGGTGTAAGATTGTTAGTTGGAATAAAAATAGATGAAATGGATGGCAAATCGTATAATAACTTTAATTATGCAGAATTGATATCCACGTAACTTTTGGAAAGTTAACTCATTTTCATATAACTAGATTATTTCTTGGTGAGGTTTAAAAGTAGTCTTTAATGAAGTGTCAAGAGATGTTATAAATCAACACTTAAGTAATCTCTTACAAGATTAACACATTTTCATACATTCGTCTCATCAGTAAATAATCAAGTTAGAATCTTTAATGGGATACTATATCTGATATCAACTTTGGGAATAATGCCAGTTGTAGTTCCTTAAGAAACTAACACATTTTCATGCCCGTGGATTATCACTAGTAAATTTCTGGATATACTCTTTAATGAAATGATAAAGACGTGAGATAATAGCAACGAGTGTTGTCACCCACTCATATATCCCCAAAATAACATTTTAGTAGCTTCTGAAAAGATACCGCATTTTCATATATCCAAATAACCGGTAATAATCCAAGGACATTCTTTAATGAGGCATTTTCCTTAAGGTGATAAAAATTGAAGTTATATAAAAGACTTCTTTTTCCATTTTATCATATTAAAATCCAACTTGAACCTTACACCCCAAGCTATAAAATTAGCCTATCATGCTTGGGTGTGTTTTACGACTATTTTTAAACTAATAGGAAAATGTTAGTATCACAAGAATAAATATAAAATGCAGTAATTAAAACAGTTGATAAAGTACGGTTACTGGAATTGACCAGTGAAAAATTAAAGCAGTTGATTAGGTACAATTACTGGAATTGACCAGTTGAACTTTAGAACAGTTGATATAAAGATGCACTGGAAAAGTGACCAGTTAACAATACGGATGCGTGAATTGAACACAATTATAGAATAAAAATGGTTAATTTATGACTATAACAAACTAAGCATGCATGCGAGTATATATTTATAACGATGGCTACATAAATTCATATGCATATAACTAGTATGTAATCAAAGAAAAATTGAACCAACACAATTTTAAACTGCAAATTATATGTAGATTAGAAAATCACAAGCTACCAAAACACTTGGTCGTGCGTTCGAGATTGGTAGGGAGTTTGTAGAAACTCGAATGCAACCCACCAAGTGTTTTTAACAAAAGATGATTCGGCCTCAACACGAGGAAACCCGAACCAAATAACTAGAGTATCAACGAAAAAGGGAAGAGTGCTACTTCCGGTTTCGGTGGAGAAGTAGAAACCGAGAAACCAAAAACGAAGGTGGTGATTGTGAGTTTTTCCTAGCTAGGTGATGTAGAAAATCTAATGTGTTTTTCACATACACAAGCATACATATATATATAGTAGTGTTCATGGGCCAAATGGGCCAAAAAGTTATCAAAGTGGAAATGGGCTTCGGCCCAAAGAAATCGAGTGGGCCACGGTTGGTCCAACAAAAACGCAGCCATCCATTCTTCGTGCTTTGATCCAACTTCGAGCTTTTGATACTTTGGTCCGTCAAAAGAGATCTACAAAAACGGCCCATGACACCGATCCTGAAAATATATAAAATTACATAAGTTTAAATGATCTTATGCGAGGAAACTATACGTATGTATAAGAGAATGTATGTAATGCAAATTGGTGCGATTTAAACGAAAAAAATATAAAATGAGTGAGAAAAATGCGTAAAATTTGTTAGTTAGGAGGGTAAAATATTTACCCTATCACATCCCTAAACTTGAATGGTTGCTTGTCCTCAAGCGACGAGAGAAAAAATGGTAATTTTTGAAAAAATAATTCCCACTAGGGTAGCTACCACATCAATGATAAATTGTCAGTTTGACTGCTGTTTTCCCGAAAATGACAAATAATAAAATTAAACTTTATATGACACAATTACCAACTTGACAGTTCAGTGTTAATAGATGAACAAGTGGTGCATAGTTAGCTTTGTTATTTCTTCCATCCTAATGTTAGCTCAAGGGTTTGTTCTAGAGGGATGTATTTTAGGTGCGTATTGTATCGTTACACTTCTTACGAAATGGCACAATTTTACTGCCATCTTCTCATAAAGAGGTATGGTATAGGCTAAGTTTGGCCTATGTGTATCTTTGACATTTTGTCAATCACCTCATCTATGTGAGTTTATGTGAAGTGGGTTGGTTAATAGTGTAGGAGAAAGAAAGAGAAAAATTGTTATTTGCATGTTAATTTTTGTTGGGGGGGGGGGGGTATATCTATCCCTAAACTTTAAAATTTGCTTGTCCTCAAGCAAAGAGAATTAATGCTTTCAGAGGATTGCGTAGTATTATGAGGGGTGAGAGTTAAAACAACCGAACCTAAAAGTACGGTCAAAAAGTGGTAAGGATGAAAGGTTAGTGTATAGGTGATCGTGAGAGAGGTTAGTTGTGAGCTTAATAGGTGGAAGAAGTTCTAAAAGTTAGAGTATATGCAACTTAATCAAAAATGAACCTTAAAGTGTCACGTAAGTAAAGGTAGGTGCATATAAGGAAAAAAAAATTTAATAAAATGGGGGTTTTGATACCGTAGTGGTCTTTAGAAAAACAACAGTGGTATGGGACAACTCATGCTAGAGTAAGTATTGACCTAGTGGAGTACAAATTAAGGAAAAAATGATAAAATTGGTAAAGGTTTTGAAATGTATTTGAAAAGGTGAGATGGACCATTTATTTCCAAAGGCTAGTAGACGACAAGTCAAACCGAAAGGGTCTCGTAGAAATTTATACCTGCCGTGGCTACTATTGGGGAACAACCAATTTCAAGGGGGATATGTGGGATAGAAACATTGGGGTGCGGACTGAGGGATTCTTTGGACCCAACAGCAGCCCAAGGGCAGTGTGGCATGCCTCTACTGATTACCCAACGGTCCCATACGGAATTACTAATAAATGTAAATAAATGCGTGTGTATTAGCAAACCCAGTAGTCGTGAAGTGAGTACCATATCATGTGCATGAGGAGCTAAGGGGGGGGGGGGTTTCATAGTAAATGTATGGGAGTCATGTAATCAAATAACCATCCGTGTAGGGGCTGTTTTCACATGCTTATCTAAACAGCCATACATGGCTTAATGAATAAGCTGGAAATGTCGTTCCCGTTGTGGAACTCATCCACACGGCTGAATGCATAAGTATATTAGGAAAATGGAGATCATGGGGTGTGTGCTTGAGGTGTGGGCCAAAACAGCAGCCGTATGGTTGTGTTTGTACCAAACAGTCAATAGAAAAGAAAGGAAAGAGGGGGGGCTGATGTGGGCCGTGCTTTAGTCAGGCCCATAATAATCCAACAGCCGTATGGTGGCTTAATGATTAAGCCGAACATGTACGCGTGGGTGTGTGTCTATAATGCGGGTAGTGCGAATCCTAACACACGCGTTATGTGCAAATAAGCAACAACCAAGGGGTGGTTTTATTGAAATAGGCCCAAATGACCATATTTGGCTTAATGGATAAGTCGGGCAATCCGTGGCTTGATGCTATGCGCAAATAGCCATGAAACAAACAAACAAGTGCATGGCTTACGCAAATGGGAGCCATGTGGTTTGATAAATAGGAGTCATGGATTCATATGAAACAAAAGATCCATAACTGTAGTAAAAGTATTTGCATATTTGTTTGTGACAAGGAGAATCACGTCCCTAAACTTTATTTATAAATATGCAGAAAAGGGTAAATTATGCGAAGGATAACTTCAAATGCCAGCTATGTAGAGAAAGTGGTATCATGCGGAAATATAAAGTAAGGTTAGAGAGAGAAAAGAGATGGCAAACCGTGGCCGACTAACGGCGGGTGGGTGGTTGGAGTAGTGGCTCCAACGGTGGTAGAGATGGGTACGCGGGCAGACCATACAGTAGGTCCCGGTTCACGGTTCGGACCGTATCACGCCAGATTCTGTCACGGTGGATATCGTAGGAACGGAACTCGAAGAGGACACGTGAAATCCAACTGAGGGTTCGCTGATGGTTGTGGTGTAAGCGAAAAAGCTCCCGAGTATCCTGCATCTTAAAATGAGGGTTAGCCACAAGTTTCTTAGTTTGAGCATGGTCCGGGGTGGGTTTACAAGAAGTTGATGATGAAAGAGTAGTCGTCCCGGATGGGCAAGAGCGTAATAGCTTGCCCAAAACTTTTCTACCCACAACCATGTTTTCCTTTGGAAAGATGTCCGTTGGAAAAATCCAAACTTGTGCTTTAGCCATTAAGCCGTGGATAATGGTCGGGTACAAAAGTCTACAATTTACCCGGATACAACTGGATTTGATGTTTGCGGATATTAAGACACCCACATCAAACGGATAATGTTTAATGATACAGTATAAGAGTAAAACTCTATCAATACCCAGCTTAGAATTGTGGCCCGTGGGACACAATGTATGCTTGATAAACTGGGCCCACACATTAGCCTCGTTAGTAAGGCTTTTTATTCGTAAGTGCCTAACGTGACCCTCGAAATACCAACCTGAGCCAGGGGTGGTAAGGGTCAACAGTATATCATCTAAATCTTCTTGTGACAAATTTTTACGTAAGGCGTCCAGTTTCGAGTTAGTGTGGGGACGCGTGCCTAAAAGTTCATGAATGGAGGCCGGGGAATAGTCAACAAGTATTCCCCTAACGGGGATTTGTTGCTCTTTTCGTATAGACGCCTCTGTATAAAACTCTCGTACCCAACTCAAATTATATTGGGTGGGTACGGCACATAAAATATCCCATTCGTGCGCGGTGATCACCTCTTTGATATCGGATAGTCGAGAAACCGTGTCCTCGAGGAATCCTTTTGGTGAGTGTGCAAGTTTATTCATATATACATAAAAGCGTAAAAAGGTCGTTTCGTTACTTAAAAGTGTTGAGAGTCGTACCTCCTCTCGTGTCTGTCGAGAGGCCGGAGTATTACAGTTGGAGCAGGGCACCGAAGGTGGTGCCCAAGAGATCGGACTAGGGGCTGGTGGAGTAGTGGCGCGCGCGTTATTGGCTCGACGACTGTACACGTTCCTAATCGGGGGTAGGGGGTTTAGTCTCGGTGTGGATGTCATCGGGACAGGCGTGGCACTAGCAACCGTGACACGTGATGGTGGTGTCATGGAGACCATGGGGGGTGGTACATAGTAAGGGTTGGGTCTATCAACAGCTATGGGTGGTGGTACATATGGTACAGGAATACCATGCATGTTAAGCATCATCAAAGTAGGCTGAGTTGGCGGGTAAGAGTTTATCACAGAAAATGGGTGACCGGGGGTACTTTGTAGCTGTTCTAACGCCAATGGTGGTGGCACGAGTTGGGACCTTGCAAGACTTACGGCTAAGGTTCGGTTTGCGTTTTCAATAAGTGCTTCAAGGGTGAGTGGGACGTCGTGGGACGTACCCGTAGGTTCACCAGGTGTATGGTTGAGGTCAAATGTAGGTCTCGGTGGGGGTGGTTTTGGTCTATCGATGTCCATACCCACGGGTTCTTTACCCTTACCCTTTGATGATTCCGGAACTGCGGCCATCATCGCCGCGGCATCGGCTAGAGCGTGGATCGAATCAGAAGCCACATTCGGTATTAGTTCTATCTCCGACGTGGTTCGGGAAGCTTGATCGGAGAGGGATGGGTTGTCGGTGGTGGTAGGAACAACGAATGTCCTATTCACCGATCGGGTACGGTGACGTTGGGTTCGTTTCTTGCGGCCGGTTCGACTAGTCATGGCATCGATGGGGATGGGGGTTTTGGTTTTACCTTAATTTATAGGAGGGGGGAGGGGGTTTGATTTTCCCATCGCCGAGAGAAGAGGGACAAAGGGTTAGGGTTAGGGTTTTCGTGACTGTGGATGGTGCGGGCGGCGGTGACAGTTGAATGATGGTGACGGTGGTCGCAGGGTGGTGCGACGGCTGTCGTATCACCGGGAGTACGAGGATGGTGGCGGTGGGTCTTTTCGTTGGTGGAGCAGAGGGTGGTCGGCGGTGATGGGTTCGATCGATGCGATGGCGGCGATGGCGACGGGTTTAACCAGAGGAGTCAGAAGGTTGCAGAGCGGGTACGAGGTAGTGAGAGTACAACCGTACTCTGTTGTCTTCGGATGTACGAGAGTGACCGGCGCGGGCGGTGGTCGCCGGCG
Source organism: Centaurea solstitialis (assembly GCA_030169165.1). NCBI lineage: Eukaryota > Viridiplantae > Streptophyta > Magnoliopsida > Asterales > Asteraceae > Centaurea > Centaurea solstitialis. Next base: position 62,289,825 of record CM058046.1, on the reverse strand, counting down.
GCGCTGGACGGTCTTCGTGATCGGAGGCGAAAGAGAGAGACAGACTGAGAGAAAGATTGAGAGAAAGATTGAGAAAAAGAGAAAGAGAGATTTGAGAGTTGACAGATTTTGAAAACGTCATCCTGCATGCCAAAAGTCTGCGCCTCCTATTGGTGCATTAATTGCACTGTTTTTATTTAAAATTTCCTTTTAAATTAAAATTGATATATATATTTTGTTTTCTAAAAAAATCAGTATTTGTAAGAGTTATTAGGATTTTAAGATGTGGGCCAAAAAATATCTTATTGGGTTGTGATTAAAATTTCCAGTTGGGCCGAATTTTGATAAAAATATCGAGATTGGGCCGCAGATTTGTGGGCTTAGTTTATTGTGAGATAAGTGCTGGATTGAAAAATCCCTGTATATATAAAATTACGTACATTAGTTATGAGAATAAAGAAAGATGAAAGAAAAGAAAAAAAATTATTCTTGGTAAAACTTCAAAATCGTTTCTCACTGAGCCCTCGTTGTTTCTGGTGATGTATAAAAAGGTTTTACCCGCTGACCGTTTACCTTGAAGGTTGTGCCTTTCTCAGGGTCAATTAACTCAATAGCTCCATAGGTGTGAACCTTTGCTATCGTGAATGGTCCAGTCCATCGGGAATTAAATTTTCCTGGGAACAATTTTAATCTAGAGTTAAACAAAAGCACGTGCTGTCCTTCAGTGAGTTCCTTAGGAATAATTCTTTTATCGTGCCATTTTTTTGTTTTTTCTTTATAAAGCTTGGCATTCTCATAAGAGTTGTTCCTAAGTTCCTCCAATTCACAAATTTGTAAAAATCTTTTATTTCCAGCCTCGTCATGATTCATATTTAATTTTTTTATGGCCCAATAAGCCTTATACTCCAATTCTAAAGGTAAATGACAAGCCTTTCCGTAAACCAATTTATATGGGGACATCCCTATAGTGGTCTTATAGGCGGTCCTATAAGCCCATAGGGCATCATCCAGCTTGGATGCCCAATCCTTTTTGTGTGGTTTAATTACTTTAGCCAGGATTCCTTTTATCTCTCTATTAGAAAGTTCAGCTAGTCCATTGGTTTGAGGGTGGTAAGCGGTAGCTACCCGGTGCCTAATGTCATATTTTTCCAAGACGTTTTCCAACATTTTATTTATAAAATGTGTACCCTCATCACTGATCAGGGCACGTGGGGTACCAAATCTTGAAAAAATTTGTTTTTGCAAAAATTTAATTACTGTTTTTGCGTCATTGGAATGACAAGCCATAGCTTCCACCCATTTAGACACATAGTCTACAGCTACTAAAATATAGGAGCAATTATTTGAGATTGGAAATGGTCCCATGAAATCAATGCCCCAAACGTCAAATAATTCTATTTCTAAAATTCCATTTAAAGGCATTTCATTTCTGTGAGAAATATTCCCACTCCTCTGACATGCATTACAGTTTTTTGCAAAACTGTAAGAGTCCTGGTGTAGAGTAGGCCAGAAAAATCCAGATTGCAAAATTTTAGCAGCTGTTCTACTGCCACTAAAATGACCTCCACATGGCCCAGAATGACAATGGTGGATTATCTGAGTGGTCTCCTCTTTAGGGACACATCTCCTGATCATCTGATCTGCACAAATTTTAAATAAGAATGGGTCATCCCATAAATATTTCTTTGAATCAAAAATTAATTTCCTCCGTGCATGTTTATTTAGCTCCTTAGGAATAATCCCACAAGCTAAATAATTGACAATATCTGCAAACCATGGTACTGACAATTGTTTTACAACAAAAATCTTTTCATCTGGAAATGTTTCACATATGTCAGTACCAGGTTCTGGATTGTCTTGCTTTTCTAATCTGGACAAATGATCAGCAACTTGGTTATTTATGCCTTTTCTATCAACAATCTCCAAATCAAATTCTTGTAACAATAAGATCCACCTTATTAGTCTTGGTTTTGCATCCTTTTTTGAAATAAGGTACTTGATGGCAGCATGGTCAGTATGAATTATAACCTTGGTTCCCATTAAGTAAGATCTGAATTTTTCAAAAGCAAAAACCACAGCTAATAATTCTTTCTCAGTGGTGGTATAATTAATTTGAGCATTATTGAGAGTTTTACTGGCATAATAAATGGAATGAAAAATCTTTTCTTTCCTTTGTCCTAATACTGCACCAACTGCCCAATCACTAGCATCACACATAACCTCAAAAGGTTTTGACCAGTCAGGTGTGACTACTACAGGGGCTGTGACCAATGCCTTTTTTAAGATGTTAAAAGCAATTCTACATTCCTTATTAAAATCAAATGCATGGTCTTGTTGCAGTAATAAACAAAGAGGTTTTGAAATTTTAGAAAAATCTTTTATGAATCGTCTGTAAAAACCTGCATGTCCAAGGAAACTTCTGATTCCTTTTACTGTGGTTGGCTCTGGTAATTTTTCAATTACTTCCAACTTTGCTCTATCTACCTCTATACCTCTTTTGGATATGAGATGCCCTAACACAATGCCCTCTTTAACCATAAAGTGACATTTTTCCCAGTTTAAAACCAAATCCGTTTCTTCACATCTTTTAAGAATCTTTTCCAGATTTTGTAAACAGTCATCATATGATGTCCCATATACAGAAAAATCATCCATAAAAACTTCCATGGAGTTTTCTAACATGTCGGAAAAAATAGACATCATACATCTTTGGAAAGTGGCAGGTGCATTGCATAATCCAAAAGGCATTCTCCTAAAAGCAAATGTACCATAAGGACAAGTAAAAGTGGTCTTTTCTTGGTCATCAGGTGCTATGGCAATTTGATTGTAACCAGAATAACCATCTAAAAAGCAGTAAAATTCCTTACCAGCTAATCTATCTAACATTTGGTCAATGAAAGGTAAAGGAAAATGGTCCTTCTGAGTGGCTTTGTTGAGTCTTCTGTAATCCATGCAGATTCTCCAACCTGTGACTGTCCTGGTGGGTATAAGTTCATTTTTGTCATTTGTGATTACAGTTACCCCACCCTTCTTAGGTACACATTGTACAGGACTGACACATGTACTACTAGCAATAGGATAAATGATACCAGCATCTAACCATTTCAGAATTTCCTTTTTGACAACATCTTTCATCACTGGATTGAGTCTCCTTTGAGGCTCAACAGAGTTGAAATTTTTATCCTCTAAAATGATCTTATGTTGACAAATTGTAGGGCTTATGCCCTTTAAATCAGCAATGGTCCATCCTATGGCCTTGGTATGAAGTTTGAGCATCTTAACTAATTTTTCTTCCTGATCTGCCTCTAAGGAAGATGAAATAATGACAGGCAACTTTCCTGAGTCTCCCAAAAATGCATACTTTAAGTTGGATGGAAGTTGTTTTAGTTCTAAGTCTGGTGCAACTTCTAAGGATGGGACAAGAGTTTTCCTATCCTCATTCTCTAAAACTTCAAATGCAGCAGTTACTAAGGGTACTTCCTCACTGTCATCTTCTGTCTCATCATCAGTATCTGCATCCCACAAGATTTCTCCTAAAGTCTTTTCCTCACACCAGGTTTCTATTTCACTCAAGGTGGAACACTCTTCTCTCTCATCAGGGTATTTAAGAGAATCTAACACATTAAAAGTCACCCTTTGGTCATGGACTCTCATGGTCAATTCACCCTTCTGGACATCTATCAGTGTTCTTCCTGTTGCTAGGAAAGGCCTTCCTAAAATGATGGGGACTTCTTGATCTACTTCACAGTCTAGGATGATAAAGTCTGCAGGAAAAATAAACTTATCTACTTGCACCAAAACATCTTCAATCTTGCCTTTAGGCCAAACTATGGATTTATCAGCTAACTGAATGGATATAGTGGTGGGTCTTGCTTCACCTATTCCTAGGGTAGTAAAGACAGACAAAGGCATAAGGTTGATGCCTGCTCCTAAATCACATAAGGCTCTCCTAATGATCTTACCTCCTATGGAACAGGGAATTGTAAAACTTCCTGGGTCTTTCATCTTAGGTGGAATTTTCTTGGTTAACAGAGCACTACAACCCTCAGTCAGAGCTACAGTCTCATACTCAGTCAGCCTTTTCTTTTTGTTCAAAATATCTTTTAAAAACTTTGTGTAATTTGGCATCCTTTCAATTGCTTCCAACAAAGGTATGTTGATATGCAATTGTTTGAAAACATCAAGAAATTGTTTAAATTGGGCTTCTTCTCTCTGATTTCTTAACCTTTGAGGGTATGGAATATAGAGAGGGACCTGAGTAGGAGTGGTAGTCTTTTGAGGTGTAGGTGATGGTGAAGGTGAAGGTATGGCAGGGACAGGCTTTATCACAGTGGTGGATAAAGTGTTGTCTGTTTCCTTGGGAAGTGTGTTACTAATTATCTTGGGACTGTCACCAGAGTGTGATACATTCTTACTGGTGTATTCCTGAGATTTCCACATGTTCTTTGGGGTCCTGTAGATGTTACAGGAGACAAGAGTGGAAAGTCAGGAACAGGTGAGGTGAAAGCTGACTAGCTGGAGTAGGTGAGTCAGTGTATGTTGGAGTGGAAGAGGATGATGCAAAATTCTTTTCAGGATTTTGACTCTTCTTTTCAGACTTATTCAAGTCTTTTCCATTTCTTAAAGTTACAGCTTTAACCTGCTCTTTTCCTGGTCTTTGAGGAATCTCAGTGTCACTAGGTAAAGAGCCAGCCGACCTATTCCTAATCTCTAAAGCCATCTGACCCACTTGGGTCTCAAGGTTTTTAATTGATGCTTGGGTTTGAGAGATGAACCCTTTCATCATGGCTTCCAGTGAAGGCTCAACCTGTTGGTTTTGCCTCGGTGGATATCTAGGATAGGTGGTTTGTTGGTGATTTTGTGAGTGGTTGTGTGAAGTGTGTTGAAATCTAGGTGGTTCCTCATCTTGAAAATGAACACGCTTTTGATTTTGAAAATGTGACTGCCCTTGATTTTGAAAATGTGACTGCCCTTGATTTTGAAAGTTGGACTGTCTTTGTTGTTGAGGGTACTGGTTAGTCTGACCTTGTATCCTAGGTAATTGCGGGTTAAGAGAAGGGCTGTTCCATTTTAAATGTGGGTGATCTCTCCATCCAGGATTGTAGGTTGGTGAAAAAGGTCCAGTTTTATCGTTATTACCAATGTAATTAACTTTTTCTGGATTTCCCGGACAATTATCAAAAAGATGGTTTTCCCACAATAAGCACATTGGACAGGCAACTCGGATGCCTCAGAAGCATCAATACCAGACACCACTTGCTTCTTGGTAGTGAGATTTTTAAGCATCACTGCCATATCACGTACTTGGGTAGCAAGTGTTGAATAAGTATCATTGTTCTTGACACCAGTTAGTTGTAAAGGTTTTGCACGAGAGTCTGCCCAATGACCATTGTTATTTGAAATCTTTTCAAGGATATTGTATCCTTCATTGTAAGAACTTGCAGTAAAAGCTCCTCCTGCAGTAGCATCAAGCATTTGTCTGGCTGGGTAATTCAGGCCATTATAAAATGTCTCTAGCTGAATGCAGTAGGGAATGCCATGGTGAGGGCATTTTCTCAACAATTCTTTAAATCTTTCCCAAGCTGTGGGAACTGTCTCATCATCTTCTTGTTGGAAAGTGCAGATCTCATTTCTAGACTGAGCATTTCTTAGTGGTGGAAAATATTTTTTCAAAAATACTTCAGCCATCTGGTCCCATGTAAAAATAGAGTTTGGTTTTAAAGAGTAGTACCAGGCCCTGGCATGATGACTTAATGAAAAAGGAAAAAGTTTTAATTTTAAAGCGTCATCAGAAATTCCTCGAAGTCTAAATAATCCTGCAATTTCCAAGAAAGATCTGAGATGAGCATGTGGGTCTTCCTTTGACAATCCTGCAAATTGACCATTATTCTGTAACATCTGAAACATCATAGTTTTCAACTCAAAATGCGGGACATTGCATGTTGGATCACGTATTCCTGTTTGCAATTGATGTACAATAGGAATGGCATAATCCATCATACTGTTATCTTTGGAATTTGCCAGACGAAAGATGTGTTGTTCTGCATCTTCAATATGTTGATTATTATTAAGAGGTGGTGGAGGATTTCGTAAGATTCCATTAACTGGATTTTCTTGCTGAACTCGTGGTCCAGGTTCCTGAATGATAGGTACAGGGCCAGCATGTGGTTCTGCCACATGTGGTTGGATGTCTTGCAGCCGATTTCTACCATTACCTCCAGGAGGTGGTGGTAGAGGTGGAGGTAGACCATCATTGTTGTACCTCCCATCAGGTGGGTTTCCAGGAAATGGCAGTTCTTCTAAAAATGTGTTTTCTTCTTCCATTGCAGACGAAGTAGAAGCTTGCAAATTTCTTTGCTCCTTTTTACGACGTCTAAAAGTTCTGTCAATATCGGGGTCTAGATTGAAAAATTCCCCACGTGATTTTCTTTGCATAAACTAAAAAAAATCAAAATCTTTTTGTTTTTAGGTTTTTTTTTTTCGAAAATATATAATTATATATAAATTCTTTTTTTTTCTCAAAAAGGTAGTAGAAAAATTAACTTTCTAAAACTAAAATTGAAAAATTGTTTTGTTGCTTCCCCGGCAACGGCGCCAAAAACTTGTTCGCCTGATTTCAGGACCCTTTTGTTCTTTTGAATTATTTAATTATTTTATTGTTTGAACGGTAGCGGTGCCAAAAACAGGTGTGCAAAAGAAATAAAACAAGTAACCTTCGGTCCAAGTATAAACCTCCAATTACTGTCGTTTTTTCTAAAAACAAGTAATAAAATGGTACAAGTACCAGATATCGATCCCACAGGGAAGCGGTGAAAACAATCTTTCGAGATTCAGTTTTTGTGAAAGTTAACTTCAAATGGGGTTTGGATGAAAAAGTATTTGATTGGTTGGTTGGTTGAGTATAAGCTACGTGAGAGAGCAATTTATAAAAAGGGGCCAGGGGTGTAAGATTGTTAGTTGGAATAAAAATAGATGAAATGGATGGCAAATCGTATAATAACTTTAATTATGCAGAATTGATATCCACGTAACTTTTGGAAAGTTAACTCATTTTCATATAACTAGATTATTTCTTGGTGAGGTTTAAAAGTAGTCTTTAATGAAGTGTCAAGAGATGTTATAAATCAACACTTAAGTAATCTCTTACAAGATTAACACATTTTCATACATTCGTCTCATCAGTAAATAATCAAGTTAGAATCTTTAATGGGATACTATATCTGATATCAACTTTGGGAATAATGCCAGTTGTAGTTCCTTAAGAAACTAACACATTTTCATGCCCGTGGATTATCACTAGTAAATTTCTGGATATACTCTTTAATGAAATGATAAAGACGTGAGATAATAGCAACGAGTGTTGTCACCCACTCATATATCCCCAAAATAACATTTTAGTAGCTTCTGAAAAGATACCGCATTTTCATATATCCAAATAACCGGTAATAATCCAAGGACATTCTTTAATGAGGCATTTTCCTTAAGGTGATAAAAATTGAAGTTATATAAAAGACTTCCTTTTCCGTTTTATCATATTAAAATCCAACTTGAACCTTACACCCCAAGCTATAAAATTAGCCTATCATGCTTGGGTGTGTTTTACGACTATTTTTAAACTAATAGGAAAACGTTAGTATCACAAGAATAAATATAAAATGCAGTAATTAAAACAGTTGATAAAGTACGGTTACTGGAATTGACCAGTGAAAAATTAAAGCAGTTGATTAGGTACAATTACTGGAATTGACCAGTTGAACTTTAGAACAGTTGATATAAAGATGCACTGGAAAAGTGACCAGTTAACAATACGGATGCGTGAATTGAACACAATTATAGAATAAAAATGGTTAATTTACGACTATAACAAACTAAGCATGCATGCGAGTATATATTTATAACGATGGCTACATAAATTCATATGCATATAACTAGTATGTAATCAAAGAAAAATTGAACCAACACAATTTTAAACTGCAAATTATATGTAGATTAGAAAATCACAAGCTACCAAAACACTTGGTCGTGCGTTCGAGATTGGTAGGGAGTTTGTAGAAACTCGAATGCAACCCACCAAGTGTTTTTAACAAAAGATGATTCGGCCTCAACACGAGGAAACCCGAACCAAATAACTAGAGTATCAACGAAAAAGGGAAGAGTGCTACTTCCGGTTTCGGTGGAGAAGTAGAAACCGAGAAACCAAAAACGAAGGTGGTGATTGTGAGTTTTTCCTAGCTAGGTGATGTAGAAAATCTAATGTGTTTTTCACATACACAAGCATACATATATATATAGTAGTGTTCATGGGCCAAATGGGCCAAAAAGTTATCAAAGTGGAAATGGGCTTCGGCCCAAAGAAATCGAGTGGGCCACGGTTGGTCCAACAAAAACGCAGCCATCCATTCTTCGTGCTTTGATCCAACTTCGAGCTTTTGATACTTTGGTCCGTCAAAAGAGATCTACAAAAACGGCCCATGACACCGATCCTGAAAATATATAAAATTACATAAGTTTAAATGATCTTATGCGAGGAAACTATACGTATGTATAAGAGAATGTATGTAATGCAAATTGGTGCGATTTAAACGAAAAAAATATAAAATGAGTGAGAAAAATGCGTAAAATTTGTTAGTTAGGAGGGTAAAATATTTACCCTATCAACAACCTAGAGCGCGACACGTGGCAATCTAACTTCCGCAGGTCAAGGCTTATTTAGTCTGCATAAACCCACAGGTTAGTGTTATTCATACTGCATAACGCTATTATGCAAAATGAAAAAGCCCTAAATAAAGCTAACGCGCGGCTGACCCGCCCGGGTCCGAGTGCGACCAAGCCTAATGCATATGCATAACGCTTTATTCAGTCTAAATGATAGTGTTATGCAGTATGCATAAGCCTTGGTCGAGGAAATTTCAAATTGCCACGTGACGCGCTCTTTGATGTCCTCACGTTCACAACCAAAAAGTGGTTCACATTTGAACTTTCCTCTATATATACATACATAGAGTCTCCTTATTTTACAAACCGAGTAATTTGTGTAAACTATGCAAACTCATCTAGACCGTTGATTAGAAATATTAATGGACAAGATTAAATGATTAAAGTTAGGGACTTAGGTTCAAAATCAATCTCAACCAAAATTTGAATAAATTAATGGAAACCAACTCATTTAATTAAGCATCAATGGATTTTGATTGGTTGATACATGGTTTACAAAGTTTGCACAAAATATTGAGTTTGCAAAATAGGTCAACTCTACATATATATATATATATATATATATATATATAGGGGTGGGTTCAAATACAAACCACTTTTTGGTTGTGAACGTGAGGACAACCCAGAGTGCGCCACGTGTCAGTCTGAATTTTCTGCAACTAAGCTTTATTCATAATGAATAACACTATTACTCAGACTGAATAAAGCGTTATTCAGTATGAATAAAGCTTAGTCGCAAAAAATTCAGACTGACACGCGCAACTTGTGTGCATAAAGCCCGCGACTTAGCCTTATTCATTATGAATATAACGTTATTCATAATGAATAACACTAAGTTGCGCGTGTCAGTCTGAATTTTTGCCACGTGGCACGCTCTAGATTGTCCTCACGTTCACAACCAAAAAGTGATTTGTATTTGAACTTTTCTTTCTATATATATATTGTATATATATATATAGAGGAAAGTTCAAATGTGAACCACTTTTTGATTGTGAACGTGAGGATAGCCGAGAGCGCGACACGTGGCGGAGACTAGTCAATAAAGGCGGCTTTGAGTGTGGCCCCCTCCCCCCTTTAATTCAATGCCCTCCCATGAATCGCGTCTAGTCATCCGCCATGGACCTGACGTGGCGCCTAGTCATCCGCCACGTGTCGCGTTCTCGGCTGTCCACACGTTCACAACCAAAAAATGGTTCACATTTGAACCTTCCCCTATATATATATATATAGAGAGAGAGAGAGAAAGAGAGAGAGGGAGGTTCATTTGTAAACCACAAAAAATGTGTAAACCGTGTAAACCAATCATAGTCGTTGATCAAAAAAATCAAAAGAAGATATGGATTCATAGAAATGTGAAATATATGGTAAGTCATTGATTATTGAAAGATGAAAATGTGAAATATAGAAATGTTTTTGAAAATCAAGGGTGTGGATTGGTTTACACGGTTTACACATTTTTTGTGGTTTACAAATGAACCTCCCTCTATATAAATATATATATATATAGGGGTGGGTTCAAATGTGAACCACTTTTTGGTTGTGAACGTGGGGACAACTGAGGGGGGTGACACGTGGCGGATGACTAGGCGCCACGTCAACTCCACCGCAGATGACTAGGGGCGATTCATGGGAGGGCATTGAATTAAAGGGGGGACCACACTCAAAACCGCCACGTGTCATGCTCTCGGTTGTCCTCACGTTCACAACCAAAAAGTGGTTCACATTTGAACTTTCCTCTATATATATATACATATAGGGTCAGGTTCAAATGTGAACTCAATTTTGGTTGTGAACGTGAGGACGGATCTCAGCCACACATCTTCGGTTATGATGGAGGATTGACGCGATTCATGAGAGGGTAGAGATTATTAAGAGGACGGGACCGGTCAAAGCCGCCTTTATCGACCGGATGAGTGGATGAGATTTGTGCTCAAGTTCACAATCAAAATGTGGTTCACATTTGAACTTTCCTCTCGCTCACTCTCTCTCTCTCTCTCTCTCTCTCTCTCTATATATATATATATATATATATATATATACACACTCTAGACACGTGCTCACTCACAATAAGGGGATATGAATGAGAAAATCTTAAGTATATTATTAACATATATATATATATACAGGGAGGTTCAAACGAGAAACATATCAATTTAAAAAAACGTAAGAAGCAATCGAGCCACTCATCCGGTCAACAAAGACGGCTTTGACTGGTCCCCTTTAATAATCTCTACCCTCCCATGAATCGCATCAATCCTCAATGATCACGTACGTCTACCGAAACCGCGAGATGAGTGGCTGAAATTGCTTCTAACGTTTTCTTAACTTGACATGCTTCTCGTTTAAACCTTTCCATGACTAGGGTCCGGTAATATCATTCCCAACCCTATACTGAACCTGATCGGGTCCCATCCCCATATTGTTATCCGCCAAAACCAAGAATCTCCACCAAGTTAGGAGACAACAAATTAGTTTTATTGTTGTAGACATCAAAATTCATACATACCACTCCTAAGAGGCTAAGACTATGAAAGCAAAAAAATAATCAACAACCAAAAAATCCCTTGTAAACCCGTTAAATAACCATTTTACTATATCCATATATATAATCATTATGATTCAACATCAAAGTTCAAACCTTATTATGTATCTATCGAGTCAATGTTGTATTTTAGCGATGATATGTTATAAATCCTACAAATTCATTCTAATTCTAATTTGGGTAAAACAAAGCAATAACATGGAGTTGCAATATAAACCTTAACCGTGAAATGTGAACTAAATTAAAAAAAACTTAGATTGAAGCAATTAGATTTACCTTATTATAATAGTTCCGAGACCACCAATTCCAACAATCAAAGGTAAGATGATGTTATCTTTTTTCTAGGTTTGTGAAAAGAGAAAAACTCCATAACAACAGAGAGAGCTCTTCTACTATCTTCCATGGAAGAAATTCGTATGTTGTTAGGTTGATCCAAACACCTCAAAAGTAAGTTTGTAGAACGAAAATTCAAGAAATTTATTGAAATTGAAGGGTAAAAATGAAGACGAAGGAGATACTGTAAAATGAGAGAGAATGTGTGACGGCGGGTTTTTTTAGGGTAAAGTGGTAAACCATGGATATATCTTGATAATAATAATTTTACTTTTCTTTTATTTTTTACCCATACTTGGTATTTTTAAACCATTTTTTAATTATTAATGTTTTTAATGTACAAAGAATGGAGACAACCTTTGATGGACATTTTGATATTGAGTGATTAAATTTTCTAAAAAGTAGTTTTCTAAACAAGCAATCCACTAAAAACAGTATTATTGGAGATGAATTTTTTTTTTTTTTGATAAGGTTCATCTGGACTTTGTCCAAACTACATCTTTGGCAACTTTTACTGAGAGCTAAGATATGCACCCCTGGGATTAATACTTAGTGGCCATCAATTGCGCATGCATGGATTTGAACCCGGGTGAGAGCTACCACCTTTTAGGAACTTACCACTACGCCACACCTTAGTGGTTCATTGGAGATGAAATTTTAATCGTTCTTGACCCCAAAAAGTAAAATAAAATCAACATTAATTAATGTAACTGTCATGATCGTCCTAACTCTTAATGGTATTTTTTGTATCATTTCTATTTCGATCTCGACTTTCACTGACATTTGCAAATTGCAATAGGACCAAGACTACCTCTTGGTTTACTTAGTCTGCATTTTTGTTCGAATTCCGTCTTAAATAACATCGAATTGGACCACCATCTTTCCCATTGGCGGATGCACAGCCAAGGTATAGGGGGCACAGGCCACCAATAAACTCCAAATATTCGGCCATTCAAGTAATAGTTTTAGGTATAATTATTTTTCTTAACACAAAAAACTGTTAATAGGCCCCCACTAAATTTAAGACAAAGGCCTCAAATTTGAAACCTTGTCATCTCATTCAAAATTTCATTGTTATTTGATTTAAAGTTTTCGACTTAATTATTTAATTTGACTTTATTATTTTAATTTAAGATTTGCTACTAATTTATCTTTCATTCTATTTTCTTGACCTTTCTGCTATCTAATTTTTTATAACTAAATCTAAGTTATGTATCTTTTGTCACCGGTTATTAATGTATAATGCGTACATTTGCTTTAAGTTTAAACAAAATATGTATTCGATTAAAGTGAATCGTTTAAGGCACAAACCGAATAAACACCAAAATCGTATTGGTTTGAATAAGTTACTCGGTTTCAAAAAAAAATTGAGACCCTTAAATGTGCCCCCAATAATAAAAGTTTCTAGATCTGCCGCTGATCTTTCCATAGAGTTTGACTCGAACTGTGTGAGTATGAATCGAACTATAGAAGTAACGGGGGTAAATATATATTTGACACGTTATTTAGTTATATACTTATATATAAAATAATCCATTAGGACATTTAGACATTCTAAGCATATCTTACAAAGCCAATTTTCATTTTGTAACGAGGGTTGGCCAGCTGCAGCACGAATGGGGTGGACGTTTTGTGTAGGCACATGTGGTCCATTTTCCAGAAAGTATGGAATCTGGGGATCAGAACCAGAGAGAAAGAGTTCCATCCTGGTTTTCCAAAGAGAGAAGTTGTCTTTGTTAAACCTAGGAGGCTTTCCAGCAGAGCCGGTATCAAAGTAGTTATCCTTAGCTTGAAGAGCCATGGATTAGGAGAGAGGATCACAAGATTTTTCTAAGAGAAGAAAATGAGAGCTTGTATCTGCTCTGATACCACTTGTTGGTCCCAAAGAGGTGACCTTCAAGCAAGGATAGTGTTTGGGATTATAGAAGGGGGGGGGGGGGGTTGAATATAATCACACAAAATTTCACTTTTAAATTCTTGTTGTATTAACAATATGAATTTACAGATTGTTGCGGAAATAGAAAAGACAATTAGTCTAAACTAAACAATCTAAGTTCTTTCACTATGCACTAAAGTGAGAAGAAGGAGAAAAGAAAGAAGATAGAGAGAATAAAGAAAGAAAGGATTAAGGTATTTTTAGGTTGAAGAAGAAGTGTGGAGAACATCTCTTCAAGTCCTATTTATACCCAATGCATTAAATGCATGCAGACTCACTTTTGTGTACGTGTCACAATGTAAGTGGTCCTTTGTACTATTTACTATAAACAAATACTCTTTGCATGGTGTGCAAAAGAGGAAGTGTGTAAACAGTTGCCTTGAGGTCTGATAAGTACGGAGGGAACAGTAAAGAGACTGTCCTTATGTACTTTTGTGTCAGTAAAGGCGGATAATCCTTTTGTGCATTAGACTAAGACATTACACTGATCCTTCAGGATCAGGATACTGATCAGTGACTAGAGTCCTGAAACTGGTGCTATTCAGGGACACTTGTATCCTGATGAATCTTCAGGATGTCATACGATATTGAGCAGCCTGCTATCACTGAGTTCCGTCTTCAGATCACGAGCATGCTGTTCCTGTCATCAGCTAATTCTTCGACGTCGCTGATGGTTCTTTGAGTATGATCTTGATGTCTTCAGGAGGTCTTCACTTCAGTGGACAGGATCAGTAGACTGCAGAACAGACTCGTTCGTCTCCTGATCCTGATCCTATTACTATAAAAATAAGTTACAGCATAAGTAACATGGAATAACACTGAACATACTTAGTGATAATTCCTCAAGCTATAACAGAAGCAAAAACCTATTCACTAAGTAATGATTCAGGATCATTATCATTTCATCAGGTCTTAGGAGAGCTGGATCAACAATTACACAAGTCAAATGTCGTATGAAAATGTGTGAGGCTTAACCGTCGAGAGAAAGAAATTGCAATCGATAAGAAGTGCGATAAAAGTAAAATTAAGACAGATAATTTGATGACGCAGGAAAAACCTCACGACGGAGGAAAAAACCTGCGGTCGACCTAAAAGTTAATTCGACAGTGTACTATGATCACCAAGCAGGGGTGATGTCCTTCAAGTTTACAGCTTCGATCATACGATTACAAGAGAAATAACAATGGAATCGAATGTAAAATACAACTAGAACTTGTAAGCTTCGAGTAGACTTCGTGTTCCAAAATGATGGCTTGATTCTTCTTATATAGTGACTTGAGAATAACCGTCCAGCGGTATTGTTGATCATCAATGCTCATATCGTAACTGTCCAACGGTATTGTTGAGTGTTAATGTCCAAATCGTAACTGCCGCGAGAATCTTGCTTGTAACAGTCGATCTCTTGATGATGTCGGTTTCTGTCGAACGAGTTATTACTTAGGACATGTCCATTATAATGATGAACTCCAACGAGCATAGCATAGTACTCGATCTCAGACTTCCTTAAAGGTGGACAATGATAATCAGCTTGCCTGCATTAAAAGATATGAACTTCGTATGTTTATTCGTTAGTATCGTCGTACGACATTATAGATGTCGTTCGACTTCTATGATAGAATTATTCGATAATCAGTGTTCTTTGCTAGAGGGTCTTATTAGTTTATCTCAGGACCTTATCTTAATACAGTCTAATTATTTTGATCATTGTCTTGCGATTATAACTAGCTGTCGTGCGTTCGTAGATTTTTACCCAAACAATTTGCCCCCAAGATTTAGGAAATAATTTTAATTTTTTCTAAATCTTTAGTTCGATGGACGGATAATAAAAATACGTTGGTTAACGGCCATATTAACGTTGCAGCGGATGACGTCATGGAGCCGTTGTAGGATAGGTGTCCTTCTAACGGCTAATTGAAGATGCGTGGCGTGATTTCCTTCGATGACTCATCATGAAATCGTTACTATAAATATAACGACTTAGATTAAGGAAAGATTTTACAAAATCTTCTCTAACTTTCTATTGATTTTCGAGATCAGCCTAAAATCGTATTCCGACTTTAATTTCGGCAAAGATTTCGTTCGACTAAGCATATAAGGTTGTTGGTCCCAAGTAGGTGACCTTCAAGTAAGGATAGTGTTTGGGATTATAGAAGGGGGGGGGTTGAATATAATCACACAAATTTCTCACTTTTAAATTCTTGTTTTATAAACAATATGAATTTACAGATTGTTGCGGAAATAGAGAAGACAATTAGTCTAACCTAAACAATCTAAGTTCTTTCACTATGCACTAAGTGAGAAGAGAATAAAGAAAGAAGATAGAGGGATAAAGAGAGAAAGGACTTGAGTAGAATTAGGATGAAGAAGTAGTGTGGAGAACATCTCTTCACGTCCTATTTATACTCCATGCATTTAATGCATGCAGACCTACTATTGTGACGTGTCACAATGTGAGTGGTCTGTTGTACTATTTACTATAAACAAATACTCTTTGCATGGTGTGCAAAAGAGGATGTTTGTAAACAGTTGCCTTATGGGCTGATAAGTACGGAGGGAACAGTAAAGTAACTGCCCTTATGTACTATTGTGTCAGAAAAGGCGTGTAATCCTTTTGTGCATTAGACTAAGACATTGTTCTAATCCTTCAGGATCAGGATACTGATCAGTGACTAGAGTCCTGAAACTGGGGACGTTCAGGGTCACGTGTATCCTGATGAATCTTCAGGATGTCATACGATAGTGAACAGACTGCTATCACTGAGTTCCGTCTTCAGATCACGAGCATGCTGTTCCTGTCATCAGCTATTTCTTCGACGTCGCTGATGGTTCTTTTTGTATGATCTTAATGTCTTCAGGAGGAGGTCTTCACTTCAGTGGACAGGATCAGTAGACTGCAGAACAGACTCGTTAGTCTCCTGATCCTGATCCTGATCTATAAAGTTAAGTTACAGCATAAGTAACATGGAATAACACTGAACAGACTCAGTGATAATTCCTCAAGCTATAACAGAAGTAAAAACCTATTCACTAAGTAAAGATACAGGATCATTATCATTTCATCAGGTCTTAGGAGAGCTGGATCAACAATCTCCCCCTAAATGATAATGATAAGACAACAGAGTAATTGTCTTAATCTAGAAAAGTTAGAAATAAATCTAAGTCTAGAACTAAACAGTAGGAAATAGAACTCATAAAGGTACATGTCCCATTTACTGTTTTGAGGGATCTTTTTCAGTACTATGATGGAATGAAGTACAATGCACTGAATTGCATTCTCATTAATCTCATTAAAATATTACAAGAGTAAGGAAAATACAATAGTACATGATAGAAGTACTGAAAGAAAAATTACAAGACAACTAACTATCAGATTCTTCGCTAATATATTCAGTCTTGACGCAAACAGGAACAGGAGTTTCGCTGAAGGCAAGTCTGTGATCAAGTATAGCTCTGACAGTGCGGATGATCTCTTTGTTGTCTGGATTTTTCTTATCTTGTTGTGCAGTGAAGAGAACTGTCAAAAGATGTTCATAGGGCGCTATGTGTAGCTCACTGAAGCGTTGAAAGCGTAGAATTGAGTTATTGCTAACACATATGCCATAAACAGGTTCTCTGATTACTTGTCCTTCAGATAGAGAGATTCCAGGAGGGAATGAAAGATCAAGCATCGAGAGGTCCAGAGGTTTAACAACCATTCTGGGAAGACAGGGAGTTGGTCTTCTTGTAGAGGTGCCTGCAGATCTTCGAACAGGCTGCTGAGATAGGAGTGGAGAGCGTTGGAGCAGGTCATCAGGTATTTCAGTTGTCCTTCTGATGCGAGCAATAAGTCCTTCAATGACTTCTTCTACTTCAGCCCGATAGTTCTTGTTGGCTTTGGGAAGCAGGGATCTGATTTCGTTCCACTCTGACAAGTTGTAGCGATCTAACTTGTCCAGAGTGTGCTCTACGTCCTTTACTCCAGAGCGTTTGACTGTGATCCAGGTTTTACCAGGATTACCTTTCTTGCCTCTAGATCGGCGAAGATGGATACCTGAGATGGCAGCACCATGCTTTCGAAGGTGTAACCGATCTCTGCACCAGTCAAGCTCAGCATTCACTTCTCCAGTCTCTATCTCTGCATTTTTGTTGAAGACCTTCAGAACAGCCTTCTGTGCAAGGATAGGATCCGCACTTATTTCCGCATCTTCATCTACAAAATCCGATGCAAGCCTTCGAGCGGCTTGGGCAGAGAGGAAAGCTTCCTTCTGCTTCTTATTGTGCTCTAGTTGAGCCTGTACAGCCTCGTTGTACTCCTCCTGCGAGAGATAGGCGAACTCAGAGTCACAAGAGGTACGAAGAGGAATTTTTACTCTTGTACTCTCGAGTCGCTCTATCACGGCGTCTAAGCGCCCATCCCTGTCAATGGCAAAGGAACTGTCAGGGTAGTTTTCACCTTCAGATCTAGGAGAGTTTGAGGGAGGTGATCTGGGTGAAGAAGCAGGGGTAGAGAAGTCATCAGAGATGAATTCATCATCTGATGAGAGGCATATGGTTTCAGGGGTGGCTCGGATTTCAGGGTTTCGGGATGAAGAGGCTTCTTGGTTGAAACGGGTTGTAGGACGGGTAGAGATGGTTTCTTGGTTAAGGGGTGTGATCCTGAAGGTCATTTTAGCTAATTTAGCTCTGGTCTGCTCATTGGGACTATTCTCCATTAGGCGAATAATGTCACCAGTTACAGAGCCAAAGTTGACATCGTTAGTTTCAGGATCGGCTTGGTTAAATGGTTCAGGTTCAGGGGCAGAGGTGGATTCAGGAGTTGGTTCAGGAGAGGGTAGTTTGGGAGGTTGGTAGATAACCATTTGAAGGTTATTAGGAGGGGAGTTTTCAGGTGAGGAGTCTAGGGTGATGGTTTCAGGGGTAGGTTTAGATTTTAGGAGGGTAGAAATAGGTTGGTTATCAGAGGAAGAGGGAGAGGATGGTGGTAGAGACGTACCAGAAGCATCAGGGTTCTCCCCCTGAGGTTGTGCTTGCCCTGGAATGGGCGCAGAGTCAGTAGGGATCTTCTCGATGAAGATGTCATTATCATCATCATCATCTTCATCATCATCATCATCGTCTTCATTATTCCCCCCGTCTTCAGCGGTTCTCCAGTTGGTGGAGGGGGAATATGCTGAGTGGTCTCGGGGCTGTCTCTCCCCCTCAGCAGGTGCCTGCACTAAGGCAGCTGTTGTAACACTCCTTTGGAGGAGAGAGGCCATGTCACCCAGAAGCTTGCGCTGGATGAAGGACGATGTGATCAGGGACTGCAACACGTCCCTGTCCGCCGTGGTGAAGGACGGAGGTGGCGCAGGAGCAGTGGTGAGGGCGTTGACAGCAGTGGAGAGCCCTTGCACCTGCTCCTGGATGGCTCGGAGAGCAGCTTCCTGAGCATCCAACCTCTGAACCACCGTTGTTTGAAAGGTGGTGAGAGAGTTGGTGCTGTTGATGATGTCGTTGGAGAGCGCAGGGAGTGCCGTGGCCTTCAGGTCATCAATTGATGCCTGAAGATTGGTGGAGGAGGAGGCAACTTGAGACACCTTGTCATGGATATTATCCAGACAAGGGATGGAGAGGGTGACGGCCGTGGGCGGCGGAGTCGCGGCGACGGCGGCAGCAGTGGCACTGGCGGCGGCGGCTTCAGCAGCGGCTGCAGCAGCTTGGGCAGCAACAAGTTCCTGTTGGAGGGACTGGAGCTGTGCCGAGTGCTCGGCCTCCTTCTGCTGGAAGGCTGTGCGGGCTTCCTGCAGGGTCCTCTCAGCGGACTGCCTGCGTAATTCAGCTGCGTTCAGCTGATGCTCGGCATCCGTGAGGATGAAGTCGTTGAAGGGGTCATCCTGATGTAGATGCCCTTCAGAACCTGCTCCTAAAGAACCTGTAGACATAGTAACTAAGTGAGCACTAGAAGACTCATTAGTTTTCATAGAAGAAGGAACAGTAATATGTTGCATAGAAATATTACCTGAGGCTTGGAGGGTATCAGGATGATTACCCACCAGATTCTCTGAGGATTCGAGTTGAATCACCTCAGGTTCTTGTGTAACAGGGGCAGATGTAGAAGTATCTGCAGTGGAAGAACGTTTAGATAAAGGGGAAGGTTTATTAAAGAGCTGGGGCAGGGTAATGTAATATTTCTTACCAGCCGCCTGCGTCTTTTTCTTTTGCGCCCTTGCTTTGGCGCGTTTTGAAGGAGGTGGAGGAGTGACAGAAGATGGTTGGGGGCGCTTCTGGAGCGCAGAAGATGTGGTTGCAGCTGCAGTGGGAGCGGTGGATGGTTCAGCATCCTCCTGATCCTGAGCCTGAGCAGGTTCAGGAATGACCAGGACGTCGGAGAGAGGGACGTCCTCAGGATGATGAACAACTTGATCCAGGAACCTGGGTCCCAGAGAGTAGTTGTTGGAGTTTCCAACCTTGGGGTAGTTTTCCCCCATGTGCAGCTCCAGGACGGCCGAGAAGAACCTTGTGAAGGCAACGTTGGGGACCCGATTCTTGCTTCGGACCTTCCTGACCATGTCGTCCCAGATGGAGCGAGCATAGTCGAACTCGCGATTCTTGATCGCAGAGTAGACCATCTGTTGGATGGCCATAGGGAACTGCTCCGTGCTCCCTGTTTTGCCCGTTAAGCACAGGCCGAACGTGTTCCATATGTAATAGAACACGGCGTTGAGTCCTGACTTATGGACAGTGGCGCCAGTCTTGGGCAGCAGGACGCCTTCCTTGTTGACCGGCCATCTGTAGCCGATGGCGTCGAGGAACTCGACGATCTCGTCGGAGGTGGGGGCAGGAGGGAAGCGCTTTTTCTTGGGGAAGTTAAGCACGTTCCTGAGTGTTCCGAAACCGAAGGAAATGAGGTTATCCCTGATTTGGAACTTGATCACCTCGCGCAGGACGCCCTTGGTGTTCTTCTCCTTGGTAACCGTGGCGGTAGACCACAGTTGTTGTAGCATGGGTTTGTTCGGCTTGGGGTCCAGGGTGAAAGCCGTGTTCAGAGGGCTTCGTAGCAGGAAGTCCTTGGCAGGAATTAGATATTCCTTGTCGTCAGGAATGTCAAACAGAGCCAGAACATTGTTCTGTTTGAATTGAACGTCATGCGCAGGGATGACGATTGGCAGGCTTTCAGATGATTGTAGTGGAGTAGCCTCGGAGGATAGTTGAGCGTCCAGAGAAGAAGTAGTAGCAGCCATCCTGTTAGAAACATAAAAATAACATATATGGATGAATAAGAGTCCAAAATATGCATTTTTCTTCATTTTTCAATGAACACAAAGTATGTTCATAAAAATGGTGAAATCCTTTATACTTAGAATAGATTAGATACCAAAATTCACAAAAGGAATGTGTTTTGGTATTAAAAAGAACTTCCATTTTGATGAAAAGATATCAAAATGGGAGTTTATGACAGTTTCTTAAAAGAAATAAGAAAAATCATGTTAATCAGTTTTAACAAAAAATCTTTGAAGATTTTGGGAAAACTAAGATCAAACGAAGTGATCTTAGGGTTTTTGGAAAAACGTTTATCAAAATAAGTTGTTTTTAAGGAAGAATACCAACTTAGATTGTGGAAAGAACAAAGAACAAAAGGAACTTACGTTGATCTTGTTAAAAGGTAGTAAGTGTGTGTTCTTGGTGTTCTTGAGGAAGAAGATTCTTGCTTTTACTTGCTTGAATGCTTAGAGAGTATTATGTGAGCGTAAAGAGTGAAAAGGATTACGAATGAGGTTTTTATACCTCGTGGTAGGAGAGAGAAAACGGATGAGAGAGAAAAGAGCGGCTAAATTCAAACGTTATGATGAAAAAGAAGCTCGACGCACGTTCACGCGCCTGACACACGTAGTGGGGAACAGGAAACGTCCCATTACGTGTCAGTGCAGATGAAAGGTTTGTTTTATTAGAAAAACTAAAAACCACCTTTTCAGGGGATGATTCCAATTTGGTGAAAGATATGTTTTATGGGAATCAGAGTACTTATCAGATAAGTACTGTTTTGGGAAAATCCTCTTATCACATTTAATGCGATAAGGTTTCAGTAGCAGAGGAAGAAATACTTACCTGAGAATCATCAGTATTCGGATATTGAACAAAGATTTTGTAAGTACTGAATAGAGTCATCCTCTGAAGAAGAGTTATTCAGGAGTTGTTAATAAAAGAGGTCCTGAGAGAATATAAGGACTTTAACAACTGTTTGTCCTGAGAACTTCTATTCTTCAGGATTTAACATCCCGAGTTCACTGAGGAGCATATTAAAACGCGTCACATCCAGTGGTTTGGTAAAGAGGTCAGCAAGCTGATATTCAGTAGGGACAAAATGGAGTTCAATATCACCATTCATCACATGATCCCTGATGAAGTGATATCTCACTTCAATGTGCTTTGTCTTAGAGTGTAAGACAGGATTGTTAGCAATGGCTATTGCTGAAGTGTTGTCACAGTAGATAGGAATTTTGGAGAGTTGTATGTCATAGTCCTGAAGTTGATTTCTCAGCCACAGGACCTGAGCACAACATATTCCTGCTGCAACATATTCAGCTTCAGCAGTTGATGTGGACACAGAGTTCTGCTTCTTGCTAGTCCAACTCACCAACTTGCCACCTAATAGGTGACAGCCACCAGTAGTGCTTTTCCTGTCGATCTTACATCCTGCAAAGTCACTATCAGAATAAGCTGTTAGATCGAACCCTGAGTCCTTGGAGTACCAAAGACCCATGTTAGGAGTTCCCTTCAGGTATCTGAAGATCCGCTTTACAGCGGTCAGATGGGATTCTTTGGGTTCAGCCTGATAACGAGCACAGAGACATGTAGAATACATGATATCAGGACGACTCGCTGTAAGATATAGCAGTGAGCCAATCATTCCTCTATAGAGAGTCACATCAACAGGTTTCCCTTTGGAATCCTTGTCAAGAGACAGAGGAGGAGCCATTGGAGTCTTCATCGGTGTACAGGATGTGAGATCAAATTTCTTCAGCATCTCATGTACGTATTTACCTTGATTGATGAAAATTCCCTTTTCAGATTGCTTGATCTGAAGTCCTAAAAAGAATGTTAGTTCGCCCATCATAGACATTTTATATTCAGATTTCATGAGCAACTCAAACTTTTCGTAGAGTTTGGGATTTGTGGATCCAAAGATAATGTCATCGACATAAATCTGGACAAGAAGGATATGCTTAGGATATTTCTTTAGAAATAAAGTGCTATCAATCTTTCCACGAACAAAACCTTTAGAGAGAAGAAAGGTTGAGAGGGTATCATACCAGGCACGAGGAGCCTGTTTTAACCCATAGAGAGCCTTGTTTAACTTGTAGACGTGATCAGGGAACTTAGGATCTACAAAGCCAGGAGGCTGAGCCACATAGACCTCTTCATTAAGTTTTCCATTCAGAAAGGCATTTTTAATGTCCATCTGATAAACTTTGAAGTTCATATGTGCTGCAAAAGCTAGGAAGAGTCGAATTGCTTCGAGCCTAGCAACAGGAGCAAAAGTTTCATCGTAATCAATGCCCTCTTCCTGCCTGTATCCCTGAGCCACAAGGCGAGCCTTGTTTCGAATGATTGTACCAATCTCATCAAGTTTATTTCGAAAAATCCACTTGGAACCAATGATTGTACGTTTTCGAGGCCTAGGGACGAGAAGCCAGACATTGTTTCTGATGAACTCTGCTAGCTCTTCCTGCATGGCTGAGACCCAGGCAGGATCACGCAAAGCATCATCTATTTCTTTAGGTTCATTTTCAGAGATAAAATTTACATAAAGACAGACGTTACCAGCTTGACGTCTAGTTTTCACACCAGAAGAAGGGTTTCCAAGAACTTGATCAATGGGATGATCTTTGGTCCATCGGAGAGCAGGTGGTTGATACACCTGTCCTGAAGTAGATGCTTCATTTGATGATGGATCAGGAAGAAGATTTGTAGGAGAGGGTTCACTAACAGTGGTTTGAGAGAAGTCTTCACTGTTAGTGGGTTGATCAGGTTCAGGTGGTGTGATTTGAGTGATAGGGGTGGCATGTATGAGAGGTGGAGTGGTTATATCAGTGGGTGGTATAGGATTTTCTTCAAAACCATCAGGAAGATCCTGAGGAGTTGGATCAGCAATAGGAGGTTCAGGGACTTGAAAGAAAGAGTCAGCCCACTGATTGATTTCAGTGTTATCATTTGGGTGAGGAAAAGTAGGACCCCATTCATCAAACTTGACATGAATCGTTTCCTCAATGGTTTGTCTTCGTTTGTTGAACACACGGTAAGTTTTAGAAATGGATGAGTATCCGAGGAAAATTCCATCATCAGATTTGGAATCAAACTTTCCAAGATTATCTTTGTTGTTCAGGATGTAGCAGACACAACCAAAGATATGGAGATGTTTGATTGATGGTTTCCTGTTACGAAAGAGTTCGTAAGCTGTTCTTCTGAAACGCTTGACAATCAGAGATCTGTTCTGAGTGTAACAAGCAGTATTTACAGCTTCAGCCCAGAACTGAGTGGCAAGGTTGGCTTTACTCAGCATAGATCTCGCAGCTTCGATCAGCGTCCTGTTTCGTCTTTCAGCAACACCATTTTGCTGAGGAGTTCTCACAGAGGAGAAGTTTTGAGAGATACCTTTCTGTTCAAAGAAAGATTCCAGAGTACTGTTTTTGAACTCAGTCCCATGGTCACTTCTTATTGAACGAACAGTAAGGTTGTTGAGTTTTTCCATCTTCCTGACGAACAGGATGATTTCTTCAGGAGCATCACTCTTGGCACGTAAGAAGAAAACCCAAGTATATCTGGAATATTCATCTACGATCACCAGAGTATATTTCTTTCCACCAATGGATTGGACATTAACAGGTCCAAAGAGATCCATGTGGAGAAGTTGTAGAGGAGAGCTGATGGAGGAAATCTGCTTGGACTTGAAGCTAGCCCTGGTCTGTTTTCCTTTCTCACATGCTGAACAAAGAGATTCCTTTGTATAGCGAAAGTCAGGAAGACCAATGACCAGGTTGTTGATGCAGAGTTGATTCAGCGTCTTGAAGTTGAGATGAGAGAGACGCTTGTGCCAGAGCCAATTCATATCAGTGGAAGCACGTGATACGAAACAGAAGTTATCAGTGGAAGTATTCATATTGATGATGTAGATATCTGCATGTCTAACACCATTGAGAATGACTTCCTTTTTCCTGTTCTTGACTTTGCACTTTTTCTTAGAGAAAGAAACTTTGTGATTCTTATCACACAGTTGACTGATGCTCAGAAGATTATGCATCAGGCCTTCAACATAAGCAACTCTTTTGAAAGTAGTTACTCCGTTGGTCAGAGTGCCATACCCTCGGGTTTGGCCTCTACCGTTTCCGCCAAAGGTCACAGCAGGACCTCTTTCTTCACGGTAGTTAGTGAGGACAGATTTAGAACCAGTCATGTGTCGAGAGCATCCACTGTCCAAGTACCAGATGCCCTTATCCTGTAAAATACAGAGTTTAAGTTTTCTTTGGTACCCATAGAACTATGGATCCAGAAGTATCAGTAGGACTGGTTGAATCAGTGTCAGCCTTTACTGAAGTATCAGTACAGGAGGCTGGAGTCTTGACTGAAGGAACAGTCTTGACAACCTTCTTTCCTTTGACTGATTTCTCAGTCTTGGGAATCTTCTTTACCTTAGCTGATTTTTCAGCTTTGGTAGCATCAGGACACTTACTCGCAATATGGTCATTTAATCCACAGTGATAGCATTTGCGATATTGAAAGCGTTTAGTGTGGTCCAGAAAGTTTTTGAACTTTAGGTGAGCAGGACCTGCACCAAGTATGCCTTTAGCATTGGACATAGGAGGAATTGGTTTCTTCTCCTGAGTCTTTTGCTTCAGGTCAATCTTCAGTCTAGGAGCAGGACTCTGAGAAAGAGACTTAGTTCCAGAGACTGAAGGACCACCACCCAGAACTTTGTTCTTGGGTTTAGGACCCTTGGTCTTTGAAGGTGTTTCAGTTTTGGATTTATCCTTAACTGTATTCTTTTTGCTCTTATGAGCACCTTCAGGGTGAGTGTTAGAAGAAGAAGAAGGGGTGTTTTCAGAGGTATTAGGAAGAGGAATAGAAGAAACAAATTTTCCAAATTTGAGCATGGAACTATCAGACTTAGTTTCTTCTTTCTTGTAACCACGAAAGAATCCAAGACCTCTCTTGCTTTTATCAGGCCTCCCTGAAGCTAATATTTCATCAACTTTTTCAGAGGCGTCACTCCATCCTTTGATGGTGACTTTTTCAGCATTTAATTGGGCAAGGGCCTTCTCTTTGGCAGCAAGAGCCATTTCTCTTTCAATACAAAGAGTTTTGTTTACAGTGACCTGATCCTTATAATTTTCTTCTACAATGGTAAGCTGTTTTAATTTTTCTTGACATTCTTTGAGTTGTCCTCTAAGGTCAATATTCATTTTTTCAGCAGAAGTTTTACCATTAAGGGCTTTGTAAAGGTCAAGAGTGACCAGGTCTAACTGAGTTAGGCTTTCAAGAGGGATGAGAGGAATAGGTACCTGACTGGAAGAATCAGTCGCAGAGGTGGAAGCTTCAGGAATTGTGGAAGAAGAAGCTTCAGGATCCTGAGGAGGAATCTCTTCAGGAACCTCTTCTATCTTAGCCATGAGAGCTAAGGTAGGTTCCTCAATAATGGCCATGAGTGCCACTTGAGTATCTTCCTCATCAGACGAGTCATCAGAGGATACATCATCCCAGTCGCAGTCTTCTGCGATTAAACCTTTGCCTTTACGCTGAGTTTTCATCTTTTTGTACTTTTCCTTCAGGCGTTGGTATTTGGGGTTCTTGGAAGAAGATTTTGCAGAGGAGGGGGCAAACTGACTTTTTCTATACCTGCAATCATTAGCAAAGTGTCCTTTGCCCTGACAGTTGTAGCAGATAGCAGTAGCCTTGTCAGTAGAATCTGACTTTGGCTTGTCAGTAATAGAAAGATGTTTCTTTTTATGGAAGTTTCCCTTTTTGGCAAACTTTTTGAAAGATCTGGTTAAAAGAGCAAGAGACTCATTGAATTCAGGATCTTCTGACATGTCAGAGTCAGAAGATTCTAATTCAGTAATAGTTACTGAAGAAGAAGAAGCAGCAACAGGAGGAACTGAATCAGAAACCAATGCAACAGATGTGCTTTTGGATTCTTTAGAATCTCTTATGAGATTCTTTTTCAGTTTCTTCTGTTGTTCACGGTTCAGAAGAATACCGTACAGCTCACTTAGAGTGAGTGTCTTTATGTCCTTTGACATAGTTAAGCAGGAGGTGTAGATTTCCCAATGTTCAGGAAGGGCTTCCATGAACTTGGTAACCACCTCAGAGTTAGAGTAGGTAGTACCGATGGTCTTCAGATCAATCAGAAGACAGTTGAATCTCTGATGTAGCTGGGAGAGAGTTTCATCCTTCTGATGAATAAAGCTTTCGTACTGACGAACCAAGAAAATCTTTCTTGATTCCATTAGTACGGCGGTACCTTCATATTGAACACAGAGAGTGTCCCATATCTCCTTAGCAGAGCGAAGGTGACAGACAGAATGAAAGACGTCATCAGGGAGAGACATGGCAATGAGAGACCTAGCCTTGGTGTCAATGTTGACCAGGCGTCTATCTTCATCATTCCAGTCAGTTACGGGCTTTACCAGCTGTCTTTCAGGAACAGCAGGTTGACCAGCAGCAGCAGCAATGGGGTGGACGGTTTGTGTAGGCACATGTGGTCCGTTTTCCAGAAAATAAGGAATCTGGGGATCAGAACCAGAGAGGAAAAGTTCCATCCTGGTTTTCCAAAGAGAGAAGTTGTCTTTGTTAAACCGAGGAGGCTTTCCAGCAGAGCCGGTATCAAAGTAGTTATCCTTAGCTTGAAGAGCCATAGAATAAGAAGAGAGAGGATCACAAGATTTTTCTAGAGAAGAAAATGAGAGCTTGTAACTGCTCTGATACCACTTGTTGGTCCCAAGTAGGTGACCTTCAAGTAAGGATAGTGTTTGGGATTATAGAAGGGGGGGGTTGAATATAATCACACAAATTTCTCACTTTTAAATTCTTGTTTTATAAACAATATGAATTTACAGATTGTTGCGGAAATAGAGAAGACAATTAGTCTAACCTAAACAATCTAAGTTCTTTCACTATGCACTAAGTGAGAAGAGAATAAAGAAAGAAGATAGAGGGATAAAGAGAGAAAGGACTTGAGTAGAATTAGGATGAAGAAGTAGTGTGGAGAACATCTCTTCACGTCCTATTTATACTCCATGCATTTAATGCATGCAGACCTACTATTGTGACGTGTCACAATGTGAGTGGTCTGTTGTACTATTTACTATAAACAAATACTCTTTGCATGGTGTGCAAAAGAGGATGTTTGTAAACAGTTGCCTTATGGGCTGATAAGTACGGAGGGAACAGTAAAGTAACTGCCCTTATGTACTATTGTGTCAGAAAAGGCGTGTAATCCTTTTGTGCATTAGACTAAGACATTGTTCTAATCCTTCAGGATCAGGATACTGATCAGTGACTAGAGTCCTGAAACTGGGGACGTTCAGGGTCACGTGTATCCTGATGAATCTTCAGGATGTCATACGATAGTGAACAGACTGCTATCACTGAGTTCCGTCTTCAGATCACGAGCATGCTGTTCCTGTCATCAGCTATTTCTTCGACGTCGCTGATGGTTCTTTTTGTATGATCTTAATGTCTTCAGGAGGAGGTCTTCACTTCAGTGGACAGGATCAGTAGACTGCAGAACAGACTCGTTAGTCTCCTGATCCTGATCCTGATCTATAAAGTTAAGTTACAGCATAAGTAACATGGAATAACACTGAACAGACTCAGTGATAATTCCTCAAGCTATAACAGAAGTAAAAACCTATTCACTAAGTAAAGATACAGGATCATTATCATTTCATCAGGTCTTAGGAGAGCTGGATCAACAAAGGTACCTTTCTTCTCCCTTGTTCATGCGTCTGAAATCAATAGCACATAAGAGCAATAGAGGATTAGACGTTCTTAGGTTTTTGCGTCTTCGTAGTAGCTTAAGTCGACTAGAATTCGTCATGTCGAGCGAAGTTAGCAGTTCAATCACGGAGAGTCTGGAGGTTATGGAGTTGAGAAATCTTGCTGGGTTGCCAGAGGGTGCCCAAATCAGGGTGGCTGGAGAAATCCGGCCGGCGGATACTCCGGCGGGGTTTTTTGCCCTGTATGAGTATCCGTTCAAAATCGGATTTCAATGGCCGTATTCTCCTATCTCTCGGGCTTTTATGACCCGATTCAACTTATCTCCAGGGCAACTGATGCCCCAGTTCTGGCGCGTCATCCTGGTGATCGAACGGGTGACTAGGGATTGGGGTCGTCGTGCGTTTTCAGTCGACGACCTTCTTTCTGCTTACAACATAACGAGACTACCCTACAACCGTTATGGGTTGTTTCCTAGGGGTAGGAATGATTCCATGCTTGTTCATGGCACCCAAGTAAATGATCGAGGGTGGAAATCTCGATACGTCTTTGTCTAGACGTCTTCGGTCACTGACGAATCTTGGGTCGTTCCTGAATGGAACTCAAATGGTAATTTAGATGTTGGTTTTTCTTTCTTGTATCTTTTGTATATTCTCATTTATTAATCGCACGTCTCTTTTGCAGCTGTCAACTTTACGTTCGAGACTACTAAAGAATCGACCGAACTGATCTCACACTTTTTGAGTTATAGTGTGACGGATCGTACGTATAGAACGTCAAAGGGCGGTGAGGAGAGCGACGTCGAACCTGAAGTGCAGATCATCGAAGAGACGGAGATGGAAGGTAATTATTTATGATGGTTGTTTTTTCAGTTTTAGTTTTAGTCGTATGTTTCTAACTTGGATTTTCTTTTATATAGGTTCAGCTACAAAGAAGACGTCAGTGATGGAGGCGGCTGCTCGTGCTGCCAAAAGGAAAGCTGCGGCCGGTGAAGGCTTGGTAGCTAAACGTACGAGGTCGTCGTACGTTTCTTTAGATACCCCACCTAAGGATGCCAAGCAAAAGGCTGAAGGTGGGATAGAGGCGATCCCTATCCACTTCGCTCCACCTGCGAAGGAGGTAGGTGCGTCGTGAAGGGATTATGTGCAAGACAGTAATTAGGTGTTAGGAATATGTGCGAGACAGTAACAGGGTTGTTGTGTCCAATGTTATAAGACACTAGTAGGTCACACCGCTGCACACCCAATTTGAGACCAATTGGTTTGATGGAATAATTAATTAAGTAAAACTAATTATTTGAGAGAAATAAATAATAAAGGTATTTTATTATTTATAGTTAAATAAAATATAAGTCTGTATTTTTATTAAAGAGTAAATTAATTAATAGTGTATTAATTAATAGAGGATTAATTAATTAATAGTGGGATTAATTAATGGATCTAATTAAAATAGCCTAACGGGCTTTAATTAGATGGGTTTTTCTAGCTAATGGGTATTACCATATTTAATCATTTAAATATGGTAAAAACCCTAACAAGTTAATTAATTCATCAATCTAAGCCTAGAGAAAAACCTCAAAAAAATTATCCTCTCCTCTCTCTCTCTCTCTAAACCGTCGACCAAAGCAAGAAGAAAAGGTGGTCTAGCAACCAGTCTCGTACGGTGTCAGTAGCGGTGTATCCCCTACTTGCCTTCTGGAAGTTTTATCGTACAAGGTAAACTTATCTGATCTAACCTTCTTTGAGTCTGCATGGTTTAGGATTGGATCCGTTTTTGGGGATCTAGGTTTTATTTTCCGCTGCGTGTATGTAGCCTATGATTCCCAACCGTGGTGTCAGAGCCACTTCCTAAAATCTGCAGACCAGGCTTGTCTGGTAAATTAGGTTTAAAAGTTTTGATTTTTTATCTGTATTGTTTAAAAAATTAAACCTTTTTGAAGAAAACCAAAAACGGACCGGAAATCACCGGTGGAAGGGCGGCAGTTAGCCGACCGACACCCCAAGTAAACCACCGACCACCGACGGTCCAACCACAGCTGGTGGAGACCGCCGGCTGTCGCACCCGAAGCCAACCGCACCACAGCGTGGTGGTGGCGGCGGCTGTTAAACACGAAAACCACCACACAGCCGTGTGGTGGCGACGGTGCTAAGGTGAAACCACCGCACCACCGATTCGTGGTGGCGGTGGAGGTCGAATCGAACACCGCAACGGCGGTTGTGGCCAAGGACGACCACCGTGCCACTGATTCGTGGTGGTGGTGGTTGTTTGCTTGATTCGATTGCCGCACGGCGATGGTGGCGGTGTTCGTACCGTTGCTATCGCCGGTAACTTCCAACCACCGATCGACGACCGTTAGGCGGATCGGTGGTGGGAGTCGGTGGCGATTAAAACCACAACCACCGGCGTAACGGTGGTGACGTTAGTCATGATCGAAAGCCGCACCACAGTGATGTGGTAGCGGCGATTGATCGGTGTTCAAACCGCCAATCGGTGGTGGTGGCCATCGCCACTGCCGTTGACGGTGGTGGCGGCGATGGTGATGTTTTTGTTTAAATCGCCGGGAAACGGCGGTGGTGGTGGCGGTTTGCTGCTGCCATTGTCGAATCCCCACCACACGCGATGGTGATGATGGCCGCCGCTGCCATCATCGATGGTGGTGGTGGCGTTTTCGTTCGCTGACCATGGCGGCAGCGGTGGTGCTAAACCGCTGCTGTTGCCGGTGGCTTGACGGTGGCGGTGTGGTTGTTTGATGTTGCCGGAAGCGACGGTGGTGGTGACACGGTTGTTGGTGGTGGCCGCCTGCTACTATCATCAGTCGTGTGGAATCACGATCGATTGTTATCAGTTTGATGACAATACAGTCGTGTGGGTTTCCGTTTAGGCTTCGAATTTTAAGGGTTTATCTTAAACCAGATAGGTGTAAACCCTAGAGATTAATTTTTGGTTTTATTAAATTAATTTAATTGTTTAATTAATTTAGTCAAAATAAAATCTTTTAAGATTTTGTTTTAGATGTCATAGTCAAACCCTTTTGACCCGTGATTGTGCTGTGCTTGTTATTCTTTTAGCTTTTGGTTACGGGAGGCCTGCGTGCCATTTACAACCCGTTTTATTTTGTAATAAATTTTTTAATAGTAAATAAACCGAGAATTGAAGACGGAGCCAAGGAGACAACCATGGAGCTTGGAGCCAGTGGGAGCGCCGAGAAGATCAAGTTTTATGTTGTCACCTAGGGATAAGACCGTCGTTTTGTGTTGGCTCACAAAACGACATAGTTTAAGGGTTTTTGACTATGACATGTTTTTAATTGTGTGGTTGTTTATATTTAATAGTTATATGAATTGCGTGGTTGTATAGTGTTTATGTAAAAAATTACACAACTCGATGTCGTAAGAAACTTGTGTGAGGCTTAACCGTCGAGAGAAAGAAATTACAATCAATGATAAGTGCGAGAAAGTAAAGTAAGACAAATAATTTGATGACGCAGGAAAAACCTCACGACGGAGGAAAAAACCTGCGGTCGACCTAAAAGATAAGTCGACAGAGCACTATGATCACCAATCAGGGGTGATGTCCTTCAAGTATACAGCTTTGATCGTACGATTACAACTGAGAGAACTATGAAATCGAATGTAAATTACAGATGATTCTCTAGAATAATGATTATAGAACTTGTGAGCTTCGGATAGACTTCGTGTGTTGCAATGCTGGCTTGATTCTTCTTATATAGTGGCTTGATAATAACGGTCCAACGGTATTGTGGCTCATCAATGATTGAATTGTAACCGTCCAACGTTATTGTCTTCAATTAATGCTCGGAGAGTAACTGTCCAACGGTATTGTTGAGAGTTAATGTCCAGATTGTAACTGTTGCGAGAATCTTGCTTGTAACGGTCGATCTTTGATGCTGTCGAACGATACATAACTTACGATTTGTTCGATGTAGTGATGATCTTCAACAAGCATAGCATAGTACTCAATTTCCGATTTCCTCAAAGGTGGACAATTGTTAGATATGATAATCAGCTTACCTGCATCAAACATATAAACTTTGTATATTTATTCGTTAGTACTGTCGTACGATATTGTGGATATCGTTCGACTTATTAGATGAATATGTTCGATGTTTAATAATCTTTGTTCGATAGTACTTTTAGGTTTTATCTCTGGACCTTATCTTAATACAGGACTATTGTCCTAACATTTGCCTTACGATTATAGTCGGTTGTCGTGCGATCGTAGATTTTTACCCTAACAATTTGCCCCCAAGATTTAGAAAATAATTCTAATTTTATCTAAATCTTTAATTCGCTGGACAAAGAGTAGAAATACGTTGGTAAACGGTCGAATTAACGTTGATAAACTAGCCGTTATCTAGCCGTTACTCTGGACGCGTGTTCTCTAACGGCTAAGTGCTGACGCGTGGCACGATTATCTCTAATGACTCATATGATTTAGTTGCTATAAATGAGGCGTCTGATTGTGAGAAAAGATTTTACGAATCTTTTTATTTTCATAACCAATTGCTTGAGATCGTAATCCGACTATTTTTGGCAAAGATTTTCGTACGACTAGGCTTTAAAAGGTACCTCTTTCTTCCCTGTTTCATGCGTCTGAAATCGATAGCACATAAGAGCAATAGAGGTTTAGATAATCTTAGGTTTACTCGATTAAGAAATAGTTTAAGTCGATCAGAGTTCATTATGTCGAGCGAGGTTAGGAGTTCTATTACTGAAAGCCTAGAAGTAGGAGAGTTGAGGGAATTGGCAGGGCTTCCTGAGAATGCTCTGGTGAGGGTGGCCGGAGAGATCCGTCCGGCGGATGCTCCGAAGGGCTTCTTTGCTCTTTTCGAGTATCCGTTTAAAGTCGGATTTCGATGGCCGTACTCTCCTTTAGCGAGGGCGTTCATGAGTCGTTTCGATGTGTCTCCGGGACAGTTAATGCCCCAGTTTTGGCGTGTTGTTCATGTGATCGAACGAGTGACCAAAAATTGGGATCGTCCGCCGTTCTCAGTCGATGATCTTCTCTCGGCGTACAATGTGATCCGTTCTCCCTACAACCGTTTTGGGTTGTTTCCAAGGGGGAGAAGCGATGCCATGTTGGTCCATGGTACCCAAGTAAACGATCGAGGATGGAAGGCGAGATATGTCTTTGTCCAAACGTCCTCGGTCGTAGGCGAGGAATCTTGGGTCGTTCCTGAGTGGAACAAAGGCGGTAATACGACTTGCCTTATTTTCTTTAATTTATTTTAAATTAGTTTTGTTTACTAACTCCTTGTTTTCTTCTTGACAGCGATCGACTTCACATTCGAGGAGACTACTGAAGCGATCGAACGCTTCTTGAGCTACAGTGTGACCGATCGGAAGTATCGAACGTCGAAAGGAGGTGACGATAGCGACGTCGAGCCTGAAGTACAAATAATCGAAGAAACAGATATGGAAGGTAAATATCGTACGTCAATATTCTTGTTTGTGTTAGTTTCATTTGATTCTAACTCTTCTTTTCTGCGCAGGCTCAGCTTCTAAGAAGGCGTCGACGATGGAAGCAGCTGCTCGTGCTGCTAAAAGGAAGGCTGCCGCCCAGGAAGGTTTGGTGGCTAAACGTACGAGATCGTCGTACGTTTCTGTGGATACCCCGCCTAAGGATACCGCACGCAAGGTTGAAGGCGGAATAGCAGCTATTCCTCTTAGTTTCGCCCCTCCTACAAAGGGAGAAGGTGCGTCCAGCCAGCCTGTGTCGAAGGTCGACAAGGGCAAGGAGAAAGAGGGGTCTGGTCTTACGACTATGACAATCCAGATCCCTTCTGACTTTATGGTGGATGATGTGATCAGGACGGCGGCCACTTTTCCAGTCTTGGAGCAGTTTCACGTCCCTGCTCAAAAGGCACGAATGGAGGAGGCCGACATCGAGGATCTGGATGCCTCCATCGCGGGTATCTCTTTCTTGGTAAGTTTCTGTCATACGATTTCACTTTTATTTTTCGTGTACAGCTTCTAACTTTCTCTTTTTTCTTCTTGTAGGCTCTTCAAACCAGTCTTAGCCTCCATACTCGGATGGCTAAGATCAAGGAAGAAATGGCGTCGAGCCAGAATGATGCCAAGGTGGCCAGGAAAGAGGCCGACAAGGCCAAAAAGAAGCTGGCCCAATTGACCGACGAAGTTAATGCCAAGTCGGTCCAAATTGGGGATCTGGAATCTAAGCTGGAACTCAGCGAACAATTTCAGGTTCAACAGCGAGAACGGCTAAAGTTGGCCTTGGACCATACGAAGGAGCTAGAGAAGGAGCTGCTGGTCGTTCGACGGGAGAAGACTGAGAGGGAAGAAGCGCTATCGTCCAAGATCCAAGAACTGGAAGATGACGCCGCCTTAGTCCGTGTGGTCGCACGTACTGCGGTCATGCGACGCGTAGCCGCTGGGACCGTGACTTCTCAGATGGCGAAGGACGAGGTGGCTTCTTTCGTTCAAGTGATGGGCTCTGAAGACCTTCTTGACGAGGAGGATCTTAAGAATTTGGACGAAGAGGTGGCAGCTGAGGTTAAGGATGCAGGTGTCGAGGAGGAGGTTCCTGAAACCTCTGGATCCGTTCCTGCACATCCTGAAGAGACCGAAGAAGCTCTTGTCGTAGATCTACCTGCTACCAACGCTCCTTTAGAGTAGTTTTAATCTTTGTAGTCGTAGAATTTCTTTCTTTTTTTTGTACTCTGCCATTTTAAGGCAGAAAAAATGTTTAATGAAAGAAATTTTGATTGAATATCATGCGTTCTAGCTTTTTATCTTATGCCTTAGCTTTGTGTTCGTGTGTTATAATTTGTGTCGTGCGTTTGTAGCATGTATCGTGCGTTTTAGCTTTTTGTCTTGTGTTTTTGCATGCATTTGTTTTTTAAAGTCCTTAGACTGATTTATAGAAACGTTTCTTTTGTACTCATGAGAGTATTCGTGCGACTGGCGAGTTGACTTGCGTTCTTGCGATATAATCGTGCGTTATAGCGGTTTTCTTGCGATTCATGCGATTTTTGTCGTGCGATCCCTGCGATAAGCATGCTTTTAAGTCGTGCGATACTTGCGTTAATCGTGCGATCCATGCGATTTATCGTGCGATACCTGCGAAAAAGGATGACTAAGGGGTGGCCGTTGGCTTAGCCAACGGCGCTCCGATGCTTAAGTCAGTAATGGATAAGGAATAAATCGTATGTAAATAGGTTTAGAAATAATACCTTTTGAGGTGATGGGCGTTCCAGCTTCGTGGGATTTCCATACCTTCCATAGTCGTAAGTCTGTATGCTCCATTTCCGATGATTTTAGAAATTATGTAAGGTCCTTCCCATTTGATGGAAAGTTTTCCAGCGTTGGGCTCTTGTGTGTTTTGAAACACATGTCGTAAGACATAATCTCCAACTTGAAAAATTTTTGCCTTTACCTTTTTGTTGAAGTGTCTTTCGACAATTCCTTTTTGTGCAGCCATCGTTCGTAGTGCTTTTTCTCGGATTTCTTCTAAGGCGTCAAGATCGTAGGATAAATTTATTGCATTTTGATCATACGTGCGACTTCTGGCAGTTGGTATTTGAGCTTCGATTGGCAAGACTGCTTCGCATCCATATACCAGAGAATACGGAGTTTGTCCAGTTGATGCTCTAGGTGTCGTACGATTTGCCCATAAGACAGATGGCAATTCTTCTACCCATTTTCCTTTTGCTCCTTTCAACCTCTTTCGGATTGAATTGATGATGACTTTGTTGCTCGACTCTGCTAACCCGTTAGATTGTGGATATCTCGGAGTTGAAGTGATTAATTTGATTCCTCGCTTTTCACAGAACGTACGAGTCTTATCACTTATAAATTGTGAGCCGTTGTCGCACATGATTTCAGCTGGTACCCCGAATCTATAAATGATGTTTTTCTGAATGAAAGATATGACTTCTTTATCTCGGACCTGTGAGAAAGCACCAGCTTCTATCCATTTCGAGAAGTAGTCGGTGAGTACGAGTAGATAGACTTTTTGTCCAGGGGCTGGAGGTAATTTTCCCACGATGTCCATTCCCCATCGCATGAAGGGCCATGGAACTAGAACAGAATGTAAAGGTTCAGATGGTCGATGGACCATGCTCGAGTGTTTTTGACATGTGTCGCATCGTTGGACGTACGTTATGGCATCTTCTCGTAGAGTAGGCCAATAGTAACCTTGTCGTGAGATTCGACTAGCAAGACTTCTGCCCCCTGCGTGATTTCCACATTCTCCGTCGTGCATCTCTTGGAGAATTTGATTGATTTGTACTTTATTTGTAACGCATCGTAGAAGAAGTCCTGTCGTGGATCTTCGATAAAGTTGATCTTCAAAGATTGTGTATCTTGAAGCTTTCGATCTTGTTTTTCGAGCTTCCATTTTATCTTCAGGTAGTTGGTCGTGCTTGAGGTAGTTCCATATGTCGAGCGACCAATTGTAAATTTCCTCGTTCATCTGTACTTCATCGTTTACCGCAATTGTTGGTGTCGTGAGATGAAGTAATGGGATATTTTCCATGAACGGATCATGAAATGCAGATCCCAGATTGGCCAGTGCGTCCGCTTGCAAATTTAGATCTCTTGGTATTTGCTCGATCAAGAACTGTTCAAATCGTGCGATTCGATCTTTAACGGCTTTGAGATAACTCATCATTTTTGAGTCTTTTGCTTGAAAATCCCCATTTACTTGGTTTACGACCAATAAAGAATCGCTTCGAACGTGCAACTGTTTTGCCCCAGTCTAAGAGCAATATCTAGTCCTGCGATCAAAGCTTCATATTCTGCTTCATTGTTTGTGGCTTTGAATTCGCATCGTACGGAGTATACTATATTTCCCCCTTGTGATGATTTTAAGACAACACCTAATCCACATCCTCGTACGTTCGAAGAACCATCAACGTAGAGTATCCAAGGCTGGTTGTCTGAAATCATCACAACTTCGTCGCACGTCGTGGGTTCCAATCCTGGAGAAAACTCTGCCACGAAATCTGCTAGTACTTGCGATTTGATGGCCGTCTTGGGTTTAAATTCAATGTCGAACCCACTGAGATAAATGCTCCATTTGGCTAGTCGTCCTGTCAGTTCTGGTTTTCGAAGCACCGTCTTGAGTGGATAATTGGTCACAACAATGATATGATGTGACTCGAAGTAATGCCTTAGCTTCTTTGCTGCCGTCATAAGACCTAGTAGCAATTTTTCCATTGATGTGTACCTGGTTTCTGCGTCGAGGAAAGATTTGCTGACATAATAGATTGGTTGTTGTCGTTGATCTTCTTCTCGCACAAGTACTGCACTTGTCGCATTTTTGCTCACTGCCAAGTACAACTGTAGACTTTCTCCTTCGACTGGTTTTGTTAGCAGTGGAGGTGATGTCATATATTGCTTCAGTTCTTGCAAAGCTTTCTCATGTTCGTCTGTCCATAAGAAGCCTTGATTCTTTCGTAGGACATTATAGAACAAATGGCATTTATCCGATGATCGTGAAATAAATCGGGTTAAAGCTGCCACTCGTCCTGTTAACTTCTGGACTTCTTTGACATTCCTTGGAGATTGTATCTCTACGATAGCTTTGACTTGTTCTGGACTTGCTTCGATTCCGCGTTGCGTGACCAAGTACCCCAAGAATTTTCCTGCTCGTACTCCGAAGGAACATTTTGTTGGATTGAGCTTCATCTTGTATTGTCGTAGGATATCAAAGGATTGCTTTAAATGTGCAACGTGATCGATCGAACGTTCTGATTTCACAAGCATGTCGTCGATATAAACTTCCATTGTTCGACCAAGATGTTCCTTGAACATCATGTTAACCAATCTTTGATATGTTGATCCTGCATTCTTGAGACCGAATGGCATAACTTTGTAACAGTATATGCCTTTATCGGTCATGAATGCAGTCTTCTCCTGGTCGTCCGTGTGCATCAGTATTTGGTTGTATCCTGAATACGCGTCCATGAATGTCAACAATTCATGTCCTGCCGTCGCGTCGACCATGGCGTCGATATGAGGTAAAGGAAAAGGATCTTTTGGACAAGCTTTGTTTAGATCCGTGAAATCAATGCAGACTCGCCATTTTCCGTTCTTCTTTTGTACGACGACTACATTAGCCAACCATTCTGGATATTTGACTTCTCGGATCTTCCCTGTTTTAAGCAGATTGTCAACTTCATCGTTGATCACTTTATTTCTTTCAGGCGCGAACTTGCGACGTTTCTGCTTAATGGGTTTGAACGTAGGATCCACGTTCAATTTATGCGATATAATGCTTGGATCTATTCCGACCATATCTTCGTGCGACCATGCAAAACAGTCTGAATGTTCCTGCAAAAAAGATATAATCGTATTTTTTATGTCAGGGGGGAGCGAGGCTCCTACGAAGACTTTTTGATCAGGATGTTCAGGATCAAGGACGACTTCTTCTAGCCGAAGGTCATCGTTCGATTTCCTCTCATCCTGGCTCTGTAATTGCTAGATGTCCTGCGACTTTGTCTTCATCGTAATCTTGTAACATTCTCGTGCGATTTTGTTCTCACTAGCAATTTCTTGAATTCCCCATGGAGAAGGAAATTTGATCTTCTGATGGTATGTCGAAGGAATTGCTTTCATCTCGTGGATCCATGGTCTTCCAAGAATAACATTGTAAGCTGATTGGCAGTCCACAACATTGAATTTTGTTTGTTTGTTGATGCCTTTGGCGTAGACAGGTAAGATGATTTCTCCGAGAGTGTTCATCGGGTCTCCATTGAATCCAATCAGAGTAGTACTTCGTCGTACGATTTCTGACCGTTCGATTCCCATGACTTTAAGAGTATCTGCAAAAATAACGTTAGCCGAACTACCTCCATCAATCAATATTCTCTTAGTCGAACAGTTTCCGATTGTCAACTGTATGACTAGAGCGTCATGATGTTTATGATGGACCCCCTGTGTATCGTCTTGGTCGAACGTGATTGTCATTGCATCGAGCTCTTTTTCTGTCTTTGATTTGGCTTCTCCGGGGATAGGATGTTCGCTTGGACCATCTCGTGCATGTCGCTTTGCAGCTGAATATGTAAGTCCACAAACTTCTGATCCTCCAGTGATGCAGTTTATGACTTTTGTATGAACTGGTGACGCTGGTCGTCCTTGTTCTTCTGGGATGAGGCCTTTTAGATGCCCCTTAGATTTCAAATATGAAATCTCCTTCTTTAAACTGATGCATTCATCTGTCGTATGACCATGATCGTCATGGAAATCGCACCATCTGTTCTGATCTTTGTCTTTGCTTGGTTTATCTGATTTCTTCGGCCATCGTACGTTTGCATCAATCTTTCGTAGCGAATCCACCAAATCTTTCGATGTACCTGCAAAATTGTAAGTAGATAACTCTGGATATCGTATTTTAACAGTACCTTTGCTTGGTCGAGTTTTCGACTCGTATCGAGGATTTCCAATCTTGTTTACTCTTTTATGCTTAAAGTCATGTTTTTGAGCACCAAGAGGTTTCTTTTCTGCAGAATGCTTTCGTCGGAAGAGAGCATCATCTTCTATTCTCATGAAAGCTAGTGTTCTAGCTCGTACGTCGTCGAAGTTTTCCGGTGGATATTTCGTTAATTCCAAATATAATCCAGAGGAATCTTCTAATCCACGCTTGTATGCCTCGATTGCTGTTTTCACGTCGCAATTTTTTATTTCAATCATTGCTGCATTGAATCTGTTGAAGTAGTCGCGGATTGTTTCTCCAGATTTCTGTACGATATAGTACAGGTCGCTGGTCTGCTTTTCCATCTTACGACTGCTAGCAAATTGTCGAGTGAATTGGTTCACCAATTCTGCAAATGATCCAATACTTTTTGGCTTTAGATTAATAAGCCATTGTAATGCTGCTCCTGTTAAAGTTGATCCAAAGCTTTTGCACATGCAGACTTCTTGATATTGCGCTGGTATAGGAACTGTCCACATAAGTTGCTTGTACTGTGCTATATGTTCGACCGGATCTGTGATTCCAGAATATTTTGTTGCGAAAGCTGGTATAGTATATTTCTTAGGAACGTCAACAAGAGCTAATTCATCAACGAACGGTGAAGCCTGAAATCCAGTTTTAGGTTCGACTTCGACGGGTACTGCTGCTCCGGGTAGCTTTGTGAGTAACGCGAACAATTTTTGGTTTTGTTCTTCCAGGGATTTCAGTCGTACGTTTAGAGGATCTTCAACGTTTATAGGGATCGTTGGAATACAGCTAGAAGAAATTCCGGTACTGGGTGGTATTGTCGTATGAATGGTGGAACTAGCAACTGTGGGTATATGACCGGGAATAGAAATTTGTTGGGAAAAAGGCTCGAACGTGAACATGGGTGCTCCTTGAGGCATAGAAGGTGGACCTCGAGGCATAGGTGGCGGGCCATGAGGTATTGGTGGGGTAAACTGTGGTAAAGATGGTCGTACGTTGTCGTATTGTTGGTTCACAGTTGAAAATGGCATTGAGGCATTGAACTGTGGTCGAGGTGGTGGTCTTAAATGTTGAGGAGGATATGGTGGAGGGATAGACATTGGGATTGTCATCGATGATCCAGGTAGAGCTCGAAGACGTTGAATTTCGTTGTTAGCCTCTTGCAATTGTTGTTGGAGTGACGCTATGAATCCGTTATCCATTGTCCTGCGCAAATA
The DNA here is from genome assembly GCA_030169165.1 of Centaurea solstitialis. Lineage (NCBI taxonomy): Eukaryota > Viridiplantae > Streptophyta > Magnoliopsida > Asterales > Asteraceae > Centaurea > Centaurea solstitialis. The sequence continues at coordinate 62,248,730 of CM058046.1, read as the reverse complement.
GCTCAAAGAGAACTCAAAGAAAAGGTTAGTACTAAGGCGCACTTTTCACCGAATGAAATTTTTCTCAAAACGGAGCCCCACGGTGGGCGCCAAACTGTTTATGTAAAAAATTACACAACTCGATGTCGTAAGAAACTTGTGTGAGGCTTAACCGTCGAGAGAAAGAAATTACAATCAATGATAAGTGCGAGAAAGTAAAGTAAGACAAATAATTTGATGACGCAGGAAAAACCTCACGACGGAGGAAAAAACCTGCGGTCGACCTAAAAGATAAGTCGACAGAGCACTATGATCACCAATCAGGGGTGATGTCCTTCAAGTATACAGCTTTGATCGTACGATTACAACTGAGAGAACTATGAAATCGAATGTAAATTACAGATGATTCTCTAGAATAATGATTATAGAACTTGTGAGCTTCGGATAGACTTCGTGTGTTGCAATGCTGGCTTGATTCTTCTTATATAGTGGCTTGATAATAACGGTCCAACGGTATTGTGGCTCATCAATGATTGAATTGTAACCGTCCAACGTTATTGTCTTCAATTAATGCTCGGAGAGTAACTGTCCAACGGTATTGTTGAGAGTTAATGTCCAGATTGTAACTGTTGCGAGAATCTTGCTTGTAACGGTCGATCTTTGATGCTGTCGAACGATACATAACTTACGATTTGTTCGATGTAGTGATGATCTTCAACAAGCATAGCATAGTACTCAATTTCCGATTTCCTCAAAGGTGGACAATTGTTAGATATGATAATCAGCTTACCTGCATCAAACATATAAACTTTGTATATTTATTCGTTAGTACTGTCGTACGATATTGTGGATATCGTTCGACTTATTAGATGAATATGTTCGATGTTTAATAATCTTTGTTCGATAGTACTTTTAGGTTTTATCTCTGGACCTTATCTTAATACAGGACTATTGTCCTAACATTTGCCTTACGATTATAGTCGGTTGTCGTGCGATCGTAGATTTTTACCCTAACATATAGTTACATAATTTCAAAATTAAATATAAACAGTTTTTAATTAAATGTTTTAAAAGGAAAAATGGATACAAATACAGTTTGTGTTTAGTTCCAAGTTTTTTTTGAAAACTGGCAATTTTAACCCTTGTTGAAAATCATAGATTAGTAAGTGCAACCCACTTTAGGGGCACCTCTGGTGTAAGGTACGTAGGGCGTTGTAAGTGAACACGCTATGATCGCCCGCGTTCAAACCAAAACTGGAGGGTGATAAAACTCTGCGAATTATCTCCGGGTGGTACCGGCTAGAGTTTGTCCAGGTCCCGGGTGGTGCAGTCTATTTTGGTAATTATTTATTCACTGGGTGGTACCTGGCCAAAATGCACTAGAGGGACTAAATATGCACGGATTAAATATCCGATGTCCCGACGATCTAGAAATCGTGTTTTCGAATTAAAATGCGATTGGTATAGTTTTTTACCTACCATAGATCACATGAGTCGGTTTGACATGATCACATGCTTCCCGACACATGTGAAATATGGATTCTAGTCTAATAAATTTATTTTGAGGGTAATAATTTATTAGAAGATCTTATAATTATAAACTAAGCTTGGGATTTTATTCTTTATTGTAGATGTCTTTTTCTATAATCCCGTTTTATACCCCTGAGGAATCACTACGACTCATCAATGGAAAATGGAAACTTACAGGACAAAATTTTCCAGTTTGGAAAATGCACCTTAATAATATCTTGCGTGCACAGGGTAAGTTTTACGTTTTAGAAAAACCTGTATCACGACCTAAGAGTAATTCTCCTGAATAGGAATTTACTCAGTACTTTAAGTATATGGCGGATGAATCGGATGTCATGTCAATTCTGATTTTCTCTATATCGTCCGAGTTCGCGGATAGATTAAGAGATAAATCCTGCCACGAGGTCGTGAAAGATATAGAAAGCCAGTTAGGTTTCTATAGACATACAGGTAAGCTTCTGATCATGAAAGAGATACTTTCACTAAAGTTGAAAAAGGACTAGTCAGTTAAAGACCATCTTATTGAAATGAGGAGGCTCTTTAAATGCTTGACACGTTTGGGGTACAAGATGACTCAGGAAGAGTTAGTGTATCTCATGTGGTACTCGCTCCCGAAGGAGATATGTGACACAGCTAGTGCCTACATGAAAGAACCAAAGACTGACGTGGCAGCACTACATGAGGACATTCTGGCCAGTCTAGAGCCGAAGCCAGCACCTGCTGATCTCATGGATACTGATTGGATTGATGAGCTGGGGGATCTGAGTTGCCCAGAATGTGGTAGCAAGGATATTTGCGAGCACTCGATGAATATCGACCAGATTGAGATCGGCTTACCCGATGCTCCAGGCATCTTTATGATAGATTGCTTAATCACTTCTTATGAATCATGGGTAATTGATACAGGCAGTGGTAACCACATTTGTAATCATTTACAGGGATTCACTAGAAGAGAGACTTTGAGGAAGGACCGTTCGAACCTACGAGTTGGCGAAGGCACTCCGCTGATAGCTGAAGCTGTAGGATCTTATAGTCTTAGTTTACCCTCGGGTCTAGTTTTGGAACTGGATAATTGTTATTATATTCCAAAGATGATTAAGAATGTTTTGTCTTTTGATTTGTTGGTAGACCAAGGTTTTTATTATAAATATGATTATAAAATGCTTTCTGTCTTTAAAAATAATATTTTCTATTTTAAAGCAACACCTGTGAATGGTCTATATACAGTAAATCTACAAGACAATAATAATGAAATCTATCATATAAGTAAACGATCCAAAGATATTGAGGATCAGACTTACCTCTGGCATTGTCGTTTGGGCCACATAAACAAGAAACGCGTTGAACTACTCCTAAAAGGAGGTTTTCTTGGCACTTACGATTATAAACGTTTTGATAATTGCGAATCTTGTTTATTTGGCAAAATGACAAAGCAACTTTTCAACAAAGAAAATGAAAGGGCTACCGACTTGTTAGAAATAATGCACACAAATGTGTGTGGACCATTTAGTCATGTGGCAAGAGAAGGATACCGGTACTTCATTACGTTTATTGACGATTTCAGTAGGTATGGTTATGTCTACCTTATGAGACATAAATCTGAAAGTTTTGAAAGATTCAGAGAATTTCAAAATGAAGTACAAAATCAACTTGGCAGAAAGATCAAGTTTTTACGGTCAGATCGCGGAGGCGAATATCTTAGTGATGAGTTTGACAATCATCTGATGGAGTGTGGGATTGTATCCCAACTCACACCTCCGTATACACCTCAGATGAATGGTGTGTCAGAAAGGAGGAATCGTACTTTACTTGACATGGTACGATCGATGATGTATCGCTCTACGCTACCAATGTCATTCTGGGGACATGCGCTCGAAACAGCAGCACATATACTGAACAAAGCGCCAACAAAGTCAGTAGAAAAGACACCATACGAGCTATGGAAGGGTAAGAAACCCAATATATCTTTTCTAAGGATTTGGGGTTGTGAGGTTTACGTCAAACGATCTACCTCTGAAAAACTCAAACCCAAATCAGATAAGTGTATTTTCGTAGGATATCCCAGGACTACTGTGGGATATACTTCTACAACCCTGAAGAGAACAAAGTTTTTGTTGCTCGAAATGGAAAATTTCTGGAAGAAAAGTTTCTCAGTACCGGGAACACCAGAAAGGATGTAGATCTACAGGTAGTAGACGAAGAGAACACTACACCAATTGTTGAGCCAGAAATTCAACATGAAAATGTTGAACCTCAATGAGAACCGATTGAGGAACTGCAAACACAGGACCTTCGCAGATCCAGTAGGGTAAGACAAGAACCAGATAGGTATCTTGGGTTTCTAGTCTCTCAAGACAGCAGAGACTTGAATGAACCAACATCCTATGGAGAAGCTGTATCAGGCAATGAATCTGAACAATGGCAGGAAGCCATGAAGGCCGAGATGCAATCCATGTACGACAACCAAGTATGGGAGTTGACTGATTTGCCCCAGCACTGTAGAGTTGTTGGACGCAAGTGGGTTTTCAAGAAGAAAACCAACATGGATGGGAATGTACACACTTTCAAGGCCAGACTGGTCGCAAAAGGATTCACGCAAACTCATGGTATCGACTATGATGAAACCTTTTCGCCAGTAGCCATGTTGAAATCAATTAGGATCCTGATGGCCATTTCAGCGTATTTTAATTACGAGATCTGGCAAATGGACGTCAAGACAGCCTTTCTAAACGGAAAGTTAACAGAAGACGTCTATATGGAACAACCAGAGGGGTTTGAAGATCCTAAGAATCCTGATAAAGTGTGCAAGTTGCTAAAATCCATTTATGGATTAAAGCAAGCATCTCGAAGCTGGAACTTACACTTTGATGAGCGAATCAAAGAATTCGGTTTCGCTAAAAGTGAGTTCGAGCCGTGTGTTTACACTAAGTTCAGTGGGAGCATAGTAACCTTCTTGGTCTTATACGTAGACGATATTCTACTCATAGGAAACGATGTACCAACTTTACAGAGTGTAAAGAATTGGTTGAGTAAATGTTTCCAAATGAAAGACCTTGGAGAAGCCGCTTATATACTTGGTATAAAGATCTATAGAAATAGATCCAAGCGGCTTATCGGACTTAGTCAAAGTACATATATCGACAAAATCCTGAAGAAATTCAGGATGGATGAATCCAAGAAAGGATTTATTCCAATGCAACATGGCATAGTGTTAAGTAAAACACAATGTCCTGTTACTAGTCAAGATCAGGACAAATGAAATCGGTTCCATATGCTTCAGCAATTGGATCGATTATGTATGCCATGTTATGTACCAGGCCCGATGTTGCTTACTCAGTAAGTGTTACGAGCAGATATCAACAGTATCTAGGAGAACCTCATTGGGTAGCTGTCAAGAACATTCTCAAGTACCTGAGAAGGACGAAAGATATGTTCTTGGTCTTTGGAGGGTCTGAGGATGAAATCAGCGTCACCGGATATTCTGATGCTAGTTTCCAGACCGACGGAGATGATTTTAGATCATAGTCGGGGTACGTTTTCACCCTAAACGGAGGCGCGATCTCGTGGAAGAGCTCGAAGCAGGACACGATTGCAGATTCAACTACAGAAGCAGAGTACATTGCAGCATCTGATGCGGCAAAGGAAGCTGTCTGGCTAAGGAATTTTCTATCGGATCTAAGAGTCGTTGCCAACATCTCTAGACCGATCGATATATTCTGTGACAACTCGGGAGCCGTAGCGCAAGCAAAGGAACCCAGGGAGCATCACAAGTCAAGACATGTGCTCAGAAAATATCACCTCATCCGAGAGATTATTGGAAGAGGAGATGTAAAGATATGCTAGATTCCAACAGAAGAAAATGTCGCAGATCCGCTGACAAAGCCACTAGCAAGGATGAAGCATGAGGCACATGCAAATTCCATTGGGATGCAGTACCTGGACGCCAGTAGCTAGTTTTAGTTTATTAATTATTACTATAGTTTAATTTTGAACAATTCAATCATGTAAAGTTTTATTTCACAGTGTGATGGAAATAAATGGAGGTTTTAATTCATGACTGTTTTAAATTAACTATTTTTCGCATATTTAACATATCCATGATTTTACAAAGTTTTGTATGAAATCTAAATTTCCGTAGCCACTTATTGAAATGGGAATTTCAATAGGAAGTTTAACGCTATTATAAATACTTGATGATTTATTCAAAGTAAAGAATAAAAGCACAAGTGATGTGACCAAGTATCTATATATACTCATCAGAGTGTTTGAGTATTGGAAGTGACCAGTTTCAAGTCTGCTTCATGGAGCCCCAGTCATAAGCATCGACTTGATGATAGGTTGTCCTTAGACCTGAGATATTTGGTTTGGAACACGAGGACTACTATACTCTTAGCGCATTCTAACGCTGCACCGTAACAGGGTGGCCATACGGAACGTGACTAGATGCAGCGGAAGCCGTGGATCCAAATGCAAGTAGTCAAGAAGGGATTTGCACCTCTTTACCAAAAGAGAGATATTTCTGGGCCCCTTGACGATTAAGATTGGCAGAAAACGCGTGGCCACGCTCGGATAAAATAACAGATGTTATTTAGTAATATCCGTTACTGCAGGCAATCGAAATCAGTGTCAAGAAATACTTGAATTCGAGAAATGAATCCTCCACTCCATGTCTCAAATTTATTTTAGAAATATCGCGTGCAAAAGGAATGAACCTGTGTACAAATTCAAGCGTGAATTGTATCTCTGGATATAAGAGATCTTATAACCTGGTTAACCTAAGTGTCTGGCTAGGGACCTCCTTAGGCAAACGGTAACAGTAAAGTTACATGTCTAGCACAAGTGGGAGTCTGTTAGGAATATGTGCGAGACAGTAACAGGGTTGTCGTGTCCAATGTTATAAGACACTAGTAGGTCACACCGCTGCACACCCAATTTGAGACCAATTGGTTTGATGGAATAATTAATTAAGTAAAATTAATTATTTGAGAGAAATAAATAATAAAGGTATTTTATTATTTATAGTTAAATTAAATATCAGTCTGTATTTTTATTAAAGAGTAAATTAATTAATAGTGTATTAATTAATAGTCTATTAATTAATAGAGGATTAATTAATTAATAGTGGGATTAATTAATGGATCTAATTAAAATAGCCTAACGGGCTTTAATTAGATGGGTTTTTCTAGCTAATGGGTATTACCATAATTAATCCTTTAGATATGGTAAAAACCCTAACAAGTTAATTAATTCATCAATCTAAGCCTAGAGAAAAACCTCAAAAAAATTATCCTCTCCTCTCTCTCTCTCTAAACCGTCGACCAAAGCAAGAAGAAAAGGTGGTATAGCAACCAGTCTCGTACGGTGTCAGTAGCGGTGTATCCCCTACTTGCCTTCCGGAAGTTTTATCGTACAAGGTAAACTTATCTGATCTAACCCTCTTTGAGTCTGCATGGTTTATGATTGGATCCGTTCTTGGGGATCTAGGTTTTATTTTCCGCTTCGTGTATGTAGCCTATGATTCCCAACATTAGGGTTATCACGTCCAATGTTATAAGACACTAGTGGGTCACACTGCTACACACCCAACCCGAGACCTATTGGATTAAATGTGTGGAAATAATTAATTAGGTTTAATTAATTATTGAGAGAAGAATAAATAATAAATTGTTTATTTATTATTTATAGATAATTACTTAATTGATAAGCATAAATTAATTAAGGTAATTATTGAGGAGTTATATTTGTTTTGAGATTCTATTGAACACTGCCATATTTATCTTTATAAATATAGGGTTAAGGCAGTGAGATAAACATCTGATTTCATTCTTACTTTTTCACCAAGAAATCACAAACCACTCTCTCTCTCTCGCTCTCTCTCTTGGCCGCCGGCCACACACAAGCACACACACGTTCGCCAGAGTTTTTCCGATCAATCCAAGGCGGTCTAGCAGCCAGTCTCACGGTGGTGCAGTAGCGGTGTATCCCTCACTAGCATCGGGAGTATTTTTTGTATCGTCAAAAGGTAAACACGAGAAAACCCCCTTGATAAATTGTATTTGATAAACTGCGGTTGGATTATTGTTCGGGTTTGTTTTTATCCGCTGCGTTCTTATTATTTGTTTTATCCGAACCAAAAAACACAACAGTGGTATCAGAGCCACTTCCGTACGTTTTTCAAATCTGCTTTTGTATAGGTTTTTGATAAAATTGGTTTTAAGTTTTATAAAATCTGAAAATTCGTATTTTTCGTTAAAAATTCGTTTTATCGTTTTCGGTAACACGTGGCAATCGGCGGCGGAACGGCGGTGATAACCGGTCGGACCACCGGGCCGATCGCCAAACGAGTTGCGACCGCAAACCACCGCACCACCATAGGCGTTATCGGCAGTGGTGGTGGTGATCGGTTTTCTTCGAACCACCGTAAACCACCATACCACTGAAGCCTCGATTGGCGACGGTGATGGTGGCCGTTCCTCGCAACAGCCGCGAACCACCACACCACCAAAGCCACAGCGGCGATGGTGGTGGCGGCGGTTCATCGTTTCAATCGCCGCAAAGGCGATAGCGGCGGTAGTGTTTTTTTACTGCTACTGTCGTCGGCCGCTGGTGGCGGTGGCGGTGCTTTGGCGCCGTTGCCGTCGCCGGTGGTAGGAGCGGTGGTGGTTTGTTTCGTTCCAGCAGGAGGGCGGCGGCGGTGGCGCTTTGGCGTCGCCGTCGTGCGTCGGTTCTTTTGGGCAATCGACAGCCGGCCACGCCACGGCAGTGGCGGCCGACTGCTGCTGCTGTTGTGGTGGTGGCGGTTGTCGATGGCGGTGCTTGATGGTGGCGGTTCACAATCACAACCGCGGCTAAAGCCATGGTGGTGGTTGGTTGTTGTTAATCGCCGGCGAGGCGATGGTGGCGGCATCCTCGCCGCTGTCGTCGTACGTGGTAACCAAAAAACCGCTAGTAAACCCGGAAACTGATAGTGGCCCGTTTTGCTACTATCAAATCAAAGGATAAACGAGTATAGTAGTTATCAGTTAGGATAATTAACAAATCGTAATAATTCTCAATTTGGATAAAGTTTTAATTACTTAATTGTTATCAATTTTATTTTTCTTAAAATTATTATTCAAATCTTGTTTTAATCCAATTTGGATTATTACGAAAAACCAGTTTTATCAAAACCAGTTTTAGTTAGTTTATTTTGTTAAACTAGTTATTGTTGTCATAGCCAAGCCCAATGACCTATGGTTGTGTTTTATTGTTTTATTACGTTATTGGATTTATTATTTTGTTCATGGTAAGGGAGGCCTGCGAGCCATTTACAACCCTATTTGTATTTTATTTTAAATAGTTTAGATGGGAGGCCTGCGTGCCATTTACAACCCAAATTTGTATTTAGTTAAATTAGAATAAGTTCGAAAGGAGTAAAGCTAGAAGACGGAGCTTCACGGAGACACGACCAAAGATGTTGGAGCCAGTGGGAGCACCAAAATTTCATGCCTTGTGGTTGTTTAGTCACATAGGATTTTGGACCGTCAGTTCTCGTGTTGGCTCACGAAACTGACATTAGATCTGGGTAAAGCTATGACACTGTTTTTGTTTTTATCTGCGTGGTTGATTATAATTATTTAATTTTAGATAAAAACAATTTTTATGAAATCAGATAAAAGAGTTCGATTACAGTTTGTTTTTCGAACCAGTCTTTTTAAAATTAAAAGTGGCTAAAAACCTTAGGAAAAATCTTAGATCAGTTAGTGTGATCCATTTGTGGACACCTTTGGCGTAAGGTACGTTGGGGCTCGAAGAGAGCAAACCTTGGGCACCCACGTTCAAACCCCAAGCTGAAGGGGGTGAAAAGACTATGCGATAATCAGGTGGTACCGACCAGAGTACATCCAGTTCAGAATGGTGCGATCTATTTTGGTTTTTGTTACAATTCACCGGGTGGTACCGGGCCAAAACACACTAGAGGGACTAAATATGCACGGATTTAAATATCCGATGTCCCGACGATCTAGAAGTCGTGTCTTCGATTAAAGATGCGATTGGTATAAGTTGTTACCTACCAGAAATAGCATGGATTGGCTTGTGTAAGCAAACCGCTTGTCAATTCATGTGAAATATGGATTCTAGTCTAATAAAATTATTGTTCTAAGGTAATAATTTATTAGAAATATAATCAGATAACTAAAATTGAAATTTTAATTTTAATTTTTCTATAGATGTCTGCTATTATCTTTTATTCACTTGAGGAATCTCTCTGCCTAATAATGGGGAAATGGAAGCTTACAGGCCAAATTTTTCCAGTCTGGAAAATGCACCTTGACAACGTCTTGGATGCACAGGGTAAGCGATATGTGATAGAGAAACCCATTTCACGACCCATATGCAATTCTCCCGAAAAGGATTTTGCTGAATATTTTAAATTCATGGCTAACGAATCTGATGTGATGTCGATTCTGTCTTTCTCTACCTCACCCGAGTTCACGGCTGATTTAAGAGTTAAGTACTGCCACAAGGTCGTGAAGCATATAGAAAGCCAGGTAGGTTTCTATAAGAAATGTGGGAAGTACCTAATCATGAAAGAGATCTATTCTCTGAAACTGGAAAAGGGTCAATCTGTTAAAGATCATCTTCTGGAAATGAGGAAGCTCTTTAAAATTTTGTCACGCATGGGATATAAGATGGTTCAGGAGGAACTAGTACATCTCATATGGTTCTCTCTCACGGACGAGATACGTACCACAGTTAGTGGATATATTGGAGAACCAAAGAGAGACGTGGCAAAGCTCCATGAGGATATTTTGGCCAGTTTGGAGCCAAAACCTGCAGCAGCTGCTGAACTCATGGACACAGACTGGATTGACGAGCTGTGAGATCTGAGTTGCCCAGAATGCGGTAGCAAGGATATTTGTGCTCACTCGATGGACATCGACCAGCTAGACATCGGTTTACCCGATGCACCAGGTATCTTTATGATAGACTGTTTGATCACTTCTTATGAATCATGGGTACTTGATACAGGCATTGGTAACCACATATGTAATCATTTACAGGGATTCAATAGAAGGGAGACACTGAGGAAAGACCGTTCGAACCTAAGAGTCGGTGAAGGCACGATGCTTGTAGCTGAAGCTATAGGGTCTTATAGTCTTAGTTTACCCTCGAGTCTAGTATTGGAACTTGAAAACTGTTATTATGTTCCTAAGATGATCAAAAATGTTATTTCTTTCGATTACTTGTAGACCAAGGTTTTTATTACAAATACGATTATAAACTTATTTCTTGCTTTAAAAAATTATGTCTTTTATTTCAAAGCAACTCCATCCAGTGGTCTATATGTGTTAAATCTACAAGAAAATAAAGAAGTCTATCATATAAGTAAACGATCCAAAGAGATTGAGGATCAGACTTACCTCTGGCACTGTCGTCTAGGTCACATAAACAAGAAACGCATAGAGAAACTCCAGAAAGGAGGACTCCTTGGGTCTTTCGATTTTAAACCCTTTGACAATTGTGAATCTTGTTTATCTGGAAAGATGACCAAGCAACCCTTCAATAAAGATAATGAAAGGGAAAATGAATTGTTAGGAATTATACACACAGATGTGTGTGGTCCTTTCAGTCATGTGGCTAGGGGAGGATACCGGTACTTCATCACTTTTACTGACGATTTTAGTAGATATGGTTATGTCTACCTGATAAGACATAAATCTGAAGCCTTTGAAAGATTTAAGGAATTTCAGAATGAAGTACAGAATCAACTTGACAGAAAAATCAAGTTTCTACGGTCAGATCGAGGTGGGGAATATCTGAGTCAGGAATTCGACAATCATTTGATGGAATGTGGGATTGTTTCACAACTCACACCTCCATATACACCTCAGATGAATGGTGTGTCAGAAAGGAGAAATCGTACTTTACTAGATATGGTACGGTCAATGATGTGTCGTTCCTCACTACCAGTATCATTCTAGGGACATGCGCTCGAAACAACGGCCCACATACTGAACAGAGTGCCGACTAAATCGGTAGAAAAGACACCATACGAAATATGGACGGGTAAGAAACCTAAATTGTCTTTTCTGAAGATTTGGGGTTGTGAGGTATACGTCTGTTGGGTTTTTCTATGATTCCTGAATCAAACTGATACGAAGAACACCAATCATGCGGAAGCGATTTTGGATAAAAACCCGAAAACCACGATCGTCGTTTTAATTTATTTAGACATTAACTAATAAGGGATTTTACCTGGAATGCTTGAGCTTTAATCCACCGGTGATCAACCACACAAACGTTCCTCTAGCAGAATCCAAAAACCCGAGCAAACTAAAAACCGAACTGGTTTTTGATGGTGAGGCCGGCGCCGATTGGAGAGAAAGAGAGAGAGAATTTTGTTGGTGGAAACTGATTAAGAATTATGATTGGAATGAAAATTTCTTAACCCTTAAGGCTTATTTAAATCCAAGAGTTTCCATTAAATCCAGTTTCCATAATTATCTGATTCTTTCTTTTTCTTTAAGAAAGAATCTTCTAGATAATTCTCTTAATTAATTAGTTATCTCTATTGTTTATTTATTTTTACTAATAAATAAATAATTCACTTAATTAATTAACAACCCTCATACTTTGGGATTTCTGACTGAAAATACCCAAATGATTTATAAATGACTATTATAAATCCAATCTCTCCATTTCTGGGTTTTATTTAACTTGTTCGATTTATAGGTTCTCACAGGTGTGACTCTCAAGTGTCTTGTAACATTGGATGTGTAATCACTGGTTTGTCAATCTATGCACATAATCAGTAACAGACTCCCACTTGTGCAAGTTGGCAATACCTGTCTTGATTACACTGTCCTAAGGAGGCCCCTAGACAGGCACTTAGGCTAACCAGGTTACAAGAACTCTTATACCCAGATTGGTGATTTAGACTTTTTCCATAAGGAAATAACATTTATGAAACAACTGTTCATAAATTGGGTATATCTTGGCTTTTCCCTTTGCAACACGATATTTCATCTACGAGTATGAGCCTGGATTAAGTCAACTCTTAAATACTCATGATTCTGTTTCTCGACTATCCGACCTCTACTGATAGGTAAACGACAAAGAACTAATCAGTTCGTTTGGGCATGGCCATGCACTTCATCAGTATATTCAGTCAGTCAAGGGGCCCAGAAATATCTCTATTCGAAGTAGATGTGCAAATCCCATCTTGCATATCTGCATTTAACACCACGGCTTCCGCTGAATCTAGTCACGTCCTTTATAGCCACCCTGTTACGGCGTAGTGGTTGAACGCACTAAGTATTCAGCAGTCCTCATGATATCAAACTAGATACCTCAGGTGATAGGGACAACCACTGTGAGATTCTACTTATGACAAAATCCAAGAAGTAGTCTCAACCGCGGATCATGTCCGATATTCGCTACTCTATTGAATATCTGTGCAGTTTTTGGTCTACAACGCTTGTAGCTGTTATTCAACCCACTGATCATAACTACCCAAAAACTCACAATGACTTTAACACCCTATTGGGTTCCCACCACAATAAGTTGTCACGGACAATTTTCGAATGAAAGACTGGGAACTAGTCTCATTCCTGGATTATAAAACATGCAAAATATAAAAGCGATTTTAAGAGACTAATTTTTGTATAGTTCATATTACACTCTGTAATAATACTAAAATTAATAGCATCTCTTAATTACCTTTTACTGTGTCTATTCAACGTTTGTTAAATACTGGTCTAAACGAAGTATCACCTAACTTCAGTTTAAACCCTTTGATTAATGTTTACCAGTTTAATCAAAGTTATAACCAAAAATGTTACAAGTTTAACATCTACTGATTTTATACTTGTATCAGCTAAATTTGTTTTGCATACACCATAAAACAAAAATTAGACTTCACTTTACCATATTTCCCTGAACTTGGAGATCTGGACTAACTCTGAGTTCACTGAATATGTAAAGTTAAATTGCAACTTTCCTTAATTGCTGTGTAGATGAATGATTTCTACCTGAAATCAAATAAAAATTTCCATTTACCAAACTGGCAAATTTTAGGAAATTTATTCTAGTGTTTACAACACTTTCTAGTCTAAAAGACAATTACTATCTTTAATAACTATTCCAACACATTTTAATTATTGATTTTTCTCAAAAGTCAAGTATGACTTTATTTTGTTTCAAAGTCTTTGAAACTTATGTTCTACCCTTTTGACTGAAAAGTAGATCATATATCTTATGAATTTACATCCTACCTAGATCATGAATTCCGAGATATACTAAATCAATATTTTTATCTTTTATTCTTTATCATAGACTAGATAGAGAATAAACTGGGCTCCCACTAACCTATATGAAAACCAACTATTACTTAAAATTAACTATTGACTTAGTCAAAACTTGATTATTTAGTCAATTATATTTTAAGTAGTGAACACGAGAATTTTAACATTTATAAAACTTAACTGGACTTTATTTAAATCCTAATTCCAAAACTTGGAATTTTCTCTAGTTTTATAAGCACTGATATTATCAACTATATCAGAGATAATATCCTAAATTCCTTAAAACATATGAGTAATTAATTCTGATCAGAAAATACTTTCATAATCCTTTACTCATAAATGTTTTATTCAAAACACATTATAGTACTTCGTGTGTTTCGACAGTTTTCATATACATTACTTTATTTAATTAAAGTAATACTGTTAGTGTAATAGGCAACATCTAGGATCTTATTTTGAATCAAGTCTAACTTGACTTATACAGATTCAAAATATCATGCATAAAGATATTTAAATCAAGACTATAATTTTAAATTTTAAAACCGATAAACATTTAAAACCCAAAAATCCAAATCTTGGAAAAACAAGATTGTTTTAAATCATAAAAGTTTAAAATTGTCTTGATAATATCTAAAAGTAAACTTGTACGCTGATCCTTGCAATCTGGGCACTTCACTTTTAATGACCACCTGCAATTAAACATTTGCTTCTAGGTGTCAACTCATTTGTAAACTAGCAAGCGAAAGTGATAAACTTAAGCAGTCACAAATACCTGAGGTGTTTATGCCTCCAATGACCGACTTCATGGCACTTGAAGTATTAATTCTCGGTCATTACTCTGTTAGGTTTTAACTTTCTTGCCCTAGCCCTTGCCTTTGCCTTTTTCACGAACCTTGGGTGCACTCTGGGTGGTCTGAACTGGACCTTTTCCCTTGCTGGTGCCTCCATGCCCATGCTTCTTCTTTACTCCTCCGTCCCTCACCATCAGCACATCCTTGGTTTTGTTCTTGGTCCCCATATTCAACTCAGCAGTCTTAAGCATGGAGTGCAATTCGGCTATTGATTTCTCCATGTTATTCATGTTATAGTTGATTACAAAAGGCATGTAATCCTCTGACAATGAGTTGAGTATAGTATCCGTTGCTAGATGCAACGGAACTGGGTGACCTAGTCTCTCCAGGTGATCCATATGCCGTTTCATGACATGGACACTCACTGAGGTCCCCTTGATCATATTGCACTCGTTAAATGCCTTCGTGGTATCGTAACGTTTTGTGCGGGCTTGCGTTTGGAACATGTCCCTCAACTGGCAGATCATGTCATAAGAATTTGTATTTATGAGCCCTGTTTGCGAGTCTGGGCTCATAGTTGCAAGCATGAGACAGCAAATCATCGGAATGCTTCTTGTGAGCATTTCTGGCAATAGCCGGGGCATTTGCTGGAGGGGCCTCCCCTAGAGGCCTTTCATACCATTTCCTTTCGTGTCTGAGCACAATTATCAGATTGCGCTCCCAGTTAAGGAAATTGGAACCGGTGAGTTTATCCTTCTCAAGGATGGAGCGGAGGGAAAGATTGTTTGGTTACTGTGTTTGCCATCTACATTTTAAAAACTTTGGTTTTTAGCAACTGTGAATAGACTAATTTCCAATAAATATCAATAAACCCTTAAATGATCATTTTATTGGACTAGGATCCTTATTTCATACGCCCTGATGTGCGTAATGTTCTTGCTCCACCAGGCCCACGTATTATTTCGGTAGGTAAGGACTTTTACCAATCACATCTACATGACATGACTCCTAGATCTTTTCGGGACAACGGTAATTATCCGTACATGTTTCAGTCCCTCTAAGTTCTTTTTGGCCCGGTACCACCCGGTAAACATATGAGAACCAAAACAGATCTCACCATTTCGGGACTTGGACACTTTTACTCTGGCCGATACAACACGGAGATAATTCGCAGATTCGTAGTATCCCCTCTAGCTTGGGGTTTGAACGCGGATGCCCAAGGTGTGTTCTTCTTAGAACGCCCGCGTACCTTACGCCTGAGGTGCCCCTAGATAGGTTGCACTACTGATCTATGATTTATCAGGGTTTTTAAATAATTTTTGAAAAACCTTTTAATGTCCAGTTATTTAGAAAAATTGTAACTTTGGAAAACTGATTGTTTAAACAGAAAAGAAACTGATATTTAAACTAACTGTTTCAAACACACGCTGTTTTAAAACTAACTGTTTTAAAAGGCTCTTGCTAATTAAAACTAATTGTTTTAAAAGCATACTTGCTAATCAAAACTAACTGTTTTGATAGCATGCTAGTTGACCAAAACTAACTTGTTCTATCAACTTGCCTTTAAACAATCCATTTACAATTTTATAGGTTTCAAATAAAATCTACCGTAAAAAGGTTTTTGGAAAGAGCTGGTGACTTTGATTTTAAAACCTACTTGATCTCGTGATTTAATCTAGTTTTTAAAAATAAAACATTTTTGATACTATCACGATTAAAATTCAACCACGCAGTTAATAATTATAAACACATTATAACAACCACGCAGTTTAAAACTAACTAATTATAGGTTTGCCAACCTTTATTCCTAAGGACCAATAATGACCTATTTTTTCTAAAGGATTTCTAACACCTCGAGTAGCTCCCACTGGCTCTGGTATCTTCGTTAGGACTCCAGAAAAGAAAAACTAGGTTTTTCTTGCGTAGCTCCCACTGGCCTTTGGCATTCTCGATGGAACTCCAAAAAAAAATCTATCATATGGTCATTATTACAAAGGGGTGGTAAGTGGCACGCAGGTCTCCCCAGAAACAATCCAAAGGTCTAAGTTGACAAGCTCTATAATAGGTATAAAATATATATACGCACACAGGTATACAATTTAAACAACCACGCATTTATCATAAAATTAAACAATAAAAGCGATAAATAACCTTAGATCCGTTAAAATTATTTCATGATGTTAAACGAAAAACTGGTTTTAACTGATTTATAAAACTTAACTGTTTTATAAACCGACAAATATTTTGGAAAAAAAGATTTTCTTATAAAATAAGATTTTCAAACAATTATTTTATAAAGCGGAAATCTATTTGTCTTATATCTAAAAATGATATCAAACCGGGTCCTCCGAACAAACTGGTCGGTGGAAAAACATTGAACCGTAAATTGTGTCACGGTTGACCAAGTGGTCAAAGACATGACACAAAGTATATCTGACGAGATGAGTCAAAAGTTTGGTTTGATAAACATGATGATTAAAATTAATTTTTAATCATATAGAGTTATTTTATAAAAAAAAAACAACTTGGATAAAATTTAAAACCTTTTTGGGCCTCAGGCTAAGCCCAAGAGCTAGGCTTTGGACTTGTAAACAAAATCTGACCCAAAACAACGGAAAAAACCCTAGATGATATGCAGCTGTGCTCGCGCCGCGAAGACAACGCTCGCACCGCGAGGCATGTACAGCGTCGTCACCACCACGCTGGTGGTACGGCTACAGCCACCACATCCCCGTGTCATTGCCACCGTCAAACCGAGCCAGTGACGACAGCAACTTGAACCACGCCACTGCCGCCACCACCCTTGCCGTCAATCCCCGCCCGTGGGCGGCGATCGACGAGTTACTGCCGCTCGTTTTTCGCGGTTGTCGACATACGACGGAGGCTAATATCATTTGCCGATTACTACCGTGGTCCGGCGATTACCACCGAGCTGGTGGTGTCGCCTGTGTTATATCCGCAATCCGGCCATAACCGGATGCGTGTTTGTCCTCCGTATGCGATCGGGCCATGGCAAGTCGCCGCCGTCGATCACCACCATCCTGGTGGCGATTGATCGCTGCTGGTTCACTGAGATCGTCGGCCATCGCCTATCGCCACCATCAATCCGGTGGCGTGGCTTGGTGGTTCGAGACCACGGCCACGACCATCGTGTGGTAACCGGTCGATCAACCACGAACAACCACAGAATGCTGCCACCACCACACTGGTGGTACAGCCACGGTCATCACAGAACGCCGCCACCACCATACTGGTGGCGCAGCCGCGGTCATCGCAAGACGCCGCCACCACCACGTTGGTGGTTGCGGCTGTGGTCATTGTTAATCGCCGCCACCACCACGTTTGTGGTGTGGCCTTGGTTGTCACATGATGACGCCGCCACCACCACGCTGGTGGTCCAGCTACGGTCACCGTCGCCACTACGCCATTCGACCACCGCCACCAATGCTAACGGCCGGCAGCGACGACAGCAAGAACAACGCCACCGCCGCCACCATCGTATGCTATCGGTGGCCAGCTGCTACCACCACGCTGGTGGCGCAGCGGTGGTGCGACGACCTCAGCCTCCACCAGTCCGTTGGTGGGGCTTCGGTGGTTTTTCTGCGTTTTTCGTATGATAAAATAATTTTTGATCAAACTAAACATTGATAATTGTTATAACCTAAATCAAACTAGAAAGCTTTCAAAAACAGATAAAGTTCAGATTTTTAATTCAAACCTGATAAAAATCGAATCTTTAAAACGATAATTAAAGAAAGCTTATACGAAACAATATTAATCGGATCTATAGAAGTTTAAACGATAAATTAAAACGAAAAACTGTGGCTCTGACACCAGTGTTGGGTTTTTCTATGATTCCTGAATCAAACTGATACGAAGAACACCAATCATGCGGAAGCGATTTTGGATAAAAACCCGAAAACCACGATCGTCGTTTTAATTTATTTAGACATTAACTAATAAGGGATTTTACCTGGAATGCTTGAGCTTTAATCCACCGGTGATCAACCACACGAACGTTCCTCTAGCAGAATCCAAAAACCCGAGCAAACTAAAAACCAAATTGGTTTTTGATGGTGAGGCCGACGCCGATTGGAGAGAAAGAGAGAGAGAGAATTTTGTTGGTGGAAACTGATTAAGAATTATGATTGGAATGAAAATTTCTTAACCCTTAAGGCTTATTTAAATCCAAGAGTTTCCATTAAATCCAGTTTCCGTAATTATCTGATTCTTTCTTTTTCCTTAAGAAATAATCTTCTAGATAATTATCTCTTAATTAATTAGTTATCTCTATTATTTATTTATTTTTACTAATAATAAATAATTCACTTAATTAATTAACAACCCTCATACTTTGGGATTTCTGACTGAAAATATCCAAATGATTTATAAATGACTATTATAAATCCAATCTCTCCATTTCTGGGTTTTATTTAACTTGTTCGATTTATAGGTTCTCACAGGTGTGACCCTCAAGTGTCTTGTAACATTGGATGTGTAATCACTGGTTTGTCAATCTATGCACATAATCACTAACAACGTCAAGTGACCAACCTCTGAGAAACTCAAACCCAAATCAGATAAGTGCTCTTTCGTAGGTTATCCCAAGACAACTATGGGAAACTACTTCTACAATCCTATCGAGAACAAAGTCTTTATAGCTCGGAATGGAGAATTTCTGGAGGATAAGTTTCTTAGTACTGAAAACACCAGAAATGATGTAGACCTACAGGAAGTAGAGGAAGAAGACACTTTACCGATAGTTGAGCCTGTTACTCAACAAGAGCATGTTGAGACTCAACCAAAGACGGTTGAGGAAGTGCAAACACAGGACCTTCGCAGATCCACTAGGATAAGGCAATAACCAGATAGGTATCTTGGGTTCCTAGTCTCTCAGGATGATGGAGACTTAAATGAACCAACCTCCTATGGAGAAGCTGTGTCAGGCAGTGAGTCTGAACAATGGCAGGAGGCCATGAAGGCAGAGATGCAGTCCATGTACGACAACCAAGTATGGGAGTTGACAGATTTACCCCAACACTGTAGGGCTGTTGGACGTAAATGGGTTTTCAAGAAGAAAACTGATATGGATGGTAACGTGCACACTTTTAAAGCTAGACTGGTTGCAAAAGGTTTCACGCAAACTCATGGTATCGACTATGATGAAACTTTTTCACCAGTAGCAATGTTAAAATCTATCAGGTTTTTGATGGCCATTTCAGCGTACTTTAATTACGAGATTTGGCAAATGGATGTTAAGACGGCCTTCCTGAATGGGAAGTTAACAGAGGACGTCTACATGCAACAACCGGAAGGTTTTGTAGATCCAAAGAATCCTGATAAAGTGTGCAAACTGCTAAAATCCATATATGGATTAAAGCAAGCATCCAGGAGCTGGAACTTACACTTTGATGAGCGAATCAAGGAATTTGGTTTTGCTAAAAGTGAGTTTGAGCCATGTGTCTACACAAAGTTCAGTGGGAGCGTAGTGACCTTCTTGGTCTTATATGTAGATGATATTCTACTCATTGGAAACGACATACCAACTTTACAGAATGTAAAGACTTAGTTAAGCAAATGTTTCCAAATGAAAGACCTTGGAGAAGCCGCCTATATACTTGGTATAAAGATCTATAGAAATAGATCTAGACGGCTTATTGGGCTTAGTCAAGGTACATACATTGACAAAATCCTGAAACGGTTCAGGATGGATGAATCCAAGAAAGGATTTATCCCGATGCAGCATGGCATAGTGCTAAGTAAAGCACAGTGTCCTGTTTCTAGTGAAGACCAGGACAAAATGAAATTGGTTCCATATGCTTCTGCAATTGGGTCAATTATGTATGCCATGTTATGTACGAGGCTTGATGTTGCTTACTCGATAAGTGTTACGAGCAGATACCAGCAGAACCCAGGTGAAGCCCATTGGGTGGCTGTCAAGAACATTCTCAAGTATATGAGACGGACTAAAGAAATGTTCTTGGTCTTTGGAGGATCTGAAGACGAGATTAGTGTCATAGGCTATTCTGACACTAGTTTTCAGACCGACAGAGATGATTTTAAATCACAGTCGGGATATGTATTCACCCTAAATGGAGGCGCGATCTCGTGGAAGAGCTCGAAGCAAGACACCATAGCAGATTCTACTACAGAGGCAGAGTACATTGCAGCATCAGATGCAGCAAAGGAAGCAGTCTGGCTCAGGAATTTTATCTTGGATCTAAGAGTTGTAGCCAGTATCTCTAGACCCATAGATATTTACTGTGATAACTCTGGAGCAGTAGCACAAGCAAAGGTGCCCAGAGAACATCACAAGTCGAGACATGTACTCAGGAAGTATCACCTCATCCGAGAGATCATTGGAAGAGGAGATGTGAGAATATGCAAAATTCCGACGGATGAGAATGTTGCAGATACACTAACAAAGCCACTAGCTAGAGCAAAGCATGAGGGGCATACTAGTTCCATAGGGATGCAGTACCTGGATACTAGTAGTTAGTTTATGTTATCGATTATAAATGTAATATTTTGAGACATTATGAGAGTTTATTTCACAGTGTGTTTGAAATAAAGAGATGTTGTTTTAAAATATTTCAAAAATTACTTTTTGCATATTTAAGGTTATCCATGATTTTAAGCTTGTGAAAAATCTAAATTTCCGTAGCCACTTATTGAGATGGGAATCTCAGTAGGGTTATAACGCTATTATGAGTGTTTGATATACAGTTGATATGGTTAAACATTCATAAGTACTTATCAGAGTGAATGGGTATTGGAAGTGACCGGTTTCAAGTCTGCTTCATGGAGCCTATGTCATAAGCATTGACTTGATGATAGGTTGTCTTTTGACCTGAGATATCTGGTCTGTAATCATGAGGACTACTGTACTCTTAGCATGCTCTAACGCTGCACCGTAACTGGGTGGCCATAAGGGGTATGACTAGATGCAGCGGAAGCCATGGTTGCAAATGCGGGTAGTCAATATGGGATTTACACCTCCTTTGTGGGAGAGATATTTCCGGCCCCCTGGCGATTAAGATTGGCAGAAATGCATGGCCACGCTCGAATAGAATAACAGTGGTTATTTGGGAAGTTCCGTAACTGCAGGCAATCGAGATCAGTGTCAGGAAATACTTGAGTTTATGATTGAACTATCTCAGTTCCATGTCTAAAACTCACTTTAGAAATATCGTGTGTAAAGGGAATGAACCTGTGTACAATTCAAATATGAATCGTATCTCTGGCTATAAGAGATCTTATAACCTGGTTAACCTAAGTGTCTGGCTAGGGACCTCCTTAGGCTAATGGTAACAGTTAAGTTACTGGTCTGGCACAAGTGGGAGTCTGAAGGGATTATGTGCAAGATAGTAATTAGGGTTATCATGTCCAATGTTATAAGACACTAGTGGGTCACACTGCTACACACCCAACCCGAGACCTATTGGATTAAATGTGTGGAAATAATTAATTAGGTTTAATTAATTATTGAGAGAAGAATATATAATAAATTGTTTATTTATTATTTATAGATAATTACTTAATTGATAAGTATAAATTAATTAAGGTAATTATTGATGAGTTATATTTGGTTTGAGATTCTATCGAACACTGCCATATTTATCTTTATAAATATAGGGTTAAGGCAGTGAGATAAACATCTGATTTCATTCCTAGTTTTTCACCAAGAAATCACAAACCACTCTCTCTCTCTCGCTCTCTCTCTTGGCCGCCGGCCACACACAAGCACACACACGTTCGCTGGAGTTTTTCCGATCGATCCAAGGCGGTCTAGCAGCCAGTCTCACGGTGGTGCAGTAGCAGTGTATCCCTCACTAGCATCCGGAGTATTTTTCGTATCGTCAAAAGGTAAACACAGAGAAAACCCCCTTGATAAATTGTATTTGATAAACTGCGGTTGGATCATTGTTCGGGTTTGTTTTTATCCGCTGCGTTCTTGTTATTTGTTTTATCCGAACCGAAAAACCCAACACGTCGAGGAGTTTCTTCGTCAAAGGTTGGCAAGGGTAAGGAGGCGAAGGGGTCTGGTCCTACGACCATGACCATTAGTATGCCTTCCGACTTCTTGGTGTATGACGTCATCAGGACGAAGTCCATTTTCCCTGTCTTGGAACAATTCCACTCCCCTGCTCAAAAGGCGCGCATGGAGCAGGCGGACATCGAGGATTTAGACGCCTCTGTCGCAGGCATATCTTTCTTGGTAAGTATTTTATTTCGTATGATTTTCATACTTCATCGTTCGTCTTTCTGATCTCTTTTTCTTTTTTCTTTGTAGGCTCTCCAAACTAGTCTTAGCCTTCACTCGCGGATGGCTAAGATTAAGGAGGAGATGGCATCGAACCAAAACGATGCCAAACTGGCCAAGAAAGAGGTTGAGAAGGCCAGGAAGAAGCTGTCTCAATTGGTCGAGGAACTGAACGCTAAGTCAGTTCAAATTGGCGACCTTGAGTCGAAGCTGGAGATCAGCGAGCGCTTCCAAGGTGAGCAGCAGGAGAGATTGAAAATATCCCTCGATCGCACGAAGGATTTGGAGAAGGAGCTGCTCGACGTTCGACGGGAAAAGGCCGAGAGGGAGGAGGCATTGTTGTCCAGGATCCAAGAACTTGAGGAGGATGGTGCCTTGGCTCGAGTGGTCGCACGTACGGCACTTAAGCGACGTGTGGCTGCTGGGACCGTCACTTCAAATATGGCGAGCGATGAAGTGGCCTCCTTTGTGCGGGTGATGGGTTCTGAAGATCTCCTCGACGAAGAAGATCTTAAGGACCTGGACGAGGAAGCGGCGGTCGAGAAGGAGAAACATGTTGAAGTCAAGGGTTCTGGTGTCGAGGAGGAGATTACTGAAACCTCTGGATCCGTCTCCGTGCCCCCGCCAGTGATTGAAGAAACCCCTGTCACAGATCCACCTTCTTCTGATGCTCCCATAGAATAGGATTTGATGTAATCGTACGATTTTTGCTATATTAATGAAAAAAAAATTTAGTTTAATGACTTGTTTTAAATTTTCTTGCGTTATTGCCTTTGCCATGTGTTTTTTGCTTTTGTCGTGCGTTATAGCCTTTGTTCTCTTGCATGCATTTGTTTAAAGTCCTAAGACTTGGATTTAGAAACGTTTCTTTTTATACTCATTAGAGTATTCGTGCGACTGGCGAATTGTCTTGCGCTCTTGCGAAATAATCATGCGTTTAAAGCATTTAGTATAATCGTGCGATCCTTGCGGTAATCGTGCGATACATGCGGTAATCGTGCGATACATGCAATAATCGTGCGATACATGCGATATGTACTTCATAGTACTCTTTGATCATGCGATACCTGTAAACAAACATAGTTGCTAGGGGTGGCCGTTGGTTTGACCAACGGCGCTCCGACGCTCAAGTTAGTAATCGATTCAAAAAATAAATCGTATGTAAATAGGTTAGAAATAGTACCTTTTGAGGTGATGAGCATTCCAACTACGTGGGATCTCTATACCTTCCATTGTTGTGAGTTGATAAGCCCCATTTCCAATTACTTTGGAAATTACGTAAGGTCCTTCCCATTTGATGGAAAGTTTTCCGGCGTTTGGTTCTTGAGTGTTCTGAAACACATGTCGTAAGACATAGTCCCCAACTTGGAAGATCTTGGACCTTTTTGTTGAAATGTCGTTCGACTAGACCTTTTTGTGCTGCCATCGTACGCAATGCCTTTTCTCGAAGTTCTTCCAGAGCGTCCAGATCGTAGGATAAATTTATGACATTTTGATCAAACGTTCGATTTCTAGCAACAGGTATTTGGGCTTCGATTGGCAAAACTGCTTCACATCCATATACTAAAGAATATGGAGTTTGTCCTGTTGATGCTCTTGGTGTCGTTCGATTTGCCCATAGGACTGATGGTAGTTCTTCTACCCATTTACCTTTTGCTCCCTTCAATCTTTTTCGAATTGAGTTGATGATAACTTTGTTGCTTGATTCGGCCAATCCGTTGGATTGAGGGTACCTTGGAGTAGAAGTGACTAATTTGATCCCACGTTTTTCACAGAACGTACGAGTTTTGTCACTTATAAAATGTGAGCCATTGTCGCACATTATCTCGGATGGTACTCCGAATCTATAAATAATGTTGTTTTGGATGAAGGATATGACTTCCTTATCTCTGACCTGTGAAAAAGCTCCAGCTTCTATCCACTTCGAGAAATAATTGGTAAGCACAAGTAAATAAACTTTTTGTCCAGGAGCAGCAGGTAATTTACCAACGATGTCCATTCCCCATCGCATAAATGGCCAAGGAATTAGGACAGAATGTAAGGGTTCAAATGGTCGATGAGTCATACCCGAATGCTTTTGACAAGCGTCACAATGTCGAACGTACCTTATTGCATCTTCTCGTAGGGTAGGCCAATAATAACCTTGTCGTGAGATTCGATTAGCAAGGCTTCTGCCCCCTGCGTGATTCCCACATTCTCCATCGTGCATTTCTTGGAGAATTCGATCGATTTGCGTCTTATTTGTGACACATCGTAAAAGGAGTCTAGTTGTGGATCTTCGATAAAGCTGGTCTTCAAAAATTGTATATCTTGAAGCTTTGGACCTTGTTTTTCGAGCTTCCATTTTGTCTTCAGGGAGTCAGTCGTGCTTGAGATAATTCCATATGTCAATCGACCAATTATAGACTTCTTCATTCATTTGCACTTCTTCTTTTGTTTCGATTGTTGGCGTCATGAGATGAAGTATTGGAATATTCTCCATAGATGGATCGTGGAATGCGGATCCCAAATTAGCTAATGTGTCAGCTTGCATGTTTAGATCCCTTGGTATTTGCTCGATCAAGAAGTATTCGAGTTGTGCGATTCGATCTTTAACAGCTTTAAGATAGCTCATCATTTTCGAATCCTTTGCTTGAAAGCCTCCATTTACTTGGTTAACTATCAATAGAGAATCGCTTCGAACATGCAACTGTTTTGCCCCCAGTCTAAGAGCGATATCCAATCCTGCAATCAGAGCTTCATATTCCGTTTCATTGTTCGTGGCTTTGAATTCGCATCGTATGGAGTACACCATGTTTCCCCCCTGTGATGATTTTAAGACAACACCTAGTCCACACCCTCGTACGTTTGAAGAGCCATCAACGTAGAGTAACCAAGGTTTATTGTCTGAAATCATCACATTATTGACCTCGTCGTACGTCGTTGGTTCTAGTCATGGAGAAAATTCTGCTAAAAAATCCGCCAACGCTTGTCATTTAATCGCCGTCTTGGGTTTGAATTCTATGTCGAACCCGCTGAGATAGATACTCCACTTGGCTAGTCGTCCTGTTAGTTCTGGTTTTCGTAGGACAGTCTTAAGTGGATAATTAGTCACAACAATAATATGGTGTGACTCGAAGTAATGTCTTAGCTTTTTTGCTGCAATCATGAGACCCAATAGCAATTTCTCCATGGACGTATACCTGGTTTCTGCGTCAAGGAAAGATTTGCTTACATAATAAATTGGTCGCTGCTGTTGATCTTCCTCTCACACGAGTACTGCACTCGTCGCATTTTTGCTTACTGCCAAGTATAGTTGCAAACTTTCTCCTTCGACCGGTTTTGTCAATAAGGGTGGTGAGATCATATATTGCTTCAATTCCTGCAGAGCTTTCTCATGTTCGTCTGTCCATAAGAAGCCTTGATTCTTTCGTAGGACATTATAGAACAAGTGGCATTTATCCGATGACCGGGAGATAAATCGGGTTAAAGCTGTCACGCGTCCTGTTAATTTCTGGACCTCTTTGACATTCCTTGGAGATTGTATCTCGGTGATAGCTTTAACTTGTTCTGGGCTTGCTTCGATTCCTCGTTGTGTCACCAAGTATCCCAAGAACTTCCCTGCACGTACTCCGAAGGAACATTTTGTTGGATTGAGCTTCATCTTGTATTGTCGTAGGATGTCGAACGATTGCTTTAGATGTGCTACATGATCGATCGAACGTTCCGATTTCACGAGCATGTCGTCGATATAAACCTCCATCGTTCGACCTAGATGTTCCTTGAACATCATATTAACCAGCCTTTGATACGTTGAGCCTGCATTCTTAAGATCAAATGGCATGACTTTGTAACAGTATATGCCTTTGTCTGTCATGAATGCGGTTTTTTCTTGGTCGTCCGTGTGCATCAGGATTTGGTTATATCCCGAATATGCGTCCATGAATGTCAACAATTCGTGTCCTGCTGTTGCGTCGGCCATAGCATCGATATGAGGTAACAGGAAAGGATCTTTTGGACAAGCTTTGTTTAGATCTGTGAAGTCGATGCAGACTCGCCACTTTCCGTTCTTCTTCTGTACGACGACCACATTGGCCAACCAGTCTGGATATTTAACTTCTCGGATCTTGCCTGTCTTGAGTAGGTTATCAACTTCATCGTTGATTACCTTGTTGCGTTCCGGTGCAAACTTACGTCGCTTTTGCTTTATTGGTTTGAAAGTAGGATCAACATTTAACTTGTGCGATATAATGTTAGGATCTATCCTAACCATATCTTCGTGCGACCAAGCAAAACAGTCTGAATGTTCCTGCAAAAAAGATATAATTGTATTTTTTATGTCAGGGGGGAGCGAGGCTCCTACGAAGACTTTTCGATCAGGACGTTTAGGATCGAGCACGACTTCTTCTAGTTGAAGGTCATCGTTCGACCGTCTTCCATCTTGGCTCTGTAATTGCTAGATGTCCTGCGGCTTTGTCTTCATCGTGATCTTGTAGCATTCTCGAGCAATCTTCTTTTCACTAACGATTTCTTGAATTCCCCAAGGAGAAGGGAATTTATGTAATGACCACCGTTTAAAAGTTAGTTCTAAAGTTAGTCACTCGTTAAAATGACCAAGTTTGAAAAGAATTTCAAAGTTAGGGGTGAAAAGTGACATTTCTACTTAATGTTTAGAAGTTGGGCTTATACCAAAAATGGTATGGGCTTAGCCTTTTAGCCCATACTATTTAAGGCATAAACCTAGGGTTTTTGCCATTTTGGAGAAAAACTTAGTGTGTGTTTAGTGTGTGTTTAGGAGAAGAGCTTGGAGCCACTCTATCATCGTCAAGGTCGGGAAATCATCACCGAGGTAAGATCCCGATGTTATTTTAGCGTACGATTTATCTAGATTAATGCGGGAATAGTATAGTAACCTTTTAGAATTGCCTTGGATGCTTTTGGATCGGTTTTTATCAAGATTTTTGGAGTTTTTCGGATCTGTTCGTTTTTCCGAATCGGATTATGAGTTTTCCGAATCGGGAAACATGTTTTCCGAATCGGAATTCATGTTCCCCGAATCGGAACTCATGTTTTCCGAATCGGTTTTTATGAACCTTGTTGAGTATCTCAAATGCCTTTCCCGAATTGAAAACTACGTTTTCCGAATCGGGAATTGGGCTAGTCTAGTCATTATGCTGACCACGTTCATTACGAATCGGGAATCGGAATTGGGTGTTTTCCGAATCGGAAAAGGGTGTTTTTCGATTCGGAAAAGGGGGGTTTTTTCCGATTCGGATTTTTGAGGAGTTTCTTTGTAGGGTTGGTTTTCGGATTTTTGAGGCGCTGCCCCTCAGACCCCGCAAGGGCGGCTCCCCTTGACCCCGTCCGCTAACCGGGTAGCGGAACCCCCGTGCTAAGTCTGCCTAGGGGTGTCTTAGTTAGTGGGTTTTATTTAGCGCGATTCATAACGCCTTAGAACCTTTACAGATTCAGTAGGAGGAGGACCTGAGGTAACTACGAGTTGGGTTCTACGACCAGGTGAGTTCCCTTGCCTGAAATGAATGGATTGTTTTACTGTTTTAAATATCCATTCGAATTTGCAAACTGATTTGAAATATGAAACTTTGTTGGTTGTTTGTTATAAGACATGAAATGATATTACATTTAAAGCATGCTTAAAATGGTAATGACTTGATGATTTGACTGATGTGTTGCACTATGGACATTGGGTACCTTGGAACCTCGCGTTCCTTGGGAGTTTACCATTTGGTCTGATCCGCCACTTGGGGGTACCTCGGGACTACGTCCCTTGGGAGTTATTGTCAGGCGACCTGGACTGGGCCTGGGCTGTGTTTTCTTTGTCCGCACACATTCAGTGGTTTGATTTGATTTACGGCCAGCGGGCCGGAACTGTGTTTTAAACTGTTTTTGAGGGAATTCACTAGACCTTTCGGTCTAACCCTCGTTTTCAAAATCTCAAACCTTTTCAGGGAAAGATCGTGTGGTGAGAGGCAAGGAGAAGGTAGACCTCTAGAGTAGCTCTACCGGTAGAAGTTTAGTAGTTTATCCTAAATTTAGAATCTCAGCTGTGGAGGGATGTTCCGCATGCACTCTTTAACTATTTACTTTTGAACCAAATTTTACGAGGTTGCGTTATAGATCACTGGGATTTAAATTATATGCATATTATTATTGTTATGGGATTTGGGTTGTTACAATTTAATCTTCTGATGGTACGTCGAGGGTACCGCTTTCATCTCATGGATCCAAGGTCTCCCCAGAATGACGTTATAAGCTGATTGACAATCTATAACGTTAAACTTTGTTTGCTTGTTGATTTCTTTGGCAAAGACGGGTAGAATGATTTCTCCGAGAGTGTTCATCGAGTCTCCATTGAAGCCAATTAGGGTAGTACTTCGTCGTTCGATACCCATTACTTTAAGAGTATCTGCAAAACTGACGTTTGCAGAACTTCCTCCGTCGATCAGAATTCTTTTAGTCAAGCAGTTCCCAATTGTTAACTGAATGACTAATGCATCGTGATGCTTTTGATTAGCCCCCTGAGTATGATCTTGGTCGAACGTAATCATCATTGCGTCGAGTTCTTTTTCATTCTTCGATCGGGCTTCTTCCGGAATAGGACGTTCGCTAGGACCTTCTCGTGCATGTCTTTTAGCTGCAGAATATGTAAGACCACAGACTTCCGATCCTCCTGTAATACAATTGACGACTTTGGTGTGCGTTGGAGAAGCTGGTCGCTCTTGTTCGTCTGGTAAAATGCCTTTAAGATGTCCTTTGGACTTCAAGTACGAGACCTCCTTTTTAAGGCTGATGCATTCGTCCGTTGTATGGCCATGATCATTGTGGAAGTCACACCATTTGCTTTGATCCCTGTCTTTGCTGGGATTTTCGGATTTCTTGGGCCATCGTACGTTTGCATGAATCTTCCGTAAGGTATCTACCAATTCCTTCGATGTACCTGCAAAATTGTAAGTAGACAAATCTGGATATCTAATTTTGGACGTACCTTTATTCGATTGGGTTTTTGATTCGTATCGAGGATTCCCAATCTTGTTTACTCTTTTGTGCTTAAAATCATGCTTTTGTGCACTAAGAGATTTCTTTTCGACTGAGTATTTCCGTCGAAAGAGAGCATCATCTTCTATCCTCATGAAAGCTAACGTTCTAGCTCGTACGTCGTCGAGGTTTTCTGGTGGGTATTTAGTTAATTCTAAATATAGTCCAGATGAGTCATCCAAACCACGTTTATATGCCTCAATTGCAGTTTTCACATCACAGTTCTTTACTTCGATCATAGCTGCGTTGAACCTGTTGAAGTAGTCACGGATCGTTTCTCCGAGTTTTTGTACGACGTAATATAGGTCGCTAGTTTGCTTCTCCATCTTACGACTGCTGGCGAATTGTCGAGTGAATTGGTTCACCAATTCTGCGAAGGATCCAATACTTTTTGGCTTCAAATTGATAAGCCACTGCAATGTTGCTCCTGTTAAGGTCGATCCAAAGCTCTTACACATACATACTTCTTGATATGACGTTGGTATAGGAACCGTCCACATGAGTTGCTTATACTGTGCGACATGTTCAACAGGGTCTGTAATTCCTGAATATTTTGTCGCGAATGCTGGTATGCTGTATTTCTTTGGTACGTCAACGAGAGCAATTTCATCGACGAATGGGGAGGCTTGGAATCCAGTCTTGGGCTCAACTTCGACAGGCACTGCTGCACCGGGTAATTTTTTAAGTAGTGCGAACAGCTTTTGATTCTGCTCCTCCAAAGATTCAATCGTGTGTTCAGAGGATCTTCAGTGGTCACTGGAATTGTTGGGATAAATCCGGAAGAAATTCCGGTGCTGGGTGGGATTGTTGTATGAACTGTGGAACTAGATGATATAGTAGATAATGCTAATTTAAAAATAGTTATTGATTGATTTTTGTGTTCAAGGATACTTGGAGAACAATATTATATGAATTACTAGTATATCTTAAGTTCAAGAGTATGTTATTTTTTATGATAAAAAATATATATGAAAGGTTTTTTTTGTATATAGTACGACCATTTTTTTTACATTTCACTCAAGGCCCATAAAATGTCAAGAACAGACCTGATTTTTTTTTACCTTCACAAAGTTTTGTTGTAAAGTTTCAAGTGTAAAAACGTTGTCTCACGAAAACATGGTGGTTTCACCTTAACCTAACATGTCGAATTAATAGTTATATATGTAGGGCATGTTCAAATGAAAACTCAAATCTAATTGTGAAAGTGAGTACAGTTGAGTGTGCGATATGTGTCCTATGTGGCTCCTATTCGGTCTGAATAATACAACACTCATACTAAATAATACACAATGTTATATTATTTGGTTTGCATTATTCAAACTAAATATTCCACGTGACGTGAGCTTGATTGTCCTCACGTTCACAATTAAATTTAAGTGTTCACATACATGAACTACATTCAAGGCCTTAAAACATGTTTATTGATTACAAATAAAAACCATCGACCATTACAAAAACAGTTTTGATTATCGTATTCGAAAATGGGGATACCAACAAATGGCCCGTTGCCATTTCTAGTCTCAACTCTTCAGGAAGATGCTTGCAAAAAAGAGCAAAACCATCCAAATTTCAGGCAAAATATTGGTTCACCAGTGAAACAATATACATTCTATCATGGTACCGTATACATTTCAACCGGTGAAATTTCATTCAATTCAAAAAATATGCACCAAATTACTATTTCAAGACTATAAAATTATACTTTAATAATAATATATGCTATAGAAACGACAATAAAACAAATTACCACAAAATTAGTAAGTACTAAAAACTATTACTAAGTTTGCTAAATGAAAAAGAGCACCAATCCTAGATCATTATCAATGGAATCACTTCGTTTCATCTTGTCCTAATGTACATCCAACGGTTGATAACCACTTCTCAACAAAAGCCGACCTTGTTCCCTTGTAGCATTTGCACGCTTAATTATTTCTTCTTTAGCTTGAACCTACAAAGCGTAAAGTTTCTAAAACTTCCTCAATTACGTACTCCTGGCAAATATTATGTGTACTTCTTCAACAAATCTTATACCTTAGTTTCCTCGGGTGACACGCGCCTATCACTATAGTTGGTTACTTCCCGTCTTACATAACGGGATTTAAGTTCCACACCGTAATTTTTCTCCTTATGTGTCTGTCTCCTTACCTCTTTACTCAAAGTATGATTTCTAATTCATAATGTTGATCCTATGTAAGAACCAATATTAGTTGGTTTCATTGGTGAATTCCAAAGATCGAAAGTAGGTTGAGAAAAATTTGCAAATGATTTCATTGGTGGTGTTTGCACATCACACAACCAATGTGTACAACTTGGTGTAGTGTTGAGAGGCACAAGATAAATAAATATTGATGTCATCGGCTGCCTATCTTCAGAATGACGTGAACTTCGGTGTGACTCATTGTTCAGTGTTCGTTCTTTCTCAATGTCTAGTTTTCCGATGTTCAATTTTACTGTTTTCTTTCCGTCAACATCCACTCATGAATATGCTATCTAACCCTTGTCATATATAAAAAAATCCTTTTCATCCAGATATTTATCTAACACATCTGTCAACTCTGCCTCATCTTTGCATTTTGCAAGCATCAAACATTTCATCTTGTAATGAATCATGTCTATAAAACCTGTGTATGTGAATGGACAAGATATAAGCATCATTAAGTCATAAGTGTATGCTTTAGTTTATTATATACTGAATAAAGACAATATTGTTTTATATATTGAATAGAACAAATGTATAATCCATAATAATTACATAAGCTTAATAAGATGTTCTAATCATTGTGGTGTTAGAACTAGTACTATTTAGAACCATGATACCAACCAATCACAGTTAACTGGTGTAACAATCACAAAACCTAACATTTTCGTAAAGGTCCGATTATAACAAGGACTGGGAAATCGACTAATTAGTTGAGCTCTTAACTGGTTATAACAAGGACTAGGTTTTCGGTTAAAGGCCCTACTAGTTACTCGATTTCCCCATCTCTAATTGTCACTAACATATCTAACAAAAAAACAAAGCTCAGCTAAAAAAAATATATGAACAAAGCTCGCAAAATAAGAGTGAGTTTCTTAATATATTTGGGTTTAAGCTGATTTTTGCAACTCGTAAAATATGAATGTTAATTTCATATTTTGCGAACTACATTAGTAACTCACGAACTCAGAACTATTATAGCTTCTAAAGAACATCTAACACAGATAATGCTTCAAATGAAGACAAAATACTTAATTATGTAGGTATATTTGTGTGTGTATATGTATTGGTTACTTGTACGTTACCAAATCCTTCTAAACAAGGTGCAGAGCCAAAACTACACTTCGTAATACCCAGGCTTAGGCTTCCATCATGTACGCCATCGTTCGTAATCCCTAGACTTAGGCTTCCATCCTATATACCATCGTTCTTGTATTCTATTTTCCTTAACATGTCGAAACTTGGAATTAAGATTCTTCTCAAAGTTCTTCCAAGTTGTGTAGGCAATTTTTAGTACTTCAGATCTACCTTTGCCATCTTCAAAGTCCATTTTGTCTGTCATTTTTTTTCAAAAAAAGAAAATCTTAAAGTCAGTCGAAGATGTCGACACGATACAAGTCCCATAAGAGTTTTTCATTAACATATAATATTTCATGAAAGCACATGCAACGGCTATTATGTATCATACCTTAATAGTCATCCACAACAAATCAAGAATCAAATTAACGAATTTATCGAAATCATTGATCTTGTTGTCACTCTTGTTGTCACTCTTCTTATCACTCTTTACCCAATTAACGAATTTGGTGTAGTTAACTGCCGTAGGTTTATTAAGTTCATCAACTTGAATATGCATTGAATTTGCATTTTTAGTTTGTTTCTTCGCCAATGTTAAGCTTCTCATACGTCTTGGTTGTGATGGTTGGTCAAAACCGTAGCTTTCTTCTTCTTTTGAAAGACGTTGGTTGGTTTGACATGTTCATGCCTGCATAGTAATAAAAAGCGTTTAGTTCATAAAAATAAATCCAACTTGTCACGAAAAGTTATTGTATGTATTGAACTTCTATTTTTTCTATTGTATGTATCAAACATATCAAAACTACCATTTAATGTATCCAACTTTATTAAAACCTATCATGAAAGTGTATCCAACTTGTCACAAAAGTGTATCAAACTTTTAACCAAATACATCAAATGGTAGGTTTTTACAATTTTGATACATACAATGAAAAAAATCAAAGTCCAATACATACAATAACTTTTCGTGACAAGTTGAATACACTCCCGTGAAGTAAACCCTAATAAAAAAGACAAGTTATATTTATTATTGACACCTATTTATATATGTGTGCATGTTTATTTCTTGAGAACAATGGTTCGTCATACCAACCCAATCTGTTTTGACACAAGACTCCTACACCTACTCTTGTAACTTGTACCTACGTACTCACTTCTTGGTTGAGTTGGAACAAAAATGAAGAAAAAACACAGTTGTTGGATGGGGATCAAATTTAAGCAACACTTTTCAACAAAACAACCAAATTTCTCTTCGCAATACAACCTCAAACCTCAAAAAAAAAATCAAGATGTAGTTATACATCTTGAAATTACAAGGATATAACTGTTAGAATGCTTGGTACACCGTACACCAAATAATAGACTACGAACCATAGTAACAACAAAATCTCCAAGACTTGCTCTACTAAAACCCATAATCAACTGTAAGATTAATCAAAAGTGAAAAAAACCCATTAAGATTATATGAAGAAAAAATGCAACACAAGATATAATGATCTTGTGTTGATAAAAGATATATTGGTGTCTCCTCCCGTTCAGTAGATTCAAATATAGCGATTTTTATAATGCTAAATCCATAGGTGACGATAAATGGTCACCAAGTTGAAAACTTTATTTCTTCTTGTAAAAGTGTGTTTTTTGGTGCACTTGTAGATCTTTACATCCAATCAACTTTCATATGTAGTGTATGCATCATAATTGTTGTACATCTTTTAGCCTCGCCCCTCCTTTTAGAGATTCGAATGATCTTTTTGTTTGCATCCATGTTGATAGTAAAATTTGAGGCTTCATATTAGCTTTTCATGTATGTTTCTTGTGTTTTAATATTGGTAACCTTACACAGTTATCATCTGCATCCTGTATATGGCCATCTGTGTTTTTGGGCTGACTGACAACAGACCAAACTGCTTTCACAATTTAAAAAAGTTCTTCTAGGTTTAACTAGAAGTCTAGGATTGTTGGCTTTCTTGGTTGATTCATAATGTTCCAAGATAACAATTGGTGCATATATAAATATACTGTAACCTTTGCTTTTGTTGTTTAAGTAATAAATCCAATATTGTTCACATTATATGGCCTCTACTATTTGCGTTAATCGACCTTGGTTGACTTAGATTCAATGATTATCAACTTCCCCAAGAAGTTAAAAAAATTACCTTCTTGAAAATCCCTTTGCTTTCCTAGAAAGTCGTAAGCACTTCACCCAAACACCTTAAAACAACTTATTGCCTTCCCAAAAGCTAATAAGTTATAAGCACACTTCCAAACACCCCCTAGGTTATTTCCATTAAACAAAGATGGGTAAACATTTAAGTGCTTCACAAAACAGGAAA
The DNA here is from genome assembly GCA_030169165.1 of Centaurea solstitialis. NCBI lineage: Eukaryota > Viridiplantae > Streptophyta > Magnoliopsida > Asterales > Asteraceae > Centaurea > Centaurea solstitialis. The sequence continues at coordinate 62,213,238 of CM058046.1, read as the reverse complement.
CTGAAATCTTACCGAGTATGCCAAGAAATTCACAAGATGTATTTGCCAATAAGTCAAGCGAGGACCGTATTGGATCCGTGATTTCCTTCAAAGGATTCTCCTTGTCTTCATCGACAACCTTCCCATACACAAATTGGGCTAGTTGAGCTAGTTGACTAGTTGACTGGCGGCCTCCCCAAAATCTGGAACTTGGGTTCCTCTTCAACTCCTTACAAAAAAGATTCAATGATTGTTTACAACAAATGTTTCTCCATAAAGGTTTTGAGTATCAAAATTAGCTAAAAACAGATCATGATTCATGAGGACTCAAAACCATTAAAAACGAAAAATGTCCATAACAGATTTTTTTAACCGACCAAAAGAAAAATGCAATGATTCACGACCACAAGCACGAAAAAACAGTTTTTTCAAACGAATCTCGTTGTTTGGTTTTCAGTTGCTGCTTACCTCGGTTATGAGTTACCTGAATAGATTTTCTAGTGTTTTCGCCTTTTTCTTTCATGTAATTTAGAGCTTTATATTTACTGCAGAACCAAATTGTCTGGCTCATCTGATCCGTCGAAGCTTCTTATCAACAAAAATACCAAGAAACTTATAGCCGCTGAAGCCGACAAAAAAGTATGGATTTCCTAACCGAGATACTTTTCGCACCGGTTGGTGTGACAATTGGTGCTCACAAGAATTATCCATTCAGCCCTCCGTTCACTTCTTAGTTCACGGGTTCATTAGTTAACCTCTACGACAGCGTACAACAGTTACGTTAACTGTGGTTGGCAGGTAAAACAATATGAAACTATGTCAGTCAATGTTGTATTTTATTGATCATATGTTAAAAATCCTACAAATCTCATTCTAATTTTCGTTAAAACGAAGCAATAACATGGAGTTGCAACATGAACCCTAACTGCGAATTATGGACTAAATTGAAAAATAGATAGAAGGAATTAGAAGTACCTTATTATACAATTTCGAGACCACCAATTCCAACAATCAAAGGTAGGATGATCTTTATCTTTTTCTAGGTTTGTGAAAAGAAAACAACTCTGCAGCAATAAAGAGAGCATCATCTTCCATGGCAGAAATTCGTTTGTTATTAGGTTGATCCAAGCACCTCAAAAGTAAGTTTGCACAGAGAAAATTGAAGAAATTTGGTGAAACGGTAAAAAGAAGAGAACGAAATGTGACGGCGGCTTTCTTTAGGGTAAACCACATCTATGTATCTTGATAATAATTTTACTTTTTCAATTTTAAAGATACTTGTGTTTTTAAACCTTTTTTTAATTATCAATATTTATAGATTAGGTTAGGTTCATGTGACACTAAACTGTTCGATAAAATCAACACTTTTTATATGAAACTTCACAACATAACATTATAAAGGTTAAAAATTTGAATATACATCGTAGAAACATACTAAAAAACACTATTGATGAAAAAAAAATCTAAAACAAGGTAAAAAACGAAACGTTCACAGCTCAAAAAACTGTGAAGGTATATCAAAAAACATCTTGAACGTAACATTTACAGTGTTTTACGATGAATATTCAAAAAAAAAATAACCTTCAGAGTGTTTTGTTGTCAAGTTTCATGTAAAAAAGTGTTAGTCTCACCGGTCTTATAAAAACAATTTTGTCCCACCTAAACCTAAACGTTATAGATTAATGTAGGAAAGAGTATAGACAACCTCAAATGGACATTTTGATAATGAGTGATTAGATTTACTAGATAATTGTTTTTTGAACAAGCGATCCACTAAAAAGAGTATTATCGGAGATGAAATTTCAAATGTTTTTGAAATTTCACAATTCATGTCTAGCTAAATTAGTCTTCCTAATGGCAGTAACATTCTGAGAGGGACTGTGATGGTATCCCAGACTCGTATCCAGTTTACCTGACTTCGAATCCAATGGGAGTCAATTTGAGGGCATAAGGAGTACCAAGTCAAAGATTATGGATGGGCTCTAGGTCCAGCGTAAGTTGGGCCGGGACAACAGCAGATTAATGGGTTGCCCTTGTGAAGGAGGCGTGTCTGCGTATGTGTGTTTGTGGTAATTGTTCGCTGGTTCGATGCCACTCTGATGGTGCTACATATCATTTCTATTATGATCTTGACTTTATTGGGATTTACAATAGGACCAAGACTGTTCGTTGAATTACTTAGCCTACATCTGTGTTCGAACTCCATTTGAAATAGCATCGAATTGAACCACCATCTTTTCGTAGAGTTTTCTTGCTCGATATTTGCATAAAAATATAATAGATGAATGGTCATTCGACTTTACTAAATGTTTATATGATAATTGTTTACGTGAACACTTTCTTTTATCGAATAGATATGACGAGGGTTGAGAATGTTTTCAGATAAAAGTGACGACAAGAATCGAAAGTCTTTACCCAATAAGTGATGGTGATAACTATTTGTAACATCCCGCCTTCCTCAACACACAATATTGCCCGCTTTCCCCCACTGGCTCACGCCTTTGTTTTTGGCGACCTAGTGAGGACTTCCCAGGAGGTCACCCATCCTGGTACTACTCTCACCCTAGCACGCTTAACTGCAACATTCCAAGAACCTGCCGTGCGTTAGGTCCCAAAACGCGTTGTTGTTAGGAAGGCCAAGATATTACTTATAACATCCAGCATCACTCATGTCCACGGCCTATATGGGATATGCCTAAGGTGTTACAAACACCCCCCCTTGGGACTCATCGTCCTCGATGAGGTTTGCCCCATATCCCGAACGGCACAGGAGCGGCTCTGATACCATCTATAACATCCCGCCTTCCTCAACACACAATATTGTCCGCTTTGCCCCACTGGCTCACGGCTTTGTTTTTGGCGACCTGGTGAGGATTTCCCAGGAGGTCAACCATCGTGGTACTACTCCCACCATAGCACGCTTAACTGCAGCATTCCAAGAACCTGCCGTGCGTTAGGTCCCAAAACGCGTTGTTGTTAGGAAGGCCAAGATATTACTTATAATACCCAGCATCAATCATGTCCACGACTGATATGGGATATGCCTAAGGTGTTACATCTTGACTATAGGGTCAGGTTCAAATGTGAACCACTTTTTCATTGTGAACGTGAGGACGAACTTCAACCACACATCTTTGGTTACGGTGGACGTGATCACGGAGGATTGACGCAAATACATGGGAGGGTAGATATTATTAAAGGGGAGGGGGGACCGGTCAAAGCCGTTTTTATTGACCGGGTGATTGGTTGAGATTCGTCTTCATGTTAACAACGAAAAAGTGGTTCACCTTTGAACTTTAAAACAAAGCATACAAAAGGTTTAAATGGGAATATCATTGAATCCAGATTAAACTCATGTCGTATACCCGGCCTACAGACGAGTATAGCACTAGTTTTTTTACTGACATTGTTTGAATTTTGAAAAGAAACCATTTTTTTAATTTTCACATGTAATATATAATTTCTTTGCAAGCTCTTCAAGTTTAATTTTTTACATGTTATATGTAATTTGTTTGAGAGGGCAATTTAGGCTTTTTTAGAAGTTCATAATGTTGGAAAATAAATAATTAAAACACTACGGCATAGTTAAGTTGAATGTGTGTTGAACAAATCAAATATCTTGATTTTATTATTATTTTACAAACACAATAAAAGTCGCCTTTTAGAGACTCATGTAGGGATGGGAACGGGCCTGAGATGAGGCAGAGTGCAATCCCTCGCCTACGGATTCTTGTATAAGGGCAGCCTTAGGGTGTGTCTGATTATTCAAGTTATATATTTGTAAGAATATCCATACCCATATACACCGGGTATGAATAGATGTATACGAGTGGAAATAGGGATCAAGCAACAATGAGTATGAAAATATGTGAGTATGTATGGATAGTAAAACATACGATCATGTGAGACCAAGTTGTTTCCGTAAGACCGCGTGAGACTAATACCTAATGTATGAAACTTCACAAAAAAAACACGTCAAAGTAAATAAAGCTCGAATAAGCAGACCCAAAAATCACTTTCGATGCAAAAAAATATCCAAAACAAGGTAAAAAAATGAAACTTTCACAGCTCAAATGTTGTGAAGGTTACAAATAAATTATGTGAACCTTCACAACGGAAATGCTGTGAATGTTTCATTTTTTTTACCTTTTTTTGGATTTTTTTTTCTTTGATAGCGCTTTTTAATATATTTTTACGATGAATGTTCAATTTCTTTTACCTTCATAAATCTTTTGATGTGAAGTTTCATATAAAATATATTAATATCACCGACCTTACAAAAATAACTTGGTTTAACCGAAAATCATTTATAAACATGTTATATATGAAAACGAACACAAAACTTAAATGGAAATGGATCATAGTTCAAATGGTAGAGGCATGAGGCATTGTACTTTACATCTCAATTCTCATGTTTGAGGCATCTGACATTGAACTTTACATCTCAATTCTCATGTTTGAGCCTGGGCCTTGTAATTTTTCTTTTTTTCTTTTTATCCTTTTTTTTATTTTAAAAGTTTAATTTAAGAATTTACAACACTAGCATTTATTGATTTTAACTTTAAGTTTAACTAAAGATTTTTTATGTTATATTTTATATTTTATATTTCGTATTTATAATTTATTTTTTCATTTTCACTTAATATATTTTACTTTTATTGTTTTTTCACTTCAGGAATTTTATTTTTTTACAATTAGATTAAGAAATTATTTTTTAATGTAGTTTCTATTTAACGTATGTTATATTTTTCCGTTAATGTTTGTTAAACAATTTTTCTTTGTATAACTAAAAACTAATTTTTCACAAATATTTAAAGAAACATATGCAATTGTTTGTCAACAAACTTAAATGATTATGAATTTAATATTTAGTTTTTACTTTTTATATTTACCTTATTTGTTTTTTTATAATGGGAAAATTGCCGAAAAAGGTAACATAAATGTCCAAAAAATCCAATCAGGAGAACGTACATTTTTTTTTTGCCGAGAAAGGACTATACATTTAATTTTGTCAAAAAGAAGGGAAAGAGTAACCGGTAACTTGTACAACCGGTTACTCTTCCCCATTTTTTGACAAAATCAAATATATAGTCCTTTCTCGGCAAAAAAATATACGTTCCCTTGATTGGATATTTTAGATATTCATATTACCTTTTTCGGCAAAATCAGTAAGTGGTGGTGGGAGTGGGTGGCAGGGAGTGGTGGGGGCGGTGGGTGGTGTGGAGTCGTGGGTTGCAGCGGGTGGCGGTGGGTGGTGGGGGTGTCGGCGGACGTGGGTGGTGGTGGTGCTTGACTCGCCTACCTCATCTATACGCAATTAGATGTTGAATTCTAAGAAAGAGGGGGGATTGGTGGTGGGTGGCAGTCGGTGGCGGTGCGTGGCGATGGCAATCGATGGCAGTGCGTGGCTATGGCAGTCGATGGCGGTGGGTGACGATGAGTGGTGGTGGCAGTGGGTGGTGGTGGCGGTCAACTCTGATCAACGTTGATCAAAGGTGTGATGGTGCTAACTGGACTATCACTTGAACAAATTAAACACGTCACCTGGTTACCCGCTGACTAAGCAACCATCAAGTTAAATCATGTCACATTCCTTTTTTTTGACAAAATCAAATGCATAGTCATTTCTCCGGCAAAAAAAATGTACGTTCCCCTAATTGGATTTTTTTGACATTTATGTTACCTTTTTCGGCAATTTGATGGTGCTGACTGGACTGCCACTTGGACAGACACGTCAGCAGGTTACCTGCTGACTAAGCAATCATCAAGTTAATCAGGTCACATTCCCTTTTTTGACAAAATCAAATGCATAGTCCTTTCTCGGCAAAAAAAAATGTACGTTCCCTTGATTGGATTTTTTTGACATTTATGTTACCTTTTTCGGCAATTTTCCCTTTTATAATTTAGGGCTCATAAACGTTTTCTGTGTAATCTCTATAAATAATTGTTTTTATTTCTCTAGGTTTTGTACTCGCAATTATGTACAAATATATGGTATAAGAGAAGAAACACATATAAATCATATGTAGCTCAGTTGGTCTTTTTAAGGGCGGTAACATTTTGGAAGGACTATGGATGAGATCCCAGCCACTTTTTCATTGTGAGCATCATGACGAATTTTAGTCCCTCATCCGGTCAATAAAGACGGCTCTGACCGGCCCCCTTTAATATTCTCTACTTTCCCATGAATCGCGTCAACCTTCCGTGATTACATCCACCGTAACGAAGATGTGTACACAATCGATTGTTATCAGCCTAGGGAACCAGTTTCTAGGATTAAAATCCCCGTTTTCGCTCATTTTTACCCTAGTATAATACCCACTCTGAATACTCTAGATGAGCTTCTTAACGTTCTCGTTTGAACCTCGTTCTATATATGTATAATATACTTTGGACCTACGCGCTACCTCACGTGCAACTATGCAAGACCTATAAGGGGATATAAATTGAAAACTGCTAAAATAAACAATACTGATATGCTATTAATATATATTTTATATATATATATATATATATAAATAGAGGAAAGTTCAAATGTGAACTCAATTTTGGTTGTGAATGTGAGGACCATTAAAATCGTGCCACGTGACAATAATGCAAGATATTCAGAGTGAATATTTCCGCGTGACACCATTTGAACTTCCCCCCCCCCCCTCTCTCTATCTAGAGAGAGAGAGAGAGGAAAGTTCAAATGTGAACCAATTTTTCATCGTGAACGTGAGGACAGCCGAAAGCGCGCCACATGACTATCTAAAAAACACGCGACTAGGCGTTATGCATACTTCATAAAGTTATTATTCAGACTAAATAAAGTTTTATGTAGTATGCATAAAGCTTAGTCGCACTCTGACGCGGGCGACTTACGTACGCGTTAACTTTATGCAGTATGAATAAAGCTAACCCGCGGGGTTTATGCAGACCGAATAAAGCTAAACTCACACAAGTCAGATTGCAACGTGGCGCGCTCTCGGCTGTCCTCACGTTCACAATGAAAAAATGGTTCACATTTGAACCCACCCCTATATATATAGTGGTCTTCCGTTGTTAACCAAACTTTTTGTCTTAACTTTGTGAACCACCTTCCAACCAATCAGAATTCAAAATTTTATTTGGTTTAAAATTAATAGCTAAGGGTAATTTCGTACTTTGTTAGAGATATCAATCAATGATTGACTTGCCTTAATTATAGGAGTAATTTTCTCATTCAGTTTCTTTCCAAACTCTATCTAGATCTTATCTCCTCTCTCTCTCTCTCATCAGCATTATCTCCAATTTCAGATCGCCGACCGTCAACCATCGCTCCAACACCCGCCATCGCCCATCGCTCCAGCCGCTGCTACTCCAACCGCCACTGTCGCTGTCCAATCACATGTGTTTCACAGCTTTATTCCTCCATCTACACGGCGGTTGCCGCCTTACTCCATCGTCTCGAACACATGTGTGTACGGTGTGAGAGCACATGTGTATCGTCGGCTTCCTCCTCCGTCTACGCCTACGTAGCCGCTTCCTTCTGCCGTCTGAACACACGTGTGTGAACGATGAGAACACGTGTGTATCGTCGGCTTCCCCTACCGTCTAACATCATTGCTGCCAAAGAGCACATGTGTTTCGCCGGAATGTACCGGAGACCGCCGAAGTGCACTAGTGTTAGGTCAGGATGCATAGGGTTTTGAATTTTGAATGTATATTTTTTAATTCTGAAATTTGAATGTAGTTTGTTTGATTTTTTAATTTAATTTAATTTAATGGGTTTTCCGAAAATGCCTCTATGCATATATGTTTGTTAGATTTTTAAATTTGGAATTATTCAATTTTCTCTATTTATAGGGATTTGATCTTGACCATAGATTAAAGTAATCAATGGTTGTGATGGGTTAAACACAGTTAACACAAAATGGCTGGTTAACAACGGAAGGGGACATATCAATTTAAAAGAAGGTTCAAACGAGAAACATATCAATTTAAGAAAACGTGAGGAGCAATCTCAGCCACTCATCCCGGTCAACAAATGCAGCTTTGACCAGTCATCCCTTAATAATCTCTACCCTCTCATGAATCGCGTCAATCCACCGTGATCATCTCCACCATAATCACGAGATGAGTGGCTGAGATTGCTCCTCACATTTTCTTAAATTGACATGCTTCTCGTTTGAACTTTCCCTTATATATATAGAGGGATTTTCTTTTGTGAATTTTTTTTTGGTGTGAACTTGTGAACTCAAGCAAAAACGACGATTTCATAGGTTAAATCAATGAAATTGGTTCATGAATTGTTTAATATGATGAAATTATATCATATGATTCATTTTTTGATGAAAATGTTTCGTATTTCGGTATTTTTTACGTAACTTTTCCATTCTTATGAAATTGTTTCATATATTTTTATGAAACCTTTTGATTTCACGTATAACCACCGAAATATGAAACAATTTTAACAAAAAATGTATCGTATAATATAATTTCATCATATTATACAATTTCAAAAACCAATTTCATCATATAATCGTCGTTTTGGCTTAAGTTCACAAGTTCAGACCAAAAAAAAATCCCTCTATATATATATATATATATATAGGGGTGGGTTCAAATGTGAACCACTTTTTGGTTGTGAACGTGAGGACAACCCAGAGCGCGACACGTGGCAATCTGACATCTTCGGGTCAAGGCTTATTCAGTCTGAATAAATCTGCGGGTTAGTGTTATTCATACTGAATAAAACGTTATTTAGACTGAATAAGT